>OY804579.1:20931127-22131127 GCA_963680875.1 Bathymodiolus brooksi
ATGTCTCTGACTAGACTGTAATTATGTTTATCACTCTATGTCTCTGAATAGACTGTAATTAGGTTTATCACTCTATGTCTCTGACTAGACTGTAATTAGGTTTATCACTCTATGTCTCTGACTAGATTGTAATTAGGTGTATCACTCTATTTCTCTGACTAGACTGTAATTAGGTTTATCACTCTATGTCTCTGACTAGACTGTAATTAGGTGTATCACTCTATGTCTCTGACTAGACTGTAATTAGGTTTATCACTCTATGTCTCTGACTAGACTGTAATTAGGTTTATCACTCTATGTCTCTGACTAGACTCTAATTAGGTTTATCACTCTATGTCTCTGACTAGACTGTAATTAGGTTTATCACTCTATGTCTCTGACTAGACTGTAATTAGGTGTATCACTCTATATCTCTGACTAGACTGTAATTAGGTGTATCACTCTATGTCTCTGACTAGACTGTAATTAGGTGTATCACTCTATGTCTCTGACTAGACTGTAATTAGGTGTATCACTCTATGTCTCTGACTAGACTGTAATTAGGTGTATCACTCTATGTCTCTGACTAGACTGTAATTAGGTGTATCACTCTATGTCTCTGACTAGACTGTAATTAGGTGTATCACTCTATGTCTCTGACTAGACTGTAATTAGGTGTATCACTCTATGTCTCTGACTAGACTGTAATTAGGTTTATCACTCTATGTCTCTGACTAGACTGTAATTAGGTTTATCACTCTATGTCTCTGACTAGACTGTAATTAGGTTTATCACTCTATGTCTCTGACTAGACTGTAATTAGGTGTATCACTCTATGTCTCTGACTAGACTGTAATGAGGTTTATGACTCTATTTCTCTGACTAGACTGTAATTAGGTGTATCACTCTATGTCTCTGACTAGACTGTAATTAGGTTTATCACTCTATGTCTCTGACTAGACTGTAATTAGGTGTATCACTCTATGTCTCTGACTAGACTGTAATTAGGTGTATCACTCTATGTCTCTGACTAGACTGTAATTAGGTGTATCACTCTATGTCTCTGACTAGACTGTAATTAGGTGTATCACTCTATGTCTCTGACTAGACTGTAATTATGTTTATCACTCTATGTCTCTGAATAGACTGTAATTAGGTTTATCACTCTATGTCTCTGACTAGACTGTAATTAGGTTTATCACTCTATGTCTCTGACTAGATTGTAATTAGGTGTATCACTCTATTTCTCTGACTAGACTGTAATTAGGTTTATCACTCTATGTCTCTGACTAGACTGTAATTAGGTGTATCACTCTATGTCTCTGACTAGACTGTAATTAGGTTTATCACTCTATGTCTCTGACTAGACTGTAATTAGGTTTATCACTCTATGTCTCTGACTAGACTGTAATTAGGTTTATCACTCTATGTCTCTGACTAGACTGTAATTAGGTGTATCACTCTATGTCTCTGCCTAGACTGTAATTAGGTTTATCACTCTATGTCTCTGACTAGACTGTAATTAGGTTTATCACTCTATGTCTCTGACTAGACTGTAATTAGGTGTATCACTCTATGTCTCTGACTAGACTGTAATTAGGTTTATCACTCTATGTCTCTGACTAGACTGTAATTAGGTGTATCACTCTATGTCTCTGACTAGACTGTAATTAGGTGTATCACTCTATGTTTCTGACTAGACTGTAATTAGGTTTATCACTCTATGTCTCTGACTAGACTGTAATTAGGTTTATCACTCTATGTCTCTGACTAGACTGTAATTAGGTGTATCACTCTATGTCTCTGACTAGACTGTAATTAGGTGTATCACTCTATGTCTCTGACTAGACTGTAATTAGGTGTATCACTCTATGTCTCTGACTAGACTGTAATAAGGTTTATCACTCTATGTCTCTGACTAGACTGTAATTAGGTGTATCACTCTATGTCTCTGACTAGACTGTAATTAGGTGTATCACTCTATGTCTCTGACTAGACTGTAATTAGGTGTATCACTCTATGTCTCTGACTAAACTGTAATTAGGTGTATCACTCTATGTCTCTGACTAGACTGTAATTATGTTTATCACTCTATGTCTCTGAATAGACTGTAATTAGGTTTATCACTCTATGTCTCTGACTAGACTGTAATTAGGTTTATCACTCTATGTCTCTGACTAGATTGTAATTAGGTGTATCACTCTATTTCTCTGACTAGACTGTAATTAGGTTTATCACTCTATGTCTCTGACTAGACTGTAATTAGGTGTATCACTCTATGTCTCTGACTAGACTGTAATTAGGTTTATCACTCTATGTCTCTGACTAGACTGTAATTAGGTTTATCACTCTATGTCTCTGACTAGACTCTAATTAGGTTTATCACTCTATGTCTCTGACTAGACTGTAATTAGGTTTATCACTCTATGTCTCTGACTAGACTGTAATTAGGTGTATCACTCTATATCTCTGACTAGACTGTAATTAGGTGTATCACTCTATGTCTCTGACTAGACTGTAATTAGGTGTATTACTCTATGTCTCTGACTAGACTGTAATTAGGTGTATCACTCTATGTCTCTGACTAGACTGTAATTAGGTGTATCACTCTATGTCTCTGACTAGACTGTAATTAGGTGTATCACTCTATGTCTCTGACTAGACTGTAATTAGGTGTATCACTCTATGTCTCTGACTAGACTGTAATTAGGTGTATCACTCTATGTCTCTGACTAGACTGTAATTAGGTTTATCACTCTATGTCTCTGACTAGACTGTAATTAGGTTTATCACTCTATGTCTCTGACTAGACTATAATTAGGTTTATCACTCTATGTCTCTGACTAGACTGTAATTAGGTGTATCACTCTATGTCTCTGACTAGACTGTAATGAGGTTTATGACTCTATTTCTCTGACTAGACTGTAATTAGGTGTATCACTCTATGTCTCTGACTAGACTGTAATTAGGTTTATCACTCTATGTCTCTGACTAGACTGTAATTAGGTGTATCACTCTATGTCTCTGACTAGACTGTAATTAGGTTTATCACTCTATGTCTCTGACTAGACTGTAATTAGGTGTATCACTCTATGTCTCTGACTAGACTGTAATTAGGTGTATCACTCTATGTTTCTGACTAGACTGTAATTAGGTTTATCACTCTATGTCTCTGACTAGACTGTAATTAGGTTTATCACTCTATGTCTCTGACTAGACTGTAATTAGGTGTATCACTCTATGTCTCTGACTAGACTGTAATTAGGTGTATCACTCTATGTCTCTGACTAGACTGTAATTAGGTGTATCACTCTATGTCTCTGACTAGACTGTAATAAGGTTTATCACTCTATGTCTCTGACTAGACTGTAATTAGGTGTATCACTCTATGTCTCTGACTAGACTGTAATTAGGTGTATCACTCTATGTCTCTGACTAGACTGTAATTAGGTGTATCACTCTATGTCTCTGACTAGACTGTAATTAGGTGTATCACTCTATGTCTCTGACTAGACTGTAATTATGTTTATCACTCTATGTCTCTGAATAGACTGTAATTAGGTTTATCACTCTATGTCTCTGACTAGACTGTAATTAGGTTTATCACTCTATGTCTCTGACTAGATTGTAATTAGGTGTATCACTCTATTTCTCTGACTAGACTGTAATTAGGTTTATCACTCTATGTCTCTGACTAGACTGTAATTAGGTGTATCACTCTATGTCTCTGACTAGACTGTAATTAGGTTTATCACTCTATGTCTCTGACTAGACTGTAATTAGGTTTATCACTCTATGTCTCTGACTAGACTCTAATTAGGTTTATCACTCTATGTCTCTGACTAGACTGTAATTAGGTTTATCACTCTATGTCTCTGACTAGACTGTAATTAGGTGTATCACTCTATATCTCTGACTAGACTGTAATTAGGTGTATCACTCTATGTCTCTGACTAGACTGTAATTAGGTGTATTACTCTATGTCTCTGACTAGACTGTAATTAGGTGTATCACTCTATGTCTCTGACTAGACTGTAATTAGGTGTATCACTCTATGTCTCTGACTAGACTGTAATTAGGTGTATCACTCTATGTCTCTGACTAGACTGTAATTAGGTGTATCACTCTATGTCTCTGACTAGACTGTAATTAGGTGTATCACTCTATGTCTCTGACTAGACTGTAATTAGGTTTATCACTCTATGTCTCTGACTAGACTGTAATTAGGTTTATCACTCTATGTCTCTGACTAGACTGTAATTAGGTTTATCACTCTATGTCTCTGACTAGACTGTAATTAGGTGTATCACTCTATGTCTCTGACTAGACTGTAATGAGGTTTATGACTCTATTTCTCTGACTAGACTGTAATTAGGTGTATCACTCTATGTCTCTGACTAGACTGTAATTAGGTGTATCACTCTATGTCTCTGACTAGACTGTAAATAGGTGTATCACTCTATGTCTCTGACTAGACTGTAATTAGGTGTATCACTCTATGTCTCTGACTAGACTGTAATTAGGTGTATCACTCTATGTCTCTGACTAGACTGTAATTAGATTTATCACTCTATGTCTCTGACTAGACTGTAATTAGGTGTATCATTCTATGTCTCTGACTAGACTGTAATTAGGTGTATCACTCTATGTCTCTGACTAGACTGTAATTAGGCTTATCACTCTATGTCTCTGACTAGACTGTAATTAGGTGTATCACTCTATGTCTCTGACTAGACTGTAATTAGGTGTATCACTCTATGTCTCTGACTAGACTGTAATTAGGTTTATCACTCTATGTCTCTGACTAGACTGTAATTAGGTTTATCACTCTATGTCTCTGACTAGACTGTAATTAGGTGTATCACTCTATGTCTCTGACTAGACTGTAATTAGGTTTATCACTCTATGTCTCTGACAAGACTGTAATTTAAATTAGGTTCAACTGAATTTCAATTCCCATTCCTTTAATTAATAGGGTTTGGAATATATATATTTAGTAGAGATGGGGTTTTATTGAATGGTGGACAAACAAATGTATCTTCCATAGTAATCCTATTACTGCACTTGGACAATTAGAAAAGAATCTAACCACATATACCGGTATATATATATATACGTCTGAAAATTAAACCAAACAGTGTTAGAATTAGATTTTTGAGCTGTCAATTTTTGTTCTTCCCTCGACGGGATTTGAACTCACACCATTGATACACTGCAGCACCATTTGCTTAGCCTTACGTCCAGCGCCCTAGACCACTCGAATGGTAGTTGGATTTACAATTACCTATGCAATCAGTGTATATCACCACTTACGTTTTGAGTTTGAATCAAGCTCATGGAGAGGTGTACTTGATACAACATTATGTGATAAAGTTTGTCATTGACTTGCGGCAAGTCGGTGGTTTTCTCAGGGTACTTTGGTTTCCTCCACCAATAAAACTGACCGCCACGATATGACTGAAATATTGTTGAAAGTGGCATTAAACACCATAAACCAACCAACAAAGACAAAAAATTGGAACTTTTTAAAATCAACAGTTTGAGTTATGGCCCTTTAAGATGCAAGAATAAAAACAGCCTAAAATGTCCTTGTTAGTGTACAATTATAAATGTCCTTGTTAGTGTACAATTATAAATGTCCTTGTTAGTGTACAATTATAAATGTCCTTGTTAGTGTACAATTATAAATGTCCTTGTTAGTGTACAATTATAAATGTCCTTGTTAGTGTACAATTATAAATGTCCTTGTTAGTGTACAATTATTTTTGTTCCTCACAGATTCCATGACATTTTTATTCTGAAGCTTAGCATCGATAATACAACTTGTATCCTGGTCAAGTTAAAACAACACATTTTTACAAAGATGTTACCCATTGAAATTTAAAAAAAATGCCAACTAAATACATTATTTGGGCATTAGAAAATCACTAACATGTTTCTCATGCAATTAAACAACTATACAAGCACACCTAAATCACTAAATTTTAAACATAACAAATACACATGTTCGTGACAATATTCATAAATATATTTACGATTACAAAATGACTATTTTTACGGTAAAGATTCTATTATTCTTTTTTCAGTTGGTTCCATCCAAATGTTGCCAGACACACAGCAGAGAGTTTACTATTACAAAATGGAGTTGATGGGACATACATGTTACGTAAGAGCTCTGTGAAAGGACACTATGCCTTATCTGTTAGGTTAGTTGTACATTGTATTTCAATTGAACAACAGTAGGTAGGTAGGTAGGTAGTTGTTTGTTTTGTTGATATTAGTGGAATTGTTGACCATCACTGTTTAAAACTTTCTTTTCGTAATTAATATATGAGAAAAACGTTGCCGTTTGTTTTATATCTGTTTTGACTGCTGTATCTATAGATGCTGGTATCAGGGCCCGGGTGGCTCAGTGAGTTAGGTAGTTGGATTACCTAACAACTCGTACAAGCCAGATGCTGGTATCAGGGCCCGAGTGGCTCAATGAGTTAGGTAGTTGGATTACCTAACAACTCGTACAAGCCTATCACCAATACGGTGTGGGTTCGCACCCGGCTTTGTAAATTACAAAAAAGTCTAAGGGTGCACTCGACTCGAAGTGATAAAGTTTACCAGTTGCTTGCCCATGGTCGGTGGTTCTTTCCGGGTACTCCGACTTCTTCTACCTCTAAAACTGGTCGCCATGATATAGCTGAAATATTGCTGAAAGTGGCGCTAAACACCAAAAATCAATCAATCAATCAATTAGATACTGGTATCAACAGAGGGGGATTGAAATACCATTATATAATTGTGCTTGTACCAAGCAAGAATGTTCAGTGAAACCTGTATAAACTGAACCCTGAATACAACGGAATCCTGTACAAACCGAATTTATATAAAGTTCCAGGGTAGGAAATCTTTGTTAATTTAACCTTTATAAACAAACACAAAACACAAAATTTGGCCCCTGAGGGGTTCAGTTGAAACAGGTTTTACCTGGAGAACAAACAGTTCTAGATGTAGACATTATTGTCATCACTATGTGTTGTATGGTTTGGAGTAAATAGTAAGATCATTCCAGGGTTAGGGTTATGGTGTTTAACCCCACTTCCAACCGGAGTACCCGGAGAAAACCACAGACCTGCCACAAGTCACTGACAAGATATCACATAATGTTGTATCGAATATACCTCACCTGAATGGGATTCTAACTCAGAATATTAGTGGTGATAGTCACTGATTGCATATGTAGTTGTAAATCCAACTACCATGCGATCACAACCACAATGGCTGCAGGATTGGTAAATATTGATGATATTTAATAGTCATACATGTACTTTCACGCTGCTATCATGATTAGACAGCATATATCACTTAATATCCAGGCTGAATCATGGAGAATATATAAATAGTATGGTCTGTATTGCATATTATATTTTCCGGTTTGTTTGACTATCATTATTACTTTGAACTTTTACAACGTTTTATCATGTATTTTCTGGTACTTTAAAAAAAGTAAACCCTTACCAGTACTCCTTTATTTACAATTGCTGCTTAAAAAAATATAGACAATCACCTTCCTTGTTTTTAAGTGTGACCTAAATATGACCACAAATTTTGCGGTTGTATTATATCTAATCTCGGACTATATTATGTGATGGGTTTATTCTTGTCACTATTGTCGATCGTCTGTAGAAACAAATGTTTCCTGCAATAACTTTTGTCCTGGTGGAACGATCCTTAGTTTTTTAACACAGTGATAATTGGCACAGAGTAATATTTGATTTAGGGGATGAAAATTTGAAATAAAAACACATCACCGGACTTTAAGTAAAAATAATAATCCAGGATTAGTTTTTTATTAAAACAAATCCAGGACCCCTGTGTCCATGAATTTTTTTTTTAAAGTTGATAATATGAAATATTGACATCCACACTTGCCTTTTGGACTGCACATTTCTGTGTCCACACTTGTTAACTTTTAAATAAAAAATTCAATGATCAACAATATTCCAGATTCGAACAAATGAATAAATATAACATAGATATTTCTTTTACATGCATCTTTTTACCATGCGGAGTCAGTGTGTTTTAAATCGGTCATCCAATCAGGACGCTCATTATTCTTGTCCAAGATAAAAAAAATACATCGCTAAAATTACCTGTGGGTGTTTCCCCACTTCAACTCGTAAATTTACATAGAAATCGGAGATATTTCGTCATAAAACTTCACACATGGTTTTGTCTATCATATTTCTTGAAGACAAACATAAAACTTTATTGCATTTATCAATATTTTATGAGTATCAACAGTTTTTTCAACACCGTATCTGTTTTTCGATACAGCCGCCCGATTACAGTGACCCTTGACCCACTTTAACACGTTCCACCAGGAATTTGTTTTCATGTAAGCAAGTGTGGACACAGAAATGTGCTGTCCAAAAGGCAAATGTGGATGTCAATAATTCATATTATTAACTTAAAAAAAAAAAAAAAAAATCATGGACACAGGGGTCCTGGTTTTTTTTTTTAAAATAAATAACTAATCCTGGATTTTATTTTTGCTTAAAGTCCGGTCCTGTGTTTTTATTTCAAATTTTCATCATAGCCCCCCCCCCCCCCAAGGAATATAAAATTTTATCAATAATAATATATTAATAAATAATAAATTCAGATTTTCTATTTAAAATAAATCTCATTTACAAAACCACTGATATTTGTTCAATTTTGAACGCTGATTTAAGCTTTAATCGCAACAAATTTTTATTTTTCTCTTTAAACTGTCGAAACATAACATTTATCTAACTGTAAAAATCACAAATAAATTTCACCCCCTCCCCCCCCCCCCCTTTTTCCCTTTTTTCTTGTTTAAATCAATGATCAACAATATTCCTTAATCAAACAAATGAATAAATATAATATAGATTTCTTTAACATGCATCTTTTTACCATGCGGAGTCAGTGTGTTTTAAATCGGTCATCCAATCAGGACGCTCATTATTCTTGTCCAAGATAAAAAAAATACATCGCTAAAATTACCTGTGGGTGTTTCCCCACTTCAACTCGTAAATTTACATAGAAATCGGAGATATTTCGTCATAAAGCTTCACACATGGTTTTGTCTATCATATTTCTTGAAGATAAACATAAAATTTTATTGCATTTATCAATATTTTATGAGTATCAACAGTTTTTTCAACACGTATCTGTTTTTCGATACAGCCGCCCGATTACAGTGACCCGTGACCCACTTTAACACGTTCCACCAGGAATTTGTCTTCATGTAAGCAAGTGTGGACACAGAAATGTGCTGTCCAAAAGGCAAATGTGGATGTCAATATTTCATATTATTAACTTAAAAAAAACAAAAAAAAATCATGGTCACAGGGGTCCTGGTTTTTTTTTCTTCAAATAAATAACTAATCCTGGATTTTATTTTTGCTTAAAGTCCGGTCCTGTGTTTTTATTTCAAATTTTCATCATAGCCCCCCCCCCCCCCCCCAAGGAATATAAAATTTTATCAATAATAATAAATTAATAAATAATAAATTCAGATTTTTTATTTAAAATAAATCTCATTTACAAAACCACTGATATTTGTTCAATTTTTAACACTGATTTAAGCTTTAATCGCAACAAATTTTTATTTTTCTCTTTAAACTGTCGAAACATAACATTTATCTAACTGTAAAATTCACAAATAAATTTCACCCCCTCCCCCCCCCCCCCCTTTTTCCCTTTTTTCTTGTTTAAATCAATGATCAACAATATTCCTTAATCAAACAAGTGAATAAATATAACATAGATTTCTTTAACATGCATCTTTTTACCATGCGGAATCAGTGTGTTTTAAATCGGTCATCCAATCAGGACACTCATTATTCTTGTCCAAGATAAAAATACATCGCTAAAATTACCTGTGGGTGTTTCCCCACTTCAACTCGTAAATTTACATAGAAATCGGAGATATTTCGTCATAAAGCTTCACACATGGTTTTGTCTATCATATTTCTTGAAGATAAACATAAAATTTTATTGCATTTATCAATATTTTATGAGTATCAACAGTTTTTTCAACACCGTATCTGTTTTTCGATACAGCCGCAACTTCAACTCGTAAATTTACATAGAAATCGGAGATATTTCGTCATAAAACTTCACACATGGTTTTGTCTATCATATTTCTTGAAGACAAACATAAAATGTTATTGCATTTATCAATATTTTGTGAGTATCAACAGTTTTTTCAACACCGTATCTGTTTCTCGATACAATCGCCCGATTACAGTGACCCTTGACCCACTTTAACACGTTCCACCAGTTTTTTTCTTAATAATCTTGTTTAATAATAAAGTGGAAGAATGTTCTATCTGGTCAAATTATAATACAATGTATACAAAAAGATTTATCGACCATGAATGTAACTGCAGCGTATTTGATTGTTTACAACCATTGGTGACTTTGTCAAAAACCTCCTTGATTCAAAAGGTTAACTGTTATAGGCTTAGACAGCAACACTTTATGGCTGTCCACTTGTTTATTCAGCATGAGAATTAAATGAAAGCATGGGCAGCAAATTGTATGACATTTCGACTTTCGAAAAGGGGACTGTATTTTTTTATTTTGACTAACAATTGAAATAAAATGGTAAAAATTCCCAAGTCCTAGAACTCACCAAGGCATATTTTGTAATTGTACCTTTGAAAGTACAGCAATTAATTTATTATTATTTAACCTTAAGATGTGACCAGGCAGTAAAGCATTTCTTTGTAACGCGGACAGGAGACGGGTATACGTTTGGTCATGGAGAATTCTCTGGTGTAGATGATCTGACGAATCATTTTACAAATAAACCAATAATAGGATCTGAATCAGGTCAGTATAAAAAATTCTAGTTCAATTTTATTATTTATTATAATGTTTATTTTATCAACAATGTTTCTCCCCAACTTTTAAAAGAACATTACATAACTGCCATTGGCAAAAATTTTTAAAATCTTCTCCTCGGAAATTCCAAATTTGTTGTAACTTAGTAGAGACCCTATACAAATATTTCTCATTTTGTCATGATTGAAGTTAAAGTTTTGTCTATTTGTAGTAGCTATTACATTAATAAAAACGTAGATATCTAATTTATCCCAGATAACTTAAAAACACCGAAATTTTAAAGTAAAATTGTAAGTTCCTTTTGAACATGACACAAAGCCAGAAACAATATGCAGATGATATGTACTAAAAGCATCGATTTGAATTCATGCTCACTTTTTTGCATCTGTGATGTTGAAACTATTGTACATATTTGACACATGATTGAAATTTTCTATTTTTTTTCAGGGGAAATGACATTGTTAAATCATCCATACCCTCGTAATATAGAGGAACCAAATCTTTATGAGACAATTCGTATTCATGTTCAACTCACCACAGCAGATGATAATGTAAAAGAACCAGAATTATCAGTATGTATATCAATAGTTATACCCCCGCTCCCCGGAGGGGGAGGGGGTACACTGTTTTACCTCTGTCCGTCTGTCCGTCCGTCCTTCCGTCCGTCCAAGATATGTTTATACCCACGCTCCCCGAAGAGGGAGGGAGGTATACTGTTTTACGTCTGTCCGTCCGTCTGTCCGTCCTTCCGTCCGTCCGTCCGTCCGTCCTTCCGTCCGTCCTTCCGTCCATCCAAGATATTTTTGTCGCATTTTTCTCAGTAACTGTTGATGGCAGAAATCTGATATTTGGTCACAAGCGTCATATAGGTATACCATATTGTGGGTAGTGTTTTTGGACCCGTCAGATTCCTACTTCCTGTTTGCCGACTTAGTTGGTTTTTATACACATTGAACATATATGCACATTTTTCGTCACATTTTTGTCAGCAACTATTGATGGCAGAAATCTGATATTTGGTCACAAGCTTCATATAGGTACCCCATATCGTGGGAAGCGTTTTTGGACCCATCAGATTCCTACTTCCCGTTTGCCGATTTTGTTGATTTTTATACACATTTAACATACATTTGTATATGCATATTTTTCGTCGCATTTTTCTAAGCAACTATGGATGACAGGAATCTGATATTTGGTCACAAGCTTCATATAAATATGCCATATTGTGGGAAGAGTTTTTGGACCAGTCAGATTTCTATTTCCTGTTTGCCGACTTAGTTGGTTTTTATACACATTGAACATATATGCACATTTTTCGTCACATTTTTCTCAGCAACTATTGATGGCAGAGATCTGATATTTGGTCACAAGCTTCATATAGGTACCCCATATCGTGGGTAGCGTTTTTGGACCCATCATATTCCTACTTCCTGTTTGCCGACTTTGTTGATTTTTATACACATTTAACATATATGCTCATTTTCGTCGCATTTTTCTCAGCAACTATTGATGGCAGAAATCTTATATTTGGTCACAAGCTTCATATAGGTACCCTATATCGTGGGTAGCGTTTTTGGACCCATCATATTCCTACTTCCTGTTTGCTGACTTTGTTGATTTTTATACACATTGAACATATATGCTCATATTTCGTCGCATTTTCTCAGCAACTATTGATGGCAGAAATCAAATATTTGGTCACAAGCTTCATATAGGTACCCCATATCGTGGGTAGTGTTTTTGGACCCATCAGATTCCAACTTCCTGTTTGCCGACTTAGTTGGTTTTTATACACATTGAACATATATGCACATTTTTCGTCACATTTTTCTCAGCAACTATTGATGGCAGAAATCTGATATTTGGTCACAAGCTTCATATAGGTACCCCATATCGTGAGTAGCGTTTTTGGACCCATCATATTCCTACTTATTTGTATACACATTGAACATACATTTTGTATATGCCCATTTGTCGTCGCATTTTTCTCAGCAACTGTTAATGGCAGAAATCTGACATTTGGTCACAAGCTTCATATAGGTACCTCATATTGTGGGAAGCGTTTTTTGACCCGTTAGATTCCTACTTCCTGTTTGCCGAAGAGCGGGGGTATCATAAGTGAGCATTAGTTCACAGTTCATCTTGTTCGTTACATTTTTCTCAGCAACTATCAATGGCAGAAATCTGATATTTGGTCACAAGCTTCATATAGGTATGCCATATTGTGGGTAGCGTTTTTGGACCCGTCAGATTCCTACTTCCTGTTTGTCGACTTAGTTGGTTTTTATACACATTGAACATATATGCACATTTTTCGTCACATTTTTCTCAGCAACTATTGATGGCAGAAATCTGATATTTGGTCACAAGCTTCATATAGGTACCCCATATCGTGGGAAGCGTTTTTGGATCCATCAGATTCCTACTTCCCGTTTGCCGATTTTGTTGATTTTTATACACATTTAACATACATTTGAATATGTACATTTTTCGTCGCATTTTTCTAAGCAACTATGGATGACAGGAATCTGATATTTGGTCACAAGCTTCATATAAATATGCCATATTGTGGGTAGCGTTTTTGGACCCGTCAGATTCCTACTTCCTGTTTGTCGACTTAGTTGGTTCTTATACACATTGAACATATATGCACATTTGTCGTCACATTTTTCTCAGCAACTATTGATGACACAAATCTGATATTTGGTCACAAGCTTCATATAGGTACCTCATATTGTGGGAAGCGTTTTTTGACCCGTTAGATTCCTACTTCCTGTTTGCCGAAGAGCGGGGGTATCATAAGTGAGCATTAGTTCACAGTTCATCTTGTTCGTTACATTTTTCTCAGCAACTATCAATGGCAGAAATCTGATATTTGGTCACAAGCTTCATATAGGTATGCCATATTGTGGGTAGCGTTTTTGGAACCGTCAGATTCCTACTTCCTGTTTGTCGACTTAGTTGGTTTTTATACACATTGAACATATATGCACATTTTTCGTCACATTTTTCTCAGCAACTATTGATGGCAGAAATCTGATATTTGGTCACAAGCTTCATATAGGTACCCCATATCGTGGGTAGCGTTTTTGGACCCATCATATTCCTACTTCCTGTTTGCCGACTTTGTTGATTTGTATACACATTGAACATACATTTTGTATATGCCCATTTTTCGTCACATTTTTCTCAGCAACTGTTGATGACACAAATCTGATATTTGGTCACTAGCTTCATATAGGTACCCCATATCGTGGGTAGCCTTTTTGGACCCATCATATTCCTACTTCCTGTTTGCCGACTTTGTTGATTTTTATACACATTTAACATACATTTGAATATGTACATTTTTCGTCGCATTTTTCTAAGCAACTATGGATGACAGGAATCTGATATTTGGTCACAAGCTTCATATAGGTATGCCATATTGTGGGTAGCGTTTATGGACCCGTCAGATTCCTACTTCCTGTTTGTCGACTTAGTTGGTTCTTATACACATTGAACATATATGCACATTTGTCGTCACATTTTTCTCAGCAACTATTGATGACACAAATCTGATATTTGGTCACAAGCTTCATATAGGTACCCCATATCGTGGGTAGCGTTTTTGGACCCATCATATTCCTACTTCCTGTTTGCCGAATTTGTTGATTTGTATACACATTGAACATACATTTTGTATATGCCCATTTTTCGTCACATTTTTCTCAGCAACTGTTGATGACACAAATCTGATATTTGGTCACAAGCTTCATATAGGTACCCCATATCGTGGGTAGCCTTTTTGGACCCATCATATTCCTACTTCCTGTTTGCCGACTTTGTTGATTTTTATACACATTGAACATATATGCTAATTTTTTGTGGCATTTTTCTCGGCAACTATTGATGGCAGAAATCTGATATTTGGTCACAAGCTTCATATAGGTACCCTATATCGTGGGAAGCGTTTTTGGACCCATCATATTCCTACTTCCTGTTTGCCGACTTTGTTGATTTGTATACACATTGAACATACATTTTGTATATGCCCATTTTTCGTCGCATTTTTCTCAGCAACTGTTGATGGCAGAAATCTGATATTTGGTCACAAGCTTCATATAGGTACCCCATATCGTGGGTAGTGTTTTTGGACCCATCATATTCCTACTTCCCGTTTGCTGACTTTGTTAATTTTTATACACATTGAACATATATGCTCATTTTTCGTCGCATTTTTCTCAGCAACTATTGATGGCAGAAATCTGATATTTGGTCACAAGCTTCATATAGGTACCCCATATCGTGGGAAGCGTTTTTGGACCCATCAGATTCGTACTTCCTGTTTGCCGATTTTGTTGATTTTTATACACATTTAACATACATTTGTATATGTACATTTTTCGTCGCATTTTTCTAAGCAACTATGGATGACAGGAATCTGATATTTGGTCACAAGCTTCATATAAATATGCCATATTGTGGGAAGCGTTTTTGGACCCGTCAGATTCCTACTTCCTGTTTGCCGACTTTGTTGATTTTTATACACATTGAACATATATGCTCATTTTTCGTCGCATTTTTCTCAGCAACTATTGATGGCAGAAATCTGATATTTGGTCACAAGCTTCATATAGGTACCTCATATCGTGGTTAGCCTTTTTGGACCCATCATATTCCTACTTCCCGTTTGCTGACTTTGTTGATTTTTATACACATTGAACATATATGCACATTTTTCGTCACATTTTTCTCAGCAACTATTGATGGCAGAAATCTGATATTTGGTCACAAGCTTCATATAGGTACCCCATATCGTGGGAAGCGTTTTTGGACCCATCAGATTCGTACTTCCTGTTTGCCGATTTTGTTGATTTTTATACACATTTAACATACATTTGTATATGTACATTTTTCGTCGCATTTTTCTAAGCAACTATGGATGACAGGAATCTGATATTTGGTCACAAGCTTCATATAAATATGCCATATTGTGGGAAGCGTTTTTGGACCCGTCAGATTCCTACTTCCTGTTTGCCGACTTTGTTGATTTTTATACACATTGAACATATATGCTCATTTTTCGTCGCATTTTTCTCGGCAACTATTGATGGCAGAAATCTGATATTTGGTCACAAGCTTCATATAGGTACCCCATATCGTGGGTAGCCTTTTTGGACCCATCATATTCCTACTTCCCGTTTGCTGACTTTGTTGATTTTTATACATATTGAACATATATGCTCATTTTTCGTCGCATTTTTCTCAGCAACTATTGATGGCAGAAATCTGATATTTGGTCACAAGCTTCATATAGGTACCCCATATCGTGGGAAGCGTTTTTGGACCCGTCAGATTCCTACTTCCTGTTTGCCGACTTTGTTGATTTTTATACACATTGAACATATATGCTCATATTTCGTCGCATTTTTCTCAGCAACTATTGATGGCAGAAATCAAATATTTGGTCACAAGCTTCATATAGGTACCCCATATCGTGGGTAGTGTTTTTGGACCCATCATATTCCTACTTCCTGTTTGCCGACTTTGTTGATTTGTATACACATTGAACATACATTTTGTATATGCCCATTTGTCGTCGCATTTTTCTCAGCAACTGTTAATGGCAGAAATCTGACCTTTGGTCACAAGCTTCATATAGGTACCTCATATTGTGGGAAGCGTTTTTTGACCCGTTAGATTCCTACTTCCTGTTTGCCGACTTTGTTGATTTTTATACACATTGAACATATATGCTCATTTTTCGTCGCATTTTTCTCAGCAACTGTTGATGGCAGAAATCTGATATTTGGTCACAAGCTTCATATAGGTACCCCATATCGTGGGTAGCCTTTTTGGACCCATCATATTCCTACTTCCCGTTTGCTGACTTTGTTGATTTTTATACACATTGAACATATATGCTCATTTTTCGTCGCATTTTTCTCAGCAACTATTGATGGCAGAAATCTGATATTTGGTCACAAGCTTCATATAGGTACCCCATATCGTGGGAAGCGTTTTTGGACCCATCAGATTCGTACTTCCTGTTTGCCGATTTTGTTGATTTTTATACACATTTAACATACATTTGTATATGTACATTTTTCGTCGCATTTTTCTAAGCAACTATGGATGACAGGAATCTGATATTTGGTCACAAGCTTCATATAAATATGCCATATTGTGGGAAGCGTTTTTGGACCCGTCAGATTCCTACTTCCTGTTTGCCGACTTTGTTGATTTTTATACACATTGAACATATATGCTCATTTTTCGTCGCATTTTTCTCAGCAACTATTGATGGCAGAAATCTGATATTTGGTCACAAGCTTCATATAGGTACCCCATATCGTGGGTAGCCTTTTTGGACCCATCATATTCCTACTTCCCGTTTGCTGACTTTGTTGATTTTTATACACATTGAACATATATGCTCATATTTCGTCGCATTTTTCTCAGCAACTATTGATGGCAGAAATCAAATATTTGGTCACAAGCTTCATATAGGTACCCCATATCGTGGGTAGTGTTTTTGGACCCATCATATTCCTACTTCCTGTTTGCCGACTGTGTTGATTTGTATACACATTGAACATACATTTTGTATATGCCCATTTGTCGTCGCATTTTTCTCAGCAACTGTTAATGGCAGAAATCTGACATTTGGTCACAAGCTTCATATAGGTACCTCATATTGTGGGAAGCGTTTTTTGACCCGTTAGATTCCTACTTCCTGTTTGCCGAAGAGCGGGGGTATCATAAGTGAGCATTAGTTCACAGTTCATCTTGTTCGTTACATTTTTCTCAGCAACTATCAATGGCAGAAATCTGATATTTGGTCACAAGCTTCATATAGGTATGCCATATTGTGGGTAGCGTTTTTGGACCCGTCAGATTCCTACTTCCTGTTTGCCGACTTTGTTGATTTTTATACACATTGAACATATATGCTCATTTTTCGTCGCATTTTTCTCAGCAACTATTGATGGCAGAAATCTGATATTTGGTCACAAGCTTCATATAGGTACCCCATATCGTGGGTAGCCTTTTTGGACCCATCATATTCCTACTTCCCGTTTGCTGACTTTGTTGATTTTTATACACATTGAACATATATGCTCATTTTTCGTCGCATTTTTCTCAGCAACTATTGATGGCAGAAATCTGATATTTGGTCACAAGCTTCATATAGGTACCCCATATCGTGGGAAGCGTTTTTGGACCCATCAGATTCGTACTTCCTGTTTGCCGATTTTGTTGATTTTTATACACATTTAACATACATTTGTATATGTACATTTTTCGTCGCATTTTTCTCAGCAACTATGGATGACAGGAATCTGATATTTGGTCACAAGCTTCATATAAATATGCCATATTGTGGGAAGCGTTTTTGGACCCATCAGATTCCTACTTCCCGTTTGCCGATTTTGTTGATTTTTATACACATTTAACATACATTTGAATATGTACATTTTTCGTCGCATTTTTCTAAGCAACTATGGATGACAGGAATCTGATATTTGGTCACAAGCTTCATATAGGTATGCCATATTGTGGGTAGCGTTTTTGGACCCGTCAGATTCCTACTTCCTGTTTGTCTCTATTAACTGAAGCTGACCATAACTTTGTTATTCCTAAGAGAAAACAGTATTACTGGTACACCTTTAAAAAAGGGGAAAATATTAAGTGGCCACTCATTACAGGCATTTTTGGGAAATTTTTGGGTATGTATGAGCCTCTATTTACATAACCTATTATAATAGACCAGTGAAAGTTATCTATTGTTTAGAGCCCATAATGTACCAAGTTTAACCATATCATTCATTTATATTACATTCATATCATTTACTGATCAATTACACAATATTCCTTAAAAAGTGCAGCCTTAGCTTGCAGTAGTCCATATAATTATGTAGAATAAAGAAAGGTTATATGCTTTTATGAAATCAGAATTGAGAAACCTAATTTGTATTTTTTTTTTTTTACAGATAAACTCAAAAGAAGGCTATATTACTAAACTTGGTGATATTTTCAAGGTAAGTGAAATTATGATTTTGCTGATATGGGAAATGTGATCAAGCATTGAACTTTAAAACAAGGGGCTTGTTAATGCAAATTTGTGCAGTGGTAAACAGGAGAATTAATATTTTGTTTGACACTGACCATTATTGTAGGCTGGAGTTGTAATTTATATTATACCAACCATAAATATATGTTTTATTTGACACTGGCAATTCAGACTGAGGGTTTAATCTGAAGTCATGTAATTTTCATGCTTTAAAATGTATTTTAACCATTGGCCAGCAGGGTATGGTAAGGGGCCTTGTTTTAATTTATTTCTGCTCTCCATAAAAAAAGATTAGGGAACAAGCACGAGCCTTAATATACAATGTTCAAGTGCTCAGTATTTCTGTTATATTCATAATGAGAACAAGTCTACACACATTGATTTGTATAGGTCAAATGTCAGGTGCCTGGATTGATGTTTAGATTGCCAGGTAAAAGGTGGTGCCTGGATTGATGTTTAGATTGCCAGGTAAAAGGTGGTGCCTGGATTGATGCTTAGAATGCCAGGTAAAAGGTGGTGCCTGGATTGATGTTTAGATTGCCAGGTAAAAGGTGGTGCCTGGATTGATGTTTAGATTGCCAGGTAAAAGGTGGTGCCTGGATTGATGTTTAGATTGCCAGGTAAAAGGTGCTGCCTGGATTGATGTTTAGATTGCCAGGTAAAAGGTGGTGCCTGGATTAATGCTTAGAATGCCAGGTAAACGGTGGTGCCTGGATTGATGTTTAGATTGCCAGGTAAAAGGGGGTGCCTGGATTGATGTTTAGATTGCCAGGTAAAAGGTGGTGCCTGGATTGATGTTTAGATTGCCAGTTAAAAGGTGGTGCCTGGATTGATGTTTAGATTGCCAGTTAAAAGGTGGTGCCTGGATTGATGTTTAGATTGCCAGGTAAAAGGTGGTGCCTGGATTGATGTTTAGATTGCCAGGTAAAAGGTGGTGCCTGGATTGATGTTTAGATTGCCAGGTCAAAGGTGGTGCCTGGTTTGATGTTTAGATTGCTAGGTAAAAGGTGGTGCCTGGATTGATGTTTAGATTGCCATGTAAAAGGTGGTGCCTGGATTGATGTTTAGATTGCGAGGTAAAAGGTGGTGCCTGGATTGATGTTTAGATTGCCAGGTCAAAGGTGGTGCCTGGATTGATGTTTAGATTGCCAGTTAAAAGGTGGTGCCTGGATTGATGTTTAGGTTGCCAGGTAAAAGGTGGTGCCTAGATTGATGTTTAGATTGCCAGGTAAAAGGTGGTGCCTGGATTGATGTTTAGATTGCCAGGTCAAAGGTGGTGCCTGGATTGATGTTTAGATTGTCAGGTAAAAGGTGGTGCCTAGATTGATGTTTAGATTGCCAGATCAAAGGTGGTGCCTGGATTGATGTTTAGATTGCCATATAAAAGGTGGTGCCTGGATTGATGTTTAGATTGCCAGGTAAAAGGTGGTGCCTGGATTGATGTTTAGATTGCCAGGTCAAAGGTGGTGCCTGGATTGATGTTTAGATTGCCGGGTAAAAGGTGGTGCCTAGATTGATGTTTAGATTGCCAGGTAAAAGGTGGTGCCTGGATTGATGTTTAGATTGCCAGGTAAAAGGTGGTGCCTAGATTGATGCTTAGAATGCCAGGTAAAAGGTGGTGCCTGGATTGATGTTTAGATTGCCAGGTAA
This sequence comes from Bathymodiolus brooksi, assembly GCA_963680875.1. Classification (NCBI taxonomy): domain Eukaryota; kingdom Metazoa; phylum Mollusca; class Bivalvia; order Mytilida; family Modiolidae; genus Bathymodiolus; species Bathymodiolus brooksi. Next base: position 20,951,682 of record OY804579.1, read on the forward strand.
AAGGTGGTGCCTGGATTGATGTTTAGATTGCCAGGTAAAAGGTGGTGCCTGGATTGATGCTTAGAATGCCAGGTAAAAGGTGGTGCCTGGATTGATGTCTAGATTGCCAGGTAAAAGGTGGTGCCTGGATTGATGTTTAGATTGCCAGGTCAAAGGTGGTGCCTGGATTGATGTTTAGATTTCCAGGTGAAAGGTGGTGCCTGGATTGATGTTTAGATTGCCAGGTAAAAGGTGGTGCCTGGATTGATGTTTAGATTGCCAGGTAAAAGGTGGTGCCTGGATTGATGTTTAGATTGCCAGCTCAAAGGTGGTGCCTGGATTTATATTTAGATTGCCAGGTAAAAGGTGGTGACTGGATTGATGTTTAGATTGCCAGGTAAAAGGTGGTGCCTGGATTGATGTTTAGATTGCCAGGTAAAAGGTGGTGCCTGGATTGATGTTTAGATTGCCAGGTAAAAGGTGGTGCCTGGATTGATGTTTAGATTGCCATGTAAAAGGTGGTGCCTGGATTGATGCTTAGAATGCCAGGTAAAAGGTGGTTCCTGGATTGATGTTTAGATTGCCAGGTAAAAGGTGATTCCTGGATTGATGTTTAGATTGCCAGGTAAAAGGTGGTCCCTGGATTGATGTTTAGATTGCCAGGTAAAAGGTGGTGCCTGGATTGATGTTTAGATTGCCAGGTAAAAGGTGGAGCCTGGATTGATGTTTAGATTGCCATAGGTAAAAGGTGGTGCCTGGATTGATGTTTAGATTGCCAGGTAAAAGGTGGTGCCTGGATTGATGTTTAGATTGCCAGTTAAAAGGTGGTGCCTGGATTGATGTTTAGATTGCGAGGTAAAAGGTGGTGCCTGGATTGATGTTTAGATTGCCAGGTAAAAGGTGGTGCCTGGATTGATGTTTAGATTGCCAGGTAAAAGGTGGTGCCTGGATTGATGTTTAGATTGCCAGGTAAAAGGTGCTGCCTGGATTGATGTCTAGATTGCCAGGAAAAAAGTGGTGCCTGGATTGATGTTTAGATTGCCAGGTAAAAGGTGGTGCCTGGATTGATGTTTAGATTGCCAGGTAAAAGGTGGTGCCTGGATTGATGTTTAGATTGTCAGGTAAAAGGTGGTGCCTGGATTGATGTTTAGATTGCCAGGTAAAAGGTGGTGCCTGGATTGATGTTTAGATTGCCAGGTAAAAGGTGGTGCCTAGATTGATGTTTAGATGCCAGGTAAAAGGTGGTGCCTGGATTGATGCTTAGAATGCCAGGTAAAAGGTGGTGCCTGGATTGATGTCTAGATTGCCAGGTAAAAGGTGGTGCCTGGATTGATGTTTAGATTGCCAGGTCAAAGGTGGTGCCTGGATTGATGTTTAGATTTCCAGGTCAAAGGTGGTGCCTGGATTGATGTTTAGATTGCCAGGTAAAAGGTGGTGCCTGGATTGATGTTTAGATTGCCAGGTAAAAGGTGGTGCCTGGATTGATGTTTAGATTGCCAGGTAAAAGGTGGTGCCTGGATTGATGTTTAGATTGCCAGGTAAAAGGTGGTGCCTGGATTGATGCTTAGATTGCCAGGTAAAAGGTGGTGCCTGGATTGATGTTTAGATTGCCAGGTAAAAGGTGGTGCCTGGATTGATGTTTAGATTTCCAGGTAAAAGGTGGTGCCTGGATTGATGTTTAGATTGCCAAGTAAAAGGTGGTGCCTGGATTGATGTCTAAATTGCCAGGTAAAAGGTGGTGCTTGGATTGATGTTTAGATTGCCAGGTCAAAGGTGGTGCCTGGATTGATGTTTAGATTGCCAGGTCAAAGGTCAGGTGCCTGGATTGATGTTTAGATTGCCAGGTAAAAGGTGGTGCCTGGATTGATGTTTAGATTGCCAGGTAAAAGGTGGTGCCTGGATTGATGCTTAGATTGCCAGGTAAAAGGTGGTGCCTGGATTGATGCTTAGAATGCCAGATAAAAGGTGGTGCCTGGATTGATGTTTAGATTGCCAGGTAAAAGGTGGTGCCTGGATTGATGTTTAGATTTTCAGGTAAAAGGTGGTGCCTGGATTGATGTTTAGATTGCCAGGTAAAAGGTGGTGCCTGGATTGATGTTTAGATTGACAGGTAAAAGGTGGTGCCTGGATTGATGTTTAGATTGCCAGGTAAAAGGTGGTGCCTGGATTGATGTTTAGACTGCCATGTAAAAGGTGGTGCCTGGATTGATGTCTAAATTGCCAGGTAAAAGGTGATGCCTGGATTGATGTTTAGATTGCCAGGTCAAAGGTCAGGTGCCTGGATTGATGTTTAGATTGCCAGGTAAAAGGTGGTGCCTGGATTGATGTTTAGATTGCCAGGTAAAAGGTGGTGCCTGGATTGATGCTTAGAATGCCAGTTAAAAGGTGGTGCCTGGATTGATGTTTAGATTGCCAGGTAAAAGGTGGTGCCTGGATTGATGCTTAGAATGCCAGGTAAAAGGTGGTGCCTGGATTGATGTTTAGATTGCCAGGTAAAAGGTGGTGCCTGGATTGATGTTTAGATTGCCAGGTAAAAGGTGGTCCCTGGATTGATGTTTAGATTGCCAGTTAAAAGGTGGTGCCTGGATTGATGTTTAGATTGCCAGGTAAAAGGTGGTGCCTGGATTGATGTTTAGAATGCCAGGTAAAAGGTGGTGCCCGGATTGATGCTTAGATTTCCAGGTAAAAGGTGGTGCCTGGATTGATGTTTAGATTGCCAGGTAAAAGGTGGTCCCTGGATTGATGTTTAGATTGCCAGTTAAAAGGTGGTGCCTGGATTGATGTTTAGATTGCCAGGTAAAAGGTGGTGCTTGGATTGATGTCTAGATTGCCAGGTAAAAGGTGGTGCCTGGATTGATGTTTAGATTGCCAGGTAAAAGGTGGTGCCTGGATTGATGTTTAGATTGCCAGGTAAAAGGTGGTGCCTGGATTGATATTTAGATTGCCAGGTAAAAGGTGGTGCCTGGATTGATGTTTAGATTGCCAGGTAAAAGGTGGTGCCTGGATTGATGTTTAGATTGCCAGGTAAAAGGTGGTGCCTGGATTGATGTCTAAATTGCCAGGTAAAAAGTGGTGCATGGATTGATGTTTAGATTTCCAGGTAAAAGGTGGTGCCTGGATTGATGTTTAGATTGCCAGGTAAAAGGTGGTGCCTGGATTGATGTTTAGATTGCCAGGTAAAAGGTGGTGCCTGGATTGATGCTTAGAATGCCAGTTAAAAGGTGGTGCCTGGATTGATGTTTAGATTGCCAGGTAAAAGGTGGTCCCTGGATTGATGTTTAGATTGCCAGGTAAAAGGTGGTGCCTGGATTGATGTTTAGATTGCCAGGTAAAAGGTGGTGCCTGGATTGATGTTTAGATTGCCAGGTAAAAGGTGGTGCCTGGATTGATGTTTAGATTGCCAGGTAAAAGGTGGTGCCTGGATTGATGTTTAGATTGCCAGTTAAAAGGTGGTGCCTGGATTGATGTTTAGATTGCCAGGTAAAAGGTGGTGCCTGGATTGATGTCTAAATTGCCAGGTAAAAGGTGGTCCCTGGATTGATGTTTAGATTGCCAGGTCAAAGGTGGTGCCTGGGTTGATGTTTAGATTGCCAGGTCAAAGGTCAGGTGCCTGGATTGATGTTTAGATTGCCAGGTAAAAGGTGGTGCCTGGATTGATGTTTAGATTGCCAGGTAAAAGGTGGTGCCTGGATTGATGCTTAGATTGCCAGGTAAAAGGTGGTGCCTGGATTGATGTTTAGATTGCCAGGTAAAAGGTGGTGCCTGGATTGATGTCTAGATTGCCAGGTAAAAGGTGGTGCCTAGATTGATGTTTAGATTGCCAGGTAAAAGGTGGTGCCTGGATTGATGCTTAGAATGCCAGGTAAAAGGTGGTGCCTTGATTGATGTTTAGATTGCCAGGTAAAAGGTGGTGCCTGGATTGATGCTTAGAATGCCAGGTAAAAGGTGGTGCCCGGATTGATATTTAGATTTCCAGGTAAAAGGTGGTGCCTGGATTGATGTTTAGATTGCCAGGTAAAAGGTGGTCCCTGGATTGATGTTTAGATTGCCAGTTAAAAGGTGGTGCCTGGATTGATGTTTAGATTGCCAGGTAAAAGGTGGTGCCTGGATTGATGTCTAGATTGCCAGGTAAAAGGTGGTGCCTGGATTGATGTTTAGATTGTCAGGTAAAAGGTGGTGCCTGGATTGATGTTTAGATTGCGAGGTAAAAGGTGGTGCCTGGATTGATGTTTAGATTGCCAGGTAAAAGGTGGTGCCTGGATTGATGTTTAGATTGCCAGGTAAAATGTGGTGCCTGGATTGATGTTTAGATTGCCAGGTAAAAGGTGGTGCCTGGATTGATGTCTAAATTGCCAGGTAAAAGGTGGTGCATGGATTGATGTTTAGATTTCCAGGTAAAAGGTGGTGCCTGGATTGATGTTTGGATTGCCAGGTAAAAGGTGGTGCCTGGATTGATGTTTAGATTGCCAGGTAAAAGGTGGTGCCTGGATTGATGCTTAGAATGCCAGTTAAAAGGTGGTGCCTGGATTGATGTTTAGATTGCCAGGTAAAAGGTGGTGCCTGGATTGATGCTTAGAATGCCAGGTAAAAGGTGGTGCCCGGATTGATGTTTAGATTGCCAGGTAAAAGGTGGTGCCTGGATTGATGTTTAGATTGCCAGGTAAAAGGTGGTGCCTGGATTGATGTTTAGATTGCCATAGGTAAAAGGTGGTGCCTGGATTGATGTTTAGAATGTAAGGTAAAAGGTGGTGCCTGGATTGATGTTTAGAATGTAAGGTAAAAGGTGGTGCCTGGATTGATGTTTAGATTGCCAGGTAAAAGGTGGTGCCTGGATTGATGTCTAGATTGCCAGGTAAAAGGTGGTGCCTGGATTGATGTTTAGATTGCCAGGTAAAAGGTGGTGTCTGGATTGATGTCTAGATTGCCAGGTAAAAGGTGGTGCTTGGATTGATGTTTAGATTGCCAGGTCAAAGGTGGTGCCTAGATTGATGTTTAGATTGCCAGGTAAAAGGTGGTGACTGGATTGATGTTTAGATTGCCAGGTAAAAGGTGGTGCCTGGATTGATGCTTAGATTGCCAGGTCAAAGGTGGTGCCTAGATTGATGTTTAGATTGCCAGGTAAAATGTGGTTCCTGGATTGATGTTTAGATTGCCAGGTAAAGGGTGGTGCCTGGATTGATGTTTGGATTGCCAGGTAAAAGGTGGTGCCTGGATTGATGTTTAGATTGCCAGGTAAAAGGTGGTGCCTGGATTGATGTTTAGATTTCCAGGTCAAAGGTGGTGCCTGGATTGATGTTTAGATTGCCAGGTAAAAGGTGGTGACTGGATTGATGTTTAGATTGCCAGGTAAAAGGTGGTGCCTGGATTGATGTTTAGATTGCCAGGTAAAAGGTGGTGCCTGGATTGATGTTTAGATTGCCAGGTCAAAGGTGGTGCCTGGATTGATGTTTAGATTGCCAGGTAAAAGGTGGTGTCTGAATTGATGTTTAGATTGCCAGGTCAAAGGTGGTGCCTGGATTGATGTTTAGATTGCCAGGTCAAAGGTGGTGCCTGGATTGATGTTTAGATTGCCAGGTAAAAGGTGGTGCCTGGATTGATGTTTAGATTGCCAGGTCAAAGGTGGTGCCTGGATTGATGTTTAGATTGCCAGGTAAAAGGTGGTGACTGGATTGATGTTTAGATTGCCATATATGAAAGAGGAGATAATAGATAGCATCCATACATAGCTGCCTAGCAACAGGTCATTAACAGCCACTCCTAGCAAACTGTTTTCATTAGAGAAAGTACCCGGTAGCCAATTGTAATGTGTTGCACCTCTGAAAGTTCAGTTTTTACTGAAATATTCAGCATTTAGTTGATCAATTGCAGTATATAACTGACAAAACAATATCATAGAAAATTGTTTCAATTAAGTAATTGTAGTCAAATCTGATCATTAATACAGACTAATTGATCTACTATGAAGTCTGTCAGCAATAGTTTATTTATAGCTACATTTGTAATTTGAATGATCTATATTTCAGACCTGGAAGTCACGATGGTTTGTTCTACAGAAGAATGAATTAAAGTATTTCAAGAATAAGACTGGCAAACGTCCTATTAGAGTTTTAGATCTTCATAAGTGTACAGAGTGTACAAGAGATTCTAGTATTAAAGGACAATTTAATGTATTCAGGTAAACTAATATGTCTTTGTCATAGTTAATTGCATTGAATGTATTAAGGTTGGTTGGTTTGATGGTGTTTAACACCACTTTCAACAATATTTCAGTTATATCGTGGCGGTCAGTTTTATTGATGGAGGAAACGGGAGTACCCGGAGAAAACCATCGATCTGTCGCAAGTCACTGACAAACTTGATCACATAACGTTGTATCGAGTACACCACGCCATGAACAGGGCTCGAACTTCACAACGTTAGTAGTGATAAACACTGAATGCACAGGTAGTTGTAAATCCACCTACCATACGATCACGACCATGACCGTCCCTTAATAACTCTTGAATACTTGAATTGTGTATGATGTGGCTTAAGTCTGGGCCAATCTAGCAAAAAAGTGTTATACAAATATATGAATTCCAGTAGTTAATTACAACATGCAAATTTACAAATCTCAAATTTCTATGTGCATGAAGTTTTTTAAAAAGTGGTTCTAAAATCTATTCAATAAATTAAATAGACAATGATATGTGTTAAACAAATAAAAAGACATTATGCAATCGTTGCATATTTTATTTTGTTTAATTTTAGGTTAGTGTTTCCATTTCGGACATTTTACATGTATTCTTGTACAGAACAAGAAACTAGTAACTGGATAAACCTGATTAACTGGAAATTGGTAAGATTACATTGTATTAATGAATGTTATTTGCATACGGAAAAGCTTTAATCTAAAGTCATAAAAATTGTGTTAAGGTTAATGGCTAATGCTAATAAATCAAAGAGTTTGTGTTTTTTTTTCACTGGAGACATGTAAAAAATTAAAGGTACAGACAAACCTGCCCAAGAGGTCACCTCTGTGAAGCAATCACCTGTATTAAAAGGTCATCTTTTTCTGGTCCTGTCATAAAAAATTCCATATCAATTGAACCTCTTTTAAGAGGCACGTGTGTTAAAAGGCCACTTTTTCTTTGTCCCGAAGGTGACCTCTTAATACAGGTTTGACTATATTATAGTATTTACTTGTATGTCATTAGAAATTAGTATGAATCATGTTAAGATGTTTTAGTATGCAAGAGTCTGACCAAAACATGCTTAAAATTTTTGTAATTACTTCTATTACAAAGAACAAACCCTGTGGTATCCTACATAGAACATGTTTTATTATGTTGAACAATAAAGATTTTTTGAAATACACAATTAGCCTTCATTATGTCGGTGGTTTTCTACGGGTACTCTGATTTCCTCCACCAATAAAACTGACCGCCACGATATAACTGATATATTGTTGAAAGTGACATTAAACACCATAAACACCATAACCCATAATTGAAGAATGGTGTTAAGTTTTAATCATTACTTTGCTTGTCACCCTGGAAATGTTTAAAAGTACTTGGCATGAATGGTCCCCAGGTGGCTTTCTGTAGTAGCAATACAAATACTTAAATTCTCTCAACCAATGAAATAAAATACATTGCTTCTTCAATTATAGAATGACAACACACCCTTTGTTACATATTAAATAATCAATCGTAACTACTCGGCCATTCTCGCTACCCTGCAAATAACCTCGTATGCATTAGGCGTATAAATCGCACTACTTTTCGCATGTCAGTTACATGAAAGTTTGATAAAGTTATATTTTAAGCAATTTTCTATATTTCAATTAAAGTTTTAATTAATTTTGCATGATTAGATTTTACTTAGTATGTCTTCCATATTGGAATTTCGTGGACTATATTTGTGTGCGGCTTAACTTAACTTAACTTCCGGCAAACAATTTAAGAAGAATTTCTACGAGGCTATTTGCAGGGTAGCGAGAATGGCCGAGTAATTACGATTGATTAAATAATGTCATGCTAATGCTATCAACTACAACCAGCTTTGTCACAGCTACATGTAGTTGGTTCGCATTTCACCAGTCTTGAAAGATTTTAGCAAATTTTTTTATTAGCTCACCTTGCCAAAGGCAATGTGAGCTTTTGCCATCACTTGGCATCCGTCGTCCGTCGTATGTCGTCTGTCGTCCGTTAACTTTTCACATTTTCAACTTCTTCTCAGAAACCCCTCAGCCAAATGAAGTGAAAATTGGTAGGAGGCATCTATGGAAGATCCTCTCTAAAGATTGTTAATTTTATCCTGATCCATTAACAAACATGGCCGCCATAGTCAATTTTTGTTTCTGATTGGCCGATTTTTAAAAATCTTCTCCTCTGAAACAGCATCTATGGCAGGTTCTCAATAAAGATTGCTCATTTCGTCCCGATCTATTAACAAACATGGCCGCCACAGGTAATTCTTGTTTCTGATTGGTTAATTTCTAAAAAATCTTCTCCTCTGAAACCGCTTGGCCAAATGAATCGAACCTTGGTAGGAAGCATCCTTGGAAGGTCCTCTATAAAGATTGCTCATTTAGTTAACAAACATGGCCGCCACAGACAATTCTTGTTTCTGATTGGCTGATTTCTAAAAAATCGTCTCCTCTAACACCGCTTTGTCAAATGAATCGAAACTTGGTAGGAAGCACGCTTGGAAGGTCCTCTATAAAGATTGCCCATTTCGTCCCGATCCGTTAACAAACATGGCCGCCATAGTCAATTCTTGTTTCTGATTAGTTGATTTATAAAGAATCTTCTCCTCTGTAACCGCTTGGCCAAATGAATCAAAATTTGGTAGAAATCATCCTTGGAAGGTCCTTTATGAGGTTTGCTCATTTAGTTTTTGATCCGTTAACAAACATGGCCGCCACAGGCAATTCTTGTTTCTGATTGGTTGATTTCTAGAAAATCGTCTTCTCTGAAACCGCTTGGCCAAATGAATCGAAACTTGGTGTGAAGCATCCTTGGAAGGTCCTCTATAAAGAATGAGCATTTAGTTCCCATTCGTTAACAAACATGGCCGCAACAGGCAATTCTTGTTTCTGATTGGTCGATTTCTAAATATCTTCTTCTCTGTAACTGCTTATCCAAATGAACGGAAACTTGGTGGGAAGCACCTATGGAAGGTTCTGTATTAAGTTTCCTCAAAGCAGAATGAAACGTGAGCGACACAGGCTCAGCCCACTCTAGTATTGGCATTTTGAATTTGAATATTTATTTTAATTAATTCTTATTAGAAAATTTACAGAATGCATATTCAATTTATTCTTGTTATTATTTACAGGGACAAATAAGAGAAATTCCTGCCGAGGAACATAAGGAACATGAGATAATCATATAGACATAACAGGTAGAACCTGTTAGTGAAAATCAACATGAACCATTTCTTGTTTATAAATGTATACAGCATGTATTTATTTATTTACCTAATTGACATGTTATTGATATGTTACACACATGTAAAGGTGTGTTTACACACTCAAAAATTTACGTGTGCACCTGTTAGTACAAATATGTCTAAGCACACATCAAACTCTACCTGTGCAATCAGTGCCTAATACCACTAAAGTGACGTGTTCCAATCCCGCTCATGGGGAGGTGTACTTGATACAACATTATATAATAAAGTTGTCAGTGACTTGCAGCAGGTCTGTGGTTTTCTCCAGGTATTCCGGGTTTCCTTCACCGATATAACTGAAATATTGTTGAAAGTGGTGGTAAACACCACAATCCTAACCTAACCTATATAACTCCCTTTCAATATTTGACCCATCAAATGTGGTTGACGACGTGTTTTTACTGTCAAATTTGTGTTTGAAACATATGCAGAGGTAATGTTTGAAGCAAATTTGCAAGAAAACTTTGACCTTGTAAGCACACCTTAAGATGTCACGGTTGATTAACAGATCAATTATAAGTGGTCTCTTTAATACTACCAAATTTTATATTTATATTGTTTACCAAAGTAATTTTGTACACCAATCTGATCAGTTTTTATTGTATTTCTACTGTAATTTTATCTTTTTCTATGAATCTTTAATATATTTTTTTCCTTTTATTTGTAAGCTAAGAATTACTTATTCTTTTATACAATGCCAGTGTTCCAGTTAATAAATGGAAAAGGGCACATTGATGCACAACACTAGCTAAAAAGGGCATTTGTTTCAAAATCACTTGAAAAGGTCTGTTTGACTGCTAGATAAAAGGACTGTTTGACTGGCAATAAATTGATAAAAAGCCTATAGTACCATACAACTTTATTGGGTAGCGCTACTACGGACTAATAGTCTATTCATGGTGCATATGTTTTCGTATTATTTTAAAATGAACACACAAATGAAAACAGCAGACACAGTGCCCTTGATTCCATACTTAGCTGAAACACTGAATATCAAGAATGCTCAGTTTATCTTTGTTTAATCTATTCAATGGTTTCAATAGTTTTAATGTTTTTTTCTATTTCTATATTTTTTCATAGCTCTGCTAAATAAACTATTATGGGTTTTAAAAATGTCACATGACCAAATATATATAAAAAAATTATTTTTCAACTTGCTAAGTAATGATAATACAGTAGCCCTCTTCTTGTAAGGTCACTCACACCAAAGGTCACCTCTCTTTTCGGCCCAAATTTAGATGCACTAAGATGGTGAAATACTAACCCCCCAGGAGGCACTACTGTTATGTGAGGTATTTTCAGACATTTTTAGCTCGCCTGTACGAAGTACAGGAAGCGAGCTTACGTCGTCACCTGTGCGTCGTCGTCATCGGCGGCGTCGACGTCCAATGTTAACGTTTGCGCTTAGGTCCAATGTAGACAAACTACTTGGTCCAGGTTGATGAAACTTCTCATGTGAGTTTTTCGTGGACAGTTAAAAACACCGCACACAAAAATAGGTCACCGTGACCTACTATTTCTGCCTGAATAACTTCGACATTTTTGCGCTAACGTTTGCGTTTAGGTCCAATGTAGACAAACTACTTGGTCCAGGTTGATGAAACTTCTCATGTGAGTTTTTCGTGGACAGTTAAAAACACCGCACACAAAAACAGGTCACCGTGACCTACTATTTCTGCCTGAATAACTTCGACATTTTTGCGCTAACGTTTGCGTTTAGGTCCAATGTAGACAAACTACTTGGTCCAGGTTGATGAAACTTCACATGTGAGTTTGTCGTGGACAGTTAAAAACATCACACACAAATATAGGTCACCGTGATCTACTATCTCTGCCTGACTGACTTCTACATTTTTGCGTTAACGTTTGCGCTTATGTCCAATGTAGACCAACTACTTGGTCCAGGTTGATGAAACTTCACATGTGAGTTTGTCGTGGACAGTTAAAAACATTGCACACAAATGTAGGTCACCGTGACCTACTATTTCTGCCTGAATGACTTCGACATTTTTGCGTTAACGTTTACGTTTAGGTCAAATGTAGACAAACTACTTGGTCCAGGTTGATGAAACTTCACATGTGAGTTTGTCGTGGACAGTTAAAAACACTGCACATAAATATAGGTCACCGTGACCTACTATTTCTGCCTGAATGACCTCGACATTTTTGCGTTAACGTTTGCGCTTAGGTCCAATGTAGACACACTACTTGGTCCAGGTTGATGAATCTTCAAATGTGAGTTTGTCGTGGACAGTTAAAAACACTGCACACAAATATAGGTCACCGTGACCTACTATTTCTGCCTGAATGACTTCGATATTTTGCGTTAACGTTTGCGTTTAGGTCCAATGTAGACAAACTACTTAGTCCAGGTTGATGAAACTTCACATGTGAGTTTGTCGTGGACAGTTAAAAACACTGCACACAAATATAGATCACCGTGACCGACTATTTCTGCATGAATGACATCGACATTTTTGCGTTAACGTTTGCGCTTAGGTCCAATGTAGACAAACTACTTGATCCAGGTTGATGAAACTTCACATGTGAGTTTGTCGTGGACAGTTAAAAACACTGCATACAAATATAGGTAACCGTGAGCTACTATTTCTGCCTGAATGACTTCGACATTTTAGCGTTAACGTTTGCGCTCAGGTCCAATGTAGACAAGCTTTCTTCACCAAATTAAACACTAACCACATGGTTATGACATTCACATGTAACTATAGATTGCACAGGCGAGCTGGATGGTCTGCTTTGCGACCAGCTCTTTTTAATCTATGTTGTGAGCAATATCACATAAAATAGTGATATCACACCCAAAAAAAAAGTGATGTTTTGTTATCATGAGGGGTTGATATTTTTTAAAGTTTCATTTTTTTAGTGTTTTTGCATCTTGCATTTTGAAAATCGTTTTTTAACTGTTATAACACAAATATAGGGTTTTCACTTTTCTCTTTGCACAATCTGACCTGAACTAAGTTCCTCAAAACAAATGCTGCACATTTTGGGGTGCAATTATGCTTACGGTAAATGTTGTTAGCACTAACTGACTCAATTTATGTGTCGGCATTTGAAGTTTGGTCAGTTGGAGACTGTATAATAATTAATATTGTTGCCAGTCTTTTTTCTTGGCATTTTTTAAATTTAGTTAAACTTCATGTATCAGTCATTTACTGTAAAATATTGAGTTGTAGCTTTATCGTTAGAATTTAAAACTTTTTGATATTTTTTTGTGATAGTAATAATAATATTATTCTTTGAATTTATTTTATGTTTTGCTCATTTTTTTGCTTTTTGTTTTACAGAAAGTAATATGTTCCTCTTTTTTCTTGTTTTATCATACTATTTATACGGAATACTTTGGATACAGTGTAGATAATTGGTATATAAGATTTGTCTACAAACAGACAATTGCTTTAGGAAGAACATTTATTTCCATTAAAGAAGAAATATTATGCATTTTATTATGTAGATTTTAGACATAGATATGGTAATTAAACGTGGGTCGTAACTATGGTCCCTAAAATGATGCAAGGGTTCACTTTTCTTATATCATGGAGAAGTAAATAAATGTCTGCTACATAATCATACCTAGAAAATGTCACACAAAGCTAAAATAAACTTTTAGTGTGATTAAAAAGAACATTACTTACTCAATAACTCAATAATTCATGTTCTACAAGAAAACGACCAATGTCCGATTCGGAAAGTGTTGACCCAAAGAAAGTAAAAACAGTAAATTGGGAAAACCAAACAGAAATACCGAAAATGGGAGAATCTGAGACTTTCCTATTCTCTGCTTTAACTGATGAACAACCGGATGAATCAACTTGAAACAAATCTTGAATAAAAGATCTCTGCAAACATACAAACTGTACTGAAAACACATATAGAAACAGAGGTTGGAAAAGTTAAACAAGAACTCAAAGAAGACATTAATTCAATGAATCGTAAAATTGAAAACGTACAGAAATCTTACGATAATCTTGTATCCGAGAAGAAAGATGAAGACAGCCTTGCAGATATACATAATAATGTGATAATTAAAAACTTGGAATGTGACGAAAGAGAGAAAAACGATTCGAACATTGCATTGCATAAGGTGCAGGCATTTTTTAAAGATGGTCTAGCTATCCCAAATATTAAGATCAGGAAAGTTAGCCACAATAATGGAAACGAAAGATACAATGGAGTAGTTGTCGTACAGACGAAATCGGACAGAAAAGGGAAATATTCTAGCAAAAACGTCATCTAAAGAACAAGCCAGCCTACAGGAATGTGTACATTGACAATGATCTACCTGTTGAGACAAGAATGTTTCAGAGTAACGTCAGAACTCTCCTTAAGGAAATTGGAAAAGAAAATGAAATGATGTTCGTCGGAAACAAGCTCGTTCATAAACGTCACTAGGACAGATTGCGGTGTGGAATATGGAACTGTCGCGGATGGTCACTAAAAGACAACGAAAACGGCCGATTTCGAAAGCTAGTGCTTCAAAACGTAGATTGTGATATTTTTACTGTATGTGAAACATTCCTTAAAGGTTCGCAGGAACCAAAAATCGATGGTTTCACGTGGATAGGTAATAACCGTGGACATTTACATGCAAACGCTCATCGTGGATCTGGTGGTGTTGGTGCCTTTTTAAAGAATGAATTATTTGATGTTTGCGACATTACAACGCTAGACAAAAGTGTTGAAGATATATTGTGGATTAAAGTTAAATGTAAAATGTCGGATTATATCTTGTGCATAGCTATATGTTACCTGCCTCCGAATGAATCAAGTAGGCCTAATGATCAAGAAATGTTCTTTAAAAACCTATTACAGCAGGTTTATTGTAATCAAACGATTGGAAATATAGTGCTTTGCGGCGATTTTAATTCTCGCTGTGGATATTATTCAGATTTCATAGAAGGTGTTGATGACATAAGTCCTAGATCAGTAATTGACGTGAATGAAAATTATAACGGTGATCTCTTCATTAACTTCTTGACCGATATAAATTTCGCAATGTTAAATGGACGTATCGGATTAAATGATTTTACCTATATATCGCCTCAGGGCAAATCAGTTGTGGATTATATGTGTGTACCGTATGAACAATTAAATGAGATTTTAGATTTTAAAGTGGTAAAAATGACAGATATCATTAATCAAGTCAATATTAATTCGGAAAGAATACCAGACCATTCTATACTACTTTGTGAAATTAAAGTTCCGAAACTGTGTACCAAGAGAAATAGTTTACAAACTACCCATGAATCGGTGACAAATACGAGAAAATACCGGGTCAATAATATTCCTGACAATTTTCTTCTGGATGATGCGATAAGGGATAAAATTAACGAAACCATTTACCGCATTGAAAACGCAATACACGTTGAAAACAACGTCCAGTCGCCATATGACGATTTTTGTATATTGATACAAGATGAAATGGACAACAAACGTCCAAGGACTAAGCAAAAAACCTATAACAACTGTGGTAAATCAAGATATAAGCCCTATTGGAATGACATTTTGCAAAACCAGTGGAACAAAGTATGTTCACTCGAAAGAATGGTTAAAATCTACGGTCTCTAACAGTCAAAAGAAAACTCTTAAAGAAAGCTATTGTTCCGAAGGGAAATCCTTTGACAGGCTTAATCGAAAATATAAATGTAAATACTTAATAGAAAAACAGAACAGTCTCGAAGAAAAACTGATGGCCTCAAATAAAAAAAACCTTTTGGAAATCGATTGGAAAACTCGGTATTTCTGGTGAGCGTAACCAAAGTATACCGTGGTCAGTTATAGACAATGAAGGTGCCGTACAAACTGATAAGAACGTAGTTCTAGGTAAATGGAAATCAGACTTTGA
This sequence comes from Bathymodiolus brooksi, assembly GCA_963680875.1. Lineage (NCBI taxonomy): Eukaryota > Metazoa > Mollusca > Bivalvia > Mytilida > Modiolidae > Bathymodiolus > Bathymodiolus brooksi. Next base: position 20,966,962 of record OY804579.1, read on the forward strand.
ACAACTTTTTAGCATAGATCAAATCACTCGTCCACCCGTTAACGATGATGACACATTTGCAAATCAACCAGATGTGACAGAACTGAACGAACCGATTTCGCGAGAAGAAATTATTGTTGCCGTTGAACGGGCAAAGCTCCGCAAAGCCGCTGGCTTCGACGAAATACCTGCTGAAGTGCCCAAGAATCAGACAGCAATAGACCTTCTATTTATAATATGTAACGGATGTTTCGAACTTGGTCGAATACCTGATCAATGGACTAAAGGAAGAATCAATCCTATTTATAAAAGTGGATCAGACTCAAGAAACAACCCATTGAATTACCGAATAGCATTGATTTACGTGCCTAGTAAAATTTATTGTTATGTTTTGAACACAAGACTTTCAGCGTGGCTAGATGAAAATAACATTCTATGTGATGAACAGAACGGTTTCCGAGAAAAACGTAGCTGTGAGGAACACGTACATACATTACACTCCATCATCAACGACCGTAAAATATCAAGACTCTCGACTTTTGTTTGCTTTGTCGATATGCGAAAGGCTTTCGATACTGTTCAGAGAAACTTACTTTGGTACCAATTGTCTAAGGTGGGTGTGCGATGAAAATTTCTGTCTGCCTTACAATCTTTATATGACAATGTGTCGTGTACAGTTCGAGTAAATGACCAATTTACTTCATGGTTCAAAGTTAATGCAGGGGTTAAACAGGGGTGTTTAATCTTATCTAGCTTGTTTGCAGTTTATATAAATGACTTGGCACAGCGGATTAACGATCTTCAGTGTGGATTTAAAATAGACGATATTTTCTTAAGTATTCTACTATATGCAGATGACATTGGGCTTATAGCACCAGACGAATTGAAACTTCAACAAATGCTAGACGTAGTGACATCTTGGTGTTCTGAATGGAAACTGCACATTAATAGATATCTAGTTATGTGTATTTATTTTTGTATCAAATCGTTCCCATATATCGCCACTTATTAACGTATAAAAAACCATCCAAATCTTTTACCAAATTCTTGTATTTTTATTTTAATAACTAATCTGTATACAAAAACCATTTATCACGTTAACACCAAAGACTTATTATTTAATCAGGAAACACATTTTTACTTAAAAATGGGTAATTTTGAAGGTTTAAGGATAGTATGGTTGTAGTTGCCAGTGTAAATAATCATCTTAATTATGTTTCTGTAAACACTTCATCGTAAATTAATACAGTTGACTCTCGTTATGTAGAACTCGGAAGGACCAGTCAGTTTACTTCGACTTAACCAAAAATTTGAGATAGGGGTAGTAAATATGGTTAGCTACCACTGTAAAGGGTCCAAAAATTAAGTTAGACTTATCAGGAAATTCGACTCAAATGTGTTCAAGATAACGGGAGTCGATTGTATGCAACAACTTTTTTCACTGCAATATTTCTTGTAATATTTAACAACTTTTTTACTTCAATATATTTTTATAATTTTTAGCAACATTTTTCACTTATTTTTTCAAATATTTTTTGTAATATGTAGCAACTTTTTTCAAGCAACAATTTTTGTACAAGGACAAGCAATAGTTTTAAGTACCTGCTTTTGTACAATAAGCACTTTCATTTTAAACTATTATAATATTTCTAATTTAAATTCCATGACACATTATGAACTACATGTAGTGCCTTTTCCTCCTGTTATTGTATAGTGCGATACATGTATTGGTTTGTGTTGTTACAATCAAATCTCTAGTCACATGACAAATATACTACCATATATGGAACTAATTGTTTATTTATCTTTTTTTATTGCTTTATTCAATTTTATCTCATCTGGCTAAAAGGGCCATGTTAGCAATTGTCATCACTTTTGTCATGTCTGTTTACTTTTCAAATTTCAGTGTTTTTCTCAGAAATGTTCACATTTCAATGTTTTTCTCAGAAATGTTCACATTTCAATGTTTTTCTCGGAAATGTTCACATTTCAATGTTTTTCTCAGAAATGTTCACATTTCAATGTTTTTCTCGGAAATTTTCACATTTCAATGTTATTCTTGGAAATTTTCACATTTCAATGTTTTTCTCGGATAGTACTGGAGTAAATAGAACTAATCTGAAGAGAAATGTTTGGATGGGTCTTCAACATTATTTGTGATTTTTGTTTCTTTTGGATATTTAACATGCCTTTCAAAAGAGTGCAAATATCTTCTTCTGAAGAACCACATGCATGATGGTGGCTACTTTGTACATGTTTAGCTCAACTTACTAAAGGGAATGTGAGCTTTTGCCATCACTTGGCGTCCGTCGTCCGTTAACTTTTCATATTTTAAACTTCTCCTCTGAAACCCAAAATGAAGTGAAACTTGGTAGGAAGTATCTATGGAAGGTCCTCTCTAAAGATTGCTCATTTTGTCCCCATCCATTAACAAACATGGCCGCCATAGGCAATTCTTGTTTCTGATTGGCCGATTTTTAAAAATCTTCTCCTCTGAAACCGGTTGACCAAATGAACTGAAACCTGGTAGGAAGCATTTATGGCATGTCCTCAAGATTGCTCATTTCATCCCGATCCATTAGCAAACATGGTCGCCACAGGCAATTATTGTTTCTGATTGGTTGATTTTTAAAAATCTTCTCTGAAACCGCTTGGCCAAATGAATCGAAACTTGGTAGGAAGGTCCTCTATAAAGATTCCTCAGTTAGTTTCGATTCGTTTACAAACATGGCCGCCACAGACAATTCTTGTTTCTGATTGGTTGATTGCTAAAAATTCTTCTCCTCTGAAGCCACTTTGCCAAATGAACCGAAACTTGGTAGGAAGCATCCTTGGAAGGTCCTCTATAAAGTGTACTCATTTATTTCCAATTCGTTAACAAACATGGCCGCCATAGGCAATTCTTGTATCTGATTGGGCGATTAAATAAAATCTCTGAAACCACCTGTCCAAATGAACCGAAACTTGGTAAGAAGCATCTATGGCAGGTTCTCTATAAAGATTGCTCATTTCGTCCCGATCCGTTATCAAACATGGCCACCACAGACAATTCTTGTTTCTGATTGGTTGATTTCTAAAAAAAATTCTCCTCTGTAACCGCTTGCCCAAAGGAATCAAAATTTGGTAGGAAGCATCCGTGAAAGGTCCTCTATAAAGATTGCTCATTTAGTTCCAATCCGTTAACAAACATGGCCGCCACAGGCAATTGTTGTTTCTGATTGGTTGATTTCTAAAAAATCGTTTCCTCTGAAACCGCTTGGCCAAATGAATCGAAACTTGGTAGGAAGCATCCTTGGAAAGTCCTTTATAAAGATTGTAATTTAGTTCCGATCCAATGACAAACATGGCCACCAAAGGCAATTCTTGTTTCTGATTGGTTGATTTCTAAAAAATCTTCTTCTCTGAAACCGCTTTGCCAAATGAATCGAAACTTGGTAGGAAGCATCCTTGGAAGGTCATCTATAAAGATTGCTCATTTAGTTCCGATCCGTCAATAAACATGGCTGCCACAGGCCATTCTTGTTTCTGATTGGTCGATTTCTAAATATCTTCTTCTTTGCAACTGTTTAGCCAAATGACCAAAATTTGGTGGGAAGCACCTATGGAAGGTTCTGTATTAAGTTTCCTCAAAGCAGAATGAAAGGTGAGCGACACAGGCTCAGCCCACTGAGCCTCTAGTTTAATAACACCAGAATATTGTTTGTTTTGTAACTATACAGAAAAAAGATCAATTAACCTCATTTAAGATTTTGAAATTTCTCTCTGGATATGATGTTAAAGTGATTTATGTAAAATTCCATATAAATAATGACTTTGTTCCCAAACCTTTTACATTCTCACATTATTATCTTAAATGACTGTGTCATAATGAACATAACTAATTTAACACATGTTGCTGTCAAATAAAAAAAGACAATTGTTTGTCAATTGTGTTCCACTATTACAATGGAGAAGCAGTGTATTTGTTTACCAGGACTAGGTTGCACGAACCTCAATTAAACCTCAAGTGCAAATTAATTTCATGTACATTTCAAGTAATTTTAAGTGTCAATTAACTGTCAATAACACATAATTTAAATAAGGTTTGTGCAACCCAGTACAGGTCTTTCATTTTTCTTGCCACACTTAAGTTTGTTACTTTTAAAAGCTAATTTACGAATTACATATTTTTATCATACTAGGGAGATTTTGTATCATTCTATCCATTTAATATATGTTTGTAGTTATTTAATTACTCAAATGTTTGTTCTATGTTACACTACTATCTCTCCTTTTAGACGAGACAAACATGTGTTCTGTATATGGTAATATATTGTAAAATGTTACAATATGCTTCCGAGATTTCATCTTTCATTAAAATTATACTAGATAGAACAAATCTTGTATTTATCCCAACCTTAACAAATTTAGTGACATTATACATTCTGTGTTTGACCGTCTAGATAACTGAGGACAATTCAACCTTAAACATTTTGGTGACATTATACATTCTGTGTTTGACCGTCTAGAAAACTGAGAACAATTCAACCTTAAACATTTTGGTGACATTTTACATTCTGTGTTTGACCGTCTAGAAAACTGAGAACAATTCAACCTTAAACATTTTGGTGACATTTTACATTCTGTGTTTGACCGTCTAGAAAACTGAGAACAATTCAACCTTAAACATATTGGTGACATTATGCATTCTGTGTTTGACCGTCTAGAAAACTGAGAACAATTCAACCTTAAACATTTTGGTGACATTTTACATTCTGTGTTTGACCGTCTAGAAAACTGAGAACAATTCAACCTTAAACATTTTGGTGACATTATACATTCTGTGTTTGTCCATCTATAGTTATACTGATCGTTGACATTTCAACTTAATATTTGAAAAAAAACCTTTGTAACCATATGTTTTAAGCCCTGCAAAGAGGCAATGACTGATTACTGAGAATTTTTTCAGCTATATGGTTGTGAGGTTTAACGCCATTTTCAACAATATTTCAGTTATATCGTGGCGGTCAGTTTTATTGGTGGAGAAAAACACTGACCTACTGCAAGTCACTGACAAACTCTGTAACATAATGTTGTATTGACTACACCTCACAATTAGCAGGATTCAACGTTAGTGGTGATATGCACTGATTGGACAGGCAGTTGTAAATCCAACTACAATATGATCATGACCACGATGGCCCCATTTTCAGCTATATCATGGCAAGAACAATTTATTCTTGGATGAGATTATGATGATGTCAGCTTTGTGCAAGATCAACACGCTCAGTTGGATTTTGAGTGTTAGCTCACTGAAACAACAGTCCGCTGGTAGACATGTCACTCCACCCGGACACATTATTCAGACTTCAGTCTCAGTCCGCTGGTAGACGCGTCACTCCACCCGGACACATTATTCAGACTCCAGTCTCAGTCTGCTGGTAGATGTGTCACTCCACCCGGACACATGATTCAGACTCCAGTCTCAGTCCGCTGGTAGACGTATCACTCCACCCGGACACATTAGTCAGATTCCAGTCTCAGTCCGCTGGTAGACGTGTCACTCCACCTGGACACATTATTCAGACTCCAGTCTCAGTCCGCTGGTAGACGTGTCACTCCACCCGGACATATTATTCAGATTCCAGTCTCAGTCCGCTGGTAGACATGTCACTCCACCATGACACATTATTCAGACTCCAGTCTCAGTCCGCTGGTAGACATGTCACTCCACCTGGACACATTATTCAGACTCCAGTCTCAGTACGCTGGTAGACATGTCACTCCACCCGGACACATTATTCAGACTCCAGTCTCAGTCCGCTGGTAGACTTGTCACTCCACCCCGACACATTATTCAGACTCCAGTCTCAGTCTGCTGGTAGACGTGTCACTCCACAGGGACACATTATTCAGACTCCAGTCTCAGTACGCTGGTAGACATGTCACTCCACCATGACCCATTATTCAGACTCCAGTCTCAGTCCGCTGGTAGACATGTCCTTCCACCTGGACACATTATTCAGACTCCAGTCTCAGTACGCTGGTAGACATGTCACTCCACCCGGACACATTATTCAGACTCCAGTCTCAGTCCGCTGGTAGACTTGTCACTCCACCCCGACACATTATTCAGACTCCAGTCTCAGTCTGCTGGTAGACGTGTCACTCCACAGGGACACATTATTCAGACTCCAGTCTCAGTACGCTGGTAGACATGTCACTCCAACCGGACACATTATTCAGACTCCAGTCTCCGTCTGCTGGTAGACGTGTCACTCCACACGGACACATTACTCAGACTCCAGTCTCAGTCCGCTGGTAGACGTGTCACTCCACCCGGACACATTATTCAGACTCCAGTCTCAGTCCGCTGGTAGACATGTCACTCCACCCTGACACATTATTCAGACTCCAGTCTCAGTCCACTGGTAGACATGTCACTCCACCTGTACACATTATTCAGACTCCAGTCTCAGTCCGCTGGTAGACGTGTCACTCCACCCGGACACATTATTCAGACTCCAGTCTGAGTCCACTGGTAGACGTGTCACTCCACCCGGACACACTATTCAGACTCCAGTCTCAGTGCGTTGGTAGACATGTCACTCCACCCGGACACATTATTCAAACTCCAGTCTCAGTCCGCTGGTAGACGCGTCACTCCACCCGGACACATTATTCAGACCTCAGTCCGCTGGTAGACGTGTCACACCACCCGGACACATTATTCAGACTCCAGTCTCAGTCTACTGGTAGACGTGTCACTCCACCCTGACACATTATTCAGACTCCAGTCTCAGTCCGCTGGTAGACGTGTCACTCCACCCGGACACATTATTCAGACTCCAGTCTCAGTCCGCTGGTAGACATGTCACTCCACCCGGACACATTATTCAGACTCCAGTCTCAGTCCACTGGTAGACATGTCACTCCACCTGTACACATTATTCAGACTCCAGTCTCAGTCCGCTGGTAGACATGTCACTCCACCTGGACACATTATTCAGACTCCAGTCTCAGTAAGCTGGTAGACGTGTCACTCCACACGGGCACATTATTCAGACTCCAGTCTGAGTCCACTGGTAGACGTGTCACTCCACCCGGACACATTATTCAGACTCCAGTCTCAATCTGCTGGTAGATGTATCACTGCACCCGGACACATTATTCAGACTCCAGTCTCAGTCCGCTGGTAGACGTGTCACTCCACAGGGACACATTATTCAGACTCCAGTCTCAGTACGCTGGTAGACATGTCACTCCACCATGACACATTATTCAGACTCCAGTCTCAGTCCGCTGGTAGACATGTCCTTCCACCTGGACACATTATTCAGACTCCAGTCTCAGTACGCTGGTAGACATGTCACTCCACCCGGACACATTATTCAGACTCCAGTCTCAGTCCGCTGGTAGACGTGTCACTCCACCCGGACACATTATTCAGACTCCAGTCTCAGTCCACTGGTAGACATGTCACTCCACCTGTACACATTATTCAGACTCCAGTCTCAGTCCGCTGGTAGACGTGTCACTCCACCTGGACACATTATTCAGACTCCAGTCTCAGTGCGTTGGTAGACATGTCACTCCACCCGGACACATTATTCAAACTCCAGTCTCAGTCCGCTGGTAGACGCGTCACTCCACCTGGACACATTATTCAGACCTCAGTCCGCTGGTAGACGTGTCACACCACCCGGACACATTATTCAGACTCCAGTCTCAGTCTACTGGTAGACGTGTCACTCCACCCGGACACATTATTCAGACTCCAGTCTCAGTCCGCTGGTAGACGTGTCACTCCACCCGGACACATTATTCAGACTCCAGTCTCAGTCCGCTGGTAGACATGTCACTCCACACGGACACATTATTCAGACTCCAGTCTCAGTCCACTGGTAGACATGTCACTCCACCTGTACACATTATTCAGACTCCAGTCTCAGTCCGCTGGTAGACATGTCACTCCACCTGGACACATTATTCAGACTCCAGTCTCAGTAAGCTGGTAGACGTGTCACTCCACACGGGCACATTATTCAGACTCCAGTCTGAGTCCACTGGTAGACGTGTCACTCCACCCGGACACATTATTAAGACTCCAGTCTCAATCTGCTGGTAGATGTATCACTGCACCCGGACACATTATTCAGACTCCAGTCGCAGTCCGCTGGTAGACGTATCACTCCACCCGGACACATTAGTCAGACTCCAGTCTCAGTCCGCTGGTAGACGTGTCACTCCACCTGGACACATTATTCAGACTCCAGTCTCAGTCCGCTGGTAGACGTGTCACTCCACCTGGACATATTATTCAGACTCCAGTCTCAGTCCGCTGGTAGACATGTCACTCCACCCGGACACATTATTCAGACTCCAGTCTGCGTCCACTGGTAGACGTGTCACTCCACCACGACACATTATTCAGACTCCAGTCTCAGTCCGCTGGTAGACGTATCACTCCACCCGGACACATTAGTCAGACTCCAGTCTCAGTCCGCTGGTAGACTTGTCACTCCACCTGGACACATTATTCAGACTCCAGTCTCAGTCCGCTGGTAGACGTGTCACTCCACCCAGACATATTATTCAGACTCCAGTCTCAGTCCGTTGATAGACATGTCACTCCACCATGACATTATTCAGACTCCAGTCTCAGTCCGCTGGTAGACATGTCACTCCACCATGACATTATTCATACTCCAGTCTCAGTCCGCTGGTAGACATGTCACTCCACACGGACACATTATTCAGACTCCAGTCTCAGTCCGCTGGTAGACATGTCACTCCACCCGGGCACATTATACAGACTCCAGTCTTAGTCCACTGGTAGACATGTCACTCCACCTGGACACATTATTCAGACTCCAGTCTCAGTCCGCTGGTAGACATGTCACTCCACCCGGACACATTATTCAGACTCCAGTCTCAGTCCGCTGGTAGACTTGTCACTCCACCCCGACACATTATTCAGACTCCAGTCTCAGTCTGCTGGTAGACGTGTCACTCCACCCGGACACATTATTCAGACTCCAGTCTCAGTACGCTGGTAGACATGTCACTCCACCTGGGCACATTATTCAGACTCCAGTCTCAGTTTGCTGGTAGACGTGTCACTCCACCCGGACACATTATTCAGACTCCAGTCTCAGTCCGCTGGTAGACGTGTCACTCCACCCGGACACATTATTCAGACTCCAGTCTCAGTCCGCTGGTAGACATGTCACTCCACCCGGACACATTATTCAGACTCCAGTCTCAGTCCACTGGTAGACATGTCACTCCACCTGGGCACATTATTCAGACTCCAGTCTCAGTCCGCTGGTAGACATGTCACTCCACAGGGACACATTATTCAGACTCCAGTCTGAGTCCACTGGTAGACGTGTCACTCCACCCGGACACATTATTCAGACTCCAGTCTCAGTCCGCTGGTAGACATGTCACTCCACAGGGACACATTATTCAGACTCCAGTCTCAGTCCGCTGGTAGACGTGTCACTCCACCTGGACACATTATTCAGACCTCAGTCCGCTGGTAGACGTGTCACTCCACCTGGACACATTATTCAGACTCCAGTCTCAGTCCACCAGTAGACTTGTCACTCCACCCGGACACATTATTCAGACTCCAGTCTCACTCTGCCGGTAGACATGTCACTCCACAGGGACACATTATTCAGACTCCAGTCTCAGTCCGCTGGTAGACGCGTCACTCCGCAGGGACACATTATTCAAACTCCAGTCGCAGTCCGCTGGTAGACGCGTCACTCCACAGGGACACATTATAAAGACTCCAGTCTCAGTCCACTGGTAGATGTGTCACTCCACAGGGACACATTATAAAGACTCCAGTCTCAGTCCACCGGTAGACGTGTCACTCCACATGGACACATTATAAAGACTCCAGTCTCAGTCCACTGGTAGACGTGTCACTCCACAGGGACACATTATAAAGACTCCAGTCTCAGTCCACTGGTAGACGTGTCACTCCACAGGGACACATTATAAAGACTCCAGTCTGAGTTCACTGGTAGACGTGTCACTCCACAGGGACACATTATAAAGACTCCAGTCTGAGTCCACTGGTAGACGTATCACTCCACCCGGACACACTATTCAGACTCCAGTCTCAGTCCGTTGGTAGACATGTCACTCCACCCGGACACATTATTCAGACTCCAGTCTCAGTCCGCTGGTAGACGTGTCACTCCACCTGGACACATTATTCAGACCTCAGTCCACTGGTAGACGTGTCACTCCACCTGGACACATTATTCAGATTCCAGTCTCAGTCCGCCGGTAGACGTGTCACTCCACAGGGACACATTATAAAGACTCCAGTCTCAGTCCACTGGTAGACGTGTCACTCCACAGGGACACATTATAAAGACTCCAGTCTCAGTCCACTGGTAGACGTGTCACTCCGCAGGGACACATTATTCAGACTCCAGTCTCAGTCCACTGGTAGACGTGTCACTCCACAGGGACACATTATAAAGACTCCAGTCTCAGTCCACTGGTAGACGTGTCACTCCACAGGGACACATTATTCAGACTCCAGTCTCAGTCCACTGGTAGACGTGTCACTCCACCCGGACACATTATTCAGACTCCAGTCTCAGTCCACTGGTAGACGTGTCACTCCACAGGGACACATTATTCAGACTCCAGTCTCAGTCCACTGGTAGACGTGTCACTCCACAGGGACACATTATTCAGACTCCAGTCTCAGTCCACTGGTAGACGTGTCACTCCACAGGGACACATTATAAAGACTCCAGTCTCAGTCCACTGGTAGACGCGTCACTCCACTCGGACACATTATAAAGACTCCAGTCTCAGTCCACTGGTAGACATGTCACTCCATCCGGACACATTATAAAGACTCCAGTCTCAGTCCACTGGTAGACATGTCACTCCACAGGGACACATTATAAAGACTCCAGTCTCAGTCCACTGGTAGACATGTCACTCCACAGGGACACATTATAAAGACTCCAGTCTCAGTCCACTGGTAGACGTGTCACTCCACAGGGACACATTATAAAGACTCCAGTCTCAGTCCACTGGTAGACGTGTCACTCCACAGGGGCACATTATTCAGACTCCAGTCTTTGTTCTTACTCTTTAATGTTGCATGCTTTATAGTGGAGAAGCAGGAAATATCAGTTTTATAGTTTTTATTTGACCCAACCTGGCATAGCCTAGAATGTGTGATGGGACAATAATTCAATCCTTGGGTTCACATTTTCTTTCATTAGAAACTTGGCGAGCCTCGTTTATGACTTGAAAATGTGACCCCTCTGGTAAAATTGTCCCATCTCACATTCTAGACCAGGCCCAATTATTATAAACCTTGCACTTGAGATATAGAGAATCAAGAATATATTGCCATTTTGACAAAGTGTTCATTTTCATTCACAAAAATGTTTAGATCATCATTACAGAATGCTTACTACATACTGGTAATCTCACTTAAATAAGTCATGTTTTTATCATTATTCAAGTATACAATATCAAAAATGAATGAGAAAAAAGTCAATTTTCAATTGTTTTAATTATAAAATATACATAATGTAAAACATTATCTATTTTGTACAAAAATATAACAATAGGACGGAGTGGCAGCAAATCACTTTGTTTACACAAAATTTTATAACATGAGTCACTTAGAAATTTGTCTTTCACCAAAAACAATGCCAAGACATTAGTTTACATATAGTCTCTAACATTGTTTCCCGTTTATTACGATAATTTCTCAAAATCTCAAAATTTTCACATTTTAAAGTTCTCGGTGTTAAAGATTGTTTGTCTAATGAACCACTAAAAATTTGCTTGATTCTTTTTCTCACTAATTTAACAAAATATATGGCCATTTTTCACTTTCTCAAATCGACGTCCAATGATGTCACTGACGTATACTTCAATTGACGTCACACCCGTTAAGGAATGTTTTTGAAGCAATGATGGAGAAGGGACAAGATTCCAGATGAGGGGTGCTTGATGATGGTACGGTTAGTTACGGTTAATTAAACGATTTTATTGATACAATGACATTTTGCGAAACGTAACATTTTTACGGGAAAAGTAGCGTGAAATTCTTATCTCACCCTCGGGTTGAGACATAATTGCATAATTGACCAATCAGCGACTGAGAACAAAGTGATCCACACGTTGATTATCGATTTCTTCTCACACGGGTTGAGAAGTGTGAAAATTGAACAAGAATTAGAGAAAATGGAATATCTAACAGAACATCAATTATAGTGCAGAAACCAAATTCTTTATGTAAAACTGACAAAATTTGGACAAGTCCCAAATAAGTCAATAAATACATTCAAAACTCTATAGATTTTTCCTTTCTACATCTGAAATGCATAACTAAAGCTATTTGGAATGTTAGACCATTGAAACAGAACTTGACATACCAAATTCAGACACCTTCAGCCCACTTGCCCATCCCACATTATCACATAATTGGCCTACGATAAATTTTAGAAAGACATGAAAAAATAACATTAAATCAATAACATTGCAGCATCTGCCATTCCACTGGCTCGTAATGCCTTTTCTAAAACAGCAGTTTGAGCATCTCTTCCTTCTCTCGCTTTCCATCTCATTAACAACTGGTATGCCTGAAAAATATTATGTAATAGTTTTATGAAATTCAAAATACATCTCACATGTTAAACCAGAAACTAGCCACACCTTTCTGTCTATCCCAAGCCACCAAGACCTGGATTTCCAATGCCAATGTTGTGGTCTGTTTCTTTTGTGCTTAAGGACCAAATGTAGATAATCATTAAACCTACAGTTGTGGCCCATTTGCGGTTTTATGCCAGTAGTTTCAGAGAAGATTTTTATATGTTACCTAGGTTACTAAAACAAAAATCAACAGGTTGACATGTTGCTCCACCAAGAGCCAATCAATCTTTGTTCTGACCACCAAATGCAGAATGCTCTGTGAAAAAGTAGCAAATATCAATTTCATAGTCTTTGGTTTGACCTGACCAGTGATCACAATTTACTGCACTCCAGGCAAACACATTAACCAATACATGACAGGTATAACAATTATAACAGTGGATTGGTCACTTTTATAACTATATTATCATCATACTATCTTTTTGCTTAAACAGTTACAATAACCAGCAATTCCAATAACTAGTAATTCTTTATTGACCCAGCGACACCCTCCATCCAACAAAGGAGCAAGAGAGAGAAGACAGTTCCACAACAACAACAAGTTTAATGCGTTCTCAGCTAATATACAGATAACAACCAACATTTATAACATTTTACATTCCAAGCAACAAGAATTTTACAAATAATTAAATCTCTCACATTTATCTCACCTCTTCCTTAAATTCAAATATTTAAAAAAAACAGGACAACATTTGTTTTGATTTCAATAAATTAATCAATAATTTCTAATGTAAATAATTCATGTGATCTTGAACATAATAATCTTCTGTAGTGTAATGCTCTAGAGGGGAGACATTTTATCTAAGAGTGAGACAAAATCTAAATACTTGAAGTGATTGTTAAAATGGAAAACAAATAATGTTGACGTTCCTACTCCCAACATGATATGATGTAGATGGTATCAACAATAAATTAATACTGACAGTCATGGTGTAGATGGTATCAACAATAAATTAATACTGACAGCCATGATGTAGATGGTATCAACAATAAATTAATACTGACAGCCATGATGTAGATGGTATCAACAATAAATTAATACTGACAGCCATGATGTAGATGGTATCAACAATAAATCAATTCTGACAACCATGATGTAGATGGTATCAACAATAAATTAATACTGACAGCCATGATGTAGATGGTATCAACAATAAATTAATACTGACAGCCATGATGTAGATGGTATCAACAATAAATTAATACTGACAGCCATGATGTAGATGGTATCAACAATAAATTAATACTGACAGCCATATATTGATATATAAAAGGTTAACATTGAGTTGGGCGATGGACATTTGAGCGAAAAAATAACTTTACACTGTGGACATTTGAGTGACAACATTAGTAGACATTTGAGCGACACAATTTCAATTGACCCTAAAATCTATGTGGACAATTGAGTGACTCTCACAACATCTATCAGTACTCACCTGTAAAGTATTACATGAGTTTGTTTTAGTTGACTAATTGTTATTATTTAGTCAAGATGGACATAAAGGTAACGGTACAGAACAGTCACTAGGTTCCGTTATTATTTGTCTTGTTGTCTTGAAAATCGAAAAATGTTTCTCGTCACTGCATGTCAACTACTGTCACACTATGCTTTGATAATCAATTACTATTATCCATGTGGTATTTTGAACTGGCAGCCATGAAGGTATTGAAGGAAATATTCTGAAATGTCAGCATTAAATGTTACAGATTTCATCTTGCCCAGGTATGGTGGGGACAAATACAGAAAGTCAGTTTAAGTCAGGAATGCAAAAGATTTAAATCTGAGATTGGTATGTTACCATGGAATCAATTTTCCCCCAATTTTGTGGGTAGAGTATTGACGTGTTATTGAAACTACAAACTATTAACTATATCAAAACAAGGAGCATGGACACAGTACTTCCACAATCCAGGGTGGAAATGATAAAGATATGATATGGTTCAAAAGTATTCTAGTGGTTAAATTGATCTTGAACACTACCCCCCGTACTCTTGGGTTTAAATACCAAGCAAGAACATTATGAGACTACTATGAGCATGGGACAACAAACGTAATGTCTGGCTAACGGAGGAGTTTTTATTCTCGCTCAAATGGGTTATTAAATTTTCGCCCAAATGGGTTACAAGTTGTCGCTCTTATGTCCGTTTTATTTTGCTATTTTGTCCTGTCAATTCGCTCAAATGTTTTTAACCGCATTGAGTTACATATTGGAAGAATATACACTAATATATATGGTTATTAATTACCTGATCTTTTCTCTCATTATATATGTCTCTTATTTCATCAATATCATCTTTAACAAGACCTAGTTTATTGGCCAATCTTTCTAAATCCTTTCTATAAATTTTAGCTGAAATTTCATCCAATGTGCCATCAGAGGGTATATCTCCTCCAGCAGGACTCTTAGGTATACTACCCTGACTACTGAACTGGAAACAAAAAACAGAATAAAAAATAAATATATAATTCTATTCTTAAAGTGACAAAATATGCAGTTTTGAAGCAAATTATCTGAAAACCTGTAATGGTTGACCAGGGATAAATATATCCTCCAATAAATCTCAGAGTAGAGTTCTACAATCTGGTTCATCTGTACAAAGCTGCAAATCGTTTAATAGTAGCATTACATATTGTGTATTAAATATGTTAAAAGTAAAACATATTCATTAAAAATAAATGACCATGAGCATAAAAAACATCAAATTCATGATTTATGTAAAAATAATCTTGAGTATGTGAAAGTTAATTAAACTATTTTACTGGATGGATCAAAAATACAAGTATTAAAAAAAATGAGGATCTAGATAAGAAATATTTTCAAGCCTAACAAATTTATATTTATTATCTATCTTATATAGAAATGTTCACAGGAAAATAACTTATTTAGGATTCATTTTTACAAAATTCCTATGAGAGAGTTATATCCCTTTCCCATTACTAGATATACTGGTACAGGTACTTGTACAGCAATTATATACCAAAATCAGATAAAACATTTATATAAATTCAGTTGGACTCAAGTTCAATAGTTTGTTTGAATTTTGTTCAAAAAAAATTCTGGTAGATCATTTTGTTCTATTAAGAACCATTAATATACAATTATGGCCTTCATGAGAAGTTAATATCCATAATTATTAAATTGAGAAAGGGTTATTTTCCCTGAGGTCCGAAATTAACTTCTCATGAAGGACATAACTGTATTATTATACTGAACTAATATGAGGGAAATAACTAGCTATTGGTTCGACGTGCTGAGGGAAATAACTAGTTATTGGTTCGACGTGCAAAAGCGCGCCAATTTCAAACATCTATTTTGTGCTACGTGCAGATTCCCTCACAGTTATTTGAACTACGTGCAGTTTGCCGTGGGAATAATGAGTTATTTCTTGTTCCATGGAATAAAACTTTAAAATATCTTAATTATTTCTTGCTTGGTTTCTATAGTAAATTATAATAATGTTAATTATACTTCAATTTCTTACCTCAGGTAAGTTTGCATGCAGTTTCTCTTTCATATAATCAGGCAAAATTTGGAAATCCAGTATATCTTCCAGCGTTTCCTCAGGTAAAGACATACACCCAGCTACAAATTCATCCTCTTCTATATTGCCTGTAACAGAATTAGAATAGTAGTGACCTTATATCATATGTATATTGCTTAGTTATTAACTCTATACATGTACATGCTCTCTAATAATACAAACAGTACCAGTAGATGAATCGTCTCTCATGGACAGCTATTATGCAGTAAGTACGAAAATAGAGTTATAGTTTTGGTGTTAACACCACTTTCAATAATATTTCAGCTATATTGTGGCAGTCAGTTTTATTGGTGGAGGAAACCGGAATACCTGGAGAAAACCACAAACATGTCACAAGTCATTGACAAACTTGATTACATAATGTTGTATCGAATACACCTCGTCATGAGCGGGATTTGAACTCACGATATTAGTGGTGATAGGCACCGATTGCACAGGTAGTTGTAAGTCCAACTACCATACGATTATGACCAAGACAACCCCAGTAAGTACGATACTTATATATTTCTGAAGGAATGAATAAATAATGTGTGTATTAAAACGCTAAATGTTAAATAATAACAATGAAATGTGTACTACTGGTTAATCGTTCAAGGTGTTTATTATTTCTTTCAGTACATGCCCACTCTCCCAGTTTCAGTTTCATGACAGAGCTGAAAAGAGTTAAAACCAAAAACAACCGATAATAATGACATTCATTTAAACATTTACTACACCATAAAATACCAATGAATTGCTTAAGAAATAAAATATATAACATTTTCAAACCAAACTTTATTAGTGCTTATCACCACTGATGTTGTGAGTTCGAATCTCAATCAGGGCGAGGTGTACAACATTATGTGATAAAGTTTGTCAGTGACTTACGACAGGTTGGTGGTTTTCTGCGGGTCTTCCGGTTTCCTCCACCAATAAAACTGACTGTCACGCTATAACTGAAATATTGTTGAAAGTGGCATTAAACACCATTAAACAAATAAACCAAACTTCCTACAAAACATTTGTTTGTGATTATACATTTCAGTCACATTAAACACTACCTGTATTTTTGGGATCCATCATTTTGTATATTTTACCTGTATTTTGAGGATCCATCATTTTGTATATAGTATCACATGTCTTTCCTATAGTCTGAAAGATATTTTAATACCATATTTAAGAAATCAATATAGAAAATAAAATGATCAAATATATCAACATAGACATCTGTATTCTACAGAAGGTATGAAAAGTCTTATAAAATCAATTGTACTAGCAAAGAACAAAACATTCAATCAGAGGATTATGGCAACATTATTGGTGCTTAACACCACTTGCAGCAATATTTCAATACTATCATGGTGGCAAGTTTTAATTTAATAGTGGAAGGAACCATATAGTACTCTTAGAAAACCACCTTCTGTAAGTCATTGACAAACTTTACCACATTGGTAAATGAGTGAGTGATTGCTGTTTAATAAATAAACCTAGCAGCAGAAATGTAACAACATAAACCAAAAAAGCATACTGTTAAGAGCTATGTATCTTAATGTATAAAAATATTATTACACAAATTACAAATATATTGCTCTTTTACACATGTTAAATTTTGGTAAGAAAAAAATTATTCTCTTTTCATTTCTGGACCTTAATGTAAATGTGGAATCGTAGCTCTTTACGTTTTTATTTTACCGTCAAAATAAAGAAAAAGAAAAAAGATCCTGCTAAGAGCTACAGTTCAGCATCTGGACCTTATTTCTAATCTGAATTCCAATATATGAAAATTCAGTTCAATTTTACAATGAGGTACATCATGTACATGTACCTTATATTACCTTTTATTGAAGCCTCATTCAAATAAATGTTATATTAAAAGACAACACATTTCAGAATACAAAATATACTCACTCCATTATCTTGTGGATTAGAATAAACTCTTTCCAAAATCTTAGTAAATATAGCTTTTGGAATCGGCCGTGATTGATAAAGGAGTCTAAATAAACCTGTTGGAATAAACAATATAAAACAAATAAATTATTCACATAATAAAATAAAATATTCCTGAAAAAAAAATATGTAAATATGGTTACTTTTGTTTGTTTTCAACTTCACAAAGCTCTGATTTTTTAACATTTGTCTTGTGTATGCTCGCCAAATGTATTCATGAGGTGAGAATTTTTCAAAAACGCTCTGACAAATATTTACAAGTATGCATATATTTTGAAGTCTAATAATTGAATATTTCATTTCAGTCAAATATGCCTTACACGGTCAACTGGGTAATCATTGAGAATAAAGAAAGAAAACAATTGACCAATGTCGAATGCGTGATGGTAAATTACTGATAATTTTCTTATGGGGAATTAATTATTGAGTGTAAATCTGAAAAATTGATGGTTTTGGCAAATGAAGGGGGATATCTCTGGAACATAAAAAGTGTGAAAGCATTAAATAAAACTTGACCTGGTTTTATTTGTATCTACCGGTAAACTTGTGTTTCAATTGCAAATGATTTGGGTAAGAGGACTTTAAGTTATTGAGCCCAAACCAAATGAAGGATGAATGGAGGTACAGACATGGGTAAAACTGAATGCCTGATGCCTCACAGTAGAGGTGAAAAAAACAGGAAATACTGTTTGTTTCAGACTGATAAAAATACATCTCTTAAATTGTTGTTGAAGTTCTGAGGATGTATTATAATCAAAAAGAGTTCACTATTGTGTATGTAAGTTTAAAAAAAAAATTGAAGAAAAATAATATAACCTAGCTAATCGAAGGCATAAAATATGTGTAATGTTTTGAAGAATTATTCTCTTGCACATATATATATATGCTACAAATCATTTTTTAAATTATTATTATTATTATCAATATTATCATTTTAATGCATTGCAACCAGCAAAACATCCATTTCAGGGAAGAGAAGCCTATACACATATCCTGATACAGATACCATTAATCAATTCATACATATCCTGATACAGATACCATTAATCAATTCATACATATCCTGATACAGATACCATTAATCAATTCATACATATCCTGATACAGATACCATTAATCAATTCATACATATCCTGATACAGATACCATTAATCAATTCATACATATCCTGATACAGATACCATTAATCAATTCATACATATCCTGATACAGATCCCATTAATCAATTCATATATATCCTGATACAGATACCATTAATCAATTCATTTCATACAACCTGTGTCAAGGTATTTGAATATACCTGAAATAATATTTTGAATATAATTATAAATTTGAAAACTAACCTCTAAGTTTATCATCTGTTTCACTTAATTCACACCATTTTAAACCACGAATAAAATTTTCAAATGTGACTTTCTTATTCACCATAAACTTCTTCATAATCTAAAAAAATAAATCAATGACAAAACAAAACAATAATCAGGTTTTCATTGATTAATTTTTCTAATGTAAATAAAATTTGTTACATTATGCCATGTACACTGTATACAAAAGTCACTGTTTGTGTCTAGCATCTCCTATGCTGCTTAATAGTTTTTGCTTGTTTGTTTGATGGTGTTTAATGCCACTTTCCACGATATTTCAGTTTTATTGGTGGAGGAAACCGGAGGACCCGGAGAAAACCACAGACCTGTCGCAACTCACTGATTGCATAGTAAGTTATAAATCCAACTACCATACAATCACAGCCCCGCTGCTTAATAGTGGCAAAGGTGAAAGTCAAAAAAGGTAATGACACTCCAGAATTACATAACCTTTGATATCAACGTGGCTAGCATTTTAGTTATTAAAACACATATTTGATCCCAAGCATCTGTATGTTATGTACAACACCAAAAATAGTATTCAAATACTATACTACAATTAAAGTAATGTGTTAGAAATATTGTATAACAATAGTAGGGTACAATGTTATTGTATAGTTTATCTTCATAAAATAATTGCTTGGCAAATGTGCCAGTCGGCTATAAAGTTGTATTTAATATGTACAGCAGAAAAAAAATGGCAGGAAGTAGTTTGTGTTATTACAAATTTTACTATAACTGAAAATATAGTTATGGGAAGGAATGCATAGAATGAGTTTACCTGTTTAATTCTGGGGGTTAGGGTTATGGTGTTTAATGCCACTTTCAACAATATTTCAGTTATATCGTGGTGGTAAGTTTTATTGGTGGAAGAAACCGAAGTACGCTGTGAAAACCACCGACCTGCTGCAAGTCACTGACAAACTTTATCACATAATGTTGTATCTGTGTATAGTATGACATACATCAAATGTTACTCACATTTCTAGAGAAGGCATCATCTTGTATGTCTATGGACTGAAAATCCGCCTCAAGAATTTCTCCATTCTTGTCACAACCTAGCTGTTGAAATCTGAACCAAAGTCTTTCTACTTCTGCTATGCTTACTGAAATACATCTGTACTTAAATATTCAGTAATACTAACAATATTCATATCCTCCAGTATATATAGAGATCCTTGTAGGATATAATTTTGATGAGTCCCCACCAAAATGTCTTGGGTTCCACTAAATTTGCATATTCTTTGTAATTTTTGTGAAAAATGGTGAGTCCAAAACACAGAGCTCACCAAGACGAGTTGCAAGGATCTCTGATATATGACTAATACATGTACTCAAAGTACAATATGTTAAGTTCTTACAAAAAATGACCTATTGTCATTATTTCATGATCAGAAGGTACATGCAAGTGTCTTGTCAGAATTAACAACTTCAGTACATTTATGAAAAAAGAGCAGTTTATTTCAAACTGTTAAAAATAACTACGGTAATTAAATTTGGTCTTAAAAAGTTATTAAGTAAAATTCCCACATAAACTATTTGATTTGTTAGTTTTAACATGCATTCTATAAATATTGCATAAGTTAGTATATTAGAATGTTCACATCACACAGACAAGGCTATAAATATAGTGACTGATTTTTGTAGCCATAGTTGCTACATGTAGTTACATGTTCTGCTTACCCTTCAAGAACACCATACAAGAATATTTATTAAATAGCACCTCTTAAAACATTTCCATAGATGCGGAACTGTAAACTGTAGCTCTTATGGTTTTTGTATGTTTTTTTGTGTGACCATATATCACGGGGGGGGGAGAACATAAGAGCTATTGTTCCACAGTTATACATTTCCAGACACTTTTGTTTCATATATTTTGATATTCTTTTAATTTTTTCATGTACTAAATAAAAAACATTTTATGTTTTTTTCTGAAAAATAAATTACATATTTATATACATGTAGTTTTAAAATTAATGTGTTGCATAATGAATTATGAAAGAAAAATGTTTTTATTTCCTAATAAAAATATGTAACGTCAACGTTACATATTTCACAACACAAATTATCGTAGTTGCTGACTTTTAATCAAGTATATGTGTAAATTCCTTTATCCTTTTCTATTGCTTTAAAATTGCCATTTTAAGACTCTTGTTGTTTTCAGAATTGTTATAAACTGAAAAAGTACCAAAATGTTTATTTCAATGAATCAATCAAATTTTATGGAAATCAGTTGGTGATTGTTTTATCGGAAAATACAGAAAGGTTTTGAATATGTTACCAGCCTTGGGGTTGCATAGAAACCCTGTATTTGTCTTTTCTGTTTATCCAACCAATCTGAAGAATCCTCGGACAGTAGCAAATATAATTTTATCCATTTATCTTGTCAAAATTACATTGATTGATTAAAGAAATATCTTCAAGTGACTAAGAACTTATTCACAATATATTCCACTACTGTTTATATTTTTATTATTGTAAAAACAACAAATATTTGCAAACAACTTTCTGTGGCATGTAGGATAGTACAAGAATGTTTATTTTCCAGTTAAGAGCCAAAGGGCATACAATTTCATATAATCATTAGAGTAATTAAGTACAACACACAAAATATATTAAAACAATATAAAAAAGTGACATCAGATATTACATGTACATGTAGCTACCACATTACATGTTCTATTAAGGAAGACATTCAATCAGAAAATCACATAAAAATGATAGAATATTTATATCTTCTACATTTAAAATCTAAAAGAATCTACGGAATGAGTATAATTTTGTTATATTATTATTAAGAATCAACTTGAGTAGATCTTTCTTGCAAGGTTGTAATAAGAACAATCAATTAGAAAGTGTACTTCATTTTCAATGCATATTTCACAAATTCTTTATTCTGAAAGAATAACATGTTTGCAGTAATGATCTGTTTTGATTTTAAGATTATAATACAAAATTTGGATAGTGCCCTTCTTTTTTTTAAGTCATTATTAAGGTTTATTAAATATTTTCCAGTTCCACGTTTAGTTTTTAGCTTAAGAAATGTACAAATTTATCATTTCTTCGATAAGTTTATATATATATATATATATATATACATGTATGTATGTATAACAGGACTCTTTATAAATTTGTCTATAGTAACTTTTAAGTTTTTGATTAAAAAAATACAAGATATTAAAATTTAAAGTGATGTTAGAATCATACATTCTGTTGCTACAGCGTGGACTGTTATCCAATTATTTTTTTTAGGATTTGTGTGCTTTGTGACTGCATCCTTCTCAGAAGCTGTGAAATTGCTTCCATTTTGCCCCATGGCAATATCAATATGCTATAAAAATCCAGTGACACACAGTGAGAATTGTAGTTGACAGTAGACGTCTTTTGGCTTATGTCATACACTCTGTTGTAACAGCATGCACTGTGATCCAATTTTTTTTATTTGGGTGAGTGTATTTGGAGGCTGGTTGACCTTCTGTAATTGAATAATATGACAACTCTTGTCCCATTTCTACATTCCATTTGGTTTCCAATGTAAACTTCCGGTTAAACTGGTTCCCCTTTACGATTCCGGGCACCAGAAAATTACTTTGCGGGGAAACGTCGACTTGTCAACTGCAACATACAGTCATCTCGGTATGTTTATTTTCTTGTTACACACACTAACATTTTTAGTCTTATTTTGACACGAATTCAATACAATAGGAAATGAACTGTTTATGAAACCAAAATGACTGGTATTTGTGCGGAAAAACAATATAAAAATGAGAAACGTGACCAAGTAAACACGTTTAATGGCGGACGTGTGATTGATTGATTACATCAACACGAATAGGGATATTTATACCAGATTGGCACAATTATATCACAGTCAAATTAGATTAAAATTAGTAACGTATGTTCTGCTGTGAGTAGTAATTTACAATTGTAAACTGTAAGTAAAAGGACACTGGAAAAAGGTAAAGGAAATGACACGGCCTTGCCCTTGTACCTACGGTCAATCACCTTATGTTTTATTATGTTTATATGCCTCTTCGTGGGCCCTTTAATTTGGACCAATAAAATCTTGTATCTTGTATGTCCCCAGTATCTTGGAAGAAAGCCAACATTGTCCCAGTCTTCAAGAAAGGAGAGAAACATATGGCATCCAATTACCGACCAGTGTCACTGACTTCAATCGCATGCAAACTATTGGAGCACATTGTTCATAGTTCCATCATGGACCACTTCGATTGCCACCAGGTCCTTTGTGGTGAGCAGCATGGATTCAGAGTCAAACGATCTTGCGAATCCCAGTTACTTATTACCATTGATGACATAACATGAAACATGGAAGAGGGTGACCAGACAGACATCATATTGCTAGATTTCGCCAAAGCTTTTGACAAGGTCCCCCATGACAGGCTATTGCATAAAATGGAATTCTACGGAGTATGACAGAATACCCTTGAATGGATCAAGCATTCCTGACCAACAGAACTCAGTCCGTAATACTTGAGAACCACAAGTCAGATCCACTTGACGTTGTCTCCGGAGTTCCTCAAGGTACCGTGATGGGTCCGCTATTGTTCCCGGCATACATAAATGACTTACCTGAAGCAACATCCTCAAGTGCCAGACTTTTTGCAGATGATTGTCTACTATTCCGCCGCATCAGAAAGATCCAAGATGCAGTAGACCTACAAAACGACCTATCATCACTAGAAGAATGGGAGAGAAAATGGCAAATGTGTTTCCATCCTGAAAAATGCATTGTAATCAGAGTTCCTGGCAAACGTCAGTTCCACCAGACGTCATACACATTGCACGGACACACTCTCGATGTAGTTGATAGTGGGAAATACCTTGGAGTCACCATCAACAAAGACCTGACCTGGATAAAACACATCAACCAGACAATAGGGAAAGCCTCTAAGACTCTTGGCTTCCTCAGGAGAAATCTGGGAAGATGCACTACCAAAACCAAAGCAACAGCCTACACCAATCTAGTACGACCTGTTTTGGAGTATGCTTCCCCAGTATGGGATCCACACCAGATTACCACCACAAGAGACATACATGTAGAGCAAGTACAAAGGTGGGCAGCTTGCTTTGCCTATAACTGCTACCAGGACAACTCCCCAGGCTGTGTAACAAACCTGCTAAACAGTCTTCAATGGGAATCCCTCCAGCAAAGACGATGGAAACAATCCCTTGTAATGTGCTACAAGATCCACCATCAGCTGATTGCCATTGAACCAGCCAACTATTACACAGCAGGGGACTCCAGAACAAGAGGAAACCATAGACTCAGACAGATCAGAGCCAAGAAGGACACATACCAACATTCCTTCTTCCCGAGATCCATCAGGGAATGGAACCAAGTAGCATCTTCAGTTGTAGACCGGTTCCCTAGAGGACTTTAAGGTCAGGTTGAATTCCATCCCCTGGCTTTCATCACAACACAGATAAACGACAGAGCAGCCGTACGATGTATATATTGTACATGATTTTTATTTGTATATACCATCCATCTCTTTAGACTTTTACCTGTTTTGGAGGGACACCCTGTCTGATTGATTATGTGCCCGAGTCACACACACTCAGTAACTACAGAGTCCGACTCGTATCCGGGAAGAAGAAGAAAACATGCTATAATAGTTCAGGTTCCAAATCGAGGGGACCCTTTGACCATGTTATACAAGGACAAAGCTTAACATTTTTTCTCCAGGGGCCAGCTGGGCTCCCAAAATTTTTTTTATGAAAGT
Organism: Bathymodiolus brooksi; assembly: GCA_963680875.1. Taxonomy (NCBI): domain Eukaryota; kingdom Metazoa; phylum Mollusca; class Bivalvia; order Mytilida; family Modiolidae; genus Bathymodiolus; species Bathymodiolus brooksi. Next base: position 20,992,214 of record OY804579.1, read on the forward strand.
TTAGGGACCCAACCAGTTTTTATGCCAATAAACGTTAACCTTATATGTAACATTGTTAATTTTTAATAAAATAAGTAGTACTCAAAAACAGTGTGGGAAACGACGGCTCGCCAACTCGCCAAAGGTGAGTGGAAATTTCAGGTGTCGAGTAAGATCCACTTTATACTCGCTGGTCTGGCGAGTAACAGTTGTAAGGCGAGTAGGAACATGAAAATGCTTGCCACGATAACTGGTTACAGCTTTAAAATATCATAGCTCCCAAACAGTTAAATGTTCTGTTAACTGTACGTGTCATTTATCCAACATTTTATTAATCATTGTACTCGATTAGAAAACATTCCGCCATGAGTCATGACACTTCATTTCTGTGAACAGAAAAATTAAGTATACAATCCTGACCCCGCATAATTTTGCCAAGGTCAATTTCACGATTAAATGAAATATTGTTTCATTACAAATAGATGTGATGACTTTTAAAATTAAGGCAAATAAAATAATTTGGTTTTGAAATATTTCAAACGAATTCGTAGCGAAAACATAAAGTTAAATATGTGTCGGAACCGGGTTTGACATACATGTTGACTTAAAAGACAAAGACATCGAAATTGAGGAAGAAGAGATCAACGCAGCTCTTAAGAGAGTGTTGATCCTTCTTGAAGAAGTTAATGACTTGTCAAAATCTGCAAAATAAATTGTTGAACATTACTGTATTGTTTATTTGGTATTTGTTGGCGAGTTTAAAAAAAATGTCACTCGCCAAACATGGCGAGCTCTATTTCATTTTGGCGAGTACTTGTTTCAGTCCACTCGCCATTTTGGTGAGTGTTTGAAAAAAATGTTTCCCACACTGCTCAAAAAGGACATGATTATGACTACGACAAATGGGACATTTCCTTGTCATCTGTGACACAGATTGCATGCATTAATGTATTACACACTCCCTGTCTTTTTACTTTTCAACTACTAATAGTTATAGAGGTTATATATAATACATGTACAGTCAAACCTGCCCAAGCAGTCACCTGTATTAAAAGGTCACCTTTTTCTTGTCCTGTCATAGAAAATTTCATATGAATTCAACCTCTTTTAAGAGGTCTTAGTAAACCACTTTTTCTTTGTTCCCATGGTGACCTCTTAATACAAGTCTGACTGTATTTGAATTCTTGTACCAAGACATGTACAATGGTAAAAAAAATCTTACGAAAAAAGCAAATACATATGTACCATACACAACTGATCACAGATTTTACTCCTTGTGACAAAAAGGGGGATGCATAGTATTCACACAGTTTGTCTGTTTGAGAGAGAGAGAGAGATTGTTACTCAATGCCAGATGAGCAATTTTTCAGATATATGATGGCTAGAACAAGTTACATTTGCTTTGTTCTAGACCAACATGCCAAGTTGGATTTTAATAGCGCTAGCTCACTTAAACAAGTCTGCGGGTAGATTGTCGCTCCACTCAGACACGTTTTCCTGAATCTGAGCCAACCAGTCTATACTCTTACTCCTTTATGCTGCATGCTTAGCGTAGAACCAGTAAATACCAATTTTATAGTCTTTTCTTTAATTCGACCTGGGCTAAATTTCTATCCATTATGACAGAATTCCAAAAATGATATTATTGTTTTGATGAAGTTAAGCTGAACAAGTAAATCGGAATAGATGGATTTATGTCACAGATAAGTGAGAAATAGAAGCCTCCATGTTTAGCGGGAAATTTAAAATTAATAAGATAAACGTGCTTTAACACCCAATCGTAACTACTCGGCCATTCTCGCTACCCTGCAAATAACCTCGTATGCATTAGGCGTATAAATCGCACTACTTTTCACATGTCAGTTACATGAAAGTTTGATAATGTTATATTTTAAGCAATTTTCTATATTTCAATTAAAGTTTTAATTAGTTTTGCATAATTAGATTTTACTTAGTATGTCTTCCATATTGGATTTTCGTGGACTATATTTTTGTGCGGCTTAACTTAACTTAACTTCCGGCAAACAAAATTTTCATTAAAAAAGTCATATTTTCATTTTTTTATTAGTTCTAAATTCTGTAAAACCCCAAATCATCAGTTGGTTTCGTTCTTCTTTAAATGTAATTATGTTATTACTTTACAATAAATGAATAATTTATTTATCATATTCATACATCTCCGAACGAAACAGTTTTTTGAATATAGGTTGACAAGGAGACTACAAATGTACAGGTAGTTTAAGGCTGTCCTACCTACAACATGTATGTTTTCTCAACATTCCCTTTGTAGAACATTAAATATAAATTATTTACTTCTGTCATTGAAATCTACATTTCAATAAATTTGATTGTGGTTGAAACGCAAATTCAATAAAAAAATTTGCATGACAGCTGAATTTCCTCAAAATTACTGTCAATATATATAGAAGAAACGTTATTATCTGTGTCAGATGTTTGTGATTGAATAGCATTTAATATAATTTCTTCAGTAGCAAGTAACATATTCAGCAATTTTTGCATTTGAGTCTAGATCTACGTACTTGTATATATTGTCGATCGTACGTATATCAGGATAAATGTCAAGGTCTTTGTACACTCATTAGCATATTGTCATTTGATGCAAAAAATCCTGAAAAAGCAACGTGATTATCATCAGTCTGCTGTTGTGTGTTGCTCTTGGATGATAATTTTTTAAGTCGTCTCATTTTTGAGATTATCTAAGTATAGTTCTTTGATGTTTACATGTTTATTTACAACTCAAATTTTGATTGAATTCGTTCATTTAATTTTAATCGTCAGATTAAAGATGTAATACAGGATGTCAAAAACAAACACATCAAAACATAATCCATAATGAGTGCATTGATTAAAAAGCCTTTTTAAAGGGATGACAATTGATTATGAATCCTTTTACAAGCAAATAATTAGACTGAAGATCGAGGGAAATTATAATTTTATACATGTGAACTTGGGTGATATTAACAGGGAATTTAATATTTTAAGATTTGCATTCTGAAAAGTTATGGAAGATGGCAATAGGGCAAAGTAAAAAAAATGGTTCCAGAATTGAAAATTTTCCCTAATTTCAAGTTGGTTTATGCATATTTTCTTTTGTTGCATCTTGATAACTATACATTGAAGTTAATAAATCCAGATGGCCATAACTGAGAATAAAGAGATAAAAATTTTCTGAACCTTAATTTATTCAACATGAATCACCATTCAAATTTGAATTTAGTATAAATTTTCAGAATATAATTTTACACAAACATAACAAATAGCAACATTTTTTTCACACTAATTGATGGCCGAGGCATAGGCATTACTTTTGGTACACAGATAACATTTACTTTCCTTGAATTTTTCTTTTTTTTATTCTTTTTTCTTCATTTTTTGTATGCATGAATTTTTTGTTGAAGGAAAAAGTTTTGAATTAGAAAAAAGCCAGAAGAAATTAACCAAAAAATAATTTCATACTAAAATTTAGCCTTTTTAAAACTCACTGAAAAAACCCAGAGTAGATTTATCATTTCAATGAAAGGAAGTTATGTCCAGCTGAAAATCAGGGCTCACCAAACCAGGCGAAGTGGGCAACTTTTTCGCCTTGGTTTCAATGAAATCACCCAATTTCTGTCAAAAAGCGAAGTTTTAGTCGATCTGTCAGTCTTTTCAAGTCAGTATTTTTTTCACCAATAACCATACTTTTTCTTCAATATTCACAGGCCTCTACATTAACATATTTTTCAACTTGTCCCTACGGACAACTAACTAAAAAAAGTACAAATGTACTTGTCCGAAAAAATTAATAAAAATTACAAAAACTAGAGAATAATTATCCAGGGCTCCCACTACTTTCAAATTAGAGGGAGAAATGACTTCTCTTTCAGAGAGCTCACAGGGAGAAGTGGGAGACAACAGAGAGAAGTGGGGAGACTTCTGGAGAAGTCAATTGCGATTAATCAAAACATTGTTTTGCGACCCCTCTGACCATACCCTGCCCAAATTAAGTAAATAGTTAATGCTGCCTGAACTGATTTGTTCTGGGTTTTTTTTTATTCATGACTACCTTAAGGACATATATTCAATGTCACATTTTTATTTCTGTCTACCTTTCTTGTCTAGTCTTGCATACCAGTGATTTTTATGTGTACCCCCCCCCCCCCCTTTTCCTTTTGAAATATTACTGTGTTGTGATCCAATACCACACAAATTTTAATGACTCATATTTCTGTTATATAAATCCTTGTTTCTGGTAAAAAAAAATATACCTAGAGTAGATACTATATATACCAGTATCTAGGTATATTTATTTTACCAGAAACAAGTGCCTGTGATATAAATAAAGCAAAATTTAAATTCACAGAGAAATACAAATTTGAGTGGAACTTTTCAACCAAATCTGGAAAAAGCTTGTAATATTTGTTCATTTCAAAGGTTTCAATATTTCCCAAAAGCCTAAATCAAGTCCTCTATATCGTATTTTGCACAAAAGACAAGTTTAAATTTGGCGCCAAATTGATATCCGATAATTTTTACATGTCCGTTCCGGAGTGATTCTTGTTCTTATATTTCAAATATTGATATTTCCATTCATTAAAGCGTTTCTGAGATTGCGACTTTAATTTTGTCAATGTCCTTGAACTTCATCACAGCATGGAGAACAATAAATGATACAATAAAAAGAGTTTTGATCTGGCGTTTCACTTTAGTTTTAATCAAAATAAATTACGGACAAATTGGAGATCAAACAGGGCTCTTATATACAACAAACCCAGTATTTTATACCAGTGGAAATAGATTTGTCCGTCGTACCGGCACGTTTGGGAATCTGACTTTTTCACTTGTCCCGTCGGACAACCGTAATACAAGATCTACTTGTCCAACGTTAGTTTTCACTGGTATCGGACAAACGTTAATGTCGAGGCCTGATTCACGTAAAAGAAGCTCCTGTGTTCCTGAAATATGACCCATACAGGGTTTGATGTTCAATATTTTATTTCAAACTCGTTAATTGCATCCTTTTTAAGACCATTGTGCAAGCACATTCATTTTGTGAAAGGTATGGGGACATGCGTAGTGGGGAAAGAAACGTTAAAATTTTGATCGATTTTCGGAAGTCTCCCAGATTTTCCCTCACTTCGCCTTAAGTCAACTGAGAGAGAAGTCAAGTCGCCCTGTTTTTACTATGTGTGGTGACTGGTGAGCCCTGAAAATGTGTCCCATTTCTCCTGTTTTTGCTGCACTCCTGTCATATTATATATAAAACAGGAATAAATCATCAAAATAGTCCTCATTAATTACAATTATAATTATCTTTGCAATTATCACAGGTCAGATCTGAAAATTAACTCATTCATTCAAAGGTTGGTGCTGAAAAGAAACAGAAAATTTACTGAATACCTTGTAATGGTACATTTATGTCAGGAGTGCAACATAGTTTTCATTGAAAGTAATTTTTAAAGAATTGCCAATTGGTATAGCAGCAAGCAATCTCAAAGCAATATCATTATAACATACTTATTTGTTAATCTGAATTACAAGTTAGCAAACATTTTCTTCTTAAAGTAAAAATGACTTGAATTATAGCATTAATAATAATGAATCTAACTAGAAAAGTAAATCTTGTGACAAAATGGTGCTATAACATTGCCAAGTGAAATAGTTTTAATAGCTTATTCTGTATTGCAAGAAACAGTTTTGAATGTAAACATGTCATTGGATAATTAATTTTACTTTAAAATTGAATTCTATAAATATATCATTATAAAAGTGTTGCACCAAAGAAATGGATTTCTGAAAAAATATTCATATCTATCAGGCAACTTTATGACTGCAATCTGGTGTCTTGTATAGTCTTTACCTGAAAAATAAAACAAAATCATATATTGGCTTTAGTACTTTTATTGTGAGCCTCTAAACTTCAAAAGTTGCACTCCTGACATTGGGACGAGGGTGTTCTTTAATGACCACTGAGGGTTAAACCATATATGAATTGGGCAAATTAAGTTTTTTTTCATGAAAGAACATATTGTGTTAATAGTTACAACAACATTTGCTGATTTTGTGTGAGTCATTGATTCAAAATTCAATTTTCTTTTTGAAATTACATATTTTTATCATATTATGTTTATCATATATTTAAACATGAGAAAGTCTTGTTCTGTATTATGAACCTTTAGTCACGTGATCAATATCATTTCAAGGGTGAAGATATCGATATCAGTCACGGCAGACAAATACAGTCGTAATGTTCTTTCAGTATTATATATGCAAATTTCCTTTATTTAGTACTAAGTATATGATAAAAGGTAATAACATATCAATATACAATGTACATGTACTACATGTACCTGTATACAAATAATATAGAACAAACTGTTAAATAATGACAGCTGACACACAATCATATTAAATATCTGCAAATGATATACCCCTGTATTTAGTTTTTTGTTTTTTGTAATTGTCCAGTGGACTCACTTTTCCAAATGTTATACTCATCAGAGACATAGATACCTGTATGTTTAGTACTTATGTACCAATCTAATTTCTTCAAATTGCTTGTTTAATGTTTGTATCAAGGGCGGATCCAGAGACTCTGTTGATGGGGGGGGGGGGCTCTGTTATGGAGCAATATTTTCAATAATAGATGGAACCAAAGCGGTTCTGGTGTGTAGGTCAGTAAATCTTGTTTTCATTTCATTTAGCACTTAGTCGAGAAAAGGTACAGTTATTGACTTCCTAAAGTAGTCTTCCGGACACGCTGCTTCAACATTATCTCTCATTATGTGTCTCCCGCATAATTCTAGGTTTTTTAACCTCTATGTCTAGTGGTTCATATATTTTAACACTCCTGTCAAAACATTGGTGGTTGAATTGTTCAACATTTGTTTTGCAGTCTAGTGAGCTCTGACCTAAAATTATGCTTTTTAAGGCTCTGCCTATGTCAAGTGATCTCTCGTGTAGTGATTTCTTAAAAGCCAGGCGCATTTGAACAATAACAATAGTTACGACAAAATCAAAGTTGCAAATGAAATACAATAAAGAAGTTACATCACTATGATCAGCTGCTCTTGGTCTGGTGTATGTGTGTTAAAAAGTTTTGTATTCATATATTTTCAAAACGGAAACTCATTTATTTTTTTTTAAATACAGCAACAATTGCCTTTAATTTTATTTGTAAAAATAAATGTTATTTAAAAAAGAATTCCCTTCAAAGAGCCTAAATTTACAGGTGTTGGTGGTTATACCTATAGAATAGAATACATTGTATTGCCTAATCATAGGGCCCACATGAGGCATCATTAACAATACAAACATTCATGATTGATAAATGAGACATACACAAAAAAGAAAAAGGACATAGTTTGGGGTTTTTATATTTCTAAAAATATAAATATAATTATTATTTAGTGGATCATTTTCTGGTTTGTCCCCTATATCTCGCATCCAGTGTGAAACTTTACATACATGTACAGGGTATGTTGCATATTCCTTAACAAGCAGTAAACCTGCTAAAAACACCAAGGGACGGTGCTTCTGACACACCCTGTCTATTAATTGCATTTTCCCACAATTATATAGTAAATAAATATAATATATTAAATATTTATTATATACTATATATTATATATATCAATAAAAAAAAAGATTAGTTAATTATTATATCTATTATTATTATTGTTATTCATTCGGATGTGTCACCTCCTGTTTAGAGCAGGAGAACTAGTTGGAGGAAATATGTCATCATGTTATTCTCAATTACAGAGTGCATCAAGCGACAGTGCAAAGGCATGTTAAAATGAATTAAGAAGAAATTCAGATCAAACCCAGTATATGTGTTTTTCTTTAAATTTATTCTATTTATTTAGAAATATTATCAATTTATATTATATTTCTCCTTTCTAAACATGCCAGTGTAAAAGAGCAATTATTTAATTGTATTGTGCTTTGTTTGATCAAATTACAAATAATGGCTAGAATCTCCTCATTTTCATTATTAAGAAGCCAATATAATTTCTGTTCTGGATTGAGGACATGAAAGTTTTGACAGATATTATTGATCCTGCTGAACATTTCTGTTCTTAGTTCAGGACATGTAGAACATGATAATAATATTAGAAAATGTTTCTCATCATCTATCTCAGCAGATGTGCAACAGAGGCAAATTATGACACTAGACGTGTTTTTATAAGGGTTTAAGACAATACCTGATATATTAATTGGTATTTTGACAATACATTCATAAAAACTTCAAATAAACTTGAAAATTTATTACATTTATGTATTAGAATGTTTTTTGTAATATAAATCACTGTAATGACTCTGCCCCTTGCTGGGACCTTGATTGGACAATAAAATCTTATCTTATCTTATCATATACCTCTAGAAAATTATGATTGTAGTTGTTATGATTTTACTGATTGAGACGTAGTCCTCCGGTCCAAGACCAATAAAACTTTGTTCTGACTAGTAAATTTTTCAGTTTTTATTTAGATATAAATATAAAATAAATTCTAGAATTTGATTCAGACCAGTAAATTAAAATTTTCAATTCGAGAACTGGAGATGGGGGCTGTCATGGTTGTGACCCTATGGTAGTTGGATTTACAACTACCTATGTAATCAGTGCCTATCACCACTAACGTTGTGAGTTCGCATACTTGATACAACATTATGTGATTAAGTTTGCCAGTGACTTGTGGCAGGTCAGTGGTTTTTTCCCCCGAGTGCTCCAGTTTCCTCCACCGATGTAACTGACCGCCACGATGTAACTGAAATATTGTTGAGATGACATTAAACACCATAAACCTAACTCTAACTGATAGAGATGAAACAATATTAATATTATGGTAAGGCATACTTGTATATTGTGTAAGATTATACTGCAGGGTCAAATTGATGATAATCAGGTTTTATTTTAAGGTATTTAAGAAATAAGAATACAATCATTGAATGTGTACTGTAATTATACATGTACATCATATGTACATGTTATACCTAATTAACTTTTCTTAAGAATTGGAATTCTATGTGAAATGAAGTTATTTTGGTTTGGTTGGTTGGTTTATGGTGTTTAACATCACTTTCAACAAAATTTCAGTTATATCGTGGTGGTCAGTTTCATTGGTGGAGGAAACCAGAGTTCCCAGAGAAAAACGTCGACCTGTCGCAAGTCACTGACAAAATTTATCATATAATTTTGTGTGGAGTACACCTCTCCATGAACAGGATTGGAATTCCCACTTTAGTGGTGATAGGCACTGATTGCACAGGTAGTTGTAAATCCAACTATCGTATGATCACGACCATGACTGCCCCCAAGTTATTTTGGTTAAAGTATCTTATTGATATTATTTATCAGTAAATTTCAATTATGAATTAAATATGACAACAAATGATCTAGATTCTAGGTAAATATGACAACAAATGATCTAGGTAAATATAACAACAAATGATCTAGGTAAATATGACAACAAATGATCTAGGTAAATATGACAACAAATGATCTAGGTAAATGTGACAACAAATGATCTAGGTAAATGTGACAACAAATGATCTAGGTAAATATGACAACAAATGATCTAGGTAAATATGACAACAAATGATCTAGGTAAATATGACAACAAATGATCTAGGTAAATGTGACAACAAATGATCTAGGTAAATATGACAACAAATGATCTAGGTAAATATGATCACTACTGATAGTAATATAAAATCTTGGTGTAAGTCATGGTCACTTATCAATCAATCCTGATTATAGTGATATGCTAACTCTATTATATATAAAGACCTTTGCTTTAAGTTTAAATTATTGGGTTAGATTATTGACAGATCCTTGATAAAATTTTAAGGAGTCCCAACCAAAAAGTCATGATTCCCACTACTTCAGTCTTTGTTATTTTTTGTTAAGAAAAAATGGTGAGTCACAAACAAATGACGAGTTCAGGACTGAGTGGCAAGTATCTCTGTAATATTGGTGTTTATCATCACTTTCAGCAATTTTTCAGCTATGTCTAGACTACCAGACTTTCTTGAAGGGGAAAGCCTTTAAATTTAATAAAGAAATGAAAAAAGAAGTCAAGGCTCTAGGAGTATAGGGGTGGTAAATAGAGAAAGAATATGTTGTATGTACCAAGATGTCAGTCTGAGTTTGTGATTTCTTTTTTCTACCAATCGATCTAAATCTTACTCACCACACCGACTTCATACAAACGTAATTATTTTTAGGTTTGCTTTGGTTTATGGTGTTTAGCGCCACTTTCAACAATGTTTCAGTTATATTGTGGTGGTCAGTTTTAGTGGTGGAGGAAGCCTGAGTACCTGTTGCAAGTAACTGACAAACTTAAAGTATCACATAATGTTCATGTTGTATTGAGTAAACCTCGCCATGAACAGGGTTCGAACTCACAATTAACCGGTGATAGGCACTGATTGCACAGGTAGTTGTAAATCCAACTACCATACGATCATGACCACAACAGCACCTGTATGATATATTTACAAACAAATATATCCATCTATTTTTATCTCTGGTATCAATGACAGTAATGTCAAGACTAAACAATTCGCCAAACATAAATTGTGTCATATTATGATTTTTTAAATTTAAAAATACAAAAATATAACAACAGTAAATATCTAGTATCATACTATAGACAGTAAATGATCATGTAAGATGAGAATATAGAATATAAACATGTCACAAATAGTGAACGTGACAATTTTATCATGAGTCAATGACCCCATTAAGTCAGATTACACAAGGTGAACAACATCCTTATTATAGGTACCCATTGAGGTTTTTTTTTTTTATCAATTCCTGCCTTGGATGATGAGAAAAAATATTAAAAAAAATATAAGCTAATGCATATTTTTTTAGGGGTTAATAATGGGGGTATTTTTTTTTAAATTATTTTTTTATGATGTAATCTATAGCTACATGTACATGTTTGGACAATTTTCATTTATTAATATTCTGTTGTTCAATCTCTGAAACACTTAACTACATGTAGATAACTGTTACACTTTCAATTGTTTTTATTACATGACTGCTAATATTAAAACATTGGTAAAAGTCCTATAATTGTATAAACTATTTGAATTTTCTTCTGTTTTCTCCCTATTGTAGCTCCTTTTACTTCAAAAGAGATGGACTGCATTTGGGATAAGGTTTAAAATGCGTATGATTTGGAGATAAATGTAGTTTGTGTTGGTACAAATGTATTTGTGCAGGGTGAACGTGACTAAATTGATTATAGCTAGCTTGTATTTCATCACATTATAGGTTAATGGTTAAAGGTTAAATTGTAATCAGCTGTTTTTGTTGTGGTGTAGAACTTTAAATCTACATATACTGTACCAGTATATATACAGTATTATAATATATACACAGGTGACCACAGCTGACTATGGATAAAGGACAGATTATAACCAAGATGGAACAAGCTCTGGCTGAAGTTAATCAAGTCAAACAACAACTTCAGAGAAATGTTGCTGAGGTCAGAATTGTTAATCTATTAATTTTGTACATTTTAGATAAATTTCAGATACAATCAGATCAATGGAAAAATAAAATTTGTAAATTTTATCAATCTTTAAGAAAAAAAATATAATAGCCAGCATACATCTCTGTATGTCAAAATATGGTTAAAGTAAAGAGATGTTGAAAATTTTCATGATATTTTTAGCTCACCTTGCCAAAGGCAATGTGAGCTTTTGCCATCATTTGGCGTCCGTCGTCCGTTAACTTTTCACATTTTAATCTTCTCCTCTGAAACCAGCCAAATGAACTGAAGCTTGGTAGGAAGCATCTATGGAAGGTCCTTAATAAAGATTGCTCATTTTGTCCCTATCCATTAACAAACATGGCCACCACAGGCAATTCTTGTTTCTGATTGGCTGATTTTTAACATTCTTCTACTCTGAAACCGCTAGGCCAAATGAACCGAAACTTGGTAGGAAGCATCTTTGGGCGGTCCTCTATAAACTAATAAAGAGTGCTCATTTCGTCCCGATCCATTTACAAACATGGCCGCCACAGGCCATTCTTGTTTCTGATTGGTCGATTTGTAAAAATCTTCTTCTCTGAAACTGCTTTGCCAAAATGAGCCGAAATTTGGTGGGAAGCACCTATGGAAGGTTCTGTATTAAGTTTCCTCAAAGCAGAATGAAAGGTTAGCGACACAGGCTCAGCTCAGTGCTGAGCCTCTAGTTTACTTTAAAAAAAAATTACAACAGTTAAAATGTGGAATATTAAAACAAATAACAATTTCATTTATTTTTAATAATTTAAAAATGTAATTATAAGTATTGAATGCAATTTTGCTGTTATTGGGCTACCACAAAATGTGTACAAAATATACTGTGTTATTGGGCTACCACAAAATGTGTACAAAATATACTGTGTTATTGGGCTACCACAAAATGTGTACAAAATATACTGTGTTATTGGGCTACCACAAAATGTATACAAAATATACTTAAACTGTTGTTATAGTACATGTATGTAGTTATTAGTTTTCATGATGTTTGAAAATAGTTCCCGGAAGTCTGCTTCATTCAAGTTTCAATATTGAAGCAGCATTTCAACCTTTTGACTAGTTAATCACATGAGCCTTCTAAATGGAATGAACACAATGTAATTACAGTATAAGCATATACAATTTGTATTGCTTTCAACCAATTTTTAAAGCAAAACATTTCAAGTTCATGATGTAATTTTTTGCTCACCTGACGAAAAGTCATCACTTGGCGTGAGCCGTCTGGCATTACCTTTTTATATTTTAATCTTCTCCTCAGAAACCGCCTGGTCAATTTTAACTAGACTTTGCAGTGGTAGTCCTTGGATGGTTCAAATTCTAAATTGTATCCACAGGTCCAAACTCATATCCAAGATGGCCACTTGAAATAGAAAATTCTTAAAATGGGCTAAAGCAGCTTTACTTTAAACCAAAATCGACTGAAATTTTACTTGTAGGGGCATACTTAGGAGCTCTTTAATATACATTGTATACTTTTTGTATTCCTGGTTTTTTCATCAAGTTTATACTTGTGTTGATTTTTGCTGATTACAGAAATAAAGCTTATTTGAGTGAAAAATCATTAAAAAAATCTTCTTCTCTGAAACTACTCTGCAATTTTCAACCAAACTTGACAGGAATAGTCCTTGGATGATCCCTGTTCTGAATCAAAGCCAATAGACCTCTAAACTACATTCAAGATGGCCACACTTGCTAAAAATAAAAAATTCTTCAACCAGAATCAACTCAAATTTTTAATTATTTTTTCTTGATAATTAGGAGCTCTTTAACATGTATATTCCTAGCTCTGTTGTCGAGTGTATACTTTTGCAGATTCACCCATTATGGTAATATGGCTTATTTTAAGCAAATGATCATTTAAAAATCTTGTCTAAACGGGATAAGAGTGAGAGGTATGGACATAATGTACGGGATAAGAGTGAGAGGTATGGACATAATGTACGGGATAAGAGTGAGAGGTATGGACATAATGTACGGGATAAGAGTGAGAGGTATGGACATAATGTACGGGATAAGAGTGAGAGGTATGGACATAATGTATGGGATAAGAGTGAGAGGTATGGACATAATGTACGGGATAAGAGTGAGAGGTGTATGGACATAATGTACGGGATAAGAGTGAGAGGTATGGACATAATGTATGGGATAAGAGTGAGAGGTATGGACATAATGTACAGGATAAGAGTGAGAGGTATGGACATAATGTATGGGATAAGAGTGAGAGGTATGGACATAATGTACGGGATAAGAGTGAGAGGTATGGACATAATGTATGGGATAAGAGTGAGAGGTATGGACATAATGTACGGGATAAGAGTGAGAGGTATGGACATAATGTACGGGATAAGAGTGAGAGGTATGGACATAATGTATGGGATAAGAGTGAGAGGTATGGACATAATGTACGGGATAGGAGTGAGAGGTATGGACATAATGTACGGGATAAGAGTGAGAGGTATGGACATAATGTACGGGATAAGAGTGAGAGGTATGGACATAATGTACGGGATAAGAGTGAGAGGTATGGACATAATGTACGGGATAAGAGTGAGAGGTATGGACATAATGCACGGGATAAGAGTGAGAGGTATGGACATAATGTACGGGATAAGAGTGAGAGGTATGGACATAATGTACGGGATAAGAGTGAGAGGTATGGACATAATGTACGGGATAAGAGTGAGAGGTATGGACATAATGTACGGGATAAGAGTGAGAGGTATGGACATAATGTACGGGATAAGAGTGAGAGGTATGGCCATAATGTACGGGATAAGAGTGAGAGGTATGGACATAATGTACGGGATAAGAGTGAGAGGTATGGACATAATGTATGGGATAAGAGTGAGAGGTATGGACATAATGTACGGGATAAGAGTGAGAGGTATGGACATAATGTACGGGATAAGAGTGAGAGGTATGGACATGTATATTGAATAACTGTGATATTGATGTTGATTCCTTTTTCTTGCACTCCTTGCCCATATCCACAATGGATTCTTGGAAATATTAATACAATCTAATGGTATATACCTGTATATGTGATATGTTGATATTTTGTAGGTGAAATCAGAGATCCACTCTGGAATAAGTCGTCAATTAGAAGCTCTAAGAAACAGAGAGGTATGGCTTTTGAACCAAGTAGAACTGATACAGAACATGAAAGATGAAGTGCTCCATGTACAACAGGCTCGTCTCAACAAGATGTTAGGTGTGGCGCAAAGTGGTCTGGCAGACAGTTTGGGGAGCAACTTGTAAGTACATTTGAATAGTTTTGTTTGTTTATGGTGTTTAATGCCACTTTCACCAATATTTCAGTTATATCGTGGCAGTCAGTTTTATTGGTGGAGGAAAGTGGAGTATCCGGAGAAAAATACCGACCTGTTGCAAGTCACTGACAAACTTTATCACATAATGTGAAAGTACACCTCGTCTGAGCGGGATTCGAACTCACAACGTTAGTTGTAAGAGACATTGGTAGTTATAAATTTTTAGTTGTAAGAGACATTGGTAGTTATAAATCCAACTATCATACGATGAAGGCCACGGCGGTCCCTTACATTTGAATAAGACTTCTAATTATGACCAATATACAATGTACTTGTATTAATAAGAGAAATTGTCAATCAAGTTTTAATTAATCTGTTTTCTGTCAATTAAGTTTTAATCTGTTTTCTGTCTATTAGGTTTTTTTCCTTCTTTCTTTCACACTACATGTGTATCTTGAAACAATTTTCATATCTTGTTTCAAAAAGTTTTATTCTACAGCATAAAGTGTGCATCTTTTTTACCTTGACTTATATGAAGCATTATATTTTCATGGATTAAAAAGATGGCACAATCAGAAATCTTCATGAAAATTAGTTTCAAATATTTTATAAAGAAAATTTTTGAAAAAGAGATAACAAGTATCATTAAAATTTTAGCCTAAATTATTGAAAATACATGTACACATGTTACAGCGTTGACTCCTGTGATCTTAAGCCGGACGAGAACCCGTGGATTGTATTCAAGTCTGACTCTGCCATGTTAAGAGAGAGTATAACATCATATGGGAGAGTAGAGTCCAGTGCTTCAACATCAGCCTTTGTCAAACCAGGAAATCCAGCTCGTAGCCTTCCTCCCCACTTTGAAGACTATGATGATGCAGACCACCATGTTTTGTACAAGACTGTTGAAGGCGTGACTAAGTCAACACAAGATACAACGGTTGGTTTAATAGTTGTCATATGTAGTAGAAAACTAGGGAAGACTTTTTCTGACACATATATATACAATAATTTATGTGTTTACCAGCCTAACCAGAAAAGTGATTCAGCACTGAAAAACGCTTACGGACCAACTAGTTCAACAAGTTCTCCCACTATAAAATTCTTTTTGATCTTAATGCTGATGTCACAATGACAAAAGGCCAACTGCTGTATATATATTAGACCAATTGGGTTTCTCAGTACCTAAGAAAAAAACACTTTCAACCTATTGTCTTGCCACTTGTTTTATTTAGTAGTGTATCCAAAACACCAATCATGATGGAATACTTTGACTTTTGAAGTAGCTTCAAAATACTTGATATGTATTAAAATGTACACTTGTTTTAAGGTGCAATGATATAACTGTAGCTAAAGGGTAGCATTGAAAAAGTAAGGCAAAAGAAATATAAATTGAATTTTGGCAATTGATTTCCACATTTTCTAAAAATTATAAAAAAAAATTGTAGGTTTGAACTGTGTTGATGCATGATATATGATATCTTGTAGACTTATTATATATCTCAGATTGCAAGAGTTTGGTTCATATTTTTATGCCTCAGATCCCTAGCAAATTTGCACCTACCAGGCACTTGTCACCTTTGGTGATCCATCCAAACATTTGAGGTTGTCAAATTCCTGTTAATTTCCAACACTAATATCACTAGTGAATTAATTTATTCTATGGGTTCAAGGTATAAATAGAATACATGTATAATGATTTATTTTGTTATTATATTTGAATAGGGGATTTCCCTTTATTAATAACATGGTCAATTTCTTTACAATATAAGCATTTACTTAAGCTTGTAATTCATCAACCCATGAAGATCTAGGAAATAATATGTAGAATAAAAACAGTCATACTGAAGTATAATATTATTGATTTCATTTTGAAGGTGACCTTCACCTTACTAAAGCTGTCAAGTAAAATAATGTTGATTCCATTTTGAAGCTGTCTTCATGTATAATGTTGATTTCATTTTCAAGGTGACCTTCACCTTACCAAAGCTGTCTTCAAGTATAATAATGTTGATGTTATTTTTAGGTGACCTTCACCTTGCCAAAGCTGTCTTCCTCCTCCAAAGATTGGTTGGCATCTTCTACTTCGACTACTACAACCAACGTTCAACCAAGGCTCTCCTTCCCAACCACAAGTTCCTCTAACCAGTGTTGGCTTAAGGCGACCTCTAGTGTATCGCCTATGTCCTCAACTTCATCTGGTTCCTGGCAACCATCTAAGGAGGATACTGATGGCAGCATACAGATGTGGTTAAAAGATATCAAACAGAATCCAGTCATAGAAGATGAAGATGACTTTGAAGTCATTTCTAAGAGAGATTTTATAGGTAATGCAGCAACTGTTCTTTTTTCAAGATAAAAGAAATCGGTATCAATCATATATTTTTGTGCACTAAATTAATTTTTAAATGATTTCTACATTGAACATTTTATAAAATAATTTAAAAAAAGGGCAGGAAGGAAGTAAAACTAAACTGAGGCATACATAACATTTTATAAAATAATTTTAAAAAAGGGCAGGAAGGAAGTAAAACTAAACTGAGGCATACATCACTAGAAGCTCGTTATTCCTAATTTAAGTGGTATTTCTTCTAATTTCAATGTTTTATTCTAATTTAGTGGGTTTATTTTAATTTAACAGTCATTCTAAGTTTTTTGTTCCCATTCCAGGTTTCAATGTCACTTATATTTGTATGCTAATTTAGTGAGTTTATTTTGATTTATGTGGTTTTATTCTAATTAAATGTGGTTTCCCCTTAAGATTTAGACTGCTTCCCTATTAAGGTAGATGTTTTCCTTTTAAATTTGATGTTTTACTTTTAAATTTGATGTTTTACTTTTAAATTCAATGTTTCCATATTAAACAAACATCTAAGGAGGAAATGTCAATATAAGTTGTTCAAAATATTAGTGTTGGCTATGTTACAGGTATGGAAAGATGTCCAAAAAATGGGTCAATGTCGTCCTCCCACTCTGCACCAGATTTGAAGTATACGGACCATGAAACTTGGTTAAGACCAGGTACAGAAAGTGAAAGTATTCCTACCAAATCTTTCAAGTTACCATCCCATCTGGAGACCAGCAGTACTGAAACTTGGTTGTGTAGAAAATGGAAGAGGGTATGTAAAACTTAAATAGCAATAGAAAAAAAAATCAGAATTAATGTACACAAAAAGATCATTTTCCATTTTGAAGGAGGAAGTACAATTTATTGAGATTTGACAAATCTGGTAATTTCAAAATATTGTTCATTGAACAAAATTTATTAAAAAGAAATTGATATAGCTGAAATATTGTTGAAAGTGGCATTAAACACGTCAAAGAAAACCAAACCAAGCCTAGAAAGAAATTCATACAGAAGCTGCCCAAGAAGAATGTTTTTTAGTTTGCATGATTTTATAAATGCACAATCACTTTCATTAAAAAATATATGATAAACAGTTCTGTGCTAGCAATAAATAAGTTCAACTTATTGGCCAGGAGGTTAAGAAATAGGGGTTTCTTCAAATAAATTGAATAAGAAATTTTATCTAGAGGAGTCACATGCCCTTGATAATGCAAATCTACTGATTAGAATACCATTCTTTGCATGCATGAAGGAAAACATAAATTACTTAAATAAGGTATTGAAGGAGGTCACAGCTATAAATTGGACTGTTGAACCAAAAATAAATAGTCAAACCTGTCTTATGTGACCTTCCAAGGGAACAGTGAAATATGGTCACATAAGACAGGTGGTCGCTTAATACAGGTTTATTTGATATGAAATGCACTGAGGGGAAATAAAAATTAAGGTAACTTAATACAAGTTATTGCTTAATAGAGGTGGTCACTAAATAAGATTTGACTGTACTTGTGTAGTATATAAGAAAAAAATAATTGATATGGAAAAGCCATAGAAAAAAAAATGGCCAAAAAATTCTAAAATTGAAGAAGAAAAAAATTCTTGCATGTTATCAATGTCTTTTCTATTTCAGAATGCCAAAACCAGCTGTGGAGAAAAATGTGGACAAGTTGCTCCTACTGAGACAGAAAATATCTGTGATTATCTTGATGATAAAATATGGGTCAAGTCATCATCCAACAGTGACAATTGTCAGATGGATGTTTGTAAAGCCAATGAACCATGTCAGGGACCAGACAGATGCCTAGCAACACCCCATTGCTTCTACGCAATCAATAAAAATGTTTTTCAATACCAAGACTCCAACAATTGGTTGTTGAATGGCGATAAGAACGTAAAACCCACTACAGCAGTACATTCTAAAATGTTTGAACAATGTAGAGTGCCTTCCTTCGGTGATAATATATGGCTGAAAGGTGGAAGCAACAATCAACGTAATTTGGATGACTGGAAAGCCAAGCCTATACAAATGGATGAAAAGGTCTGGATTAAACAAGATTCTTCAAATGCCCTTCCCGATTCTACTACTCCATTTTCTACTAGTACATCATGGGACAAGGTCACAACCTTTCATAATCAGATTGGTCAAGATCAGTGGCTCCTCCCACAGTCTGATGAACCAAAGGAGAAGATAAGTGAAGATAACCCTTGGATCCTCAAATCAGCTCACACCATTGAAGAGAAAATAAATAATCAAGATCCTTGGATTTTTACCAAAAAAGATGAAACTATGGACATTGAACAGTAAAATATATATAAAATCATGAGATTTATTAATTTTTGTGGAGAACAGTATTGGACATTATTTTGTTATATATTAATTTGATATGTTTAAGAGATTTTCATTGGATAAACAATTTATGTTATTTTCCAGACAAAATTTTTAACCGGAAGTCACATGTTGGGGTCTCAATTGGGAAAATTTTTAATTTTAATTATTTTTAAGCAATTATTATCCAACAAAATATTTTTAGGACAAGACAAAAATTCATTAGGAATTAATTTATAAGGATTGATCACAATTTTTTGTTCGGTTCATTCGAAATAAACTCAAAAATGTGGTACACACCCTTGCGTACACACATAGTGTGTGCCACATTTTTTAGTTTATTTCTTCATGAACCGAAAAAAATTTGAGATCAATCCTTAATTATAATTTGCAGCTAATCAACATATTGTAAAAATCAACAGCAACATCCCGGTACAATTTTTTCTCTCAGTTTTGACATTTATTATTTAACCAGAGAAATAAATTTTATATTTAATATAATATTAAAAAAAATTAATAATATTTAACAGCTGTATATTAAGCTTGTAATGTAACAAATGAAGAATGTTGATTGGTTGGTTGGTCTTTAACGACAACTTTAGCACTATTTCAGCTATATCGTGGCGTTAACAAATTTTCTAAATTAATTTCCTAAAAATTCAGAATAAATATAACTTCTAAATATTAATATGATCAAATAGAGCATAATTTTATTTTCCAGCTGAACAAATATATCCTTTTTGCTATTTTGTCTTAAAATTCAGGAGGTCTTTCAATTGTAGAGAGAAATTTTTCATCAGTAAACAGAAATTAAATCAATTTATTTTGAAATATCTGCAATATTATTACAAAAAAAATGGATAGGCAACATATTTATTTATGGAGGATTTGTAAATATTTCCTTTTGTACTTTACACACAATAATATATCTATTATCAAGCAAAAAATGATACAAACATATTTTCAGGCATAAATAACCTTAGCCAATTTTGGTTATCCTGTGTAGGCACTTAAGTTTAATACTTGCTTTCAAAACTTTTAAATTATTTAGTTTTCCAATCATCGCTTCTGAAACTTTCAATAATTTGGCTTTCCAATCTTTTAACTGGGAGCATATATAAAATGAAGGTTATTCTAATCTTTTAACTGGGAGCATATCAAATGAAGGTTATTCCAGAAACTCATTGTGTGTACTAAATTTTAATCGTTGATTTCTATGTGTAATAATATGATGTTGTATCGACATCATTGACGTTGCCTTGTCAAATCCTTGATAAACATACTATCATTGATATGATTTGTTTGAAACAGACTTCTCATTACATCTTACATCTCAAGCCTTCGATGTAATATTACAATGAGAAGTTCATTCTATCAAAGCCAATCAATGATAGTATATATATTTCTTATACAAGAACATAAATTATCAATTATATTCATATAATCCATGTACAAATGCAGTCATTCCAAAGGTACAGTGTACCTTGGACTTTACTGGACATTTGCTCCAGTAAAGGTAGAACTTTTACTGGACCAAATCACTTTTTACTGGACCAAAAAAATTTAACACAATTTAAGTGCAATATTTTATTCTCTTGTATATTCATATACATGTATGTAAGCCCAGTTTTCAATTTCATCACGCCAATCTTCACAAAGGTCATCATCATCATCATCTTTGCCATATTTTGCATGTCATGATGTCGTTGCTCTCATCGTAATCCAGCCATTCGCGATTGGTCAACCACTTCACGTTAAATTTACGTGCCTTTCTATTTTCCTCGTTTTCTCCCGCTTGTCGTCACTTTCCGTGGTTTTCCTTTTCAGACTCTCTCCAGGAATAGCCCCGGCTACATATTGAAGCCCCAACATTTTGATTTCAACAAAAGATCGGTGACAAATTTTTGCTTGAAATTTAGCCATGCACGATTCGTTATTTAAAGTGTAGTAAAGATAAGGATTTAAAATGCCCTTTCGACAATTACTGAAGTCCCGATATCAATATTTTAAAAATAGAAATGGGATTTTCCGCGAACTCGAGCTGAACTTACGATGAGAGCAATGATCAAATATTTTGATTTGACAATTGTTTGAAAACTTGCCAAAAATAAAATACTTCCTGGCATATGTTAACCGGTCAGTTGGTCCAACGATTAAGATTATTTTATCGGTCCAAGACCATTTTTGTCGGACTTTTACCACTGTCCGACGAACCTTCGGAATGACTGCATATGGACGAACTTATTTTCTTTACTTAAGGGTGTATTTTGACTTAATTCAGCTTGATGATTGATTATCCACATATAGTATATTTTTAACTTGTGTTGTATTTGGGTCTCGTGTACAATTTGCTAAACCATGCGACATGGAGTTCACATATCCATGACAACAGCACTGTAAGATCTTGTTTGAGGGATAAGGAATAGCAAAATATATTAAGACCGGTGATAGGGTTTTATTTTGTCTTAGTTTGTACTGTTATACTATTTAAGTTGTATAATACAGATATATTACAGACTTGGTCAAGAATGTGGAAATAAAATGAAAAAGTGATATGAGATTTTTGTTTTTATTCTGTAAATGTGTACTGGTACACATGTACTAGTATTTATTTTGATATTTATTGCCAATTACTTGATACACTGTTTGAACTGTCTGTCTACTGCAAAATATTTTGCAATATTAGGTGCGTTCTTTTCGTTTTCCCTCTGTAGACATGTTTGTTGTATGAAGAGTGTGAGAACATCACAAATGGGTAATCAAAATCTGCAAATCATAGGACAGACAACACAATAGGTAAAAGAAAAAAGACAAACAAAGATCTACAAAACACTACACAGAAAACTAAAGACCGAGTAACATGAACTTGAGGGTGAACTCGGGTTCTCCAGAAGGGTAAGCAGTTCCTGTTCCACTAGTGGTAGCTATCTTGTTGCTCCAGCATTTATTTTTCAACCAATATTGATAATATTTGTGTTACTTGTAAAATCATTTTTGTTATGTGTTATGCCAAACAGATTTTGGATGGCACTTTCCCATTTTCAAAATACAAGGATGTCAAATTTTTGAATTTCTATTTCAAGTTGGATGTTGATAGATTTTTTTTTAGCAGATTCCTAATGAAATTTCCTGCATTTATTAAACAGAAATGATCCAACTCCTTTGGATTCTGAGATTTTAAAAAAAATGAGTGGAAGGGAACCAGAAAGGACAAACACCCAAACAAATATTTTGCTCATGTAACCCAATGAGTCATGTGAACTAAATTTTGCATTTTAGTCTTCTCCGAAATCACTGGATCAATTGAAACCAAAATTGGTAGGAATGTTCAATGGATGGTCTTCTTCAAAATTTATGTTTTTGTTTCAGTTGGAAATGCAACATGGTTGCTGAATTATGTTCTGATTGGCTAAATAAAAAAAAAGCCTTTTAGAAATTGTTGGGCAGATTGATTCTGAAGGAATGTTCATTGAATTGTCATGTTCAAACTTTTTATGCCAGTTGGATTAGGGTTATGGTGTTTAACGGCACTTTCAACAATATTTCAGTTATATCGTGGTGGTAAGTTTAATTGGTGGAGGAAACTGGAGTACCCAGAGAAAATCACAGACCTGCCGCAAGTCACTGACAAACTTTATCACATAATGTTGTATCGAGCACACCTCGCCTGAGCGAGATTTGAACTCGTAACGTCAGTGATGATAGGCACTGATTGCATATGTAGTTGTAAATCCAACAACCATAAGATCATGATCACGATGACCCGATGCCAGTTGGAAAAACAATATGGCTTTTTGGTGTATTAATATAGTGCAGATCAACTTTCAACATTTTCCATTTTTGTGTTGATGTTATCTCTCAACATTTAGTTATGGAAGTCACTTAATTTTTCATTACGTGTGTTAAATAATGTCTTGCATTCAAAATTGAAGGTGTGATAGATCATTTGTTCGAACCACAGTCGGGTGAAATCAAAGACTCCAACCACAGTCGGGTCAAATCAAAGACTCGAACCACTATCAGGTCAAATCAAAGACTGTAAAATTGGTATTTGTTGATTCTCCACGAAGAATGCAGAATTAAGAAGGAACGGATAATTTGTCTGAGTGGGGCGATATGTCTACACATGGACTGTAGTTTCAGTGTGTTATCACTATAAAAATCGAGTGTAGCATGTTGGTCTAGTACAAAGCGGAAATCGTCATCATCTCATCGAAATGTAAGTCGTCACCATGATATTGCTGAAAAATTTCTCACCTGGCGTTAATCAACAATTACTCAAAATATTTTTGAAAGTGGCTTTAAGCACCATAAACCACAAACCACCACAACCAAAGTTGCAGTTGTTATTTCCTTCTTCGATTTACGGATTCTGATTACCTCTGGTATCTTAGATTTACGGATTCTGATTACCTCTTTGGTATCTTAGATTTACGGATTCTGATTACCTCTTTGGTATCTTAGATTTACGGATTCTGATTACCTCTGGTATCTTAGATTTACAGATTCTGATTACCTCTTTGGTATCTTAGATTTACGGATTCTGATTACCTCTTTGGTATCTTAGATTTACGGATTCTGATTACCTCTTTGGTATCTTAGATTTACGGATTCTGATTACCTCTGGTATCTTAGATTTACAGATTCTGATTACCTCTTTGGTATCTTAGATTTACGGATTCTGATTACCTCTTTGGTATCTTAGATTTACGGATTCTGATTACCTCTTTGGTATCTTAGATTTACGGATTCTGATTACCTCTTTGGTATCTTAGATTTACGGATTCTGATTACCTCTTTGGTATCTTAGATTTACAGATTCTGATTACCTCTTTGGTATCTTAGATTTACGGATTCTGATTACATCTTTGGTATCTTAGATTTACGGATTCTGATTACCTCTTTGGTATCTTAGATTTACAGATTCTGATTACCTCTTTGGTATCTTAGATTTACGGATTCTGATTACCTCTTTGGTATCTTAGATTTACGGATTCTGATTACCTCTTTGGTATCTTAGATTTACGGATTCTGATTACCTCTTTGGTATCTTAGATTTACGGATTCTGACTACCTCTTTGGTATCTTAGATTTACAGATTCTGATTACCTCTTTGGTATCTTAGATTTACGGATTCTGATTACCTCTTTGGTATCTTAGATTTACAGATTCTGATTACCTCTTTGGTATCTTAGATTTACGGATTCTGATTACCTCTTTGGTATCTTAGATTTACAGATTCTGATTACCTCTTTGGTATCTTAGATTTACGGATTCTGATTACCTCTTTGGTATCTTAGATTTACGGATTCTGATTACCTCTTTGGTATCTTCAAACTCCTCTTCACAATGAAACAATTGAAATCGTCTTGTGCTTAGTTTCGTTCACAACTGGCTCTCAGTGTCAATTGATAGGTGTAGGTCAAGGTATGAAGCAGAGATGGCTGTATCTCTGGTATCGTTTATACTAAGGCAAATATAAGGAACAGTTGTATACATTTTTCATCAACGTGAATGTTTCTTCATTTAAAAGAAAACAGCCTATATCTACATCCTAAGCATACAATACCAAATTAAAGTCACAGTAACATAGTTTGACACAACATCATTTTTTGTAGGCCACAACTGACTGATTCCAAGTCTTTTCGTTTACAATCTTGTATTGCCAACACAAAATGTCACATGGTAAAACTAGAATATATCATATGCCAATTTCGAAAAGACAAATCGTCTTTTTTCTGGGGGTTTTTTCAAATTGGAAATTGGAATAAGCGGATTTGGTTTTGTAGCACCAAATAAATAGTTTTAAATAAATAAATAAATATATCCAAACAGGAAATACCGTAATGGTCGACAAATATAGATACGGTATTTCCGATTTTCAACTGTTTGGAGACATTTTTCAGATGTAAATATTATAAGAAAAAAGTTTGAAGAAACAAAAGGGTAATCAATGCTATTTTATTACCCTTAAGCTTTGGAAATGTCTATCCGAGGGAAGTAACTGAGAGAGTAATTGTTTAAGGCCAAGTAAGCAATGTTTCAATTATATCAAGGTACATTTTGATGAGATGATGTCCGCTTTATACTAGACAAAACAAATTAGTTGGATTTTTATACTGCTAGCTTACTGAAACAACGCGGGTAAGCATGTTGCTCCACTCGTGAACAACATTATTCTGATTCCTAGCCAATTGGTTTCTGTTCTTACTCCTCAATGATGTGTGTGTAGAGGAGAAACAACAAATATCATGATTTCAAAGTCTTTGGTTTGACCCAACCGGTGCTCGAACCCACGATCTACTGCACTCGAGGTAAGCATGGTAACTATGACCCCGCCGATGTGGTCGTCATGGATATGGGATGTACTTAGATAAAGTTGTCAAACTATAGTATATTAAAACTTCATTTTAATACCAATTATTTACAATGCAATAACAGTGTAATATGTACCGGTATAGGTCTGTTAATTTGTTACTATATCTAAACAAATCAATGTTAGTACTTATAGTTCTAACGAAACAAGACTGTTAAGATAAGAGCAATAATCAAACTGGTTATGCTTTCCGATTGCCTACACGCACCACTTCCAAATGATTGTCCCAAATTAAGTTGACTTGAACCCATAGTAGATTGTTGGGTTTGCTGGACAGTTGGTTGTAATGTTTGTGTAGTTGGTATTGCTTGAGGTGAAGTAGAGCTTTGCGGTGACTGAGCTGACGAAACAGTTTGAGATAATACCGTCGACATTGCGTTTGAGCTATACCTAGCAGTTGTTTGTTGATTAAGCTGTCTAGTAGATGCCAATTGTGAAGTTGTCTGAACAGTAGATCGTTGTGGAGTTTTAGTAGATACTCCTTTTGTTGAGACTGTAGTGGATGTTAGATGAGGTGTCTGGACAATGGACATTGGTTGTGTTGAATATGAACTAGATGCTGGTTGAATTGATTGTCTTGTTGATACCCCTTGCATATGTTGAGTAGTGGTAAGAGTGTGTGCTAGTTGCAAAATAGAATGTGATCGAATTGGTTGTACACTAGAGGATTGAATAATTATTTGGGTATTGGACTGTTGTTGCATGGACCGAGTAGTTAATGATGGTTGTGTTAGCTGAGTAGTGGACCTTCGTATACTTGGATCTGGAGTGAATGTTAATGGAGTTTGTTGGGAAATAGATTGTTGTCCGATCAGGTGATCAGTAGATGATTGCAGAGTCAGAATACCAGTATATACCTGTTGGACTGGATGAGTAGTAGATGACTGTGTAGGAGTAGGTACATGGTGAACACACTGAGTAGTAGATGGTGATATAGCTGATTGAGATGTAAAAAACTGTAGAGTCGGAGTAATAGTATGTAGTTGGTGAATCGGCTGAGTTGTAGTCAATTGTCGGGTAATCTGAGTAGTGGATGGTGATAGAGTCGGCTGAGTTGTAGTCAATTGTCGGGTAATCTGAGTAGTGGATGGTGATAGAGTCGGCTGAGTTGTAGTCAATTGTCGGGTAATCTGAGTAGTGGATGATGATAGAGTCGGTTTAGACATAGACATTTGTTTAGTCATCTGCGTATTGAATGGTTGTTGAGTAAGCTGAGTAGTATATTGTGGTTGTTGAGTTGACTGAGTAGTATATTGTGGTTGTTGAGTTGACTGAGTAGAGTATCGTGGATGTTGAGTTGACTGAGTAGTATATCGTGGTTGTTGAGTTGACTGAGTAGTATATTGTGGTTGTTGAGTTGACTGAGTAGTATATTGTGGTTGTTGAGTTGACTGAGTAATGTATCGTGGTTGTTGAGTTGACTGAGTAATGTATTGTGGTTGTTGAGTTGACTGAGTAGTGTATTGTGGTTGTTGAGTTGACTGAGTAGTGTATTGCTGTTGTGTTGACTGAGGTGTGGACGTGGACATCTGTTGAATCATCTGAGTATTTAATGGCTGTTGAGACTGATGAGCAGTTGATGGTGATGGGGTCAGCTGAGCAGTCTGCTGAGTAGTGTATCGTGGTTGTGTTGATTGAGGTGTGGAAGACAACTGTGTCGACTGAGCAGAGGATATATGAAGAGTCGTCTGTGTATTGAATTGTTGAGATGGGGTTGGCTGTGTAATTATATTCATAGATTGTGTTGAAGATTGTGTAGGAACATTGGTTACTGTAGCCTGAGTAGATAAAATTTCCTTTAACTTAGACATAAGTGGATTGTTTCCTAGTCCACATGCTCCATTGAAATCATCAAGGTCCATCGCCCAAACCATTGATCCGCCTAATCCGTGGGTTTTCACATAATGTGCCTGGAAGATTAAGTTTTGTATGTTAAACAGGTCGTAAGGTTAGACAGCGATTCCTTTTTAATATTATAATATTATATTGCAACAGGATAACATCGCTATGATACAGTAGTCTTAACTAATCTTATTTAATATACACTTGTGTAATTTGTTATCAAATGAAGATATTATTTTTATCACTTAAATAATCATGACTTGTCAAGAAAGGTTGTTTGATTGATTCATTACTCAACAATATAAATATGCGCTATTTTAGGGATTATGCCGAGTTTGTTTGGAGATAGCTCAGCTTTTGATACAAAAGCTACTCAACAAGGCTATTTTGGTGCTAGGTTGAAGTTATACCTACGATTGCGAAATATCTATGTCGAAGACGAAGTGTCCTTTCCCTTCTTTTTCTCTTCTACCTCCGACAAGACTTTTACCACATTTGACTATGAGTATGCAACTCGTTGAGTGTTTTATGAGAAACGGTAACTGGTTACCCTTCAAGACAATATGGGTTCCCCCCGGCTTAATGATGGGGTCAGTGTTGCTTGTTGTTCTAGTTTTCTGTGTTGTTTTTGTCTTTGTTCTGTTTCTTGTGCCTACTGTTGCCTGTCACTCGGTCATTCTTCATTGTTCCGAAGTTTATTTGGTTTATGTCACTGAAAGGTTAGCAAGTAAACTAGTTTACCCTTCGCGAGCACCTTGCTTCACCCCTGCTTTTGGTGGAGTCCGTGTTGCTCATCATTTTAGTTCTACGTGTTGTCTTTTGTTTGTCTTCTTCCTGTGTGCCCATTTGGTTTTCACTAACATTTGTTATTAAAGGATGATAATGGATAGCTTAGAAAAAGGTTTAATTCCAACGTGGAATCAACTATCACAATTATGCTAAATAAGACATGGAAGATATATTAAGCACAATAGCTTGCTTATCACACCAATATATGAATACAAAATGTACTACGAATTTTAGTATCAAACTTATGTTTCACCTTAATTTCTATGCTCTGTAGATCATCATATCCCACCCACTGGTCACCATGATAGGCATATGGTACTTTCTGTTCATCGTTCCACACTCTTGTCCAACCAGCTGCTAAATTCTGACAAATCTAAATTCAAAATACAAGACAAGGTTTGAAATGTTCTTTGCATATGAATGAAATATGCCTTTAAAAACGAAAACATTCAATTATATTCTCCAAAATGGCCCTTGTATTGCGATGTATTTGTTTTACAAAAATATTCTTGTTTTCTGTTTGTTAACTCGTTAACAATAACACAAAAAAAAGATCATAAACAATATACCTCATGGTATGCCAGAAATCCAGCTTCACCAGTATATGTACCAGCTGTCCCAGCTCCTGCAGCAGCTTTACCCAATTCATGATCCCCAGTAGCCATCCTGAACGATCTTCCATACAATCCCATACCAACTACTAATTTTTCCTTTGGCGTGCCTTCGCTTAACCAATAGTTAATTGCATAGTCCTACATAAAATATTTTTATAATAATTGTGTTGATTTTCAAGATGATATTTCCAATTATTCCCTCATATTCGATATTTACCTTTGTTGTGATGAGTAATGCAGTTCACTAACATATACGAGGTCATATATATATTTTTTAATGACAAACGTTATTTCTTTGCTTACCTTCAAACTTTTCTTGTGTATTAGGGGATGTTATAAAAAACCAGTTATGATTGCCGATTAATATTCAAGTAATGCTTTTCCTGATTTTATAAATCACTTCAGGTGTGAAACCACTAATTAATTTCTTTAAAGGTTTGCTGCTGAATTTATGTTTTTTTGAGTCTACCTGGCCATTTTGTCTGAAGTTTAACCTTTCCAACACTATATATTTTCTGAAACGTACATGATTCCTCTACGTTCTGTGAAAATATCATGGGATGTATAAAGTCGTGCAGTGGAATACCATGCCCTGGGACATTCCCTATTCTAAAAATAGCAACTTTATTTCTGGAATTTCAGCATTTATAGGTCATGTATCAAGACATCCATAAAGGATTAAAATACAACTAAATGCAACCAAATGTGGACTCAAAATAATCCTTATATATTGACCTTCAATTATTAATTTTGTTTATGCCTTTACACATATAATTTTCAAAATACAACAAAGCGAAAGGAACTTTTTTCTTTAAAAAGGACTACTTTTGTATATGTTCTAAGCTCTGATTGGTCAATAAGTGGATTGATACCTTTAACAACATACTACATGCAGGATAAATCATGGTTTATTTGGTTCAGTTTTTAAAATTCATTAAATATTACGCAAAAAGAACGGAAAAACTGTGATCTGAAGCTTTCATGTCAATGCTAGCTCATATTTAAAAACAAATCAACATTTGTATTTGTTTGTTGATGAACATAGAACCTCTTGAACATAAACTCTACCTGGTTTAGACGTTTTTCACTGCTAGTTTCATCACTGCGCTCGTACAGTGGACTGTTATGTCCCAGTTTGCTCTCGTAGCTTCCATGGAAGTCATAGGACATCAAATGAATGAAATCAAGCTCTCTAATTAAAAAAAAAGTAAATATCTTTGGTAAATCTTAATTTAATATTAATAAATATTCAAATGTTTGATGGTAACAAAAATATTACACCAATAAAATATTATCTGCATTTATTGATACAAATTTTCTAGAGAAATACTTAAATAAATACTTAATAAATACTCTTGTAATTTCTAAATAGCATGCAAGGAAATTTTTTTTCTCTGATTACAATGGAATCATTTAATAGAGGAGGTAAAAACTTAAATATTACTGTGCAATTTTGTTGATTTCGTAAGCTGTCGTTGCCGCTTCTCCTGCAGACACAGCAGCTGTCAAAAGTAGTCGTGGTTTTCCAGTTGTTGCAGCCTCATTTTCAAATTCTCTTCTAAAAATCTAAATAGATCAGAACAATATGATTTCTAGATGGTCAAAAATATATATCTGGAGAAATTTTCTTTATTTCATAAATCTTTAGATGAAATGTAATAACGAAACAAGTAAAAATTCTTCACGAAAAGACTGGTTCAGCCCAACAGAAAGGAATGTTTACAAGTCTGTTATATTTTATAATTATATAGCATTTTCTTGCATTTACGACAAAGTAATGGCTTAAGGTAGTAGACCTGGGTTACCCTAAAATTTTGCCATCATTCAATTTTTTTAAATTTGCATCATGGAATAGTTATGTCTAAATACATTATCTGCCACCGTTTTCTCCATAGCACATCCTAAATATAGCAATTTTGGGGGTTTTCTTGACGCCAGATGGTAATACTAGTTTCGGAAGATTCTAATAGATATGCACATTTATTTCTGATTGAAAGGGAATATTTTGGCTTTAATACACTTGAGAGTGTTGTTGTTGAATAAATATGAAATATCTAGCATATTTGAATATCCTGTTTGGAGATAATCACATACAAAACAGTGGAAACTGCAAAAAAGGGGGGATGCCCTGAGGACAACCTTGGTATTAAAAATCGGATTAAAAAAATTCCTGTCAATTAATTTCCACCAAAAAATGTCACACTGAAGAATAGACATATAGACATCATTGCACCAAATTTTACAAACTTTTACCGTCAGATTTTTAAAATATTTAAATTTATGTTTTTCATGGAAGGTACCCAGAAAAAAATGAAATTGTCGAGGAAAGTTATCACACACCCATCCTTTACTAGTTTCTTTGCTTGTGAGATAAAAAATAACTAGTTACTCATAACAAAAAGCTTTTCAATTCTTATAATTGACAAAGTGGATGTCCAAATTACCAAATGACTGCATTTGTCTTTTTTATTTTCAAGTCGGCTGGGGATGGGGTTTGAGGGTGACTCTACTTTATTAATTCATTACAAAAAAAAACACAAAAAACACCGACAGCCACCCAGCCGTATTGTTAAATTCCTTAAAATTCTGTGCTCCAGTTGTATTCGTTTGATTCTAGTTATTCTTTAGTTGTCTTAGAAGAAGGGGGTGGCGGTATAAGAGAGGGTCAGATATTACAATTTTTTTCCCAAACATAGCTTTCCATCTTTGCTAATATCTTTCATATTTAACATTAAATTCATGTTTTGTATTTGTTTTATTATTATTATTGATCTTATATTTATTGATTTTAGATTTATTCATTTTTGCCTTGAAATCTGTCAATGACATCAAAATGTTCGTTTCCTTCCCCCGATTTCCTACGTCCTCATGATCGCCGTGTTTAAAACTTAGACATGTTGATTGTTTAGCTTTTAAAAAGCTACAAATAACTTAAGTTTTGTGAAAATAATTAGAATATAACACAATTCAACGGCCAATTTGGTAAAGGAAGCGTCTCTTTGTATATTCTAAGATTTAATATTCACCTGGAATTTCGTCAGTACAAATTTGCAGAAGTTTGCCGTGATACTTTTGTATCAACAAATTAAACCTTCTTTATTGTTTGATTAAAACCTTTTCCTCTTATTCTTATGTATCTTCTGATTGATTACAATTGTTTTGACAATCAGCTTTACCATAAAACGAAGATTATTTGCAAGAAAAGAGTGACTTGCAAAAAGAAACAAGGCGACTTTAATTTCGCTTTGTAGTCTAGGGAGAGCGACTTCAGGCGATATAGGGCGAAAATTTCGCCTGGTTTGGTGAGCCCTGCAAGGAGCACAGCTATGGAAAGGTAAAACGAAAAGGAGTCATTTTTTTAACTGGCCATATCCAATGTAAACAATCTTTGTCACCAAGAAGCTTGGAATTGAGGGGGAATTTTCAAACGCACAGATGATCATATGTTTGAGAAGACACTGAAAATAGAGTTATCTCCCATACCCCAGGCCTACCACCTTAACTGACTAATATCAATTTCAGTATACCTGACACAATTCAGTAAATCTTTCACGGTCTTCGGGAGGACTTCCTCTGTGAGCAGGATATTCCCAATCAAGGTCAAGACCATCAAAGTTGATATTCCTCAAATATGTGATCACATTACCAGCAAACGTATTCATGTCGGCTGTGTTATCTACTAGTTGTGTAAATTTTTCTACTCCATGAGTCCATCCTCCAATGGCCAGTGAGATCTTCAGGTCTGGATTCTGAAGCTTTAATTTGACCACTTTCTGATAGTTGTCTAAAATGAAGTAGAAAGTCTTCATTATTTATTTCAATGCATAAAAAAGGAACGAGTGCATGTTAACTGTTTCCAGTTTTGCTTGCCTGTTAAAACGGAGGTTAATGTTCAAAGAAGATTCATCAAAGTCGAATGACACGACTGACTTTGGCGAGTACTAGATAATGAAGGTCAAAATACAAACTCAACAGCAAATCAAATGCAAAATATACACACAAGCAGAATAACTGTAGGATCAACTAACATAGTTATGTAATAGAGTGGTTCTATTAGAGGACGTAACAAGTCTGTCATGGGGTCAAAAGTTCAGGAGCCTGAAGTGGTCACTCGGTTTGTTTTATTATTATGTGTCTTGAAAATACATTTATTGTCAAAATATGTAATTGTATGTCAGCCTTCCATTGTAATTAATGATCATACCTTCAACACCGTCAGTTCTCAAATCATTCCACTCGTATGGTGCGATGTTATTCCCGTCCACTTTGCCGAAGGCATATACAATATGGGTACACAAGTTTGGATCAATGTTTGCTGGTTCAAATGTATATGGTGCTTGTCGGTATTGTGCCCAGTTAGTATGGTAACAAGTTCTCACAAACTGACTATTTCCTATAAAATAATATATAATATCACATACTATTGAGAAAACAGTTTACTGGAAATGTATTTGTCCACATAGTTGATCAAAGCTCAATAAACAGAAGAGTGCTACATTAAACCATGGTGTCCTTATCACATTTCAATACAGCATAAAATCATAATATTGACACAGTTTGGCTTCCATAATCATTTCTGTGGTATCTGTGAAAAATATCAACAATAAAGTATAATATTATTAATGTCATTTGATATATACTACTTTAATTAAATGATATAGAATCCTATAATAACCATTATCAACAATTAATTGACATATTATGTACCATACATACCCCCTGATGGACCTGTACCAGATTGTGTTGACGCTTGTGTTGGGTTCTGAGTCTGGGATACTGTTGGTGTCAGAGATGGAGATACAGTTACAGGTTGGGTGACCATATTAGGGTCAGACAATACTTCTTTCAACTTGGACATAAGTGGATTGTTTCCTAGTCCACATGCTCCATTGAAATCATCCAGATCCATTGCCCAAACCATTGATCCACCTAATCCGTGTGTTTTCACATAATTGGCCTGAAGTAGATACGTCAAGCTTAGTAAGAAACAAGAAAATGTATTTCCCACAAAGAAAGTCATACACTATTATCATTAAGAAATAAAATCACAATGAAATACTTAAGAGGACTAGCAGAATAATTCAGAACTTTTTGGTATTTAATTCATACAAGTGATCATTTTCATTTCTTTAAGAGATTGGTCTTGTCAATCAATATTCAGTAAAGAATGTGTTTTATTTTAATAAGATAAAAACTGCTTAAAATGTTTCTATGAAGGAAATAATGTATGGTAGTAATTTGGAGCACATTTCTGTTGACAACTGACATACGTGTGTCATTTATACAAACTGAACTAACTTTAATTTCTATGCTCTGTAGATCATCATATCCCACCCACTGGTCACCATGATAGGCATATGGTACTTTCTGTTCATCGTTCCACACTCTTGTCCAACCAGCTGCTAAATTCCGACAAATCTAAAATCAAAATACAACACAAGAAGGTTTGAAATGTTCTTTACATATGAATGAAATATGCCAATATAAACGAAAACATTCAACTATATTCTCCAAAACAGCCCTTTTATGGCGATTTATTTGTTTAACAAAAATATTCTTGTTTTCCATATGCTTAAGAAATAATTCTCCCATGTCATGTTTTATGCTCATTTTATCATGGGGAGGCATTAATATCCTTGTCGATACTATACACCCAGCGATAGCATTTTGCATTTAACTACTTTGATAAGAAAAATGCTAACAAAATTGTAAAATAAAATCAGCGTTCCTTGTAAACTACGTCACCGGAAGACGACAAATTACAAAAGTCAAAATCGATAGATGTCTGTCTTAAGTATTTTTTCCGGAAAAAAATTATATGTCGAGAAATAATTTATGCTTGTATGCACCACTGTCCTGTATGTTGTTTGTAAATGGATCAGACGATGACGCAACAACATGTGCTTTTTCAAGGGGGTGTTGCGAAGTTAACTGAACAGCCGTAACTTGCCGTTTGTGGAGGACTGTCCCAATTAGGGAATCAATGACTTTTTAAACTTTTCAAAGAAAACATTATTGATTTCTATTTGTATTACTTTAATTACTGGTTTACGAGATCAGATAGTGGAAAACACTGATAGGACTTCACACATGTCCTAAAATTAATTGTGCTATTTAGAGAATAGGTTTGTTTAAAAAGCGAAGGCAGCACACCATAATAGAACAACTCATTAACAATAATGCAAAAATAATCACAAACAATATACCTCATGGTATGCCAGAAATCCAGCTTCACCAGTATATGTACCAGCTGTCCCAGCTCCTGCAGCAGCTTTACCCAATTCATGATCCCCAGTAGCCATCCTGAACGATCTTCCATACAATCCCATACCAACTACTAATTTTTCCTTTGGCGTGCCTTCGCTTAACCAATAGTTAATTGCATAGTCCTACATAAAATATTTTTATAATAATTGTGTTGATTTTCAAGATGATATTTCCAATTATTCCCTCATATTCGATATTTACCTTTGTTGTGATGAGTAATGCAGTTCACTAACATATACGAGGTCATATATATATTTTTTAATGACAAACGTTATTTCTTTGCTTACCTTCAAACTTTTCTTGTGTATTAGGGGATGTTATAAAAAACCAGTTATGATTGCCGATTAATATTCAAGTAATGCTTTTCCTTATTTTATAAATCACTTCAGGTGTGAAACCAATAATTAATTTCTTTAAAGGTTTGCTGCTGAATTTATGTTTTTTTGAGTCTACCTGGCCATTTTGTCTGAAGTTTAACCTTTCCAACACTATATATTTTCTGAAACGTACATGATTCCTCTACGTTCTGTGAAAATATCATGGGATGTATAAAGTCGTGCAGTGGAATACCATGCCCTGGGACATTCCCTATTCTAAAAATAGCAACTTTATTTCTGGAATTTCAGCATTTATAGGTCATGTATCAAGACATCCATAAAGGATTAAAATACAACTAAATGCAACCAAATGTGGACTCAAAATAATCCTTATATATTGACCTTCAATTATTAATTTTGTTTATGCCTTTACACATATAATTTTCAAAATACAACAAAGCGAAAGGAACTTTTTTCTTTAAAAAGGACTACTTTTGTATATGTTCTAAGCTCTGATTGGTCAATAAGTGGATTGATACCTTTAACAACATACTACATGCAGGATAAATCATGGTTTATTTGGTTCAGTTTTTAAAATTCATTAAATATTACGCAAAAAGAATGGAAAAACTGTGATCTGAAGCTTTCATGTCAATGCTAGCTCATATTTAAAAACAAATCAACATTTGTATTTGTTTGTTGATGAACATAGAACCTCTTGAACATAAACTCTACCTGGTTTAGACGTTTTTCACTGCTAGTTTCATCACTGCGCTCGTACAGTGGACTGTTATGTCCCAGTTTGCTCTCGTAGCTTCCATGGAAGTCATAGGACATCAAATGAATGAAATCAAGCTCTCTAATTAAAAAAAAAGTAAATATCTTTGGTAAATCTTAATTTAATATTAATAAATATTCAAATGTTTGATGGTAACAAAAATATTACACCAATAAAATATTATCTGCATTTATTGATACAAATTTTCTAGAGAAATACTTAAATAAATACTCTTGTAATTTCTAAATAGCATGCAAGGAATTTTTTTTTCTCTGATTACAATGGAATCATTTAATAGAGGAGGTAAAAACTTAAATATTACTGTGCAATTTTGTTGATTTCGTAAGCTGTCGTTGCCGCTTCTCCTGCAGACACAGCAGCTGTCAAAAGTAGTCGTGGTTTTCCAGTTGTTGCAGCCTCATTTTCAAATTCTCTTCTTAAAATCTAAATAGATCAAAACAATATGATTCCTAGATCGTCAAAAATATATATCTGGAGAAATTTTCTTTATTTCATAAATCTTTAGATGATATGTAATAACGAAACAAGTAAAAATTCTTCACGAAAAGACTGGTTTAGCCCAACAGAAAGGAATGTTTACAAGTCTGTTATATTTTATAATTATATAGCATTTTCTTGCATTTATGACAAAGTAATGGCTTAACTGACTAATATAAATTTCAGTATACCTGACACAATTCAGTAAATCTTTCACGGTCTTCGGGAGGACTTCCTCTGTGAGCAGGATATTCCCAATCAAGGTCAAGACCATCAAAGTTGATATTCCTCAAATATGTGATCACATTACCAGCAAACGTATTCATGTCGGCTGTGTTATCTACTAGTTGTGTAAATTTTTCTACTCCATGAGTCCATCCTCCAATGGCCAGTGAGATCTTCAGGTCTGGATTCTGAAGCTTTAATTTGACCACTTTCTGATAGTTGTCTAAAATGAAGTAGAAAGTCTTCATTATTTATTTCAATGCATAAAAAAGGAACGAGTGCATGTTAACTGTTTCCAGTTTTGCTTGCCTGTTAAAACGGAGGTTAATGTTCAAAGAAGATTCATCAAAGTCGAATGACACGACTGACTTTGGCGAGTACTAGATAATGAAGGTCAAAATACAAACACAACAGCAAATCAAATGCAAAATATATACTAAAGCAGAATAACTGTAGGATCAACTAACATAGTTATGTAATAGAGTGGTTCTATTAGAGGACGTAACAAGTCTGTCATGGGGTCAAAAGTTCAGGAGCCTGAAGTGGTCACTCGGTTTGTTTTATTATTATGTGTCTTGAAAATACATTTATTGTCAAAATATGTAATTGTATGTCAGCCTTCCATTGTAATTAATGATCATACCTTCAACACCGTCAGTTCTCAAATCATTCCACTCGTATGGTGCGATGTTATTCCCGTCCACTTTGCCGAAGGCATATACAATATGGGTACACAAGTTTGGATCAATGTTTGCTGGTTCAAATGTATATGGTGCTTGTCGGTATTGTGCCCAGTTAGTATGGTAACAAGTTCTCACAAACTGACTATTTCCTATAAAATAATATATAATATCACATACTATTGAGAAAACAGTTTACTGGAAATGTATTTGTCCACATAGTTGATCAAAGCTCAATAAACAGAAGAGTGCTACATTAAACCATGGTGTCCTTATCACATTTCAATACAGCATAAAATCATAATATTGACACAGTTTGGCTTCCATAATCATTTCTGTGGTATCTGTGAAAAATATCAACAATAAAGTATAATATTATTAATGTCATTTGATATATACTACTTTAATTAAATGATATAGAATCCTATAATAACCATTATCAACAATTAATTGACATATTATGTACCATACATACCCCCTGATGGACCTGTACCAGATTGTGTTGACGCTTGTGTTGGGTTCTGAGTCTGGGATACTGTTGGTGTCAGAGATGGAGATACAGTTACAGGTTGGGTGACCATATTAGGGTCAGACAATACTTCTTTCAACTTGGACATAAGTGGATTGTTTCCTAGTCCACATGCTCCATTGAAATCATCCAGATCCATTGCCCAAACCATTGATCCACCTAATCCGTGTGTTTTCACATAATTGGCCTGAAGTAGATACGTCAAGCTTAGTAAGAAACAAGAAAATGTATTTCCCACAAAGAAAGTCATACACTATTATCATTAAGAA
Source organism: Bathymodiolus brooksi (assembly GCA_963680875.1). Classification (NCBI taxonomy): domain Eukaryota; kingdom Metazoa; phylum Mollusca; class Bivalvia; order Mytilida; family Modiolidae; genus Bathymodiolus; species Bathymodiolus brooksi. Next base: position 21,030,862 of record OY804579.1, read on the forward strand.
ATAAAATCACAATGAAATACTTAAGAGGACTAGCAGAATAATTCAGAACTTTTTGGTATTTAATTCATACAAGTGATCATTTTCATTTCTTTAAGAGATTGGTCTTGTCAATCAATATTCAGTAAAGAATGTGTTTTATTTCAATAAGATAAAAACTGCTTAAAATGTTTCTATGAAGGAAATAATGTATGGTAGTAATTTGGAGCACATTTCTGTTGACAACTGACATACGTGTGTCATTTATACAAACTGAACTAACTTTAATTTCTATGCTCTGTAGATCATCATATCCCACCCACTGGTCACCATGATAGGCATATGGTACTTTCTGTTCATCGTTCCACACTCTTGTCCAACCAGCTGCTAAATTCCGACAAATCTAAAATCAAAATACAACACAAGAAGGTTTGAAATGTTCTTTACATATGAATGAAATATGCCAATATAAACGAAAACATTCAACTATATTCTCCAAAACAGCCCTTTTATGGCGATTTATTTGTTTTACAAAAATAGTCTTGTTTTCCATATGCTTAAGAAATAATTCTCCCATGTCATGTTTTATGCTCATTTTATCATGGGGAGGCATTAATATCCTTGTCGATACTATACACCCAGCGATAGCATTTTGCATTTAACTACTTTGATAAGAAAAATGCTAACAAAATTGTAAAATAAAATCAGCGTTCCTTGTAAACTACGTCACCGGAAGACGACAAATTACAAAAGTCAAAATCGATAGATGTCTGTCTTAAGTATTTTTTCCGGAAAAAAATTATATGTCGAGAAATAATTTATGCTTGTATGCACCACTGTCCTGTATGTTGTTTGTAAATGGATCAGACGATGACGCAACAACATGTGCTTTTTCAAGGGGGTGTTGCGAAGTTAACTGAACAGCCGTAACTTGCCGTTTGTGGAGGACTGTCCCAATTAGGGAATCAATGACTTTTTAAACTTTTCAAAGAAAACATTATTGATTTCTATTTGTATTACTTTAATTACTGGTTTACGAGATCAGATAGTGGAAAACACCGATAGGACTTCACACATGTCCTAAAATTAATTGTGCTATTTAGAGAATAGGTTTGTTTAAAAAGCGAAGGCAGCACACCATAATAGAATAACTCATTAACAATAACGCAAAAATAATCACAAACAATATACCTCATGGTATGCCAGAAATCCAGCTTCACCAGTATATGTACCAGCTGTCCCAGCTCCTGCAGCAGCTTTACCCAATTCATGATCCCCAGTAGCCATCCTGAACGATCTTCCATACAATCCCATACCAACCACTAATTTTTCCTTTGGCGTGCCTTCGCTTAACCAATAGTTAATTGCATAGTCCTACATAAAATATTTTTATAATAATTGTGTTGATTTTCAAGATGATATTTCCAATTATTCCCTCATATTCGATATTTACCTTTGTTGTGATGAGTAATGCAGTTCACTAACATATACAAGGTCATATGTATATTCTTTAATGACAAACGTTATTTCTTTGCTTACCTTCAAACTTTTCTTGTGTATTAGGGGATTTTATAAAAAACCAGTTATGATTGCCGATTAATATTCAAGTAATACTTTTCCTGATTTTATAAATCACTTCAGGTGTGAAACCAATAATTAATTTCTTTAAAGGTTTGCTGCTGAATTTATGTTTTTTTGAGTCTACCTGGCCATTTTGTCTGAAGTTTAACCTTTCCAACACTACATATTTTCTGAAACGTACATGATTCCTCTACGTTCTGTGAAAATATCATGGGATGTTTAAAGTCGTGCAGTGGAATACCATGCCCTGGGACATTCCCTATTCTAAAAATAGCAACTTTATTTCCGGAATTTCAGCATTTATAGGTCATGTATCAAGACATCCATAAAGGATTAAAATACAACTAAATGCAACCAAATGTGGACTCAAAATAATCCTTATATATTGACCTTCAATTATTAATTTTGTTTATGCCTTTACACATAATATTTTCAAAATACAACAAAGCGAAAGGAACTTTTTTCTTTAAAAAGGACTACTTTTGTATATGTTCTAAGCTCTGATTGGTCAATAAGTTGATTGATATCTTTAACAACATACTACATGCAGGATAAATCATGGTTTATTTGGTTCAGTTTTTAAAATTCATTAAATATTATGCAAAAAGAATGGAAAAACTGTGATCTGAAGCTTTCATGTCAATGCTAGCTCATATTTAAAAACAAATCAACATTTGTATTTGTTTGTTGATGAACATAGAACCTCTTGAACATAAACTCTACCTGGTTTAGACGTTTTTCACTGCTAGTTTCATCACTGCGCTCGTACAGTGGACTGTTATGTCCCAGTTTGCTCTCGTAGCTTCCATGGAAGTCATAGGACATCAAATGAATGAAATCAAGCTCTCTAATTAAAAAAAAAGTAAATATCTTTGGTAAATCTTAATTTAATATTAATAAATATTCAAATGTTTGATGGTAACAAAAATATTACACCAATAAAATATTATCTGCATTTATTGATACAAATTTTCTAGAGAAATACTTAAATAAATACTTAATAAATACTCCTGTAATTTCTAAATAGCATGCAAGGAATTTTTTTTTCTCTGATTACAATGGAATCATTTAATAGAGGAGGTAAAAACTTAAATATTACTGTGCAATTTTGTTGATTTCGTAAGCTGTCGTTGCCGCTTCTCCTGCAGATACAGCAGCTGTCAAAAGTAGTCGTGGTTTTCCAGTTGTTGCAGCCTCATTTTCAAATTCTCTTCTTAAAATCTAAATAGATCAAAACAATATGATTCCTAGATCGTCAAAAATATATATCTGGAGAAATTTTCTTTATTTCATAAATCTTTAGATGATATGTAATAACGAAACAAGTAAAAATTCTTCACGAAAAGACTGGTTTAGCCCAACAGAAAGGAATGTTTACAAGTCTGTTATATTTTATAATTATATAGCATTTTCTTGCATTTATGACAAAGTAATGGCTTAACTGACTAATATAAATTTCAGTATACCTGACACAATTCAGTAAATCTTTCACGGTCTTCGGGAGGACTTCCTCTGTGAGCAGGATATTCCCAATCAAGGTCAAGACCATCAAAGTTGATATTCCTCAAATATGTGATCACATTACCAGCAAACGTATTCATGTCGGCTGTGTTATCTACTAGTTGTGTAAATTTTTCTACTCCATGAGTCCATCCTCCAATGGCCAGTGAGATCTTCAGGTCTGGATTCTGAAGCTTTAATTTGACCACTTTCTGATAGTTGTCTACAATGGAGTAGAAAGTCTTCATTATTTATTTCAATGCATAAAAAAGGAACGAGTGCATGTTAACTGTTTCCAGTTTTGTTTACCTGTTAAAATGGAGGTTAATGTTCAAAGAAGATTCATCAAAGTCGAATGACACGACTGACTTTGGCGAGTACTAGATAATGAAGGTCAAAATACAAACTCAACAGCAAATCAAATGCAAAATATATACACAAGCAGAATAACTGTAGGATCAACTAACATAGTTATGTAATAGAGTGGTTCTATTAGAGGACGTAACAAGTCTGTCATGGGGTCAAAAGTTCAGGAGCCTGAAGTGGTCACTCGGTTTGTTTTATTATTATGTGTCTTGAAAATACATTTATTGTCAAAATATGTAATTGTATGTCAGCCTTCCATTGTAATTAATGATCATACCTTCAACACCGTCAGTTCTCAAATCATTCCACTCGTATGGTGCGATGTTATTCCCGTCCACTTTGCCGAAGGCATATACAATATGGGTACACAAGTTTGGATCAATGTTTGCTGGTTCAAATGTATATGGTGCTTGTCGGTATTGTGCCCAGTTAGTATGGTAACAAGTTCTCACAAACTGACTATTTCCTATAAAATAATATATAATATCACATACTATTGAGAAAACAGTTTACTGGAAATGTATTTGTCCACATAGTTGATCAAAGCTCAATAAACAGAAGAGTGCTACATTAAACCATGGTGTCCTTATCACATTTCAATACAGCATAAAATCATAATATTGACACAGTTTGGCTTCCATAATCATTTCTGTGGTATCTGTGAAAAATATCAACAATAAAGTATAATATTATTGTCATTTGATATATACTACTTTAATTAAATGATATAGAATCCTATAATAACCATTATCAACAATTAATTGACATATTATGTACCATACATACCCCCTGATGGACCTGTACCAGATTGTGTTGACGCTTGTGTTGGGTTCTGAGTCTGGGATACTGTTGGTGTCAGAGATGGAGATACAGTTACAGGTTGGGTGACCATATTAGGGTCAGACAATACTTCTTTCAACTTGGACATAAGTGGATTGTTTCCTAGTCCACATGCTCCATTGAAATCATCCAGATCCATTGCCCAAACCATTGATCCACCTAATCCGTGTGTTTTCACATAATTGGCCTGAAGTAGATACGTCAAGCTTAGTAAGAAACAAGAAAATGTATTTCCCACAAAGAAAGTCATACACTATTATCATTATGAAATAAAATCACAATGAAATACTTAAGAGGACTAGCAGAATAATTCAGAACTTTTTGGTATTTAATTCATACAAGTGATCGTTTTCATTTCTTTAAGAGATTGGTCTTGTCAATCAATATTCAGTAAAGAATGTGTTTTATTTCAATAAGATAAAAACTGCTTAAAATGTTTCTATGAAGGAAATAATGTATGGTAGTAATTTGGAGCACATTTCTGTTGACAACTGACATACGTGTGTCATTTATACAAACTGAACTAACTTTAATTTCTATGCTCTGTAGATCATCATATCCCACCCACTGGTCACCATGATAGGCATATGGTACTTTCTGTTCATCGTTCCACACTCTTGTCCAACCAGCTGCTAAATTCCGACAAATCTAAAATCAAAATACAACACAAGAAGGTTTGAAATGTTCTTTACATATGAATGAAATATGCCAATATAAACGAAAACATTCAACTATATTCTCCAAAACAGCCCTTTTATGGCGATTTATTTGTTTTACAAAAATAGTCTTGTTTTCCATATGCTTAAGAAATAATTCTCCCATGTCATGTTTTATGCTCATTTTATCATGGGGAGGCATTAATATCCTTGTCGATACTATACACCCAGCGATAGCATTTTGCATTTAACTACTTTGATAAGAAAAATGCTAACAAAATTGTAAAATAAAATCAGCGTTCCTTGTAAACTACGTCACCGGAAGACGACAAATTACAAAAGTCAAAATCGATAGATGTCTGTCTTAAGTATTTTTTCCGGAAAAAAATTATATGTCGAGAAATAATTTATGCTTGTATGCACCACTGTCCTGTATGTTGTTTGTAAATGGATCAGACGATGACGCAACAACATGTGCTTTTTCAAGGGGGTGTTGCGAAGTTAACTGAACAGCCGTAACTTGCCGTTTGTGGAGGACTGTCCCAATTAGGGAATCAATGACTTTTTAAACTTTTCAAAGAAAACATTATTGATTTCTATTTGTATTACTTTAATTACTGGTTTACGAGATCAGATAGTGGAAAACACCGATAGGACTTCACACATGTCCTAAAATTAATTGTGCTATTTAGAGAATAGGTTTGTTTAAAAAGCGAAGGCAGCACACCATAATAGAATAACTCATTAACAATAACGCAAAAATAATCACAAACAATATACCTCATGGTATGCCAGAAATCCAGCTTCACCAGTATATGTACCAGCTGTCCCAGCTCCTGCAGCAGCTTTACCCAATTCATGATCCCCAGTAGCCATCCTGAACGATCTTCCATACAATCCCATACCAACTACTAATTTTTCCTTTGGCGTGCCTTCGCTTAACCAATAGTTAATTGCATAGTCCTACATAAAATATTTTTATAATAATTGTGTTGATTTTCAAGATGATATTTCCAATTATTCCCTCATATTCGATATTTACCTTTGTTGTGATGAGTAATGCAGTTCACTAACATATACAAGGTCATATGTATATTCTTTAATGACAAACATTATTTCTTTGCTTACCTTCAAACTTTTCTTGTGTATTAGGGGATTTTATAAAAAACCAGTTATGATTGCCGATTAATATTCAAGTAATACTTTTCCTGATTTTATAAATCACTTCAGGTGTGAAACCAATAATTAATTTCTTTAAAGGTTTGCTGCTGAATTTATGTTTTTTTGAGTCTACCTGGCCATTTTGTCTGAAGTTTAACCTTTCCAACACTACATATTTTCTGAAACGTACATGATTCCTCTACGTTCTGTGAAAATATCATGGGATGTTTAAAGTCGTGCAGTGGAATACCATGCCCTGGGACATTCCCTATTCTAAAAATAGCAACTTTATTTCCGGAATTTCAGCATTTATAGGTCATGTATCAAGACATCCATAAAGGATTAAAATACAACTAAATGCAACCAAATGTGGACTCAAAATAATCTTTATATATTGACCTTCAATTATTAATTTTGTTTATGCCTTTACACATAATATTTTCAAAATACAACAAAGCGAAAGGAACTTTTTTCTTTAAAAAGGACTACTTTTGTATATGTTCTAAGCTCTGATTGGTCAATAAGTTGATTGATATCTTTAACAACATACTACATGCAGGATAAATCATGGTTTATTTGGTTCAGTTTTTAAAATTCATTAAATATTATGCAAAAAGAACGGAAAAACTGTGATCTGAAGCTTTCATGTCAATGCTAGCTCATATTTAAAAACAAATCAACATTTGTATTTGTTTGTTGATGAACATAGAACCTCTTGAACATAAACTCTACCTGGTTTAGATGTTTTTCACTGCTAGTTTCATCACTGCGCTCGTACAGTGGACTGTTATGTCCCAGTTTGCTCTCGTAGCTTCCATGGAAGTCATAGGACATCAAATGAATGAAATCAAGCTCTCTAATTAAAAAAAAAGTAAATATCTTTGGTAAATCTTAATTTAATATTAATAAATATTCAAATGTTTGATGGTAACAAAAATATTACACCAATAAAATATTATCTGCATTTATTGATACAAATTTTCTAGAGAAATACTTAAATAAATACTTAATAAATACTCCTGTAATTTCTAAATAGCATGCAAGGAATTTTTTTTTCTCTGATTACAATGGAATCATTTAATAGAGGAGGTAAAAACTTAAATATTACTGTGCAATTTTGTTGATTTCGTAAGCTGTCGTTGCCGCTTCTCCTGCAGATACAGCAGCTGTCAAAAGTAGTCGTGGTTTTCCAGTTGTTGCAGCCTCATTTTCAAATTCTCTTCTTAAAATCTAAATAGATCAAAACAATATGATTCCTAGATCGTCAAAAATATATATCTGGAGAAATTTTCTTTATTTCATAAATCTTTAGATGATATGTAATAACGAAACAAGTAAAAATTCTTCACGAAAAGACTGGTTTAGCCCAACAGAAAGGAATGTTTACAAGTCTGTTATATTTTATAATTATATAGCATTTTCTTGCATTTATGACAAAGTAATGGCTTAACTGACTAATATAAATTTCAGTATACCTGACACAATTCAGTAAATCTTTCACGGTCTTCGGGAGGACTTCCTCTGTGAGCAGGATATTCCCAATCAAGGTCAAGACCATCAAAGTTGATATTCCTCAAATATGTGATCACATTACCAGCAAACGTATTCATGTCGGCTGTGTTATCTACTAGTTGTGTAAATTTTTCTACTCCATGAGTCCATCCTCCAATGGCCAGTGAGATCTTCAGGTCTGGATTCTGAAGCTTTAATTTGACCACTTTCTGATAGTTGTCTACAATGGAGTAGAAAGTCTTCATTATTTATTTCAATGCATAAAAAAGGAACGAGTGCATGTTAACTGTTTCCAGTTTTGTTTACCTGTTAAAATGGAGGTTAATGTTCAAAGAAGATTCATCAAAGTCGAATGACACGACTGACTTTGGTGAGTACTAGATAATGAAGGTCAAAATACAAACTCAACAGCAAATCAAATGCAAAATATATACACAAGCAGAATAACTGTAGGATCAACTAACATAGTTATGTAATAGAGTGGTTCTATTAGAGGACGTAACAAGTCTGTCATGGGGTCAAAAGTTCAGGAGCCTGAAGTGGTCACTCGGTTTGTTTTATTATTATGTGTCTTGAAAATACATTTATTGTCAAAATATGTAATTGTATGTCAGCCTTCCATTGTAATTAATGATCATACCTTCAACACCGTCAGTTCTCAAATCATTCCACTCGTATGGTGCGATGTTATTCCCGTCCACTTTGCCGAAGGCATATACAATATGGGTACACAAGTTTGGATCAATGTTTGCTGGTTCAAATGTATATGGTGCTTGTCGGTATTGTGCCCAGTTAGTATGGTAACAAGTTCTCACAAACTGACTATTTCCTATAAAATAATATATAATATCACATACTATTGAGAAAACAGTTTACTGGAAATGTATTTGTCCACATAGTTGATCAAAGCTCAATAAACAGAAGAGTGCTACATTAAACCATGGTGTCCTTATCACATTTCAATACAGCATAAAATCATAATATTGACACAGTTTGGCTTCCATAATCATTTCTGTGGTATCTGTGAAAAATATCAACAATAAAGTATAATATTATTAATGTCATTTGATATATACTACTTTAATTAAATGATATAGAATCCTATAATAACCATTATCAACAATTAATTGACATATTATGTACCATACATACCCCCTGATGGACCTGTACCAGATTGTGTTGACGCTTGTGTTGGGTTCTGAGTCTGGGATACTGTTGGTGTCAGAGATGGAGATACAGTTACAGGTTGGGTGACCATATTAGGGTCAGACAATACTTCTTTCAACTTGGACATAAGTGGATTGTTTCCTAGTCCACATGCTCCATTGAAATCATCCAGATCCATTGCCCAAACCATTGATCCACCTAATCCGTGTGTTTTCACATAATTGGCCTGAAGTAGATACGTCAAGCTTAGTAAGAAACAAGAAAATGTATTTCCCACAAAGAAAGTCATACACTATTATCATTAAGAAATAAAATCACAATGAAATACTTAAGAGGACTAGCAGAATAATTCAGAACTTTTTGGTATTTAATTCATACAAGTGATCATTTTCATTTCTTTAAGAGATTGGTCTTGTCAATCAATATTCAGTAAAGAATGTGTTTTATTTCAATAAGATAAAAACTGCTTAAAATGTTTCTATGAAGGAAATAATGTATGGTAGTAATTTGGAGCACATTTCTGTTGACAACTGACATACGTGTGTCATTTATACAAACTGAACTAACTTTAATTTCTATGCTCTGTAGATCATCATATCCCACCCACTGGTCACCATGATAGGCATATGGTACTTTCTGTTCATCGTTCCACACTCTTGTCCAACCAGCTGCTAAATTCCGACAAATCTAAAATCAAAATACAACACAAGAAGGTTTGAAATGTTCTTTACATATGAATGAAATATGCCAATATAAACGAAAACATTCAACTATATTCTCCAAAACAGCCCTTTTATGGCGATTTATTTGTTTTACAAAAATAGTCTTGTTTTCCATATGCTTAAGAAATAATTCTCCCATGTCATGTTTTATGCTCATTTTATCATGGGGAGGCATTAATATCCTTGTCGATACTATACACCCAGCGATAGCATTTTGCATTTAACTACTTTGATAAGAAAAATGCTAACAAAATTGTAAAATAAAATCAGCGTTCCTTGTAAACTACGTCACCGGAAGACGACAAATTACAAAAGTCAAAATCGATAGATGTCTGTCTTAAGTATTTTTTCCGGAAAAAAATTATATGTCGAGAAATAATTTATGCTTGTATGCACCACTGTCCTGTATGTTGTTTGTAAATGGATCAGACGATGACGCAACAACATGTGCTTTTTCAAGGGGGTGTTGCGAAGTTAACTGAACAGCCGTAACTTGCCGTTTGTGGAGGACTGTCCCAATTAGGGAATCAATGACTTTTTAAACTTTTCAAAGAAAACATTATTGATTTCTATTTGTATTACTTTAATTACTGGTTTACGAGATCAGATAGTGGAAAACACCGATAGGACTTCACACATGTCCTAAAATTAATTGTGCTATTTAGAGAATAGGTTTGTTTAAAAAGCGAAGGCAGCACACCATAATAGAATAACTCATTAACAATAACGCAAAAATAATCACAAACAATATACCTCATGGTATGCCAGAAATCCAGCTTCACCAGTATATGTACCAGCTGTCCCAGCTCCTGCAGCAGCTTTACCCAATTCATGATCCCCAGTAGCCATCCTGAACGATCTTCCATACAATCCCATACCAACTACTAATTTTTCCTTTGGCGTGCCTTCGCTTAACCAATAGTTAATTGCATAGTCCTACATAAAATATTTTTATAATAATTGTGTTGATTTTCAAGATGATATTTCCAATTATTCCCTCATATTCGATATTTACCTTTGTTGTGATGAGTAATGCAGTTCACTAACATATACAAGGTCATATGTATATTCTTTAATGACAAACGTTATTTCTTTGCTTACCTTCAAACTTTTCTTGTGTATTAGGGGATTTTATAAAAAACCAGTTATGATTGCCGATTAATATTCAAGTAATACTTTTCCTGATTTTATAAATCACTTCAGGTGTGAAACCAATAATTAATTTCTTTAAAGGTTTGCTGCTGAATTTATGTTTTTTTGAGTCTACCTGGCCATTTTGTCTGAAGTTTAACCTTTCCAACACTACATATTTTCTGAAACGTACATGATTCCTCTACGTTCTGTGAAAATATCATGGGATGTTTAAAGTCGTGCAGTGGAATACCATGCCCTGGGACATTCCCTATTCTAAAAATAGCAACTTTATTTCCGGAATTTCAGCATTTATAGGTCATGTATCAAGACATCCATAAAGGATTAAAATACAACTAAATGCAACCAAATGTGGATTCAAAATAATCCTTATATATTGACCTTCAATTATTAATTTTGTTTATGCCTTTACACATAATATTTTCAAAATACAACAAAGCGAAAGGAACTTTTTTCTTTAAAAAGGACTACTTTTGTATATGTTCTAAGCTCTGATTGGTCAATAAGTTGATTGATATCTTTAACAACATACTACATGCAGGATAAATCATGGTTTATTTGGTTCAGTTTTTAAAATTCATTAAATATTATGCAAAAAGAACGGAAAAACTGTGATCTGAAGCTTTCATGTCAATGCTAGCTCATATTTAAAAACAAATCAACATTTGTATTTGTTTGTTGATGAACATAGAACCTCTTGAACATAAACTCTACCTGGTTTAGACGTTTTTCACTGCTAGTTTCATCACTGCGCTCGTACAGTGGACTGTTATGTCCCAGTTTGCTCTCGTAGCTTCCATGGAAGTCATAGGACATCAAATGAATGAAATCAAGCTCTCTAATTAAAAAAAAAGTAAATATCTTTGGTAAATCTTAATTTAATATTAATAAATATTCAAATGTTTGATGGTAACAAAAATATTACACCAATAAAATATTATCTGCATTTATTGATACAAATTTTCTAGAGAAATACTTAAATAAATACTTAATAAATACTCCTGTAATTTCTAAATAGCATGCAAGGAATTTTTTTTTCTCTGATTACAATGGAATCATTTAATAGAGGAGGTAAAAACTTAAATATTACTGTGCAATTTTGTTGATTTCGTAAGCTGTCGTTGCCGCTTCTCCTGCAGATACAGCAGCTGTCAAAAGTAGTCGTGGTTTTCCAGTTGTTGCAGCCTCATTTTCAAATTCTCTTCTTAAAATCTAAATAGATCAAAACAATATGATTCCTAGATCGTCAAAAATATATATCTGGAGAAATTTTCTTTATTTCATAAATCTTTAGATGATATGTAATAACGAAACAAGTAAAAATTCTTCACGAAAAGACTGGTTTAGCCCAACAGAAAGGAATGTTTACAAGTCTGTTATATTTTATAATTATATAGCATTTTCTTGCATTTATGACAAAGTAATGGCTTAACTGACTAATATAAATTTCAGTATACCTGACACAATTCAGTAAATCTTTCACGGTCTTCGGGAGGACTTCCTCTGTGAGCAGGATATTCCCAATCAAGGTCAAGACCATCAAAGTTGATATTCCTCAAATATGTGATCACATTACCAGCAAACGTATTCATGTCGGCTGTGTTATCTACTAGTTGTGTAAATTTTTCTACTCCATGAGTCCATCCTCCAATGGCCAGTGAGATCTTCAGGTCTGGATTCTGAAGCTTTAATTTGACCACTTTCTGATAGTTGTCTACAATGGAGTAGAAAGTCTTCATTATTTATTTCAATGCATAAAAAAGGAACGAGTGCATGTTAACTGTTTCCAGTTTTGTTTACCTGTTAAAATGGAGGTTAATGTTCAAAGAAGATTCATCAAAGTCGAATGACACGACTGACTTTGGTGAGTACTAGATAATGAAGGTCAAAATACAAACTCAACAGCAAATCAAATGCAAAATATATACACAAGCAGAATAACTGTAGGATCAACTAACATAGTTATGTAATAGAGTGGTTCTATTAGAGGACGTAACAAGTCTGTCATGGGGTCAAAAGTTCAGGAGCCTGAAGTGGTCACTCGGTTTGTTTTATTATTATGTGTCTTGAAAATACATTTATTGTCAAAATATGTAATTGTATGTCAGCCTTCCATTGTAATTAATGATCATACCTTCAACACCGTCAGTTCTCAAATCATTCCACTCGTATGGTGCGATGTTATTCCCGTCCACTTTGCCGAAGGCATATACAATATGGGTACACAAGTTTGGATCAATGTTTGCTGGTTCAAATGTATATGGTGCTTGTCGGTATTGTGCCCAGTTAGTATGGTAACAAGTTCTCACAAACTGACTATTTCCTATAAAATAATATATAATATCACATACTATTGAGAAAACAGTTTACTGGAAATGTATTTGTCCACATAGTTGATCAAAGCTCAATAAACAGAAGAGTGCTACATTAAACCATGGTGTCCTTATCACATTTCAATACAGCATAAAATCATAATATTGACACAGTTTGGCTTCCATAATCATTTCTGTGGTATCTGTGAAAAATATCAACAATAAAGTATAATATTATTAATGTCATTTGATATATACTACTTTAATTAAATGATATAGAATCCTATAATAACCATTATCAACAATTAATTGACATATTATGTACCATACATACCCCCTGATGGACCTGTACCAGATTGTGTTGACGCTTGTGTTGGGTTCTGAGTCTGGGATACTGTTGGTGTCAGAGATGGAGATACAGTTACAGGTTGGGTGACCATATTAGGGTCAGACAATACTTCTTTCAACTTGGACATAAGTGGATTGTTTCCTAGTCCACATGCTCCATTGAAATCATCCAGATCCATTGCCCAAACCATTGATCCACCTAATCCGTGTGTTTTCACATAATTGGCCTGAAGTAGATACGTCAAGCTTAGTAAGAAACAAGAAAATGTATTTCCCACAAAGAAAGTCATACACTATTATCATTAAGAAATAAAATCACAATGAAATACTTAAGAGGACTAGCAGAATAATTCAGAACTTTTTGGTATTTAATTCATACAAGTGATCATTTTCATTTCTTTAAGAGATTGGTCTTGTCAATCAATATTCAGTAAAGAATGTGTTTTATTTCAATAAGATAAAAACTGCTTAAAATGTTTCTATGAAGGAAATAATGTATGGTAGTAATTTGGAGCACATTTCTGTTGACAACTGACATACGTGTGTCATTTATACAAACTGAACTAACTTTAATTTCTATGCTCTGTAGATCATCATATCCCACCCACTGGTCACCATGATAGGCATATGGTACTTTCTGTTCATCGTTCCACACTCTTGTCCAACCAGCTGCTAAATTCCGACAAATCTAAAATCAAAATACAACACAAGAAGGTTTGAAATGTTCTTTACATATGAATGAAATATGCCAATATAAACGAAAACATTCAACTATATTCTCCAAAACAGCCCTTTTATGGCGATTTATTTGTTTTACAAAAATAGTCTTGTTTTCCATATGCTTAAGAAATAATTCTCCCATGTCATGTTTTATGCTCATTTTATCATGGGGAGGCATTAATATCCTTGTCGATACTATACACCCAGCGATAGCATTTTGCATTTAACTACTTTGATAAGAAAAATGCTAACAAAATTGTAAAATAAAATCAGCGTTCCTTGTAAACTACGTCACCGGAAGACGACAAATTACAAAAGTCAAAATCGATAGATGTCTGTCTTAAGTATTTTTTCCGGAAAAAAATTATATGTCGAGAAATAATTTATGCTTGTATGCACCACTGTCCTGTATGTTGTTTGTAAATGGATCAGACGATGACGCAACAACATGTGCTTTTTCAAGGGGGTGTTGCGAAGTTAACTGAACAGCCGTAACTTGCCGTTTGTGGAGGACTGTCCCAATTAGGGAATCAATGACTTTTTAAACTTTTCAAAGAAAACATTATTGATTTCTATTTGTATTACTTTAATTACTGGTTTACGAGATCAGATAGTGGAAAACACCGATAGGACTTCACACATGTCCTAAAATTAATTGTGCTATTTAGAGAATAGGTTTGTTTAAAAAGCGAAGGCAGCACACCATAATAGAATAACTCATTAACAATAACGCAAAAATAATCACAAACAATATACCTCATGGTATGCCAGAAATCCAGCTTCACCAGTATATGTACCAGCTGTCCCAGCTCCTGCAGCAGCTTTACCCAATTCATGATCCCCAGTAGCCATCCTGAACGATCTTCCATACAATCCCATACCAACTACTAATTTTTCCTTTGGCGTGCCTTCGCTTAACCAATAGTTAATTGCATAGTCCTACATAAAATATTTTTATAATAATTGTGTTGATTTTCAAGATGATATTTCCAATTATTCCCTCATATTCGATATTTACCTTTGTTGTGATGAGTAATGCAGTTCACTAACATATACAAGGTCATATGTATATTCTTTAATGACAAACGTTATTTCTTTGCTTACCTTCAAACTTTTCTTGTGTATTAGGGGATTTTATAAAAAACCAGTTATGATTGCCGATTAATATTCAAGTAATACTTTTCCTGATTTTATAAATCACTTCAGGTGTGAAACCAATAATTAATTTCTTTAAAGGTTTGCTGCTGAATTTATGTTTTTTTGAGTCTACCTGGCCATTTTGTCTGAAGTTTAACCTTTCCAACACTACATATTTTCTGAAACGTACATGATTCCTCTACGTTCTGTGAAAATATCATGGGATGTTTAAAGTCGTGCAGTGGAATACCATGCCCTGGGACATTCCCTATTCTAAAAATAGCAACTTTATTTCCGGAATTTCAGCATTTATAGGTCATGTATCAAGACATCCATAAAGGATTAAAATACAACTAAATGCAACCAAATGTGGATTCAAAATAATCCTTATATATTGACCTTCAATTATTAATTTTGTTTATGCCTTTACACATAATATTTTCAAAATACAACAAAGCGAAAGGAACTTTTTTCTTTAAAAAGGACTACTTTTGTATATGTTCTAAGCTCTGATTGGTCAATAAGTTGATTGATATCTTTAACAACATACTACATGCAGGATAAATCATGGTTTATTTGGTTCAGTTTTTAAAATTCATTAAATATTATGCAAAAAGAACGGAAAAACTGTGATCTGAAGCTTTCATGTCAATGCTAGCTCATATTTAAAAACAAATCAACATTTGTATTTGTTTGTTGATGAACATAGAACCTCTTGAACATAAACTCTACCTGGTTTAGACGTTTTTCACTGCTAGTTTCATCACTGCGCTCGTACAGTGGACTGTTATGTCCCAGTTTGCTCTCGTAGCTTCCATGGAAGTCATAGGACATCAAATGAATGAAATCAAGCTCTCTAATTAAAAAAAAAGTAAATATCTTTGGTAAATCTTAATTTAATATTAATAAATATTCAAATGTTTGATGGTAACAAAAATATTACACCAATAAAATATTATCTGCATTTATTGATACAAATTTTCTAGAGAAATACTTAAATAAATACTTAATAAATACTCCTGTAATTTCTAAATAGCATGCAAGGAATTTTTTTTTCTCTGATTACAATGGAATCATTTAATAGAGGAGGTAAAAACTTAAATATTACTGTGCAATTTTGTTGATTTCGTAAGCTGTCGTTGCCGCTTCTCCTGCAGATACAGCAGCTGTCAAAAGTAGTCGTGGTTTTCCAGTTGTTGCAGCCTCATTTTCAAATTCTCTTCTTAAAATCTAAATAGATCAAAACAATATGATTCCTAGATCGTCAAAAATATATATCTGGAGAAATTTTCTTTATTTCATAAATCTTTAGATGATATGTAATAACGAAACAAGTAAAAATTCTTCACGAAAAGACTGGTTTAGCCCAACAGAAAGGAATGTTTACAAGTCTGTTATATTTTATAATTATATAGCATTTTCTTGCATTTATGACAAAGTAATGGCTTAACTGACTAATATAAATTTCAGTATACCTGACACAATTCAGTAAATCTTTCACGGTCTTCGGGAGGACTTCCTCTGTGAGCAGGATATTCCCAATCAAGGTCAAGACCATCAAAGTTGATATTCCTCAAATATGTGATCACATTACCAGCAAACGTATTCATGTCGGCTGTGTTATCTACTAGTTGTGTAAATTTTTCTACTCCATGAGTCCATCCTCCAATGGCCAGTGAGATCTTCAGGTCTGGATTCTGAAGCTTTAATTTGACCACTTTCTGATAGTTGTCTACAATGGAGTAGAAAGTCTTCATTATTTATTTCAATGCATAAAAAAGGAACGAGTGCATGTTAACTGTTTCCAGTTTTGTTTACCTGTTAAAATGGAGGTTAATGTTCAAAGAAGATTCATCAAAGTCGAATGACACGACTGACTTTGGTGAGTACTAGATAATGAAGGTCAAAATACAAACTCAACAGCAAATCAAATGCAAAATATATACACAAGCAGAATAACTGTAGGATCAACTAACATAGTTATGTAATAGAGTGGTTCTATTAGAGGACGTAACAAGTCTGTCATGGGGTCAAAAGTTCAGGAGCCTGAAGTGGTCACTCGGTTTGTTTTATTATTATGTGTCTTGAAAATACATTTATTGTCAAAATATGTAATTGTATGTCAGCCTTCCATTGTAATTAATGATCATACCTTCAACACCGTCAGTTCTCAAATCATTCCACTCGTATGGTGCGATGTTATTCCCGTCCACTTTGCCGAAGGCATATACAATATGGGTACACAAGTTTGGATCAATGTTTGCTGGTTCAAATGTATATGGTGCTTGTCGGTATTGTGCCCAGTTAGTATGGTAACAAGTTCTCACAAACTGACTATTTCCTATAAAATAATATATAATATCACATACTATTGAGAAAACAGTTTACTGGAAATGTATTTGTCCACATAGTTGATCAAAGCTCAATAAACAGAAGAGTGCTACATTAAACCATGGTGTCCTTATCACATTTCAATACAGCATAAAATCATAATATTGACACAGTTTGGCTTCCATAATCATTTCTGTGGTATCTGTGAAAAATATCAACAATAAAGTATAATATTATTAATGTCATTTGATATATACTACTTTAATTAAATGATATAGAATCCTATAATAACCATTATCAACAATTAATTGACATATTATGTACCATACATACCCCCTGATGGACCTGTACCAGATTGTGTTGACGCTTGTGTTGGGTTCTGAGTCTGGGATACTGTTGGTGTCAGAGATGGAGATACAGTTACAGGTTGGGTGACCATATTAGGGTCAGACAATACTTCTTTCAACTTGGACATAAGTGGATTGTTTCCTAGTCCACATGCTCCATTGAAATCATCCAGATCCATTGCCCAAACCATTGATCCACCTAATCCGTGTGTTTTCACATAATTGGCCTGAAGTAGATACGTCAAGCTTAGTAAGAAACAAGAAAATGTATTTCCCACAAAGAAAGTCATACACTATTATCATTAAGAAATAAAATCACAATGAAATACTTAAGAGGACTAGCAGAATAATTCAGAACTTTTTGGTATTTAATTCATACAAGTGATCATTTTCATTTCTTTAAGAGATTGGTCTTGTCAATCAATATTCAGTAAAGAATGTGTTTTATTTCAATAAGATAAAAACTGCTTAAAATGTTTCTATGAAGGAAATAATGTATGGTAGTAATTTGGAGCACATTTCTGTTGACAACTGACATACGTGTGTCATTTATACAAACTGAACTAACTTTAATTTCTATGCTCTGTAGATCATCATATCCCACCCACTGGTCACCATGATAGGCATATGGTACTTTCTGTTCATCGTTCCACACTCTTGTCCAACCAGCTGCTAAATTCCGACAAATCTAAAATCAAAATACAACACAAGAAGGTTTGAAATGTTCTTTACATATGAATGAAATATGCCAATATAAACGAAAACATTCAACTATATTCTCCAAAACAGCCCTTTTATGGCGATTTATTTGTTTTACAAAAATAGTCTTGTTTTCCATATGCTTAAGAAATAATTCTCCCATGTCATGTTTTATGCTCATTTTATCATGGGGAGGCATTAATATCCTTGTCGATACTATACACCCAGCGATAGCATTTTGCATTTAACTACTTTGATAAGAAAAATGCTAACAAAATTGTAAAATAAAATCAGCGTTCCTTGTAAACTACGTCACCGGAAGACGACAAATTACAAAAGTCAAAATCGATAGATGTCTGTCTTAAGTATTTTTTCCGGAAAAAAATTATATGTCGAGAAATAATTTATGCTTGTATGCACCACTGTCCTGTATGTTGTTTGTAAATGGATCAGACGATGACGCAACAACATGTGCTTTTTCAAGGGGGTGTTGCGAAGTTAACTGAACAGCCGTAACTTGCCGTTTGTGGAGGACTGTCCCAATTAGGGAATCAATGACTTTTTAAACTTTTCAAAGAAAACATTATTGATTTCTATTTGTATTACTTTAATTACTGGTTTACGAGATCAGATAGTGGAAAACACCGATAGGACTTCACACATGTCCTAAAATTAATTGTGCTATTTAGAGAATAGGTTTGTTTAAAAAGCGAAGGCAGCACACCATAATAGAATAACTCATTAACAATAACGCAAAAATAATCACAAACAATATACCTCATGGTATGCCAGAAATCCAGCTTCACCAGTATATGTACCAGCTGTCCCAGCTCCTGCAGCAGCTTTACCCAATTCATGATCCCCAGTAGCCATCCTGAACGATCTTCCATACAATCCCATACCAACTACTAATTTTTCCTTTGGCGTGCCTTCGCTTAACCAATAGTTAATTGCATAGTCCTACATAAAATATTTTTATAATAATTGTGTTGATTTTCAAGATGATATTTCCAATTATTCCCTCATATTCGATATTTACCTTTGTTGTGATGAGTAATGCAGTTCACTAACATATACAAGGTCATATGTATATTCTTTAATGACAAACGTTATTTCTTTGCTTACCTTCAAACTTTTCTTGTGTATTAGGGGATTTTATAAAAAACCAGTTATGATTGCCGATTAATATTCAAGTAATACTTTTCCTGATTTTATAAATCACTTCAGGTGTGAAACCAATAATTAATTTCTTTAAAGGTTTGCTGCTGAATTTATGTTTTTTTGAGTCTACCTGGCCATTTTGTCTGAAGTTTAACCTTTCCAACACTACATATTTTCTGAAACGTACATGATTCCTCTACGTTCTGTGAAAATATCATGGGATGTTTAAAGTCGTGCAGTGGAATACCATGCCCTGGGACATTCCCTATTCTAAAAATAGCAACTTTATTTCCGGAATTTCAGCATTTATAGGTCATGTATCAAGACATCCATAAAGGATTAAAATACAACTAAATGCAACCAAATGTGGATTCAAAATAATCCTTATATATTGACCTTCAATTATTAATTTTGTTTATGCCTTTACACATAATATTTTCAAAATACAACAAAGCGAAAGGAACTTTTTTCTTTAAAAAGGACTACTTTTGTATATGTTCTAAGCTCTGATTGGTCAATAAGTTGATTGATATCTTTAACAACATACTACATGCAGGATAAATCATGGTTTATTTGGTTCAGTTTTTAAAATTCATTAAATATTATGCAAAAAGAACGGAAAAACTGTGATCTGAAGCTTTCATGTCAATGCTAGCTCATATTTAAAAACAAATCAACATTTGTATTTGTTTGTTGATGAACATAGAACCTCTTGAACATAAACTCTACCTGGTTTAGACGTTTTTCACTGCTAGTTTCATCACTGCGCTCGTACAGTGGACTGTTATGTCCCAGTTTGCTCTCGTAGCTTCCATGGAAGTCATAGGACATCAAATGAATGAAATCAAGCTCTCTAATTAAAAAAAAAGTAAATATCTTTGGTAAATCTTAATTTAATATTAATAAATATTCAAATGTTTGATGGTAACAAAAATATTACACCAATAAAATATTATCTGCATTTATTGATACAAATTTTCTAGAGAAATACTTAAATAAATACTTAATAAATACTCCTGTAATTTCTAAATAGCATGCAAGGAATTTTTTTTTCTCTGATTACAATGGAATCATTTAATAGAGGAGGTAAAAACTTAAATATTACTGTGCAATTTTGTTGATTTCGTAAGCTGTCGTTGCCGCTTCTCCTGCAGATACAGCAGCTGTCAAAAGTAGTCGTGGTTTTCCAGTTGTTGCAGCCTCATTTTCAAATTCTCTTCTTAAAATCTAAATAGATCAAAACAATATGATTCCTAGATCGTCAAAAATATATATCTGGAGAAATTTTCTTTATTTCATAAATCTTTAGATGATATGTAATAACGAAACAAGTAAAAATTCTTCACGAAAAGACTGGTTTAGCCCAACAGAAAGGAATGTTTACAAGTCTGTTATATTTTATAATTATATAGCATTTTCTTGCATTTATGACAAAGTAATGGCTTAACTGACTAATATAAATTTCAGTATACCTGACACAATTCAGTAAATCTTTCACGGTCTTCGGGAGGACTTCCTCTGTGAGCAGGATATTCCCAATCAAGGTCAAGACCATCAAAGTTGATATTCCTCAAATATGTGATCACATTACCAGCAAACGTATTCATGTCGGCTGTGTTATCTACTAGTTGTGTAAATTTTTCTACTCCATGAGTCCATCCTCCAATGGCCAGTGAGATCTTCAGGTCTGGATTCTGAAGCTTTAATTTGACCACTTTCTGATAGTTGTCTACAATGGAGTAGAAAGTCTTCATTATTTATTTCAATGCATAAAAAAGGAACGAGTGCATGTTAACTGTTTCCAGTTTTGTTTACCTGTTAAAATGGAGGTTAATGTTCAAAGAAGATTCATCAAAGTCGAATGACACGACTGACTTTGGCGAGTACTAGATAATGAAGGTTAAAATACAAACTCAACAGCAAATCAAATGCAAAATATACACACAAGCAGAATAACTGTAGGATCAACTAACATAGTTATGTAATAGAGTGGTTCTATTAGAGGACGTAACAAGTCTGTCATGGGGTCAAAAGTTCAGGAGCCTGAAGTGGTCACTCGGTTTGTTTTATTATTATGTGTCTTGAAAATACATTTATTGTCAAAATATGTAATTGTATGTCAGCCTTCCATTGTAATTAATGATCATACCTTCAACACCGTCAGTTCTCAAATCATTCCACTCGTATGGTGCGATGTTATTCCCGTCCACTTTGCCGAAGGCATATACAATATGGGTACACAAGTTTGGATCAATGTTTGCTGGTTCAAATGTATATGGTGCTTGTCGGTATTGTGCCCAGTTAGTATGGTAACAAGTTCTCACAAACTGACTATTTCCTATAAAATAATATATAATATCACATACTATTGAGAAAACAGTTTACTGGAAATGTATTTGTCCACATAGTTGATCAAAGCTCAATAAACAGAAGAGTGCTACATTAAACCATGGTGTCCTTATCACATTTCAATACAGCATAAAATCATAATATTGACACAGTTTGGCTTCCATAATCATTTCTGTGGTATCTGTGAAAAATATCAACAATAAAGTATAATATTATTGTCATTTGATATATACTACTTTAATTAAATGATATAGAATCCTATAATAACCATTATCAACAATTAATTGACATATTATGTACCATACATACCCCCTGATGGACCTGTACCAGATTGTGTTGACGCTTGTGTTGGGTTCTGAGTCTGGGATACTGTTGGTGTCAGAGATGGAGATACAGTTACAGGTTGGGTGACCATATTAGGGTCAGACAATACTTCTTTCAACTTGGACATAAGTGGATTGTTTCCTAGTCCACATGCTCCATTGAAATCATCCAGATCCATTGCCCAAACCATTGATCCACCTAATCCGTGTGTTTTCACATAATTGGCCTGAAGTAGATACGTCAAGCTTAGTAAGAAACAAGAAAATGTATTTCCCACAAAGAAAGTCATACACTATTATCATTATGAAATAAAATCACAATGAAATACTTAAGAGGACTAGCAGAATAATTCAGAACTTTTTGGTATTTAATTCATACAAGTGATCGTTTTCATTTCTTTAAGAGATTGGTCTTGTCAATCAATATTCAGTAAAGAATGTGTTTTATTTCAATAAGATAAAAACTGCTTAAAATGTTTCTATGAAGGAAATAATGTATGGTAGTAATTTGGAGCACATTTCTGTTGACAACTGACATACGTGTGTCATTTATACAAACTGAACTAACTTTAATTTCTATGCTCTGTAGATCATCATATCCCACCCACTGGTCACCATGATAGGCATATGGTACTTTCTGTTCATCGTTCCACACTCTTGTCCAACCAGCTGCTAAATTCCGACAAATCTAAAATCAAAATACAACACAAGAAGGTTTGAAATGTTCTTTACATATGAATGAAATATGCCAATATAAACGAAAACATTCAACTATATTCTCCAAAACAGCCCTTTTATGGCGATTTATTTGTTTTACAAAAATAGTCTTGTTTTCCATATGCTTAAGAAATAATTCTCCCATGTCATGTTTTATGCTCATTTTATCATGGGGAGGCATTAATATCCTTGTCGATACTATACACCCAGCGATAGCATTTTGCATTTAACTACTTTGATAAGAAAAATGCTAACAAAATTGTAAAATAAAATCAGCGTTCCTTGTAAACTACGTCACCGGAAGACGACAAATTACAAAAGTCAAAATCGATAGATGTCTGTCTTAAGTATTTTTTCCGGAAAAAAATTATATGTCGAGAAATAATTTATGCTTGTATGCACCACTGTCCTGTATGTTGTTTGTAAATGGATCAGACGATGACGCAACAACATGTGCTTTTTCAAGGGGGTGTTGCGAAGTTAACTGAACAGCCGTAACTTGCCGTTTGTGGAGGACTGTCCCAATTAGGGAATCAATGACTTTTTAAACTTTTCAAAGAAAACATTATTGATTTCTATTTGTATTACTTTAATTACTGGTTTACGAGATCAGATAGTGGAAAACACCGATAGGACTTCACACATGTCCTAAAATTAATTGTGCTATTTAGAGAATAGGTTTGTTTAAAAAGCGAAGGCAGCACACCATAATAGAATAACTCATTAACAATAACGCAAAAATAATCACAAACAATATACCTCATGGTATGCCAGAAATCCAGCTTCACCAGTATATGTACCAGCTGTCCCAGCTCCTGCAGCAGCTTTACCCAATTCATGATCCCCAGTAGCCATCCTGAACGATCTTCCATACAATCCCATACCAACTACTAATTTTTCCTTTGGCGTGCCTTCGCTTAACCAATAGTTAATTGCATAGTCCTACATAAAATATTTTTATAATAATTGTGTTGATTTTCAAGATGATATTTCCAATTATTCCCTCATATTCGATATTTACCTTTGTTGTGATGAGTAATGCAGTTCACTAACATATACAAGGTCATATGTATATTCTTTAATGACAAACGTTATTTCTTTGCTTACCTTCAAACTTTTCTTGTGTATTAGGGGATTTTATAAAAAACCAGTTATGATTGCCGATTAATATTCAAGTAATACTTTTCCTGATTTTATAAATCACTTCAGGTGTGAAACCAATAATTAATTTCTTTAAAGGTTTGCTGCTGAATTTATGTTTTTTTGAGTCTACCTGGCCATTTTGTCTGAAGTTTAACCTTTCCAACACTACATATTTTCTGAAACGTACATGATTCCTCTACGTTCTGTGAAAATATCATGGGATGTTTAAAGTCGTGCAGTGGAATACCATGCCCTGGGACATTCCCTATTCTAAAAATAGCAACTTTATTTCCGGAATTTCAGCATTTATAGGTCATGTATCAAGACATCCATAAAGGATTAAAATACAACTAAATGCAACCAAATGTGGATTCAAAATAATCCTTATATATTGACCTTCAATTATTAATTTTGTTTATGCCTTTACACATAATATTTTCAAAATACAACAAAGCGAAAGGAACTTTTTTCTTTAAAAAGGACTACTTTTGTATATGTTCTAAGCTCTGATTGGTCAATAAGTTGATTGATATCTTTAACAACATACTACATGCAGGATAAATCATGGTTTATTTGGTTCAGTTTTTAAAATTCATTAAATATTATGCAAAAAGAATGGAAAAACTGTGATCTGAAGCTTTCATGTCAATGCTAGCTCATATTTAAAAACAAATCAACATTTGTATTTGTTTGTTGATGAACATAGAACCTCTTGAACATAAACTCTACCTGGTTTAGACGTTTTTCACTGCTAGTTTCATCACTGCGCTCGTACAGTGGACTGTTATGTCCCAGTTTGCTCTCGTAGCTTCCATGGAAGTCATAGGACATCAAATGAATGAAATCAAGCTCTCTAATTAAAAAAAAAGTAAATATCTTTGGTAAATCTTAATTTAATATTAATAAATATTCAAATGTTTGATGGTAACAAAAATATTACACCAATAAAATATTATCTGCATTTATTGATACAAATTTTCTAGAGAAATACTTAAATAAATACTTAATAAATACTCCTGTAATTTCTAAATAGCATGCAAGGAATTTTTTTTTCTCTGATTACAATGGAATCATTTAATAGAGGAGGTAAAAACTTAAATATTACTGTGCAATTTTGTTGATTTCGTAAGCTGTCGTTGCCGCTTCTCCTGCAGATACAGCAGCTGTCAAAAGTAGTCGTGGTTTTCCAGTTGTTGCAGCCTCATTTTCAAATTCTCTTCTTAAAATCTAAATAGATCAAAACAATATGATTCCTAGATCGTCAAAAATATATATCTGGAGAAATTTTCTTTATTTCATAAATCTTTAGATGATATGTAATAACGAAACAAGTAAAAATTCTTCACGAAAAGACTGGTTTAGCCCAACAGAAAGGAATGTTTACAAGTCTGTTATATTTTATAATTATATAGCATTTTCTTGCATTTATGACAAAGTAATGGCTTAACTGACTAATATAAATTTCAGTATACCTGACACAATTCAGTAAATCTTTCACGGTCTTCGGGAGGACTTCCTCTGTGAGCAGGATATTCCCAATCAAGGTCAAGACCATCAAAGTTGATATTCCTCAAATATGTGATCACATTACCAGCAAACGTATTCATGTCGGCTGTGTTATCTACTAGTTGTGTAAATTTTTCTACTCCATGAGTCCATCCTCCAATGGCCAGTGAGATCTTCAGGTCTGGATTCTGAAGCTTTAATTTGACCACTTTCTGATAGTTGTCTACAATGGAGTAGAAAGTCTTCATTATTTATTTCAATGCATAAAAAAGGAACGAGTGCATGTTAACTGTTTCCAGTTTTGTTTACCTGTTAAAATGGAGGTTAATGTTCAAAGAAGATTCATCAAAGTCGAATGACACGACTGACTTTGGCGAGTACTAGATAATGAAGGTCAAAATACAAACTCAACAGCAAATCAAATGCAAAATATATACACAAGCAGAATAACTGTAGGATCAACTAACATAGTTATGTAATAGAGTGGTTCTATTAGAGGACGTAACAAGTCTGTCATGGGGTCAAAAGTTCAGGAGCCTGAAGTGGTCACTCGGTTTGTTTTATTATTATGTGTCTTGAAAATACATTTATTGTCAAAATATGTAATTGTATGTCAGCCTTCCATTGTAATTAATGATCATACCTTCAACACCGTCAGTTCTCAAATCATTCCACTCGTATGGTGCGATGTTATTCCCGTCCACTTTGCCGAAGGCATATACAATATGGGTACACAAGTTTGGATCAATGTTTGCTGGTTCAAATGTATATGGTGCTTGTCGGTATTGTGCCCAGTTAGTATGGTAACAAGTTCTCACAAACTGACTATTTCCTATAAAATAATATATAATATCACATACTATTGAGAAAACAGTTTACTGGAAATGTATTTGTCCACATAGTTGATCAAAGCTCAATAAACAGAAGAGTGCTACATTAAACCATGGTGTCCTTATCACATTTCAATACAGCATAAAATCATAATATTGACACAGTTTGGCTTCCATAATCATTTCTGTGGTATCTGTGAAAAATATCAACAATAAAGTATAATATTATTGTCATTTGATATATACTACTTTAATTAAATGATATAGAATCCTATAATAACCATTATCAACAATTAATTGACATATTATGTACCATACATACCCCCTGATGGACCTGTACCAGATTGTGTTGACGCTTGTGTTGGGTTCTGAGTCTGGGATACTGTTGGTGTCAGAGATGGAGATACAGTTACAGGTTGGGTGACCATATTAGGGTCAGACAATACTTCTTTCAACTTGGACATAAGTGGATTGTTTCCTAGTCCACATGCTCCATTGAAATCATCCAGATCCATTGCCCAAACCATTGATCCACCTAATCCGTGTGTTTTCACATAATTGGCCTGAAGTAGATACGTCAAGCTTAGTAAGAAACAAGAAAATGTATTTCCCACAAAGAAAGTCATACACTATTATCATTATGAAATAAAATCACAATGAAATACTTAAGAGGACTAGCAGAATAATTCAGAACTTTTTGGTATTTAATTCATACAAGTGATCGTTTTCATTTCTTTAAGAGATTGGTCTTGTCAATCAATATTCAGTAAAGAATGTGTTTTATTTCAATAAGATAAAAACTGCTTAAAATGTTTCTATGAAGGAAATAATGTATGGTAGTAATTTGGAGCACATTTCTGTTGACAACTGACATACGTGTGTCATTTATACAAACTGAACTAACTTTAATTTCTATGCTCTGTAGATCATCATATCCCACCCACTGGTCACCATGATAGGCATATGGTACTTTCTGTTCATCGTTCCACACTCTTGTCCAACCAGCTGCTAAATTCCGACAAATCTAAAATCAAAATACAACACAAGAAGGTTTGAAATGTTCTTTACATATGAATGAAATATGCCAATATAAACGAAAACATTCAACTATATTCTCCAAAACAGCCCTTTTATGGCGATTTATTTGTTTTACAAAAATAGTCTTGTTTTCCATATGCTTAAGAAATAATTCTCCCATGTCATGTTTTATGCTCATTTTATCATGGGGAGGCATTAATATCCTTGTCGATACTATACACCCAGCGATAGCATTTTGCATTTAACTACTTTGATAAGAAAAATGCTAACAAAATTGTAAAATAAAATCAGCGTTCCTTGTAAACTACGTCACCGGAAGACGACAAATTACAAAAGTCAAAATCGATAGATGTCTGTCTTAAGTATTTTTTCCGGAAAAAAATTATATGTCGAGAAATAATTTATGCTTGTATGCACCACTGTCCTGTATGTTGTTTGTAAATGGATCAGACGATGACGCAACAACATGTGCTTTTTCAAGGGGGTGTTGCGAAGTTAACTGAACAGCCGTAACTTGCCGTTTGTGGAGGACTGTCCCAATTAGGGAATCAATGACTTTTTAAACTTTTCAAAGAAAACATTATTGATTTCTATTTGTATTACTTTAATTACTGGTTTACGAGATCAGATAGTGGAAAACACCGATAGGACTTCACACATGTCCTAAAATTAATTGTGCTATTTAGAGAATAGGTTTGTTTAAAAAGCGAAGGCAGCACACCATAATAGAATAACTCATTAACAATAACGCAAAAATAATCACAAACAATATACCTCATGGTATGCCAGAAATCCAGCTTCACCAGTATATGTACCAGCTGTCCCAGCTCCTGCAGCAGCTTTACCCAATTCATGATCCCCAGTAGCCATCCTGAACGATCTTCCATACAATCCCATACCAACTACTAATTTTTCCTTTGGCGTGCCTTCGCTTAACCAATAGTTAATTGCATAGTCCTACATAAAATATTTTTATAATAATTGTGTTGATTTTCAAGATGATATTTCCAATTATTCCCTCATATTCGATATTTACCTTTGTTGTGATGAGTAATGCAGTTCACTAACATATACAAGGTCATATGTATATTCTTTAATGACAAACGTTATTTCTTTGCTTACCTTCAAACTTTTCTTGTGTATTAGGGGATTTTATAAAAAACCAGTTATGATTGCCGATTAATATTCAAGTAATACTTTTCCTGATTTTATAAATCACTTCAGGTGTGAAACCACTAATTAATTTCTTTAAAGGTTTGCTGCTGAATTTATGTTTTTTTGAGTCTACCTGGCCATTTTGTCTGAAGTTTAACCTTTCCAACACTACATATTTTCTGAAACGTACATGATTCCTCTACGTTCTGTGAAAATATCATGGGATGTTTAAAGTCGTGCAGTGGAATACCATGCCCTGGGACATTCCCTATTCTAAAAATAGCAACTTTATTTCCGGAATTTCAGCATTTATAGGTCATGTATCAAGACATCCATAAAGGATTAAAATACAACTAAATGCAACCAAATGTGGACTCAAAATAATCCTTATATATTGACCTTCAATTATTAATTTTGTTTATGCCTTTACACATAATATTTTCAAAATACAACAAAGCGAAAGGAACTTTTTTCTTTAAAAAGGACTACTTTTGTATATGTTCTAAGCTCTGATTGGTCAATAAGTTGATTGATATCTTTAACAACATACTACATGCAGGATAAATCATGGTTTATTTGGTTCAGTTTTTAAAATTCATTAAATATTATGCAAAAAGAACGGAAAAACTGTGATCTGAAGCTTTCATGTCAATGCTAGCTCATATTTAAAAACAAATCAACATTTGTATTTGTTTGTTGATGAACATAGAACCTCTTGAACATAAACTCTACCTGGTTTAGACGTTTTTCACTGCTAGTTTCATCACTGCGCTCGTACAGTGGACTGTTATGTCCCAGTTTGCTCTCGTAGCTTCCATGGAAGTCATAGGACATCAAATGAATGAAATCAAGCTCTCTAATTAAAAAAAAAGTAAATATCTTTGGTAAATCTTAATTTAATATTAATAAATATTCAAATGTTTGATGGTAACAAAAATATTACACCAATAAAATATTATCTGCATTTATTGATACAAATTTTCTAGAGAAATACTTAAATAAATACTTAATAAATACTCCTGTAATTTCTAAATAGCATGCAAGGAATTTTTTTTTCTCTGATTACAATGGAATCATTTAATAGAGGAGGTAAAAACTTAAATATTACTGTGCAATTTTGTTGATTTCGTAAGCTGTCGTTGCCGCTTCTCCTGCAGATACAGCAGCTGTCAAAAGTAGTCGTGGTTTTCCAGTTGTTGCAGCCTCATTTTCAAATTCTCTTCTTAAAATCTAAATAGATCAAAACAATATGATTCCTAGATCGTCAAAAATATATATCTGGAGAAATTTTCTTTATTTCATAAATCTTTAGATGATATGTAATAACGAAACAAGTAAAAATTCTTCACGAAAAGACTGGTTTAGCCCAACAGAAAGGAATGTTTACAAGTCTGTTATATTTTATAATTATATAGCATTTTCTTGCATTTATGACAAAGTAATGGCTTAACTGACTAATATAAATTTCAGTATACCTGACACAATTCAGTAAATCTTTCACGGTCTTCGGGAGGACTTCCTCTGTGAGCAGGATATTCCCAATCAAGGTCAAGACCATCAAAGTTGATATTCCTCAAATATGTGATCACATTACCAGCAAACGTATTCATGTCGGCTGTGTTATCTACTAGTTGTGTAAATTTTTCTACTCCATGAGTCCATCCTCCAATGGCCAGTGAGATCTTCAGGTCTGGATTCTGAAGCTTTAATTTGACCACTTTCTGATAGTTGTCTACAATGGAGTAGAAAGTCTTCATTATTTATTTCAATGCATAAAAAAGGAACGAGTGCATGTTAACTGTTTCCAGTTTTGTTTACCTGTTAAAATGGAGGTTAATGTTCAAAGAAGATTCATCAAAGTCGAATGACACGACTGACTTTGGCGAGTACTAGATAATGAAGGTCAAAATACAAACTCAACAGCAAATCAAATGCAAAATATATACACAAGCAGAATAACTGTAGGATCAACTAACATAGTTATGTAATAGAGTGGTTCTATTAGAGGACGTAACAAGTCTGTCATGGGGTCAAAAGTTCAGGAGCCTGAAGTGGTCACTCGGTTTGTTTTATTATTATGTGTCTTGAAAATACATTTATTGTCAAAATATGTAATTGTATGTCAGCCTTCCATTGTAATTAATGATCATACCTTCAACACCGTCAGTTCTCAAATCATTCCACTCGTATGGTGCGATGTTATTCCCGTCCACTTTGCCGAAGGCATATACAATATGGGTACACAAGTTTGGATCAATGTTTGCTGGTTCAAATGTATATGGTGCTTGTCGGTATTGTGCCCAGTTAGTATGGTAACAAGTTCTCACAAACTGACTATTTCCTATAAAATAATATATAATATCACATACTATTGAGAAAACAGTTTACTGGAAATGTATTTGTCCACATAGTTGATCAAAGCTCAATAAACAGAAGAGTGCTACATTAAACCATGGTGTCCTTATCACATTTCAATACAGCATAAAATCATAATATTGACACAGTTTGGCTTCCATAATCATTTCTGTGGTATCTGTGAAAAATATCAACAATAAAGTATAATATTATTGTCATTTGATATATACTACTTTAATTAAATGATATAGAATCCTATAATAACCATTATCAACAATTAATTGACATATTATGTACCATACATACCCCCTGATGGACCTGTACCAGATTGTGTTGACGCTTGTGTTGGGTTCTGAGTCTGGGATACTGTTGGTGTCAGAGATGGAGATACAGTTACAGGTTGGGTGACCATATTAGGGTCAGACAATACTTCTTTCAACTTGGACATAAGTGGATTGTTTCCTAGTCCACATGCTCCATTGAAATCATCCAGATCCATTGCCCAAACCATTGATCCACCTAATCCGTGTGTTTTCACATAATTGGCCTGAAGTAGATACGTCAAGCTTAGTAAGAAACAAGAAAATGTATTTCCCACAAAGAAAGTCATACACTATTATCATTATGAAATAAAATCACAATGAAATA
The DNA here is from genome assembly GCA_963680875.1 of Bathymodiolus brooksi. Lineage (NCBI taxonomy): Eukaryota > Metazoa > Mollusca > Bivalvia > Mytilida > Modiolidae > Bathymodiolus > Bathymodiolus brooksi. Next base: position 21,062,614 of record OY804579.1, read on the forward strand.
CTTAAGAGGACTAGCAGAATAATTCAGAACTTTTTGGTATTTAATTCATACAAGTGATCGTTTTCATTTCTTTAAGAGATTGGTCTTGTCAATCAATATTCAGTAAAGAATGTGTTTTATTTTAATAAGATAAAAACTGCTTAAAATGCTTCTATGAAGGAAATAATGTATGGTAGTAATTTGGAGCACATTTCTGTTGACAACTGACATACGTGTGTCATTTATACAAACTGAACTAACTTTAATTTCTATGCTCTGTAGATCATCATATCCCACCCACTGGTCACCATGATAGGCATATGGTACTTTCTGTTCATCGTTCCACACTCTTGTCCAACCAGCTGCTAAATTCCGACAAATCTAAAATCAAAATACAACACAAGAAGGCTTGAAATGTTCTTTACATATGAATGAAATATGCCAATATAAACGAAAACATTCAACTATATTCTCCAAAACAGCCCTTTTATGGCGATTTATTTGTTTTACAAAAATAGTCTTGTTTTCCATATGCTTAAGAAATAATTCTCCCATGTCATGTTTTATGCTCATTTTATCATGGGGAGGCATTAATATCCTTGTCGATACTATACACCCAGCGATAGCATTTTGCATTTAACTACTTTGATAAGAAAAATGCTAACAAAATTGTAAAATAAAATCAGCGTTCCTTGTAAACTACGTCACCGGAAGACGACAAATTACAAAAGTCAAAATCGATAGATGTCTGTCTTAAGTATTTTTTCCGGAAAAAAATTATATGTCGAGAAATAATTTATGCTTGTATGCACCACTGTCCTGTATGTTGTTTGTAAACGGATCAGACGATGACGCAACAACATGTGCTTTTTCAAGGGGGTGTTGCAAAGTTAACTGAACAGCCGTAACTAGCCGTTTGTGGAGGACTGTCCCAATTAGGGAATCAATGACTTTTTAAACTTTTCAAAGAAAACATCATTGATTTCTATTTGTATTACTTTAATTACTGGTTTACGAGATCAGATAGTGGAAAACACCGATAGGACTTCACACATGTCCTAAAATTAATTGTGCTATTTAGAGAATAGGTTTGTTTAAAAAGCGAAGGCAGCACACCATAATAGAATAACTCATTAACAATAACGCAAAAATAATCACAAACAATATACCTCATGGTATGCCAGAAATCCAGCTTCACCAGTATATGTACCAGCTGTCCCAGCTCCTGCAGCAGCTTTACCCAATTCATGATCCCCAGTAGCCATCCTGAACGATCTTCCATACAATCCCATACCAACTACTAATTTTTCCTTTGGCGTGCCTTCGCTTAACCAATAGTTAATTGCATAGTCCTACATATAATATTTTTATAATAATTGTGTTGATTTTCAAGATGATATTTCCAATTATTCCCTCATATTCGATATTTACCTTTGTTGTGATGAGTAATGCAGTTCACTAACATATACGAGGTCATATGTATATTTTTTAATGACAAACGTTATTTCTTTGCTTACCTTCAAACTTTTCTTGTGTATTAGGGGATGTTATAAAAAACCAGTTATGATTGCCGATTAATATTCAAGTAATGCTTTTCCTGATTTTATAAATCACTTCAGGTGTGAAACCACTAATTAATTTCTTTAAAGGTTTTCTGCTGAATTTATGTTTTTTTGAGTCTACCTGGCCATTTTGTCTGAAGTTTAACCTTTCCAACACTATATATTTTCTGAAACGTACATGATTCCTCTACGTTCTGTGAAAATATCATGGGATGTTTAAAGTCGTGCAGTGGAATACCATGCCCTGGGACATTCCCTATTCTAAAAATAGAAACTTTATTTCCGGAATTTCAGCATTTATAGGTCATGTATCAAGACATCCATAAAGGATTAAAATACAACTAAATGCAACCAAATGTGGACTCAAAATAATCCTTATATATTGACCTTCAATTATTAATTTTGTTTATGCCTTTACACATAATATTTTCAAAATACAACAAAGCGAAAGGAACTTTTTTCTTTAAAAAGGACTACTTTTGTATATGTTCTAAGCTCTGATTGGTCAATAAGTGGATTGATACCTTCAACAACATACTACATGCAGGATAAATCATGGTTTATTTGGTTCAGTTTTTAAAATTCATTAAATATTACGCAAAAAGAATGGAAAAACTGTGATCTGAAGCTTTCATGTCAATGCTAGCTCATATTTAAAAACAAATCAACATTTGTATTTGTTTGTTGATGAACATAGAACCTCTTGAACATAAACTCTACCTGGTTTAGACGTTTTTCACTGCTAGTTTCATCACTGCGCTCGTACAGTGGACTGTTATGTCCCAGTTTGCTCTCGTAGCTTCCATGGAAGTCATAGGACATCAAATGAATGAAATCAAGCTCTCTAATTAAAAAAAAAGTAAATATCTTTGGTAAATCTTAATTTAATATTAATAAATATTCAAATGTTTGATGGTAACAAAAATATTACACCAATAAAATATTATCTGCATTTATTGATACAAATTTTCTAGAGAAATACTTAAATAAATACTTAATAAATACTCTTGTAATTTCTAAATAGCATGCAAGGAAATTTTTTTTCTCTGATTACAATGGAATCATTTAATAGAGGAGGTAAAAACTTAAATATTACTGTGCAATTTTGTTGATTTCGTAAGCTGTCATTGCCGCTTCTCCTGCAGATACAGCAGCTGTCAAAAGTAGTCGTGGTTTTCCAGTTGTTGCAGCCTCATTTTCAAATTCTCTTCTTAAAATCTAAATAGATCAAAACAATATGATTCCTAGATCGTCAAAAATATATATCTGGAGAAATTTTCTTTATTTCATAAATCTTTAGATGATATGTAATAACGAAACAAGTAAAAATTCTTCATGAAAAGATTGGTTCAGCCCAACAGAAAGGAATGTTTACAAGTCTGTTATATTTTATAATCATATAGCATTTTCTTGCATTTATGACAAAGTAATGGCTTAACTGACTAATATAAATTTCAGTGTACCTGACACAATTCAGTAAATCTTTCACGGTCTTCGGGAGGACTTCCTCTGTGAGCAGGATATTCCCAATCAAGGTCAAGACCATCAAAGTTGATATTCCTTAAATATGTGATCACATTACCAGCAAACGTATTCATGTTGGCTGTGTTATCTACTAGTTGTGTAAATTTTTCTACTCCATGAGTCCATCCTCCAATGGCCAGTGAGATCTTCAGGTCTGGATTCTGAAGCTTTAATTTGACCACTTTCTGATAGTTGTCTACAATGGAGTAGAAAGTCTTCATTATTTATTTCAATGCATAAAAAAGGAACGAGTGCATGTTAACTGTTTCCAGTTTTGTTTACCTGTTAAAACGGAGGTTAATGTTCAAAGAAGATTCATCAAAGTCGAATGACACGACTGACTTTGGCGAGTACTAGATAATGAAGGTCAAAATACAAATTCAACAGCAAATCAAATGCAAAATATATACACAAGCAGAATAACTGTAGGATCAACTAACATAGTTATGTAATAGAGTGGTTCTATTAGAGGACGTAACAAGTCTGTCATGGGGTCAAAAGTTCAGGAGCCTGAAGTGGTCACTCGGTTTGTTTTATTATTATGTGTCTTGAAAATACATTTATTGTCAAAATATGTAATTGTATGTCAGCCTTCCATTGTAATTAATGATCATACCTTCAACACCGTCAGTTCTCAAATCATTCCACTCGTATGGTGCGATGTTATTCCCGTCCACTTTGCCGAAGGCATATACAATATGGGTACACAAGTTTGGATCAATGTTTGCTGGTTCAAATGTATATGGTGCTTGTCGGTATTGTGCCCAGTTAGTATGGTAACAAGTTCTCACAAACTGACTATTTCCTATAAAATAATATATAATATCACATACTATTGAGAAAACAGTTTACTGGAAATGTATTTGTCCACATAGTTGATCAAAGCTCAATAAACAGAAGAGTGCTACATTAAACCATGGTGTCCTTATCACATTTCAATACAGCATAAAATCATAATATTGACACAGTTTGGCTTCCATAATCATTTCTGTGGTATCTGTGAAAAATATCAACAATAAAGTATAATATTATTAATGTCATTTGATATATACTACTTTAATTAAATGATATAGAATCCTATAATAACCATTATCAACAATTAATTGACATATTATGTATCATACATACCCCCTGATGGACCTGTACCAGATTGTGTTGACGCTTGTGTTGGGTTCTGAGTCTGGGATACTGTTGGTGTCAGAGATGGAGATACAGTTACAGGTTGGGTGACCATATTAGGGTCAGACAATACTTCTTTCAACTTGGACATAAGTGGATTGTTTCCTAGTCCACATGCTCCATTGAAATCATCCAGATCCATTGCCCAAACCATTGATCCACCTAATCCGTGTGTTTTCACATAATTGGCCTGAAGTAGATATGTCAAGCTTAGTAAGAAACAAGAAAATGTATTTCCCACAAAGAAAGTCATACACTATTATCATTATGAAATAAAATCACAATGAAATACTTAAGAGGACTAGCAGAATAATTCAGAACTTTTTGGTATTTAATTCATACAAGTGATCATTTTCATTTCTTTAAGAGATTGGTCTTGTCAATCAATATTCAGTAAAGAATGTGTTTTATTTCAATAAGATAAAAACTGCTTAAAATTTTTTTATGAAGGAAATAATGTATGGTAGTAATTTGGAGCACATTTCTGTTGACAACTGACATACGTGTGTCATTTATACAAACTGAACTAACTTTAATTTCTATGCTCTGTAGATCATCATATCCCACCCACTGGTCACCATGATAGGCATATGGTACTTTCTGTTCATCGTTCCACACTCTTGTCCAACCAGCTGCTAAATTCCGACAAATCTAAAATCAAAATACAACACAAGAAGGTTTGAAATGTTCTTTACATATGAATGAAATATGCCAATATAAACGAAAACATTCAACTATATTCTCCAAAACGGCCCTTTTATGGCGATTTATTTGTTTTACAAAAATAGTCTTGTTTTCCATATGCTTAAGAAATAATTCTCCCATGTCATGTTTTATGCTCATTTTATCATGGGGAGGCATTAATATTCTTGTCAATACTATACACCCAGCGATAGCATTTTGCATTTAACTACTTAGATAAGAAAAATGCTAACAAAATCGTAAAATAAAATCAGCGTTCCTTGTAAACTACGTCACCGGAAGACGACAAATTACAAAAGTCAAAATCGATAGATGTCTGTCTTTTAAGTATTTTTTCCGGAAAAAAATTATATGTCGAGAAATAATTTATGCTTGTATGCACCACTGTCCTGTATGTTGTTTGTAAACGGATCAGACGATGACGCAACAACATGTGCTTTTTCAAGGGGGTGTTGCGAAGTTAACTGAACAGCGTAACTAGCCGTTTGTGGAGGACTGTCCCAATTAGGGAATCAATGACTTTTTAAACTTTTCAAAGAAAACATCATTGATTTCTATTTGTATTACTTTAATTACTGGTTTACGAGATCAGATAGTGGAAAACACCGATAGGACTTCACACATGTCCTAAAATTAATTGTGCTATTTAGAGAATAGGTTTGTTTAAAAAGCGAAGGCAGCACACCATAATAGAATAACTCATTAACAATAACGCAAAAATAATCACAAACAATATACCTCATGGTATGCCAGAAATCCAGCTTCACCAGTATATGTACCAGCTGTCCCAGCTCCTGCAGCAGCTTTACCCAATTCATGATCCCCAGTAGCCATCCTGAACGATCTTCCATACAATCCCATACCAACTACTAATTTTTCCTTTGGCGTGCCTTCGCTTAACCAATAGTTAATTGCATAGTCCTACATAAAATATTTTTATAATAATTGTGTTGATTTTCAAGATGATATTTCCAATTATTCCCTCATATTCGTTATTTACCTTTGTTGTGATGAGTAATGCAGTTCACTAACATATACGAGGTCATATGTATATTTTTTAATGTCAAACGTTATTTCTTTGCTTACCTTCAAACTTTTCTTGTGTATTAGGGGATGTTATAAAAAACCAGTTATGATTGCCGATTAATATTCAAGTAATACTTTTCCTGATTTTATAAATCACTTCAGGTGTGAAACCACTAATTAATTTCTTTAAAGGTTTGCTGCTGAATTTATGGTTTTTTGAGTCTACCTGGCCATTTTGTCTGAAGTTTAACCTTTCCAACACTATATATTTTCTGAAACGTACATGATTCCTCTACGTTCTGTGAAAATATCATGGGATGTTTAAAGTCGTGCAGTGGAATACCATGCCCTGGGACATTCCCTATTCTAAAAATAGCAACTTTATTTCCGGAATTTCAGCATTTATAGGTCATGTATCAAGACATCCATAAAGGATTAAAATACAACTAAATGCAACCAAATGTGGACTCAAAATAATCCTTATATATTGACCTTCAATTATTAATTTTGTTTATGCCTTTACACATAATATTTTCAAATATAACAAATACAACAAAGCGAAAGGAACTTTTTTCTTTAAAAAGGACTACTTTTGTATATGTTCTAAGCTCTGATTGGTCAATAAGTGGATTGATACCTTTAACAACATACTACATGCAGGATAAATCATGGTTTATTTGGTTCAGTTTTTAAAATTCATTAAATATTACGCAAAAAGAACAGAAAAACTGTGATCTGAAGCTTTCATGTCAATGCTAGCTCATATTTAAAAACAAATCAACATTTGTATTTGTTTGTTGATGAACATAGAACCTCTTGAACATAAACTCTACCTGGTTTAGACGTTTTTCACTGCTAGTTTCATCACTGCGCTCGTACAGTGGACTGTTATGTCCCAGTTTGCTCTCGTAGCTTCCATGGAAGTCATAGGACATCAAATGAATGAAATCAAGCTCTCTAATTAAAAAAAAAGTAAATATCTTTGGTAAATCTTAATTTAATATTAATAAATATTCAAATGTTTGATGGTAACAAAAATATTACACCAATAAAATATTATCTGCATTTATTGATACAAATTTTCTAGAGAAATACTTAAATAAATACTTAATAAATACTCTTGTAATTTCTAAATAGCATGCAAGGAAATTTTTTTTCTCTGATTACAATGGAATCATTTAATAGAGGAGGTAAAAACTTAAATATTACTGTGCAATTTTGTTGATTTCGTAAGCTGTCATTGCCGCTTCTCCTGCAGATACAGCAGCTGTCAAAAGTAGTCGTGGTTTTCCAGTTGTTGCAGCCTCATTTTCAAATTCTCTTCTTAAAATCTAAATAGATCAAAACAATATGATTCCTAGATCGTCAAAAATATATATCTGGAAAAATTTTATTTATTTCATAAATCTTTAGATGATATGTAATAACGAAACAAGTAAAAATTCTTCACGAAAAGACTGGTTCAGCCCAACAGAAAGGAATGTTTACAAGTCTGTTATATTTTATAATTATATAGCATTTTTTTGCATTTATGACAAAGTAATGGCTTAACTGACTAATATAAATTTCAGTATACCTGACACAATTCAGTAAATCTTTCACGGTCTTCGGGAGGACTTCCTCTGTGAGCAGGATATTCCCAATCAAGGTCAAGACCATCAAAGTTGATATTCCTCAAATATGTGATCACATTACCAGCAAACGTATTCATGTTGGCTGTGTTATCTACTAGTTGTGTAAATTTTTCTACTCCATGAGTCCATCCTCCAATGGCCAGTGAGATCTTTAGGTCTGGATTCTGAAGCTTTAATTTGACCACTTTCTGATAGTTGTCTACAATGGAGTAGAAAGTCTTCATTATTTATTTCAATGCATAAAAAAGGATCGAGTGCATGTTAACTGTTTCCAGTTTTGTTTACCTGTTAAAACAGAGGTTAATGTTCAAAGAAGATTCATCAAAGTCGAATGACATGACTGACTTTGGCGAGTACTAGATAATGAAGGTCAAAATACAAACTCAACAGCAAATCAAATGCAAAATATACACACAAGCAGAATAACTGTAGGATCAACTAACATAGTTATGTAATAGAGTGGTTCTATTAGAGGACGTAACAAGTCTGTCATGGGGTCAAAAGTTCAGGAGCCTGAAGTGGTCACTCGGTTTGTTTTATTATTATGTGTCTTGAAAATACATTTATTGTCAAAATATGTAATTGTATGTCAGCCTTCCATTGTAATTAATGATCATACCTTCAACACCGTCAGTTCTCAAATCATTCCACTCGTATGGTGCGATGTTATTCCCGTCCACTTTGCCGAAGGCATATACAATATGGGTACACAAGTTTGGATCAATGTTTGCTGGTTCAAATGTATATGGTGCTTGTCGGTATTGTGCCCAGTTAGTATGGTAACAAGTTCTCACAAACTGACTATTTCCTATAAAATAATATATAATATCACATACTATTGAGAAAACAGTTTACTGGAAATGTATTTGTCCACATAGTTGATCAAAGCTCAATAAACAGAAGAGTGCTACATTAAACCATGATGTCCTTATCACATTTCAATACAGCATAAAATCATAATATTGACACAGTTTGGCTTCCATAATAATTTCTGTGGTATCTGTGAAAAATATCAACAATAAAGTATAATATTATTAATGTCATTTGATATATACTACTTTAATTAAATGATATAGAATCCTATAATAACCATTATCAACAATTAATTGACATATTATGTACCATACATACCCCCTGATGGACCTGTACCAGATTGTGTTGACGCTTGTGTTGGGTTCTGAGTCTGGGATACTGTTGGTGTCAGAGATGGAGATACAGTTACAGGTTGGGTGACCATATTAGGGTCAGACAATACTTCTTTCAACTTGGACATAAGTGGATTGTTTCCTAGTCCACATGCTCCATTGAAATCATCCAGATCCATTGCCCAAACCATTGATCCACCTAATCCGTGTGTTTTCACATAATTGGCCTGAAGTAGATATGTCAAGCTTAGTAAGAAACAAGAAAATGTATTTCCCACAAAGAAAGTCATACACTATTATCATTAAGAAATAAAATCACAATGAAATACTTAAGAGGACTAGCAGAATAATTCAGAACTTTTTGGTATTTAATTCATACAAGTGATCATTTTCATTTCTTTAAGAGATTGGTCTTGTCAATCAATATTCAGTAAAGAATGTGTTTTATTTTAATAAGATAAAAACTGCTTAAAATGCTTCTATGAAGGAAATAATGTATGGTAGTAATTTGGAGCACATTTCTGTTGACAACTGACATACGTGTGTCATTTATACAAACTGAACTAACTTTAATTTCTATGCTCTGTAGATCATCATATCCCACCCACTGGTCACCATGATAGGCATATGGTACTTTCTGTTCATCGTTCCACACTCTTGTCCAACCAGCTGCTAAATTCCGACAAATCTAAAATCAAAATACAACACAAGAAGGTTTGAAATGTTCTTTACATATGAATGAAATATGCCAATATAAACGAAAACATTCAACTATATTCTCCAAAACGGCCCTTTTATGGCGATTTATTTGTTTTACAAAAATAGTCTTGTTTTCCATATGCTTAAGAAATAATTCTCCCATGTCATGTTTTATGCTCATTTTATCATGGGGAGGCATTAATATTCTTGTCGATACTATACACCCAGCGATAGCATTTTGCATTTAACTACTTAGATAAGAAAAATGCTAACAAAATCGTAAAATAAAATCAGCGTTCCTTGTAAACTACGTCACCGGAAGACGACAAATTACAAAAGTCAAAATCGATAGATGTCTGTCTTAAGTATTTTTTCCGGAAAAAAATTATGTCGAGAAATAATTTATGCTTGTATGCACCACTGTCCTGTATGTTGTTTGTAAACGGATCAGACGATGACGCAACAACATGTGCTTTTTCAAGGGGGTGTTGCAAAGTTAACTGAACAGCCGTAACTAGCCGTTTGTGGAGGACTGTCCCAATTAGGGAATCAATGACTTTTTAAACTTTTTAAAGAAAACATCATTGATTTCTATTTGTATTACTTTAATTACTGGTTTACGAGATCAGATAGTGGAAAACACCGATAGGACTTCACACATGTCCTAAAATTAATTGTGCTATTTAGAGAATAGGTTTGTTTAAAAAGCGAAGGCAGCACACCATAATAGAATAACTCATTAACAATAATGCAAAAATAATCACAAACAATATACCTCATGGTATGCCAGAAATCCAGCTTCACCAGTATATGTACCAGCTGTCCCAGCTCCTGCAGCAGCTTTACCCAATTCATGATCCCCAGTAGCCATCCTGAACGATCTTCCATACAATCCCATACCAACTACTAATTTTTCCTTTGGCGTGCCTTCGCTTAACCAATAGTTAATTGCATAGTCCTACATAAAATATTTTTATAATAATTGTGTTGATTTTCAAGATGATATTTCCAATTATTCCCTCATATTCGATATTTACCTTTGTTGTGATGAGTAATGCAGTTCACTAACATATACGAGGTCATATGTATATTTTTTAATGACAAACGTTATTTCTTTGCTTACCTTCAAACTTTTCTTGTGTATTAGGGAATGTTATTAAAAACCAGTTATGATTGCCGATTAATATTCAAGTAATACTTTTCCTGATTTTATAAATCACTTCAGGTGTGAAACCACTAATTAATTTCTTTAAAGGTTTGCTGCTGAATTTATGGTTTTTTGAGTCTATCTGGCCAGTTTGTCTGAAGTTTAACCTTTCCAACACTATATATTTTCTGAAACATACATGATTCCTCTACGTTCTGTGAAAATATCATGGGATGTTTAAAGTCATGCAGTGGAATACCATGCACTGGGACATTCCCTATTCTAAAAATAGCAACTTTATTTCCGGAATTTCAGCATTTATAGGTCATGTATCAAGACATCCATAAAGGATTAAAATACAACTAAATGCAACCAAATGTGGACTCAAAATAATCCTTATATATTGACCTTCAATTATTAATTTTGTTTATGCCTTTACACATAATATTTTCAAAATACAACAAAGCGAAAGGAACTTTTTTCTTTAAAAAGGACTACTTTTGTATATGTTCTAAGCTCTGATTGGTCAATAAGTGGATTGATACCTTTAACAACATACTACATGCAGGATAAATCATGGTTTATTTGGTTCAGTTTTTAAAATTCATTAAATATTACACAAAAAGAACGGAAAAACTGTGATCTGAAGCTTTCATGTCAATGCTAGCTCATATTTAAAAACAAATCAACATTTGTATTTGTTTGTTGATGAACATAGAACCTCTTGAACATAAACTCTACCTGGTTTAGACGTTTTTCACTGCTAGTTTCATCACTGCGCTCGTACAGTGGACTGTTATGTCCAAGTTTGCTCTCGTAGCTTCCATGGAAGTCATAGGACATCAAATGAATGAAATCAAGCTCTCTAATTAAAAAAAAAGTAAATATCTTTGGTAAATCTTAATTTAATATTAATAAATATTCAAATGTTTGATGGTAACAAAAATATTACACCAATAAAATATTATCTGCATTTATTGATACAAATTTTCTAGAGAAATACTTAAATAAATACTCTTGTAATTTCTAAATAGCATGCAAGGAAATTTGTTTTCTCTGATTACAATGGAATCATTTAATAGAGGAGGTAAAAACTTAAATATTACTGTGCAATTTTGTTGATTTCGTAAGCTGTCGTTGCCGCTTCTCCTGCAGATACAGCAGCTGTCAAAAGTAGTCGTGGTTTTCCAGTTGTTGCAGCCTCATTTTCAAATTCTCTTCTTAAAATCTAAATAGATCAAAACAATATGATTCCTAGATCGTCAAAAATATATATCTGGAAAAATTTTATTTATTTCATAAATCTTTAGATGATATGTAATAACGAAACAAGTAAAAATTCTTCACGAAAAGACTGGTTCAGCCCAACAGAAAGGAATGTTTACAAGTCTGTTATATTTTATAATTATATAGCATTTTTTTGCATTTATGACAAAGTAATGGCTTAACTGACTAATATAAATTGCAGTATACCTGACACAATTCAGTAAATCTTTCACGGTCTTCGGGAGGACTTCCTCTGTGAGCAGGATATTCCCAATCAAGGTCAAGACCATCAAAGTTGATATTCCTCAAATATGTGATCACATTACCAGCAAACGTATTCATGTTGGCTGTGTTATCTACTAGTTGTGTAAATTTTTCTACTCCATGAGTCCATCCTCCAATGGCCAGTGAGATCTTTAGGTCTGGATTCTGAAGCTTTAATTTGACCACTTTCTGATAGTTGTCTACAATGGAGTAGAAAGTCTTCATTATTTATTTCAATGCATAAAAAAGGATCGAGTGCATGTTAACTGTTTCCAGTTTTGTTTACCTGTTAAAACAGAGGTTAATGTTCAAAGAAGATTCATCAAAGTCGAATGACATGACTGACTTTGGCGAGTACTAGATAATGAAGGTCAAAATACAAACTCAACAGCAAATCAAATGCAAAATATACACACAAGCAGAATAACTGTAGGATCAACTAACATAGTTATGTAATAGAGTGGTTCTATTAGAGGACGTAACAAGTCTGTCATGGGGTCAAAAGTTCAGGAGCCTGAAGTGGTCACTCGGTTTGTTTTATTATTATGTGTCTTGAAAATACATTTATTGTCAAAATATGTAATTGTATGTCAGCCTTCCATTGTAATTAATGATCATACCTTCAACACCGTCAGTTCTCAAATCATTCCACTCGTATGGTGCGATGTTATTCCCGTCCACTTTGCCGAAGGCATATACAATATGGGTACACAAGTTTGGATCAATGTTTGCTGGTTCAAATGTATATGGTGCTTGTCGGTATTGTGCCCAGTTAGTATGGTAACAAGTTCTCACAAACTGACTATTTCCTATAAAATAATATATAATATCACATACTATTGAGAAAACAGTTTACTGGAAATGTATTTGTCCACATAGTTGATCAAAGCTCAATAAACAGAAGAGTGCTACATTAAACCATGATGTCCTTATCACATTTCAATACAGCATAAAATCATAATATTGACACAGTTTGGCTTCCATAATAATTTCTGTGGTATCTGTGAAAAATATCAACAATAAAGTATAATATTATTAATGTCATTTGATATATACTACTTTAATTAAATGATATAGAATCCTATAATAACCATTATCAACAATTAATTGACATATTATGTACCATACATACCCCCTGATGGACCTGTACCAGATTGTGTTGACGCTTGTGTTGGGTTCTGAGTCTGGGATACTGTTGGTGTCAGAGATGGAGATACAGTTACAGGTTGGGTGACCATATTAGGGTCAGACAATACTTCTTTCAACTTGGACATAAGTGGATTGTTTCCTAGTCCACATGCTCCATTGAAATCATCCAGATCCATTGCCCAAACCATTGATCCACCTAATCCGTGTGTTTTCACATAATTGGCCTGAAGTAGATATGTCAAGCTTAGTAAGAAACAAGAAAATGTATTTCCCACAAAGAAAGTCATATACTATTATCATTAAGAAATAAAATCACAATGAAATACTTAAGAGGACTAGCAGAATAATTCAGAACTTTTTGGTATTTAATTCATACAAGTGATCATTTTCATTTCTTTAAGAGATTGGTCTTGTCAATCAATATTCAGTAAAGAATGTGTTTTATTTTAATAAGATAAAAACTGCTTAAAATGCTTCTATGAAGGAAATAATGTATGGTAGTAATTTGGAGCACATTTCTGTTGACAACTGACATACGTGTGTCATTTATACAAACTGAACTAACTTTAATTTCTATGCTCTGTAGATCATCATATCCCACCCACTGGTCACCATGATAGGCATATGGTACTTTCTGTTCATCGTTCCACACTCTTGTCCAACCAGCTGCTAAATTCCGACAAATCTAAAATCAAAATACAACACAAGAAGGTTTGAAATGTTCTTTACATATGAATGAAATATGCCAATATAAACGAAAACATTCAACTATATTCTCCAAAACGGCCCTTTTATGGCGATTTATTTGTTTTACAAAAATAGTCTTGTTTTCCATATGCTTAAGAAATAATTCTCCCATGTCATGTTTTATGCTCATTTTATCATGGGGAGGCATTAATATTCTTGTCGATACTATACACCCAGCGATAGCATTTTGCATTTAACTACTTAGATAAGAAAAATGCTAACAAAATCGTAAAATAAAATCAGCGTTCCTTGTAAACTACGTCACCGGAAGACGACAAATTACAAAAGTCAAAATCGATAGATGTCTGTCTTAAGTATTTTTTCCGGAAAAAAATTATGTCGAGAAATAATTTATGCTTGTATGCACCACTGTCCTGTATGTTGTTTGTAAACGGATCAGACGATGACGCAACAACATGTGCTTTTTCAAGGGGGTGTTGCAAAGTTAACTGAACAGCCGTAACTAGCCGTTTGTGGAGGACTGTCCCAATTAGGGAATCAATGACTTTTTAAACTTTTTAAAGAAAACATCATTGATTTCTATTTGTATTACTTTAATTACTGGTTTACGAGATCAGATAGTGGAAAACACCGATAGGACTTCACACATGTCCTAAAATTAATTGTGCTATTTAGAGAATAGGTTTGTTTAAAAAGCGAAGGCAGCACACCATAATAGAATAACTCATTAACAATAATGCAAAAATAATCACAAACAATATACCTCATGGTATGCCAGAAATCCAGCTTCACCAGTATATGTACCAGCTGTCCCAGCTCCTGCAGCAGCTTTACCCAATTCATGATCCCCAGTAGCCATCCTGAACGATCTTCCATACAATCCCATACCAACTACTAATTTTTCCTTTGGCGTGCCTTCGCTTAACCAATAGTTAATTGCATAGTCCTACATAAAATATTTTTATAATAATTGTGTTGATTTTCAAGATGATATTTCCAATTATTCCCTCATATTCGATATTTACCTTTGTTGTGATGAGTAATGCAGTTCACTAACATATACGAGGTCATATGTATATTTTTTAATGACAAACGTTATTTCTTTGCTTACCTTCAAACTTTTCTTGTGTATTAGGGAATGTTATTAAAAACCAGTTATGATTGCCGATTAATATTCAAGTAATACTTTTCCTGATTTTATAAATCACTTCAGGTGTGAAACCACTAATTAATTTCTTTAAAGGTTTGCTGCTGAATTTATGGTTTTTTGAGTCTATCTGGCCAGTTTGTCTGAAGTTTAACCTTTCCAACACTATATATTTTCTGAAACATACATGATTCCTCTACGTTCTGTGAAAATATCATGGGATGTTTAAAGTCATGCAGTGGAATACCATGCACTGGGACATTCCCTATTCTAAAAATAGCAACTTTATTTCCGGAATTTCAGCATTTATAGGTCATGTATCAAGACATCCATAAAGGATTAAAATACAACTAAATGCAACCAAATGTGGACTCAAAATAATCCTTATATATTGACCTTCAATTATTAATTTTGTTTATGCCTTTACACATAATATTTTCAAAATACAACAAAGCGAAAGGAACTTTTTTCTTTAAAAAGGACTACTTTTGTATATGTTCTAAGCTCTGATTGGTCAATAAGTGGATTGATACCTTTAACAACATACTACATGCAGGATAAATCATGGTTTATTTGGTTCAGTTTTTAAAATTCATTAAATATTACGCAAAAAGAACGGAAAAACTGTGATCTGAAGCTTTCATGTCAATGCTAGCTCATATTTAAAAACAAATCAACATTTGTATTTGTTTGTTGATGAACATAGAACCTCTTGAACATAAACTCTACCTGGTTTAGACGTTTTTCACTGCTAGTTTCATCACTGCGCTCGTACAGTGGACTGTTATGTCCAAGTTTGCTCTCGTAGCTTCCATGGAAGTCATAGGACATCAAATGAATGAAATCAAGCTCTCTAATTAAAAAAAAAGTAAATATCTTTGGTAAATCTTAATTTAATATTAATAAATATTCAAATGTTTGATGGTAACAAAAATATTACACCAATAAAATATTATCTGCATTTATTGATACAAATTTTCTAGAGAAATACTTAAATAAATACTCTTGTAATTTCTAAATAGCATGCAAGGAAATTTTTTTTCTCTGATTACAATGGAATCATTTAATAGAGGAGGTAAAAACTTAAATATTACTGTGCAATTTTGTTGATTTCGTAAGCTGTCGTTGCCGCTTCTCCTGCAGATACAGCAGCTGTCAAAAGTAGTCGTGGTTTTCCAGTTGTTGCAGCCTCATTTTCAAATTCTCTTCTTAAAATCTAAATAGATCAAAACAATATGATTCCTAGATCGTCAAAAATATATATCTGGAAAAATTTTATTTATTTCATAAATCTTTAGATGATATGTAATAACGAAACAAGTAAAAATTCTTCACGAAAAGACTGGTTCAGCCCAACAGAAAGGAATGTTTACAAGTCTGTTATATTTTATAATTATATAGCATTTTTTTGCATTTATGACAAAGTAATGGCTTAACTGACTAATATAAATTGCAGTATACCTGACACAATTCAGTAAATCTTTCACGGTCTTCGGGAGGACTTCCTCTGTGAGCAGGATATTCCCAATCAAGGTCAAGACCATCAAAGTTGATATTCCTCAAATATGTGATCACATTACCAGCAAACGTATTCATGTTGGCTGTGTTATCTACTAGTTGTGTAAATTTTTCTACTCCATGAGTCCATCCTCCAATGGCCAGTGAGATCTTTAGGTCTGGATTCTGAAGCTTTAATTTGACCACTTTCTGATAGTTGTCTACAATGGAGTAGAAAGTCTTCATTATTTATTTCAATGCATAAAAAAGGATCGAGTGCATGTTAACTGTTTCCAGTTTTGTTTACCTGTTAAAACAGAGGTTAATGTTCAAAGAAGATTCATCAAAGTCGAATGACATGACTGACTTTGGCGAGTACTAGATAATGAAGGTCAAAATACAAACTCAACAGCAAATCAAATGCAAAATATACACACAAGCAGAATAACTGTAGGATCAACTAACATAGTTATGTAATAGAGTGGTTCTATTAGAGGACGTAACAAGTCTGTCATGGGGTCAAAAGTTCAGGAGCCTGAAGTGGTCACTCGGTTTGTTTTATTATTATGTGTCTTGAAAATACATTTATTGTCAAAATATGTAATTGTATGTCAGCCTTCCATTGTAATTAATGATCATACCTTCAACACCGTCAGTTCTCAAATCATTCCACTCGTATGGTGCGATGTTATTCCCGTCCACTTTGCCGAAGGCATATACAATATGGGTACACAAGTTTGGATCAATGTTTGCTGGTTCAAATGTATATGGTGCTTGTCGGTATTGTGCCCAGTTAGTATGGTAACAAGTTCTCACAAACTGACTATTTCCTATAAAATAATATATAATATCACATACTATTGAGAAAACAGTTTACTGGAAATGTATTTGTCCACATAGTTGATCAATGCTCAATAAGCAGAAGAGTGCTACATTAAACCATGGTGTCCTTATCACATTTCAATACAGCATAAAATCATAATATTGACACAGTTTGGCTTCCATAATCATTTCTGTGGTATCTGTGAAAAATATCAACAATAAAGTATAATATTATTAATGTCATTTGATATATACTACTTTAATTAAATGATATAGAATCCTATAATAACCATTATCAACAATTAATTGACATATTATGTACCATACATACCCCCTGATGGACCTGTACCAGATTGTGTTGACGCTTGTGTTGGGTTCTGAGTCTGGGATACTGTTGGTGTCAGAGATGGAGATACAGTTACAGGTTGGGTGACCATATTAGGGTCAGACAATACTTCTTTCAACTTGGACATAAGTGGATTGTTTCCTAGTCCACATGCTCCATTGAAATCATCCAGATCCATTGCCCAAACCATTGATCCACCTAATCCGTGTGTTTTCACATAATTGGCCTGAAGTAAATACGTCAAGCTTAGTAAGAAACAAGA
The DNA here is from genome assembly GCA_963680875.1 of Bathymodiolus brooksi. Taxonomy (NCBI): domain Eukaryota; kingdom Metazoa; phylum Mollusca; class Bivalvia; order Mytilida; family Modiolidae; genus Bathymodiolus; species Bathymodiolus brooksi. The sequence continues at coordinate 21,080,672 of OY804579.1, forward strand.
AAATGTATTTCCCACAAAGAAAGTCATACACTATTATCATTAAGAAATAAAATCACAATGAAATACTTAAGAGGACTAGCAGAATAATTCAGAACTTTTTGGTATTTAATTCATACAAGTGATCATTTTCATTTCTTTAAGAGATTGGTCTTGTCAATCAATATTCAGTAAAGAATGTGTTTTATTTTAATAAGATAAAAACTGCTTAAAATGCTTCTATGAAGGAAATAATGTATGGTAGTAATTTGGAGCACATTTCTGTTGACAACTGACATACGTGTGTCATTTATACAAACTGAACTAACTTTAATTTCTATGCTCTGTAGATCATCATATCCCACCCACTGGTCACCATGATAGGCATATGGTACTTTCTGTTCATCGTTCCACACTCTTGTCCAACCAGCTGCTAAATTCCGACAAATCTAAAATCAAAATACAACACAAGAAGGTTTGAAATGTTCTTTACATATGAATGAAATATGCCAATATAAACGAAAACATTCAACTATATTCTCCAAAACGGCCCTTTTATGGCGATTTATTTGTTTTACAAAAATAGTCTTGTTTTCCATATGCTTAAGAAATAATTCTCCCATGTCATGTTTTATGCTCATTTTATCATGGGGAGGCATTAATATTCTTGTCGATACTATACACCCAGCGATAGCATTTTGCATTTAACTACTTAGATAAGAAAAATGCTAACAAAATCGTAAAATAAAATCAGCGTTCCTTGTAAACTACGTCACCGGAAGACGACAAATTACAAAAGTCAAAATCGATAGATGTCTGTCTTAAGTATTTTTTCCGGAAAAAAATTATGTCGAGAAATAATTTATGCTTGTATGCACCACTGTCCTGTATGTTGTTTGTAAACGGATCAGACGATGACGCAACAACTTGTGCTTTTTCAAGGGGGTGTTGCAAAGTTAACTGAACAGCCGTAACTAGCCGTTTGTGGAGGACTGTCCCAATTAGGGAATCAATGACTTTTTAAACTTTTTAAAGAAAACATCATTGATTTCTATTTGTATTACTTTAATTACTGGTTTACGAGATCAGATAGTGGAAAACACCGATAGGACTTCACACATGTCCTAAAATTAATTGTGCTATTTAGAGAATAGGTTTGTTTAAAAAGCGAAGGCAGCACACCATAATAGAATAACTCATTAACAATAACGCAAAAATAATCACAAACAATATACCTCATGGTATGCCAGAAATCCAGCTTCACCAGTATATGTACCAGCTGTCCCAGCTCCTGCAGCAGCTTTACCCAATTCATGATCCCCAGTAGCCATCCTGAACGATCTTCCATACAATCCCATACCAACTACTAATTTTTCCTTTGGCGTGCCTTCGCTTAACCAATAGTTAATTGCATAGTCCTACATAAAATATTTTTATAATAATTGTGTTGATTTTCAAGATGATATTTCCAATTATTCCCTCATATTCGATATTTACCTTTGTTGTGATGAGTAATGCAGTTCACTAACATATACGAGGTCATATGTATATTTTTTAATGACAAACGTTATTTCTTTGCTTACCTTCAAACTTTTCTTGTGTATTAGGGGATGTTATAAAAAACCAGTTATGATTGCCTATTAATATTCAAGTAATACTTTTCCTGATTTTATAAATCACTTCAGGTGTGAAACCACTAATTAATTTCTTTAAAGGTTTGCTGCTGAATTTATGGTTTTTTGAGTTTATCTGGCCATTTTGTCTGAAGTTTAACCTTTCCAACACTATATATTTTCTGAAACGTACATGATTCCTCTACGTTCTGTGAAAATATCATGGGATGTTTAAAGTCGTGCAGTGGAATACCATGCCCTGGGACATTCCCTATTCTAAAAATAGCAACTTTATTTCAGGAATTTCAGCATTTATAGGTCATGTATCAAGACATCCATAAAGGATTAAAATACAACTAAATGCAACCAAATGTGGACTCAAAATAATCCTTATATATTGACCTTCAATTGTTAATTTTGTTTATGCCTTTACACATAATATTTTCAAAATACAACAAAGCGAAAGGAACTTTTTTCTTTAAAAAGGACTACTTTTGTATATGTTCTAAGCTCTGATTGGTCAATAAGTGGATTGATACCTTTAACAACATACTACATGCAGGATAAATCATGGTTTATTTGGTTCAGTTTTTAAAATTCATTAAATATTACGCAAAAAGAACGGAAAAACTGTGATCTGAAGCTTTCATGTCAATGCTAGCTCATATTTAAAAACAAATCAACATTTGTATTTGTTTGTTGATGAACATAGAACCTCTTGAACATAAACTCTACCTGGTTTAGACGTTTTTCACTGCTAGTTTCATCACTGCGCTCGTACAGTGGACTGTTATGTCCCAGTTTGCTCTCGTAGCTTCCATGGAAGTCATAGGACATCAAATGAATGAAATCAAGCTCTCTAATTAAAAAAAAAGTAAATATCTTTGGTAAATCTTAATTTAATATTAATAAATATTCAAATGTTTGATGGTAACAAAAATATTACACCAATAAAATATTATCTGCATTTATTGATACAAATTTTCTAGAGAAATACTTAAATAAATACTTAATAAATACTCTTGTAATTTCTAAATAGCATGCAAGGAAATTTTTTTTCTCTGATTACAATGGAATCATTTAATAGAGGAGGTAAAAACTTAAATATTACTGTGCAATTTTGTTGATTTCGTAAGCTGTCATTGCCGCTTCTCCTGCAGATACAGCAGCTGTCAAAAGTAGTCGTGGTTTTCCAGTTGTTGCAGCCTCATTTTCAAATTCTCTTCTTAAAATCTAAATAGATCAAAACAATATGATTCCTAGATCGTCAAAAATATATATCTGGAGAAATTTTCTTTATTTCATAAATCTTTAGATGATATGTAATAACGAAACAAGTAAAAATTCTTCACGAAAAGACTGGTTCAGCCCAACAGAAAGGAATGTTTACAAGTCTGTTATATTTTATAATTATATAGCATTTTCTTGCATTTATGACAAAGTAATGGCTTAACTGACTAATATAAATTTCAGTATACCTGACACAATTCAGTAAATCTTTCACGGTCTTCGGGAGGACTTCCTCTGTGAGCAGGATATTCCCAATCAAGGTCAAGACCATCAAAGTTGATATTCCTCAAATATGTGATCACATTACCAGCAAACGTATTCATGTCGGCTGTGTTATCTACTAGTTGTGTAAATTTTTCTACTCCATGAGTCCATCCTCCAATGGCCAGTGAGATCTTCAGGTCTGGATTCTGAAGCTTTAATTTGACCACTTTCTGATAGTTGTCTACAATGGAGTAGAAAGTCTTCATTATTTATTTCAATGCATAAAAAAGGAACGAGTGCATGTTAACTGTTTCCAGTTTTGTTTACCTGTTAAAACAGAGGTTAATGTTCAAAGAAGATTCATCAAAGTCGAATGACACGACTGACTTTGGCGAGTACTAGATAATGAAGGTCAAAATACAAACTCAACAGCAAATCAAATGCAAAATATATACACAAGCAGAATAACTGTAGGATCAACTAACATAGTTATGTAATAGAGTGGTTCTATTAGAGGACGTAACAAGTCTGTCATGGGGTCAAAAGTTCAGGAGCCTGAAGTAGTCACTCGGTTTGTTTTATTATTATGTGTCTTGAAAATACATTTATTGTCAAAATATGTAATTGTATGTCAGCCTTCCATTGTAATTAATGATCATACCTTCAACACCGTCAGTTCTCAAATCATTCCACTCGTATGGTGCGATGTTATTCCCGTCCACTTTGCCGAAGGCATATACAATATGGGTACACAAGTTTGGATCAATGTTTGCTGGTTCAAATGTATATGGTGCTTGTCGGTATTGTGCCCAGTTAGTATGGTAACAAGTTCTCACAAACTGACTATTTCCTATAAAATAATATATAATATCACATACTATTGAGAAAACAGTTTACTGGAAATGTATTTGTCCACATAGTTGATCAAAGCTCAATAAACAGAAGAGTGCTACATTAAACCATGGTGTCCTTATCACATTTCAATACAGCATAAAATCATAATATTGACACAGTTTGGCTTCCATAATAATTTCTGTGGTATCTGTGAAAAATATCAACAATAAAGTATAATATTATTAATGTCATTTGATATATACTACTTTAATTAAATGATATAGAATCCTATAATAACCATTATCAACAATTAATTGACATATTATGTACCATACATACCCCCTGATGGACCTGTACCAGATTGTGTTGACGCTTGTGTTGGGTTCTGAGTCTGGGATACTGTTGGTGTCAGAGATGGAGATACAGTTACAGGTTGGGTGACCATATTAGGGTCAGACAATACTTCTTTCAACTTGGACATAAGTGGATTGTTTCCTAGTCCACATGCTCCATTGAAATCATCCAGATCCATTGCCCAAACCATTGATCCACCTAATCCGTGTGTTTTCACATAATTGGCCTGAAGTAGATATGTCAAGCTTAGTAAGAAACAAGAAAATGTATTTCCCACAAAGAAAGTCATACACTATTATCATTAAGAAATAAAATCACAATGAAATACTTAAGAGGACTAGCAGAATAATTCAGAACTTTTTGGTATTTAATTCATACAAGTGATCATTTTCATTTCTTTAAGAGATTGGTCTTGTCAATCAATATTCAGTAAAGAATGTGTTTTATTTTAATAAGATAAAAACTGCTTAAAATGCTTCTATGAAGGAAATAATGTATGGTAGTAATTTGGAGCACATTTCTGTTGACAACTGACATACGTGTGTCATTTATACAAACTGAACTAACTTTAATTTCTATGCTCTGTAGATCATCATATCCCACCCACTGGTCACCATGATAGGCATATGGTACTTTCTGTTCATCGTTCCACACTCTTGTCCAACCAGCTGCTAAATTCCGACAAATCTAAAATCAAAATACAACACAAGAAGGTTTGAAATGTTCTTTACATATGAATGAAATATGCCAATATAAACGAAAACATTCAACTATATTCTCCAAAACGGCCCTTTTATGGCGATTTATTTGTTTTACAAAAATAGTCTTGTTTTCCATATGCTTAAGAAATAATTCTCCCATGTCATGTTTTATGCTCATTTTATCATGGGGAGGCATTAATATTCTTGTCGATACTATACACCCAGCGATAGCATTTTGCATTTAACTACTTAGATAAGAAAAATGCTAACAAAATCGTAAAATAAAATCAGCGTTCCTTGTAAACTACGTCACCGGAAGACGACAAATTACAAAAGTCAAAATCGATAGATGTCTGTCTTAAGTATTTTTTCCGGAAAAAAATTATGTCGAGAAATAATTTATGCTTGTATGCACCACTGTCCTGTATGTTGTTTGTAAACGGATCAGACGATGACGCAACAACATGTGCTTTTTCAAGGGGGTGTTGCAAAGTTAACTGAACAGCCGTAACTAGCCGTTTGTGGAGGACTGTCCCAATTAGGGAATCAATGACTTTTTAAACTTTTTAAAGAAAACATCATTGATTTCTATTTGTATTACTTTAATTACTGGTTTACGAGATCAGATAGTGGAAAACACCGATAGGACTTCACACATGTCCTAAAATTAATTGTGCTATTTAGAGAATAGGTTTGTTTAAAAAGCGAAGGCAGCACACCATAATAGAATAACTCATTAACAATAATGCAAAAATAATCACAAACAATATACCTCATGGTATGCCAGAAATCCAGCTTCACCAGTATATGTACCAGCTGTCCCAGCTCCTGCAGCAGCTTTACCCAATTCATGATCCCCAGTAGCCATCCTGAACGATCTTCCATACAATCCCATACCAACTACTAATTTTTCCTTTGGCGTGCCTTCGCTTAACCAATAGTTAATTGCATAGTCCTACATAAAATATTTTTATAATAATTGTGTTGATTTTCAAGATGATATTTCCAATTATTCCCTCATATTCGATATTTACCTTTGTTGTGATGAGTAATGCAGTTCACTAACATATACGAGGTCATATGTATATTTTTTAATGACAAACGTTATTTCTTTGCTTACCTTCAAACTTTTCTTGTGTATTAGGGAATGTTATTAAAAACCAGTTATGATTGCCGATTAATATTCAAGTAATACTTTTCCTGATTTTATAAATCACTTCAGGTGTGAAACCACTAATTAATTTCTTTAAAGGTTTGCTGCTGAATTTATGGTTTTTTGAGTCTATCTGGCCAGTTTGTCTGAAGTTTAACCTTTCCAACACTATATATTTTCTGAAACATACATGATTCCTCTACGTTCTGTGAAAATATCATGGGATGTTTAAAGTCATGCAGTGGAATACCATGCACTGGGACATTCCCTATTCTAAAAATAGCAACTTTATTTCCGGAATTTCAGCATTTATAGGTCATGTATCAAGACATCCATAAAGGATTAAAATACAACTAAATGCAACCAAATGTGGACTCAAAATAATCCTTATATATTGACCTTCAATTATTAATTTTGTTTATGCCTTTACACATAATATTTTCAAAATACAACAAAGCGAAAGGAACTTTTTTCTTTAAAAAGGACTACTTTTGTATATGTTCTAAGCTCTGATTGGTCAATAAGTGGATTGATACCTTTAACAACATACTACATGCAGGATAAATCATGGTTTATTTGGTTCAGTTTTTAAAATTCATTAAATATTACGCAAAAAGAACGGAAAAACTGTGATCTGAAGCTTTCATGTCAATGCTAGCTCATATTTAAAAACAAATCAACATTTGTATTTGTTTGTTGATGAACATAGAACCTCTTGAACATAAACTCTACCTGGTTTAGACGTTTTTCACTGCTAGTTTCATCACTGCGCTCGTACAGTGGACTGTTATGTCCAAGTTTGCTCTCGTAGCTTCCATGGAAGTCATAGGACATCAAATGAATGAAATCAAGCTCTCTAATTAAAAAAAAAGTAAATATCTTTGGTAAATCTTAATTTAATATTAATAAATATTCAAATGTTTGATGGTAACAAAAATATTACACCAATAAAATATTATCTGCATTTATTGATACAAATTTTCTAGAGAAATACTTAAATAAATACTCTTGTAATTTCTAAATAGCATGCAAGGAAATTTTTTTTCTCTGATTACAATGGAATCATTTAATAGAGGAGGTAAAAACTTAAATATTACTGTGCAATTTTGTTGATTTCGTAAGCTGTCGTTGCCGCTTCTCCTGCAGATACAGCAGCTGTCAAAAGTAGTCGTGGTTTTCCAGTTGTTGCAGCCTCATTTTCAAATTCTCTTCTTAAAATCTAAATAGATCAAAACAATATGATTCCTAGATCGTCAAAAATATATATCTGGAAAAATTTTATTTATTTCATAAATCTTTAGATGATATGTAATAACGAAACAAGTAAAAATTCTTCACGAAAAGACTGGTTCAGCCCAACAGAAAGGAATGTTTACAAGTCTGTTATATTTTATAATTATATAGCATTTTTTTGCATTTATGACAAAGTAATGGCTTAACTGACTAATATAAATTGCAGTATACCTGACACAATTCAGTAAATCTTTCACGGTCTTCGGGAGGACTTCCTCTGTGAGCAGGATATTCCCAATCAAGGTCAAGACCATCAAAGTTGATATTCCTCAAATATGTGATCACATTACCAGCAAACGTATTCATGTTGGCTGTGTTATCTACTAGTTGTGTAAATTTTTCTACTCCATGAGTCCATCCTCCAATGGCCAGTGAGATCTTTAGGTCTGGATTCTGAAGCTTTAATTTGACCACTTTCTGATAGTTGTCTACAATGGAGTAGAAAGTCTTCATTATTTATTTCAATGCATAAAAAAGGATCGAGTGCATGTTAACTGTTTCCAGTTTTGTTTACCTGTTAAAACAGAGGTTAATGTTCAAAGAAGATTCATCAAAGTCGAATGACATGACTGACTTTGGCGAGTACTAGATAATGAAGGTCAAAATACAAACTCAACAGCAAATCAAATGCAAAATATACACACAAGCAGAATAACTGTAGGATCAACTAACATAGTTATGTAATAGAGTGGTTCTATTAGAGGACGTAACAAGTCTGTCATGGGGTCAAAAGTTCAGGAGCCTGAAGTGGTCACTCGGTTTGTTTTATTATTATGTGTCTTGAAAATACATTTATTGTCAAAATATGTAATTGTATGTCAGCCTTCCATTGTAATTAATGATCATACCTTCAACACCGTCAGTTCTCAAATCATTCCACTCGTATGGTGCGATGTTATTCCCGTCCACTTTGCCGAAGGCATATACAATATGGGTACACAAGTTTGGATCAATGTTTGCTGGTTCAAATGTATATGGTGCTTGTCGGTATTGTGCCCAGTTAGTATGGTAACAAGTTCTCACAAACTGACTATTTCCTATAAAATAATATATAATATCACATACTATTGAGAAAACAGTTTACTGGAAATGTATTTGTCCACATAGTTGATCAATGCTCAATAAGCAGAAGAGTGCTACATTAAACCATGGTGTCCTTATCACATTTCAATACAGCATAAAATCATAATATTGACACAGTTTGGCTTCCATAATCATTTCTGTGGTATCTGTGAAAAATATCAACAATAAAGTATAATATTATTAATGTCATTTGATATATACTACTTTAATTAAATGATATAGAATCCTATAATAACCATTATCAACAATTAATTGACATATTATGTACCATACATACCCCCTGATGGACCTGTACCAGATTGTGTTGACGCTTGTGTTGGGTTCTGAGTCTGGGATACTGTTGGTGTCAGAGATGGAGATACAGTTACAGGTTGGGTGACCATATTAGGGTCAGACAATACTTCTTTCAACTTGGACATAAGTGGATTGTTTCCTAGTCCACATGCTCCATTGAAATCATCCAGATCCATTGCCCAAACCATTGATCCACCTAATCCGTGTGTTTTCACATAATTGGCCTGAAGTAAATACGTCAAGCTTAGTAAGAAACAAGAAAATGTATTTCCCACAAAGAAAGTCATACACTATTATCATTAAGAAATAAAATCACAATGAAATACTTAAGAGGACTAGCAGAATAATTCAGAACTTTTTGGTATTTAATTCATACAAGTGATCATTTTCATTTCTTTAAGTGATTGGTCTTGTCAATCAATATTCAGTAAAGAATGTGTTTTATTTTAATAAGATAAAAACTGCTTAAAATGCTTCTATGAAGGAAATAATGTATGGTAGTAATTTGGAGCACATTTCTGTTGACAACTGACATACGTGTGTCATTTATACAAACTGAACTAACTTTAATTTCTATGCTCTGTAGATCATCATATCCCACCCACTGGTCACCATGATAGGCATATGGTACTTTCTGTTCATCGTTCCACACTCTTGTCCAACCAACTGCTAAATTCTGACAAATCTAAAATCAAAATACAACACAAGAAGGTTTGAAATGTTCTTTACATATGAATGAAATATGCCAATATAAACGAAAACATTCAACTATATTCTCCAAAACGGCCCTTTTATGGCGATTTATTTGTTTTACAAAAATAGTCTTGTTTTCCATATGCTTAAGAAATAATTCTCCCATGTCATGTTTTATGCTCATTTTATCATGGGGAGGCATTAATATTCTTGTCGATACTATACACCCAGCGATAGCATTTTGCATTTAACTACTTAGATAAGAAAAATGCTAACAAAATCGTAAAATAAAATCAGCGTTCCTTGTAAACTACGTCACCGGAAGACGACAAATTACAAAAGTCAAAATCGATAGATGTCTGTCTTAAGTATTTTTTCCGGAAAAAAATTATGTCGAGAAATAATTTATGCTTGTATGCACCACTGTCCTGTATGTTGTTTGTAAACGGATCAGACGATGACGCAACAACTTGTGCTTTTTCAAGGGGGTGTTGCAAAGTTAACTGAACAGCCGTAACTAGCCGTTTGTGGAGGACTGTCCCAATTAGGGAATCAATGACTTTTTAAACTTTTTAAAGAAAACATCATTGATTTCTATTTGTATTACTTTAATTACTGGTTTACGAGATCAGATAGTGGAAAACACCGATAGGACTTCACACATGTCCTAAAATTAATTGTGCTATTTAGAGAATAGGTTTGTTTAAAAAGCGAAGGCAGCACACCATAATAGAATAACTCATTAACAATAACGCAAAAATAATCACAAACAATATACCTCATGGTATGCCAGAAATCCAGCTTCACCAGTATATGTACCAGCTGTCCCAGCTCCTGCAGCAGCTTTACCCAATTCATGATCCCCAGTAGCCATCCTGAACGATCTTCCATACAATCCCATACCAACTACTAATTTTTCCTTTGGCGTGCCTTCGCTTAACCAATAGTTAATTGCATAGTCCTACATAAAATATTTTTATAATAATTGTGTTGATTTTCAAGATGATATTTCCAATTATTCCCTCATATTCGATATTTACCTTTGTTGTGATGAGTAATGCAGTTCACTAACATATACGAGGTCATATGTATATTTTTTAATGACAAACGTTATTTCTTTGCTTACCTTCAAACTTTTCTTGTGTATTAGGGGATGTTATAAAAAACCAGTTATGATTGCCTATTAATATTCAAGTAATACTTTTCCTGATTTTATAAATCACTTCAGGTGTGAAACCACTAATTAATTTCTTTAAAGGTTTGCTGCTGAATTTATGGTTTTTTGAGTTTATCTGGCCATTTTGTCTGAAGTTTAACCTTTCCAACACTATATATTTTCTGAAACGTACATGATTCCTCTACGTTCTGTGAAAATATCATGGGATGTTTAAAGTCGTGCAGTGGAATACCATGCCCTGGGACATTCCCTATTCTAAAAATAGCAACTTTATTTCAGGAATTTCAGCATTTATAGGTCATGTATCAAGACATCCATAAAGGATTAAAATACAACTAAATGCAACCAAATGTGGACTCAAAATAATCCTTATATATTGACCTTCAATTGTTAATTTTGTTTATGCCTTTACACATAATATTTTCAAAATACAACAAAGCGAAAGGAACTTTTTTCTTTAAAAAGGACTACTTTTGTATATGTTCTAAGCTCTGATTGGTCAATAAGTGGATTGATACCTTTAACAACATACTACATGCAGGATAAATCATGGTTTATTTGGTTCAGTTTTTAAAATTCATTAAATATTACGCAAAAAGAACGGAAAAACTGTGATCTGAAGCTTTCATGTCAATGCTAGCTCATATTTAAAAACAAATCAACATTTGTATTTGTTTGTTGATGAACATAGAACCTCTTGAACATAAACTCTACCTGGTTTAGACGTTTTTCACTGCTAGTTTCATCACTGCGCTCGTACAGTGGACTGTTATGTCCCAGTTTGCTCTCGTAGCTTCCATGGAAGTCATAGGACATCAAATGAATGAAATCAAGCTCTCTAATTAAAAAAAAAGTAAATATCTTTGGTAAATCTTAATTTAATATTAATAAATATTCAAATGTTTGATGGTAACAAAAATATTACACCAATAAAATATTATCTGCATTTATTGATACAAATTTTCTAGAGAAATACTTAAATAAATACTTAATAAATACTCTTGTAATTTCTAAATAGCATGCAAGGAAATTTTTTTTCTCTGATTACAATGGAATCATTTAATAGAGGAGGTAAAAACTTAAATATTACTGTGCAATTTTGTTGATTTCGTAAGCTGTCATTGCCGCTTCTCCTGCAGATACAGCAGCTGTCAAAAGTAGTCGTGGTTTTCCAGTTGTTGCAGCCTCATTTTCAAATTCTCTTCTTAAAATCTAAATAGATCAAAACAATATGATTCCTAGATCGTCAAAAATATATATCTGGAGAAATTTTCTTTATTTCATAAATCTTTAGATGATATGTAATAACGAAACAAGTAAAAATTCTTCACGAAAAGACTGGTTCAGCCCAACAGAAAGGAATGTTTACAAGTCTGTTATATTTTATAATTATATAGCATTTTCTTGCATTTATGACAAAGTAATGGCTTAACTGACTAATATAAATTTCAGTATACCTGACACAATTCAGTAAATCTTTCACGGTCTTCGGGAGGACTTCCTCTGTGAGCAGGATATTCCCAATCAAGGTCAAGACCATCAAAGTTGATATTCCTCAAATATGTGATCACATTACCAGCAAACGTATTCATGTCGGCTGTGTTATCTACTAGTTGTGTAAATTTTTCTACTCCATGAGTCCATCCTCCAATGGCCAGTGAGATCTTCAGGTCTGGATTCTGAAGCTTTAATTTGACCACTTTCTGATAGTTGTCTACAATGGAGTAGAAAGTCTTCATTATTTATTTCAATGCATAAAAAAGGAACGAGTGCATGTTAACTGTTTCCAGTTTTGTTTACCTGTTAAAACAGAGGTTAATGTTCAAAGAAGATTCATCAAAGTCGAATGACACGACTGACTTTGGCGAGTACTAGATAATGAAGGTCAAAATACAAACTCAACAGCAAATCAAATGCAAAATATATACACAAGCAGAATAACTGTAGGATCAACTAACATAGTTATGTAATAGAGTGGTTCTATTAGAGGACGTAACAAGTCTGTCATGGGGTCAAAAGTTCAGGAGCCTGAAGTAGTCACTCGGTTTGTTTTATTATTATGTGTCTTGAAAATACATTTATTGTCAAAATATGTAATTGTATGTCAGCCTTCCATTGTAATTAATGATCATACCTTCAACACCGTCAGTTCTCAAATCATTCCACTCGTATGGTGCGATGTTATTCCCGTCCACTTTGCCGAAGGCATATACAATATGGGTACACAAGTTTGGATCAATGTTTGCTGGTTCAAATGTATATGGTGCTTGTCGGTATTGTGCCCAGTTAGTATGGTAACAAGTTCTCACAAACTGACTATTTCCTATAAAATAATATATAATATCACATACTATTGAGAAAACAGTTTACTGGAAATGTATTTGTCCACATAGTTGATCAAAGCTCAATAAACAGAAGAGTGCTACATTAAACCATGGTGTCCTTATCACATTTCAATACAGCATAAAATCATAATATTGACACAGTTTGGCTTCCATAATCATTTCTGTGGTATCTGTGAAAAATATCAACAATAAAGTATAATATTATTAATGTCATTTGATATATACTACTTTAATTAAATGATATAGAATCCTATAATAACCATTATCAACAATTAATTGACATATTATGTACCATACATACCCCCTGATGGACCTGTACCAGATTGTGTTGACGCTTGTGTTGGGTTCTGAGTCTGGGATACTGTTGGTGTCAGAGATGGAGATACAGTTACAGGTTGGGTGACCATATTAGGGTCAGACAATACTTCTTTCAACTTGGACATAAGTGGATTGTTTCCTAGTCCACATGCTCCATTGAAATCATCCAGATCCATTGCCCAAACCATTGATCCACCTAATCCGTGTGTTTTCACATAATTGGCCTGAAGTAAATACGTCAAGCTTAGTAAGAAACAAGAAAATGTATTTCCCACAAAGAAAGTCATACACTATTATCATTAAGAAATAAAATCACAATGAAATACTTAAGAGGACTAGCAGAATAATTCAGAACTTTTTGGTATTTAATTCATACAAGTGATCATTTTCATTTCTTTAAGAGATTGGTCTTGTCAATCAATATTCAGTAAAGAATGTGTTTTATTTTAATAAGATAAAAACTGCTTAAAATGCTTCTATGAAGGAAATAATGTATGGTAGTAATTTGGAGCACATTTCTGTTGACAACTGACATACGTGTGTCATTTATACAAACTGAACTAACTTTAATTTCTATGCTCTGTAGATCATCATATCCCACCCACTGGTCACCATGATAGGCATATGGTACTTTCTGTTCATCGTTCCACACTCTTGTCCAACCAGCTGCTAAATTCTGACAAATCTAAAATCAAAATACAACACAAGAAGGTTTGAAATGTTCTTTACATATGAATGAAATATGCCAATATAAACGAAAACATTCAACTATATTCTCCAAAACGGCCCTTTTATGGCAATTTATTTGTTTTACAAAAATAGTCTTGTTTTCCATATGCTTAAGAAATAATTCTCCCATGTCATGTTTTATGCTCATTTTATCATGGGGAGGCATTAATATTCTTGTCGATACTATACACCCAGCGATAGCATTTTGCATTTAACTACTTAGATAAGAAAAATGCTAACAAAATCGTAAAATAAAATCAGCGTTCCTTGTAAACTACGTCACCGGAAGACGACAAATTACAAAAGTCAAAATCGATAGATGTCTGTCTTAAGTATTTTTTCCGGAAAAAAAATATGTCGAGAAATAATTTATGCTTGTATGCACCACTGTCCTGTATGTTGTTTGTAAACGGATCAGACGATGACGCAACAACATGTGCTTTTTCAAGGGGGTGTTGCAAAGTTAACTGAACAGCCGTAACTAGCCGTTTGTGGAGGACTGTCCCAATTAGGGAATCAATGACTTTTTAAACTTTTTAAAGAAAACATCATTGATTTCTATTTGTATTACTTTAATTACTGGTTTACGAGATCAGATAGTGGAAAACACCGATAGGACTTCACACATGTCCTAAAATTAATTGTGCTATTTAGAGAATAGGTTTGTTTAAAAAGCGAAGGCAGCACACCATAATAGAATAACTCATTAACAATAACGCAAAAATAATCACAAACAATATACCTCATGGTATGCCAGAAATCCAGCTTCACCAGTATATGTACCAGCTGTCCCAGCTCCTGCAGCAGCTTTACCCAATTCATGATCCCCAGTAGCCATCCTGAACGATCTTCCATACAATCCCATACCAACTACTAATTTTTCCTTTGGCGTGCCTTCGCTTAACCAATAGTTAATTGCATAGTCCTACATAAAATATTTTTATAATAATTGTGTTGATTTTCAAGATGATATTTCCAATTATTCCCTCATATTCGATATTTACCTTTGTTGTGATGAGTAATGCAGTTCACTAACATATACGAGGTCATATGTATATTTTTTAATGACAAACGTTATTTCTTTGCTTACCTTCAAACTTTTCTTGTGTATTAGGGGATGTTATTAAAAACCAGTTATGATTGCCTATTAATATTCAAGTAATACTTTTACTGATTTTATAAATCACTTCAGGTGTGAAACCACTAATTAATTTCTTTAAAGGTTTGCTGCTGAATTTATGGTTTTTTGAGTTTATCTGGCCATTTTGTCTGAAGTTTAACCTTTCCAACACTATATATTTTCTGAAACGTACATGATTCCTCTACGTTCTGTGAAAATATCATGGGATGTTTAAAGTCGTGCAGTGGAATACCATGCCCTGGGACATTCCCTATTCTAAAAATAGCAACTTTATTTCAGGAATTTCAGCATTTATAGGTCATGTATCAAGACATCCATAAAGGATTAAAATACAACTAAATGCAACCAAATGTGGACTCAAAATAATCCTTATATATTGACCTTCAATTGTTAATTTTGTTTATGCCTTTACACATAATATTTTCAAAATACAACAAAGCGAAAGGAACTTTTTTCTTTAAAAAGGACTACTTTTGTATATGTTCTAAGCTCTGTTTGGTCAATAAGTGGATTGATACCTTTAACAACATACTACATGCAGGATAAATCATGGTTTATTTGGTTCAGTTTTTAAAATTCATTAAATATTACGCAAAAAGAACGGAAAAACTGTGATCTGAAGCTTTCATGTCAATGCTAGCTCATATTTAAAAACAAATCAACATTTGTATTTGTTTGTTGATGAACATAGAACCTCTTGAACATAAACTCTACCTGGTTTAGACGTTTTTCACTGCTAGTTTCATCACTGCGCTCGTACAGTGGACTATTATGTCCCAGTTTGCTCTCGTAGCTTCCATGGAAGTCATAGGACATCAAATGAATGAAATCAAGCTCTCTAATTAAAAAAAAAGTAAATATCTTTGGTAAATCTTAATTTAATATTAATAAATATTCAAATGTTTGATGGTAACAAAAATATTACACCAATAAAATATTATCTGCATTTATTGATACAAATTTTCTAGAGAAATACTTAAATAAATACTCTTGTAATTTCTAAATAGCATGCAAGGAAATTTGTTTTCTCTGATTACAATGGAATCATTTAATAGAGGAGGTAAAAACTTAAATATTACTGTGCAATTTTGTTGATTTCGTAAGCTGTCGTTGCCGCTTCTCCTGCAGATACAGCAGCTGTCAAAAGTAGTCGTGGTTTTCCAGTTGTTGCAGCCTCATTTTCAAATTCTCTTCTTAAAATCTAAATAGATCAAAACAATATGATTCCTAGATCGTCAAAAATATATATCTGGAGAAATTTTCTTTATTTCATAAATCTTTAGATGATATGTAATAACGAAACAAGTAAAAATTCTTCACGAAAAGACTGGTTCAGCCCAACAGAAAGGAATGTTTACAAGTCTGTTATATTTTATAATTATATAGCATTTTCTTGCATTTATGACAAAGTAATGGCTTAACTGACTAATATAAATTTCAGTATACCTGACACAATTCAGTAAATCTTTCACGGTCTTCGGGAGGACTTCCTCTGTGAGCAGGATATTCCCAATCAAGGTCAAGACCATCAAAGTTGATATTCCTCAAATATGTGATCACATTACCAGCAAACGTATTCATGTTGGCTGTGTTATCTACTAGTTGTGTAAATTTTTCTACTCCATGAGTCCATCCTCCAATGGCCAGTGAGATCTTCAGGTCTGGATTCTGAAGCTTTAATTTGACCACTTTCTGATAGTTGTCTACAATGGAGTAGAAAGTCTTCATTATTTATTTCAATGCATAAAAAAGGAACGAGTGCATGTTAACTGTTTCCAGTTTTGTTTACCTGTTAAAACGGAGGTTAATGTTCAAAGAAGATTCATCAAAGTCGAATGACACGACTGACTTTGGCGAGTACTAGATAATGAAGGTCAAAATACAAACTCAACAGCAAATCAAATGCAAAATATATACACAAGCAGAATAACTGTAGGATCAACTAACATAGTTATGTAATAGAGTGGTTCTATTAGAGGACGTAACAAGTCTGTCATGGGGTCAAAAGTTCAGGAGCCTGAAGTGGTCACTCGGTTTGTTTTATTATTATGTGTCTTGAAAATACATTTATTGTCAAAATATGTAATTGTATGTCAGCCTTCCATTGTAATTAATGATCATACCTTCAACACCGTCAGTTCTCAAATCATTCCACTCGTATGGTGCGATGTTATTCCCGTCCACTTTGCCGAAGGCATATACAATATGGGTACACAAGTTTGGATCAATGTTTGCTGGTTCAAATGTATATGGTGCTTGTCGGTATTGTGCCCAGTTAGTATGGTAACAAGTTCTCACAAACTGACTATTTCCTATAAAATAATATATAATATCACATACTATTGAGAAAACAGTTTACTGGAAATGTATTGGTCCACATAGTTGATCAAAGCTCAATAAACAGAAGAGTGCTACATTAAACCATGGTGTCCTTATCACATTTCAATACAGCATAACATCATAATATTGACACAGTTTGGCTTCCATAATCATTTCTGTGGTATCTGTGAAAAATATCAACAATAAAGTATAATATTATTAATGTCATTTGATATATACTACTTTAATTAAATGATATAGAATCCTATAATAACCATTATCAACAATTAATTGACATATTATGTATCATACATACCCCCTGATGGACCTGTACCAGATTGTGTTGACGCTTGTGTTGGGTTCTGAGTCTGGGATACTGTTGGTGTCAGAGATGGAGATACAGTTACAGGTTGGGTGACCATATTAGGGTCAGACAATACTTCTTTCAACTTGGACATAAGTGGATTGTTTCCTAGTCCACATGCTCCATTGAAATCATCCAGATCCATTGCCCAAACCATTGATCCACCTAATCCGTGTGTTTTCACATAATTGGCCTGAAGTAGATATGTCAAGCTTAGTAAGAAACAAGAAAATGTATTTCCCACAAAGAAAGTCATACACTATTATCATTATGAAATAAAATCACAATGAAATACTTAAGAGGACTAGCAGAATAATTCAGAACTTTTTGGTATTTAATTCATACAAGTGATCATTTTCATTTCTTTAAGAGATTGGTCTTGTCAATCAATATTCAGTAAAGAATGTGTTTTATTTTAATAAGATAAAAACTGCTTAAAATGCTTCTATGAAGGAAATAATGTATGGTAGTAATTTGGAGCACATTTCTGTTGACAACTGACATACGTGTGTCATTTATACAAACTGAACTAACTTTAATTTCTATGCTCTGTAGATCATCATATCCCACCCACTGGTCACCATGATAGGCATATGGTACTTTCTGTTCATCGTTCCACACTCTTGTCCATCCAGCTGCTAAATTCCGACAAATCTAAAATCAAAATACAACACAAGAAGGTTTGAAATGTTCTTTACATATGAATGAAATATGCCAATATAAACGAAAACATTCAACTATATTCTCCAAAACGGCCCTTTTATGGCGATTTATTTGTTTTACAAAAATAGTCTTGTTTTCCATATGCTTAAGAAATAATTCTCCCATGTCATGTTTTATGCTCAATTTATCATGGGGAGGCATTAATATTCTTGTCGATACTATACACCCAGCGATAGCATTTTGCATTTAACTACTTAGATAAGAAAAATGCTAACAAAATCGCAAAATAAAATCAGCGTTCCTTGTAAACTACGTCACCGGAAGACGACAAATTACAAAAGTCAAAATCGATAGATGTCTGTCTTAAGTATTTTTTCCGGAAAAAAATTATGTCGAGAAATAATTTATGCTTGTATGCACCACTGTCCTGTATGTTGTTTGTAAACGGATCAGACGATGACGCAACAACATGTGCTTTTTCAAGGGGGTGTTGCAAAGTTAACTGAACAGCCGTAACTAGCCGTTTGTGGAGGACTGTCCCAATTAGGGAATCAATGACTTTTTAAACTTTTTAAAGAAAACATCATTGATTTCTATTTGT
Organism: Bathymodiolus brooksi; assembly: GCA_963680875.1. Classification (NCBI taxonomy): domain Eukaryota; kingdom Metazoa; phylum Mollusca; class Bivalvia; order Mytilida; family Modiolidae; genus Bathymodiolus; species Bathymodiolus brooksi. The sequence continues at coordinate 21,099,817 of OY804579.1, forward strand.
ATTACTTTAATTACTGGTTTACGAGATCAGATAGTGGAAAACACCGATAGGACTTCACACATGTCCTAAAATTAATTGTGCTATTTAGAGAATAGGTTTGTTTAAAAAGCGAAGGCAGCACACCATAATAGAATAACTCATTAACAATAACGCAAAAATAATCACAAACAATATACCTCATGGTATGCCAGAAATCCAGCTTCACCAGTATATGTACCAGCTGTCCCAGCTCCTGCAGCAGCTTTACCCAATTCATGATCCCCAGTAGCCATCCTGAACGATCTTCCATACAATCCCATACCAACTACTAATTTTTCCTTTGGCGTGCCTTCGCTTAACCAATAGTTAATTGCATAGTCCTACATAAAATATTTTTATAATAATTGTGTTGATTTTCAAGATGATATTTCCAATTATTCCCTCATATTCGATATTTACCTTTGTTGTGATGAGTAATGCAGTTCACTAACATATACGAGGTCATATGTATATTTTTTAATGACAAACGTTATTTCTTTGCTTACCTTCAAACTTTTCTTGTGTATTAGGGGATGTTATTAAAAACCAGTTATGATTGCCGATTAATATTCAAGTAATACTTTTCCTGATTTTATAAATCACTTCAGGTGTGAAACCACTAATTAATTTCTTTAAAGGTTTGCTGCTGAATTTATGTTTTTTTGAGTCTACATGGCCATTTTGTCTGAAGTTTAACCTTTCCAACACTATATATTTTCTGAAACGTACATGATTCCTCTACGTTCTGTGAAAATATCATGGGATGTTTAAAGTCGTGCAGTGGAATACCATGCACTGGGACATTCCCTATTCTAAAAATAGCAACTTTATTTCAGGAATTTCAGCATTTATAGGTCATGTATCAAGACATCCATAAAGGATTAAAATACAACTAAATGCAACCAAATGTGGACTCAAAATAATCCTTATATATTGACCTTCAATTATTAATTTTGTTTATGCCTTTACACATAATATTTTCAAAATACAACAAAGCGAAAGGAACTTTTTTCTTTAAAAAGGACTACTTTTGTATATGTTCTAAGCTCTGATTGGTCAATAAGTGGATTGATACCTTTAACAACATACTACATGCAGGATAAATCATGGTTTATTTGATTCAGTTTTTAAAATTCATTAAATATTACGCAAAAAGAACGGAAAAACTGTGATCTGAAGCTTTCATGTCAATTCTAGCTCATATTTAAAAACAAATCAACATTTGTATTTGTTTGTTGATGAACATAGAACCTCTTGAACATAAACTCTACCTGGTTTAGACGTTTTTCACTGCTAGTTTCATCACTGCGCTCGTACAGTGGACTGTTATGTCCCAGTTTGCTCTCGTAGCTTCCATGGAAGTCATAGGACATCAAATGAATGAAATCAAGCTCTCTAATTAAAAAAAAAGTAAATATCTTTGGTAAATCTTAATTTAATATTAATAAATATTCAAAGGCTTGATGGTAACAAAAATATTACACCAATAAAATATTATCTGCATTTATTGATACAAATTTTCTAGAGAAATACTTAAATAAATACTTAATAAATACTCTTGTAATTTCTAAATAGCATGCAAGGAAATTTTTTTTCTCTGATTACAATGGAATCATTTAATAGAGGAGGTAAAAACTTAAATATTACTGTGCAATTTTGTTGATTTCGTAAGCTGTCGTTGCCGATTCTCCTGCAGATACAGCAGCTGTCAAAAGTAGTCGTGGTTTTCCAGTTGTTGCAGCCTCATTTTCAAATTCTCTTCTTAAAATCTAAATAGATCAAAACAATATGATTCCTAGATCGTCAAAAATATATATCTGGAGAAATTTTCTTTATTTCATAAATCTTTAGATGATATGTAATAACGAAACAAGTAAAAATTCTTCACGAAAAGACTGGTTCAGCCCAACAGAAAGGAATGTTTACAAGTCTGTTATATTTTATAATTATATAGCATTTTCTTGCATTTATGACAAAGTAATGGTTTAACTGACTAATATAAATTTCAGTATACCTGACACAATTCAGTAAATCTTTCACGGTCTTCGGGAGGACTTCCTCTGTGAGCAGGATATTCCCAATCAAGGTCAAGACCATCAAAGTTGATATTCCTCAAATATGTGATCACATTACCAGCAAACGTATTCATGTTGGCTGTGTTATCTACTAGTTGTGTAAATTTTTCTACTCCATGAGTCCATCCTCCAATGGCCAGTGAGATCTTCAGGTCTGGATTCTGAAGCTTTAATTTGACCACTTTCTGATAGTTGTCTACAATGGAGTAGAAAGTCTTCATTATTTATTTCAATGCATAAAAAAGGAACGAGTGCATGTTAACTGTTTCCAGTTTTGTTTACCTGTTAAAACGGAGGTTAATGTTCAAAGAAGATTCATCAAAGTCGAATGACACGACTGACTTTGGCGAGTACTAGATAATGAAGGTCAAAATACAAACTCAACAGCAAATCAAATGCAAAATATATACACAAGCAGAATAACTGTAGGATCAACTAACATAGTTATGTAATAGAGTGGTTCTATTAGAGGACGTAACAAGTCTGTCATGGGGTCAAAAGTTCAGGAGCCTGAAGTGGTCACTCGGTTTGTTTTATTATTATGTGTCTTGAAAATACATTTATTGTCAAAATATGTAATTGTATGTCAGCCTTCCATTGTAATTAATGATCATACCTTCAACACCGTCAGTTCTCAAATCATTCCACTCGTATGGTGCGATGTTATTCCCGTCCACTTTGCCGAAGGCATATACAATATGGGTACACAAGTTTGGATCAATGTTTGCTGGTTCAAATGTATATGGTGCTTGTCGGTATTGTGCCCAGTTAGTATGGTAACAAGTTCTCACAAACTGACTATTTCCTATAAAATAATATATAATATCACATACTATTGAGAAAACAGTTTACTGGAAATGTATTGGTCCACATAGTTGATCAAAGCTCAATAAACAGAAGAGTGCTACATTAAACCATGGTGTCCTTATCACATTTCAATACAGCATAACATCATAATATTGACACAGTTTGGCTTCCATAATCATTTCTGTGGTATCTGTGAAAAATATCAACAATAAAGTATAATATTATTAATGTCATTTGATATATACTACTTTAATTAAATGATATAGAATCCTATAATAACCATTATCAACAATTAATTGACATATTATGTATCATACATACCCCCTGATGGACCTGTACCAGATTGTGTTGACGCTTGTGTTGGGTTCTGAGTCTGGGATACTGTTGGTGTCAGAGATGGAGATACAGTTACAGGTTGGGTGACCATATTAGGGTCAGACAATACTTCTTTCAACTTGGACATAAGCGGATTGTTTCCTAGTCCACATGCTCCATTGAAATCATCCAGATCCATTGCCCAAACCATTGATCCACCTAATCCGTGTGTTTTCACATAATTGGCCTGAAGTAGATATGTCAAGCTTAGTAAGAAACAAGAAAATGTATTTCCCACAAAGAAAGTCATACACTATTATCATTAAGAAATAAAATCACAATGAAATACTTAAGAGGACTAGCAGAATAATTCAGAACTTTTTGGTATTTAATTCATACAAGTGATCATTTTCATTTCTTTAAGAGATTGGTCTTGTCAATCAATATTCAGTAAAGAATGTGTTTTATTTTAATAAGATAAAAACTGCTTAAAATGCTTCTATGAAGGAAATAATGTATGGTAGTAATTTGGAGCACATTTCTGTTGACAACTGACATATGTGTGTCATTTATACAAACTGAACTAACTTTAATTTCTATGCTCTGTAGATCATCATATCCCACCCACTGGTCACCATGATAGGCATATGGTACTTTCTGTTCATGGTTCCACACTCTTGTCCATCCAGCTGCTAAATTCCGACAAATCTAAAATCAAAATACAACACAAGAAGGTTTGAAATGTTCTTTACATATGAATGAAATATGCCAATATAAACGAAAACATTCAACTATATTCTCCAAAACGGCCCTTTTATGGCGATTTATTTGTTTTACAAAAATAGTCTTGTTTTCCATATGCTTAAGAAATAATTCTCCCATGTCATGTTTTATGCTCAATTTATCATGGGGAGGCATTAATATTCTTGTCGATACTATACACCCAGCGATAGCATTTTGCATTTAACTACTTAGAAAAGAAAAATGCTAACAAAATCGTAAAATAAAATCAGCGTTCCTTGTAAACTACGTCACCGGAAGACGACAAATTACAAAGGTCAAAATCGATAGATGTCTGTCTTAAGTATTTTTTCCGGAAAAAAATTATGTCGAGAAATAATTTATGCTTGTATGCACCACTGTCCTGTATGTTGTTTGTAAACGGATCAGACGATGACGCAACAACATGTGCTTTTTCAAGGGGGTGTTGCAAAGTTAACTGAACAGCCGTAACTAGCCGTTTGTGGAGGACTGTCCCAATTAGGGAATCAATGACTTTTTAAACTTTTTAAAGAAAACATCATTGATTTCTATTTGTATTACTTTAATTACTGGTTTACGAGATCAGATAGTGGAAAACACCGATAGGACTTCACACATGTCCTAAAATTAATTGTGCTATTTAGAGAATAGGTTTGTTTAAAAAGCGAAGGCAGCACACCATAATAGAATAACTCATTAACAATAACGCAAAAATAATCACAAACAATATACCTCATGGTATGCCAGAAATCCAGCTTCACCAGTATATGTACCAGCTGTCCCAGCTCCTGCAGCAGCTTTACCCAATTCATGATCCCCAGTAGCCATCCTGAACGATCTTCCATACAATCCCATACCAACTACTAATTTTTCCTTTGGCGTGCCTTCGCTTAACCAATAGTTAATTGCATAGTCCTACATAAAATATTTTTATAATAATTGTGTTGATTTTCAAGATGATATTTCCAATTATTCCCTCATATTCGATATTTACCTTTGTTGTGATGAGTAATGCAGTTCACTAACATATACGAGGTCATATGTATATTTTTTAATGACAAACGTTATTTCTTTGCTTACCTTCAAACTTTTCTTGTGTATTAGGGGATGTTATTAAAAACCAGTTATGATTGCCTATTAATATTCAAGTAATACTTTTACTGATTTTATAAATCACTTCAGGTGTGAAACCACTAATTAATTTCTTTAAAGGTTTGCTGCTGAATTTATGGTTTTTTGAGTTTATCTGGCCATTTTGTCTGAAGTTTAACCTTTCCAACACTATATATTTTCTGAAACGTACATGATTCCTCTACGTTCTGTGAAAATATCATGGGATGTTTAAAGTCGTGCAGTGGAATACCATGCCCTGGGACATTCCCTATTCTAAAAATAGCAACTTTATTTCAGGAATTTCAGCATTTATAGGTCATGTATCAAGACATCCATAAAGGATTAAAATACAACTAAATGCAACCAAATGTGGACTCAAAATAATCCTTATATATTGACCTTCAATTGTTAATTTTGTTTATGCCTTTACACATAATATTTTCAAAATACAACAAAGCGAAAGGAACTTTTTTCTTTAAAAAGGACTACTTTTGTATATGTTCTAAGCTCTGTTTGGTCAATAAGTGGATTGATACCTTTAACAACATACTACATGCAGGATAAATCATGGTTTATTTGGTTCAGTTTTTAAAATTCATTAAATATTACGCAAAAAGAACGGAAAAACTGTGATCTGAAGCTTTCATGTCAATGCTAGCTCATATTTAAAAACAAATCAACATTTGTATTTGTTTGTTGATGAACATAGAACCTCTTGAACATAAACTCTACCTGGTTTAGACGTTTTTCACTGCTAGTTTCATCACTGCGCTCGTACAGTGGACTATTATGTCCCAGTTTGCTCTCGTAGCTTCCATGGAAGTCATAGGACATCAAATGAATGAAATCAAGCTCTCTAATTAAAAAAAAAGTAAATATCTTTGGTAAATCTTAATTTAATATTAATAAATATTCAAATGTTTGATGGTAACAAAAATATTACACCAATAAAATATTATCTGCATTTATTGATACAAATTTTCTAGAGAAATACTTAAATAAATACTCTTGTAATTTCTAAATAGCATGCAAGGAAATTTGTTTTCTCTGATTACAATGGAATCATTTAATAGAGGAGGTAAAAACTTAAATATTACTGTGCAATTTTGTTGATTTCGTAAGCTGTCGTTGCCGCTTCTCCTGCAGATACAGCAGCTGTCAAAAGTAGTCGTGGTTTTCCAGTTGTTGCAGCCTCATTTTCAAATTCTCTTCTTAAAATCTAAATAGATCAAAACAATATGATTCCTAGATCGTCAAAAATATATATCTGGAGAAATTTTCTTTATTTCATAAATCTTTAGATGATATGTAATAACGAAACAAGTAAAAATTCTTCACGAAAAGACTGGTTCAGCCCAACAGAAAGGAATGTTTACAAGTCTGTTATATTTTATAATTATATAGCATTTTCTTGCATTTATGACAAAGTAATGGCTTAACTGACTAATATAAATTTCAGTATACCTGACACAATTCAGTAAATCTTTCACGGTCTTCGGGAGGACTTCCTCTGTGAGCAGGATATTCCCAATCAAGGTCAAGACCATCAAAGTTGATATTCCTCAAATATGTGATCACATTACCAGCAAACGTATTCATGTTGGCTGTGTTATCTACTAGTTGTGTAAATTTTTCTACTCCATGAGTCCATCCTCCAATGGCCAGTGAGATCTTCAGGTCTGGATTCTGAAGCTTTAATTTGACCACTTTCTGATAGTTGTCTACAATGGAGTAGAAAGTCTTCATTATTTATTTCAATGCATAAAAAAGGAACGAGTGCATGTTAACTGTTTCCAGTTTTGTTTACCTGTTAAAACGGAGGTTAATGTTCAAAGAAGATTCATCAAAGTCGAATGACACGACTGACTTTGGCGAGTACTAGATAATGAAGGTCAAAATACAAACTCAACAGCAAATCAAATGCAAAATATATACACAAGCAGAATAACTGTAGGATCAACTAACATAGTTATGTAATAGAGTGGTTCTATTAGAGGACGTAACAAGTCTGTCATGGGGTCAAAAGTTCAGGAGCCTGAAGTGGTCACTCGGTTTGTTTTATTATTATGTGTCTTGAAAATACATTTATTGTCAAAATATGTAATTGTATGTCAGCCTTCCATTGTAATTAATGATCATACCTTCAACACCGTCAGTTCTCAAATCATTCCACTCGTATGGTGCGATGTTATTCCCGTCCACTTTGCCGAAGGCATATACAATATGGGTACACAAGTTTGGATCAATGTTTGCTGGTTCAAATGTATATGGTGCTTGTCGGTATTGTGCCCAGTTAGTATGGTAACAAGTTCTCACAAACTGACTATTTCCTATAAAATAATATATAATATCACATACTATTGAGAAAACAGTTTACTGGAAATGTATTGGTCCACATAGTTGATCAAAGCTCAATAAACAGAAGAGTGCTACATTAAACCATGGTGTCCTTATCACATTTCAATACAGCATAACATCATAATATTGACACAGTTTGGCTTCCATAATCATTTCTGTGGTATCTGTGAAAAATATCAACAATAAAGTATAATATTATTAATGTCATTTGATATATACTACTTTAATTAAATGATATAGAATCCTATAATAACCATTATCAACAATTAATTGACATATTATGTATCATACATACCCCCTGATGGACCTGTACCAGATTGTGTTGACGCTTGTGTTGGGTTCTGAGTCTGGGATACTGTTGGTGTCAGAGATGGAGATACAGTTACAGGTTGGGTGACCATATTAGGGTCAGACAATACTTCTTTCAACTTGGACATAAGTGGATTGTTTCCTAGTCCACATGCTCCATTGAAATCATCCAGATCCATTGCCCAAACCATTGATCCACCTAATCCGTGTGTTTTCACATAATTGGCCTGAAGTAGATATGTCAAGCTTAGTAAGAAACAAGAAAATGTATTTCCCACAAAGAAAGTCATACACTATTATCATTATGAAATAAAATCACAATGAAATACTTAAGAGGACTAGCAGAATAATTCAGAACTTTTTGGTATTTAATTCATACAAGTGATCATTTTCATTTCTTTAAGAGATTGGTCTTGTCAATCAATATTCAGTAAAGAATGTGTTTTATTTTAATAAGATAAAAACTGCTTAAAATGCTTCTATGAAGGAAATAATGTATGGTAGTAATTTGGAGCACATTTCTGTTGACAACTGACATACGTGTGTCATTTATACAAACTGAACTAACTTTAATTTCTATGCTCTGTAGATCATCATATCCCACCCACTGGTCACCATGATAGGCATATGGTACTTTCTGTTCATCGTTCCACACTCTTGTCCATCCAGCTGCTAAATTCCGACAAATCTAAAATCAAAATACAACACAAGAAGGTTTGAAATGTTCTTTACATATGAATGAAATATGCCAATATAAACGAAAACATTCAACTATATTCTCCAAAACGGCCCTTTTATGGCGATTTATTTGTTTTACAAAAATAGTCTTGTTTTCCATATGCTTAAGAAATAATTCTCCCATGTCATGTTTTATGCTCAATTTATCATGGGGAGGCATTAATATTCTTGTCGATACTATACACCCAGCGATAGCATTTTGCATTTAACTACTTAGATAAGAAAAATGCTAACAAAATCGCAAAATAAAATCAGCGTTCCTTGTAAACTACGTCACCGGAAGACGACAAATTACAAAAGTCAAAATCGATAGATGTCTGTCTTAAGTATTTTTTCCGGAAAAAAATTATGTCGAGAAATAATTTATGCTTGTATGCACCACTGTCCTGTATGTTGTTTGTAAACGGATCAGACGATGACGCAACAACATGTGCTTTTTCAAGGGGGTGTTGCAAAGTTAACTGAACAGCCGTAACTAGCCGTTTGTGGAGGACTGTCCCAATTAGGGAATCAATGACTTTTTAAACTTTTTAAAGAAAACATCATTGATTTCTATTTGTATTACTTTAATTACTGGTTTACGAGATCAGATAGTGGAAAACACCGATAGGACTTCACACATGTCCTAAAATTAATTGTGCTATTTAGAGAATAGGTTTGTTTAAAAAGCGAAGGCAGCACACCATAATAGAATAACTCATTAACAATAACGCAAAAATAATCACAAACAATATACCTCATGGTATGCCAGAAATCCAGCTTCACCAGTATATGTACCAGCTGTCCCAGCTCCTGCAGCAGCTTTACCCAATTCATGATCCCCAGTAGCCATCCTGAACGATCTTCCATACAATCCCATACCAACTACTAATTTTTCCTTTGGCGTGCCTTCGCTTAACCAATAGTTAATTGCATAGTCCTACATAAAATATTTTTATAATAATTGTGTTGATTTTCAAGATGATATTTCCAATTATTCCCTCATATTCGATATTTACCTTTGTTGTGATGAGTAATGCAGTTCACTAACATATACGAGGTCATATGTATATTTTTTAATGACAAACGTTATTTCTTTGCTTACCTTCAAACTTTTCTTGTGTATTAGGGGATGTTATTAAAAACCAGTTATGATTGCCGATTAATATTCAAGTAATACTTTTCCTGATTTTATAAATCACTTCAGGTGTGAAACCACTAATTAATTTCTTTAAAGGTTTGCTGCTGAATTTATGGTTTTTTGAGTCTATCTGGCCATTTTGTCTGAAGTTTAACCTTTCCAACACTATATATTTTCTGAAACGTACATGATTCCTCTACGTTCTGTGAAAATATAATGGGATGTTTAAAGTCGTGCAGTGGAATACCATGCCCTGGGACATTCCCTATTCTAAAAATAGCAACTTTATTTCAGGAATTTCAGCATTTATAGGTCATGTATCAAGACATCCATAAAGGATTAAAATACAACTAAATGCAACCAAATGTGGACTCAAAATAATCCTTATATATTGACCTTCAATTATTAATTTTGTTTATGCCTTTACACATAATATTTTCAAAATACAACAAAGCGAAAGGAACTTTTTTCTTTAAAAAGGACTACTTTTGTATATGTTCTAAGCTCTGACTGGTCAATAAGTATATTGATACCTTTAACAACATACTACATGCAGGATAAATCATGGTTTATTTGGTTGTTTTTAAAATTCATTAAATATTACGCAAAAAGAACGGAAAAACTGTGATCTGAAGCTTTCATGTCAATGCTAGCTCATATTTAAAAACAAATCAACATTTGTATTTGTTTGTTGATGAACATAGAACCTCTTGAACATAAACTCTACCTGGTTTAGACGTTTTTCACTGCTAGTTTCATCACTGCGCTCGTACAGTGGACTGTTATGTCCCAGTTTGCTCTCGTAGCTTCCATGGAAGTCATAGGACATCAAATGAATGAAATCAAGCTCTCTAATTAAAAAAAAAGTAAATATCTTTGGTAAATCTTAATTTAATATTAATAAATATTCAAATGTTTGATGGTAACAAAAATATTACACCAATAAAATATTATCTGCATTTATTGATACAAATTTTCTAGAGAAATACTTAAATAAATACTTAATAAATACTCTTGTAATTTCTAAATAGCATGCAAGGAAATTTGTTTTCTCTGATTACAATGGAATCATTTAATAGAGGAGGTAAAAACTTAAATATTACTGTGCAATTTTGTTGATTTCGTAAGCTGTCATTGCCGCTTCTCCTGCAGATACAGCAGCTGTCAAAAGTAGTCGTGGTTTTCCAGTTGTTGCAGCCTCATTTTCAAATTCTCTTCTTAAAATCTAAATAGATCAAAACAATATGATTCCTAGATCGTCAAAAATATATATCTGGAAAATTTTTATTTATTTCATAAATCTTTAGATGATATGTAATAACGAAACAAGTAAAAATTCTTCACGAAAAGACTGGTTCAGCCCAACAGAAAGGAATGTTTACAAGTCTGTTATATTTTATAATTATATAGCATTTTCTTGCATTTATGACAAAGTAATGGCTTAACTGACTAATATAAATTTCAGTATACCTGACACAATTCAGTAAATCTTTCACGGTCTTCGGGAGGACTTCCTCTGTGAGCAGGATATTCCCAATCAAGGTCAAGACCATCAAAGTTGATATTCCTCAAATATGTGATCACATTACCAGCAAACGTATTCATGTTGGCTGTGTTATCTACTAGTTGTGTAAATTTTTCTACTCCATGAGTCCATCCTCCAATGGCCAGTGAGATCTTCAGGTCTGGATTCTGAAGCTTTAATTTGACCACTTTCTGATAGTTGTCTACAATGGAGTAGAAAGTCTTCATTATTTATTTCAATGCATAAAAAAGGAACGAGTGCATGTTAACTGTTTCCAGTTTTGTTTACCTGTTAAAACGGAGGTTAATGTTCAAAGAAGATTCATCAAAGTCGAATGACACGACTGACTTTGGCGAGTACTAGATAATGAAGGTCAAAATACAAACTCAACAGCAAATCAAATGCAAAATATATACTAAAGCAGAATAACTGTAGGATCAACTAACATAGTTATGTAATAGAGTGGTTCTATTAGAGGACGTAACAAGTCTGTCATGGGGTCAAAAGTTCAGGAGCCTGAAGTGGTCACTCGGTTTGTTTTATTATTATGTGTCTTGAAAATACATTTATTGTCAAAATATGTAATTGTATGTCAGCCTTCCATTGTAATTAATGATCATACCTTCAACACCGTCAGTTCTCAAATCATTCCACTCGTATGGTGCGATGTTATTCCCGTCCACTTTGCCGAAGGCATATACAATATGGGTACACAAGTTTGGATCAATGTTTGCTGGTTCAAATGTATATGGTGCTTGTCGGTATTGTGCCCAGTTAGTATGGTAACAAGTTCTCACAAACTGACTATTTCCTATAAAATAATATATAATATCACATACTATTGAGAAAACAGTTTACTGGAAATGTATTGGTCCACATAGTTGATCAAAGCTCAATAAACAGAAGAGTGCTACATTAAACCATGGTGTCCTTATCACATTTCAATACAGCATAACATCATAATATTGACACAGTTTGGCTTCCATAATCATTTCTGTGGTATCTGTGAAAAATATCAACAATAAAGTATAATATTATTAATGTCATTTGATATATACTACTTTAATTAAATGATATAGAATCCTATAATAACCATTATCAACAATTAATTGACATATTATGTATCATACATACCCCCTGATGGACCTGTACCAGATTGTGTTGACGCTTGTGTTGGGTTCTGAGTCTGGGATACTGTTGGTGTCAGAGATGGAGATACAGTTACAGGTTGGGTGACCATATTAGGGTCAGACAATACTTCTTTCAACTTGGACATAAGCGGATTGTTTCCTAGTCCACATGCTCCATTGAAATCATCCAGATCCATTGCCCAAACCATTGATCCACCTAATCCGTGTGTTTTCACATAATTGGCCTGAAGTAGATATGTCAAGCTTAGTAAGAAACAAGAAAATGTATTTCCCACAAAGAAAGTCATACACTATTATCATTAAGAAATAAAATCACAATGAAATACTTAAGAGGACTAGCAGAATAATTCAGAACTTTTTGGTATTTAATTCATACAAGTGATCATTTTCATTTCTTTAAGAGATTGGTCTTGTCAATCAATATTCAGTAAAGAATGTGTTTTATTTTAATAAGATAAAAACTGCTTAAAATGCTTCTATGAAGGAAATAATGTATGGTAGTAATTTGGAGCACATTTCTGTTGACAACTGACATATGTGTGTCATTTATACAAACTGAACTAACTTTAATTTCTATGCTCTGTAGATCATCATATCCCACCCACTGGTCACCATGATAGGCATATGGTACTTTCTGTTCATGGTTCCACACTCTTGTCCATCCAGCTGCTAAATTCCGACAAATCTAAAATCAAAATACAACACAAGAAGGTTTGAAATGTTCTTTACATATGAATGAAATATGCCAATATAAACGAAAACATTCAACTATATTCTCCAAAACGGCCCTTTTATGGCGATTTATTTGTTTTACAAAAATAGTCTTGTTTTCCATATGCTTAAGAAATAATTCTCCCATGTCATGTTTTATGCTCAATTTATCATGGGGAGGCATTAATATTCTTGTCGATACTATACACCCAGCGATAGCATTTTGCATTTAACTACTTAGAAAAGAAAAATGCTAACAAAATCGTAAAATAAAATCAGCGTTCCTTGTAAACTACGTCACCGGAAGACGACAAATTACAAAGGTCAAAATCGATAGATGTCTGTCTTAAGTATTTTTTCCGGAAAAAAATTATGTCGAGAAATAATTTATGCTTGTATGCACCACTGTCCTGTATGTTGTTTGTAAACGGATCAGACGATGACGCAACAACATGTGCTTTTTCAAGGGGGTGTTGCAAAGTTAACTGAACAGCCGTAACTAGCCGTTTGTGGAGGACTGTCCCAATTAGGGAATCAATGACTTTTTAAACTTTTTAAAGAAAACATCATTGATTTCTATTTGTATTACTTTAATTACTGGTTTACGAGATCAGATAGTGGAAAACACCGATAGGACTTCACACATGTCCTAAAATTAATTGTGCTATTTAGAGAATAGGTTTGTTTAAAAAGCGAAGGCAGCACACCATAATAGAATAACTCATTAACAATAACGCAAAAATAATCACAAACAATTTACCTCATGGTATGCCAGAAATCCAGCTTCACCAGTATATGTACCAGCTGTCCCAGCTCCTGCAGCAGCTTTACCCAATTCATGATCCCCAGTAGCCATCCTGAACGATCTTCCATACAATCCCATACCAACTACTAATTTTTCCTTTGGCGTGCCTTCGCTTAACCAATAGTTAATTGCATAGTCCTACATAAAATATTTTTATAATAATTGTGTTGATTTTCAAGATGATATTTCCAATTATTCCCTCATATTCGATATTTACCTTTGTTGTGATGAGTAATGCAGTTCACTAACATATACGAGGTCATATGTATATTTTTTAATGACAAACGTTATTTCTTTGCTTACCTTCAAACTTTTCTTGTGTATTAGGGGATGTTATTAAAAACCAGTTATGATTGCTGATTAATATTCAAGTAATACTTTTCCTGATTTTATAAATCACTTCAGGTGTGAAACCACTAATTAATTTCTTTAAAGGTTTGCTGCTGAATTTATGGTTTTTTGAGTCTATCTGGCCATTTTGTCTGAAGTTTAACCTTTCCAACACTATATATTTTCTGAAACGTACATGATTCCTCTACGTTCTGTGAAAATATCATGGGATGTTTAAAGTCGTGCAGTGGAATACCATGCCCTGGGACATTCCCTATTCTAAAAATAGCAACTTTATTTCAGGAATTTCAGCATTTATAGGTCATGTATCAAGACATCCATAAAGGATTAAAATACAACTAAATGCAACCAAATGTGGACTCAAAATAATCCTTATATATTGACCTTCAATTATTAATTTTGTTTATGCCTTTACACATAATATTTTCAAAATACAACAAAGCGAAAGGAACTTTTTTCTTTAAAAAGGACTACTTTTGTATATGTTCTAAGCTCTGATTGGTCAATAAGTGGATTGATACCTTTAACAACATACTACATGCAGGATAAATCATGGTTTATTTGGTTCAGTTTTTAAAATTCATTAAATATTACACAAAAAGAATGGAAAAACTGTGATCTGAAGCTTTCATGTCAATGCTAGCTCATATTTAAAAACAAATCAACATTTGTATTTGTTTGTTGATGAACATAGAACCTCTTGAACATAAACTCTACCTGGTTTAGACGTTTTTCACTGCTAGTTTCATCACTGCGCTCGTACAGTGGACTGTTATGTCCAAGTTTGCTCTCGTAGCTTCCATGGAAGTCATAGGACATCAAATGAATGAAATCAAGCTCTCTAATTAAAAAAAAAGTAAATATCTTTGGTAAATCTTAATTTAATATTAATAAATATTCAAATGTTTGATGGTAACAAAAATATTACACCAATAAAATATTATCTGCATTTATTGATACAAATTTTCTAGAGAAATACTTAAATAAATACTCTTGTAATTTCTAAATAGCATGCAAGGAAATTTGTTTTCTCTGATTACAATGGAATCATTTAATAGAGGAGGTAAAAACTTAAATATTACTGTGCAATTTTGTTGATTTCGTAAGCTGTCGTTGCCGCTTCTCCTGCAGATACAGCAGCTGTCAAAAGTAGTCGTGGTTTTCCAGTTGTTGCAGCCTCATTTTCAAATTCTCTTCTTAAAATCTAAATAGATCAAAACAATATGATTCCTAGATCGTCAAAAATATATATCTGGAGAAATTTTCTTTATTTCATAAATCTTTAGATGATATGTAATAACGAAACAAGTAAAAATTCTTCACGAAAAGACTGGTTCAGCCCAACAGAAAGGAATGTTTACAAGTCTGTTATATTTTATAATTATATAGCATTTTCTTGCATTTATGACAAAGTAATGGCTTAACTGACTAATATAAATTTCAGTATACCTGACACAATTCAGTAAATCTTTCACGGTCTTCGGGAGGACTTCCTCTGTGAGCAGGATATTCCCAATCAAGGTCAAGACCATCAAAGTTGATATTCCTCAAATATGTGATCACATTACCAGCAAACGTATTCATGTTGGCTGTGTTATCTACTAGTTGTGTAAATTTTTCTACTCCATGAGTCCATCCTCCAATGGCCAGTGAGATCTTCAGGTCTGGATTCTGAAGCTTTAATTTGACCACTTTCTGATAGTTGTCTACAATGGAGTAGAAAGTCTTCATTATTTATTTCAATGCATAAAAAAGGAACGAGTGCATGTTAACTGTTTCCAGTTTTGTTTACCTGTTAAAACGGAGGTTAATGTTCAAAGAAGATTCATCAAAGTCGAATGACACGACTGACTTTGGCGAGTACTAGATAATGAAGGTCAAAATACAAACTCAACAGCAAATCAAATGCAAAATATATACACAAGCAGAATAACTGTAGGATCAACTAACATAGTTATGTAATAGAGTGGTTCTATTAGAGGACGTAACAAGTCTGTCATGGGGTCAAAAGTTCAGGAGCCTGAAGTGGTCACTCGGTTTGTTTTATTATTATGTGTCTTGAAAATACATTTATTGTCAAAATATGTAATTGTATGTCAGCCTTCCATTGTAATTAATGATCATACCTTCAACACCGTCAGTTCTCAAATCATTCCACTCGTATGGTGCGATGTTATTCCCGTCCACTTTGCCGAAGGCATATACAATATGGGTACACAAGTTTGGATCAATGTTTGCTGGTTCAAATGTATATGGTGCTTGTCGGTATTGTGCCCAGTTAGTATGGTAACAAGTTCTCACAAACTGACTTTTTCCTATAAAATAATATATAATATCACATACTATCGAGAAAACAGTTTACTGGAAATGTATTGGTCCACGTAGTTGATCAAAGCTCAATAAACAGAAGAGTGCTACATTAAACCATGGTGTCCTTATCACATTTCAATACAGCATAAAATCATAATATTGACACAGTTTGGCTTCCATAATCATTTCTGTGGTATATGTGAAAAATATCAACAATAAAGTATAATATTATTAATGTCATTTGATATATACTACTTTAATTAAATGATATAGAATCCTATAATAACCATTATCAACAATTAATTGACATATTATGTATCATACATACCCCCTGATGGACCTGTACCAGATTGTGTTGACGCTTGTGTTGGGTTCTGAGTCTGGGATACTGTTGGTGTCAGAGATGGAGATACAGTTACAGGTTGGGTGACCATATTAGGGTCAGACAATACTTCTTTCAACTTGGACATAAGTGGATTGTTTCCTAGTCCACATGCTCCATTGAAATCATCCAGATCCATTGCCCAAACCATTGATCCACCTAATCCGTGTGTTTTCACATAATTGGCCTGAAGTAGATATGTCAAGCTTAGTAAGAAACAAGAAAATGTATTTCCCACAAAGAAAGTCATACACTATTATCATTATGAAATAAAATCACAATGAAATACTTAAGAGGACTAGCAGAATAATTCAGAACTTTTTGGTATTTAATTCATACAAGTGATCATTTTCATTTCTTTAAGAGATTGGTCTTGTCAATCAATATTCAGTAAAGAATGTGTTTTATTTTAATAAGATAAAAACTGCTTAAAATGCTTCTATGAAGGAAATAATGTATGGTAGTAATTTGGAGCACATTTCTGTTGACAACTGACATACGTGTGTCATTTATACAAACTGAACTAACTTTAATTTCTATGCTCTGTAGATCATCATATCCCACCCACTGGTCACCATGATAGGCATATGGTACTTTCTGTTCATCGTTCCACACTCTTGTCCAACCAGCTGCTAAATTCCGACAAATCTAAAATCAAAATACAACACAAGAAGGTTTGAAATGTTCTTTACATATGAATGAAATATGCCAATATAAACGAAAACATTCAACTATATTCTCCAAAACGGCCCTTTTATGGCGATTTATTTGTTTTACAAAAATAGTCTTGTTTTCCATATGCTTAAGAAATAATTCTCCCATGTCATGTTTTATGCTCATTTTATCATGGGGAGGCATTAATATTCTTGTCGATACTATACACCCAGCGATAGCATTTTGCATTTAACTACTTAGATAAGAAAAATGCTAACAAAATCGTAAAATAAAATCAGCGTTCCTTGTAAACTACGTCACCGGAAGACGACAAATTACAAAAGTCAAAATCGATAGATGTCTGTCTTAAGTATTTTTTTCGGAAAAAAATTATGTCGAGAAATAATTTATGCTTGTATGCACCACTGTCCTGTATGTTGTTTGTAAACGGATCAGACGATGATGCAACATGTGCTTTTTCAAGGGGGTGTTGCAAAGTTAACTGAACAGCCGTAACTAGCCGTTTGTGGAGGACTGTCCCAATTAGGGAATCAATGACTTTTAAACTTTTTAAAGAAAACATCATTGATTTCTATTTGTATTACTTTAATTACTGGTTTACGAGATCAGATAGTGGAAAACACCGATAGGACTTCACACATGTCCTAAAATGAATTGTGCTATTTAGAGAATAGGTTTGTTTAAAAAGCGAAGGCAGCACACCATAATAGAATAACTCATTAACAATAACGCAAAATTAATCACAAACAATATACCTCATGGTATGCCAGAAATCCAGCTTCACCAGTATATGTACCAGCTGTCCCAGCTCCTGCAGCAGCTTTACCCAATTCATGATCCCCAGTAGCCATCCTGAACGATCTTCCATACAATCCCATACCAACTACTAATTTTTCCTTTGGCGTGCCTTCGCTTAACCAATAGTTAATTGCATAGTCCTACATAAAATATTTTTATAATAATTGTGTTGATTTTCAAGATGATATTTCCAATTATTCCCTCATATTCGATATTTACCTTTGTTGTGATGAGTAATGCAGTTCACTAACATATACGAGGTCATATGTATATTTTTTAATGACAAACGTTATTTCTTTGCTTACCTTCAAACTTTTCTTGTGTATTAGGGGATGTTATTAAAAACCAGTTATGATTGCCGATTAATATTCAAGTAATACTTTTCCTGATTTTATAAATCACTTCAGGTGTGAAACCACTAATTAATTTCTTTAAAGGTTTGCTGCTGAATTTATGGTTTTTTGAGTCTATCTGGCCATTTTGTCTGAAGTTTAACCTTTCCAACACTATATATTTTCTGAAACGTACATGATTCCTCTACGTTCTGTGAAAATATAATGGGATGTTTAAAGTCGTGCAGTGGAATACCATGCCCTGGGACATTCCCTATTCTAAAAATAGCAACTTTATTTCAGGAATTTCAGCATTTATAGGTCATGTATCAAGACATCCATAAAGGATTAAAATACAACTAAATGCAACCAAATGTGGACTCAAAATAATCCTTATATATTGACCTTCAATTATTAATTTTGTTTATGCCTTTACACATAATATTTTCAAAATACAACAAAGCGAAAGGAACTTTTTTCTTTAAAAAGGACTACTTTTGTATATGTTCTAAGCTCTGACTGGTCAATAAGTATATTGATACCTTTAACAACATACTACATGCAGGATAAATCATGGTTTATTTGGTTGTTTTTAAAATTCATTAAATATTACGCAAAAAGAACGGAAAAACTGTGATCTGAAGCTTTCATGTCAATGCTAGCTCATATTTAAAAACAAATCAACATTTGTATTTGTTTGTTGATGAACATAGAACCTCTTGAACATAAACTCTACCTGGTTTAGACGTTTTTCACTGCTAGTTTCATCACTGCGCTCGTACAGTGGACTGTTATGTCCCAGTTTGCTCTCGTAGCTTCCATGGAAGTCATAGGACATCAAATGAATGAAATCAAGCTCTCTAATTAAAAAAAAAGTAAATATCTTTGGTAAATCTTAATTTAATATTAATAAATATTCAAATGTTTGATGGTAACAAAAATATTACACCAATAAAATATTATCTGCATTTATTGATACAAATTTTCTAGAGAAATACTTAAATAAATACTTAATAAATACTCTTGTAATTTCTAAATAGCATGCAAGGAAATTTGTTTTCTCTGATTACAATGGAATCATTTAATAGAGGAGGTAAAAACTTAAATATTACTGTGCAATTTTGTTGATTTCGTAAGCTGTCATTGCCGCTTCTCCTGCAGATACAGCAGCTGTCAAAAGTAGTCGTGGTTTTCCAGTTGTTGCAGCCTCATTTTCAAATTCTCTTCTTAAAATCTAAATAGATCAAAACAATATGATTCCTAGATCGTCAAAAATATATATCTGGAAAATTTTTATTTATTTCATAAATCTTTAGATGATATGTAATAACGAAACAAGTAAAAATTCTTCACGAAAAGACTGGTTCAGCCCAACAGAAAGGAATGTTTACAAGTCTGTTATATTTTATAATTATATAGCATTTTCTTGCATTTATGACAAAGTAATGGCTTAACTGACTAATATAAATTTCAGTATACCTGACACAATTCAGTAAATCTTTCACGGTCTTCGGGAGGACTTCCTCTGTGAGCAGGATATTCCCAATCAAGGTCAAGACCATCAAAGTTGATATTCCTCAAATATGTGATCACATTACCAGCAAACGTATTCATGTTGGCTGTGTTATCTACTAGTTGTGTAAATTTTTCTACTCCATGAGTCCATCCTCCAATGGCCAGTGAGATCTTCAGGTCTGGATTCTGAAGCTTTAATTTGACCACTTTCTGATAGTTGTCTACAATGGAGTAGAAAGTCTTCATTATTTATTTCAATGCATAAAAAAGGAACGAGTGCATGTTAACTGTTTCCAGTTTTGTTTACCTGTTAAAACGGAGGTTAATGTTCAAAGAAGATTCATCAAAGTCGAATGACACGACTGACTTTGGCGAGTACTAGATAATGAAGGTCAAAATACAAACTCAACAGCAAATCAAATGCAAAATATATACTAAAGCAGAATAACTGTAGGATCAACTAACATAGTTATGTAATAGAGTGGTTCTATTAGAGGACGTAACAAGTCTGTCATGGGGTCAAAAGTTCAGGAGCCTGAAGTGGTCACTCGGTTTGTTTTATTATTATGTGTCTTGAAAATACATTTATTGTCAAAATATGTAATTGTATGTCAGCCTTCCATTGTAATTAATGATCATACCTTCAACACCGTCAGTTCTCAAATCATTCCACTCGTATGGTGCGATGTTATTCCCGTCCACTTTGCCGAAGGCATATACAATATGGGTACACAAGTTTGGATCAATGTTTGCTGGTTCAAATGTATATGGTGCTTGTCGGTATTGTGCCCAGTTAGTATGGTAACAAGTTCTCACAAACTGACTATTTCCTATAAAATAATATATAATATCACATACTATTGAGAAAACAGTTTACTGGAAATGTATTTGTCCACATAGTTGATCAAAGCTCAATAAACAGAAGAGTGCTACATTAAACCATGGTGTCCTTATCACATTTCAATACAGCATAAAATCATAATATTGACACAGTTTGGCTTCCATAATCATTTCTGTGGTATCTGTGAAAAATATCAACAATAAAGTATAATATTATTAATGTCATTTGATATATACTACTTTAATTAAATGATATAGAATCCTATAATAACCATTATCAACAATTAATTGACATATTATGTATCATACATACCCCCTGATGGACCTGTACCAGATTGTGTTGACGCTTGTGTTGGGTTCTGAGTCTGGGATACTGTTGGTGTCAGAGATGGAGATACAGTTACAGGTTGGGTGACCATATTAGGGTCAGACAATACTTCTTTCAACTTGGACATAAGTGGATTGTTTCCTAGTCCACATGCTCCATTGAAATCATCCAGATCCATTGCCCAAACCATTGATCCACCTAATCCGTGTGTTTTCACATAATTGGCCTGAAGTAGATATGTCAAGCTTAGTAAGAAACAAGAAAATGTATTTCCCACAAAGAAAGTCATACACTATTATCATTATGAAATAAAATCACAATGAAATACTTAAGAGGACTAGCAGAATAATTCAGAACTTTTTGGTATTTAATTCATACAAGTGATCATTTTCATTTCTTTAAGAGATTGGTCTTGTCAATCAATATTCAGTAAAGAATGTGTTTTATTCTAATAAGATAAAAACTGCTTATAATGCTTCTATGAAGGAAATAATGTATGGTAGTAATTTGGAGCACATTTCTGTTGACAACTGACATACGTGTGTCATTTATACAAACTGAACTAACTTTAATTTCTATGCTCTGTAGATCATCATATCCCACCCACTGGTCACCATGATAGGCATATGGTACTTTCTGTTCATCGTTCCACACTCTTGTCCAACCAGCTGCTAAATTCCGACAAATCTAAAATCAAAATACAACACAAGAAGGTTTGAAATGTTCTTTACATATGAATGAAATATGCCAATATAAACGAAAACATTCAACTATATTCTCCAAAACGGCCCTTTTATGGCGATTTATTTGTTTTACAAAAATAGTCTTGTTTTCCATATGCTTAAGAAATAATTCTCCCATGTCATGTTTTATGCTCATTTTATCATGGGGAGGCATTAATATTCTTGTCGATACTATACACCCAGCGATAGCATTTTGCATTTAACTACTTAGATAAGAAAAATGCTAACAAAATCGTAAAATAAAATCAGCGTTCCTTGTAAACTACGTCACCGGAAGACGACAAATTACAAAAGTCAAAATCGATAGATGTCTGTCTTAAGTATTTTTTCCGGAAAAAAATTATGTCGAGAAATAATTTATGCTTGTATGCACCACTGTCCTGTATGTTGTTTGTAAACGGATCAGACGATGATGCAACAACATGTGCTTTTTCAAGGGGGTGTTGCAAAGTTAACTGAACAGCCGTAACTAGCCGTTTGTGGAGGACTGTCCCAATTAGGGAATCAATGACTTTTTAAACTTTTTAAAGAAAACATCATTGATTTCTATTTGTATTACTTTAATTACTGGTTTACGAGATCAGATAGTGGAAAACACCGATAGGACTTCACACATGTCCTAAAATTAATTGTGCTATTTAGAGAATAGGTTTGTTTAAAAAGCGAAGGCAGCACACCATAATAGAATAACTCATTAACAATAACGCAAAAATAATCACAAACAATATACCTCATGGTATGCCAGAAATCCAGCTTCACCAGTATATGTACCAGCTGTCCCAGCTCCTGCAGCAGCTTTACCCAATTCATGATCCCCAGTAGCCATCCTGAACGATCTTCCATACAATCCCATACCAACTACTAATTTTTCCTTTGGCGTGCCTTCGCTTAACCAATAGTTAATTGCATAGTCCTACATAAAATATTTTTATAATAATTGTGTTGATTTTCAAGATGATATTTCCAATTATTCCCTCATATTCGATATTTACCTTTGTTGTGATGAGTAATGCAGTTCACTAACATATACGAGGTCATATGTATATTTTTTAATGACAAACGTTATTTCTTTGCTTACCTTCAAACTTTTCTTGTGTATTAGGGGATGTTATTAAAAACCAGTTATGATTGCCGATTAATATTCAAGTAATACTTTTCCTGATTTTATAAATCACTTCAGGTGTGAAACCACTAATTAATTTCTTTAAAGGTTTGCTGCTGAATTTATGGTTTTTTGAGTCTATCTGGCCATTTTGTCTGAAGTTTAACCTTTCCAACACTATATATTTTCTGAAACGTACATGATTCCTCTACGTTCTGTGAAAATATCATGGGATGTTTAAAGTCGTGCAGTGGAATACCATGCCCTGGGACATTCCCTATTCTAAAAATAGCAACTTTATTTCAGGAATTTCAGCATTTATAGGTCATGTATCAAGACATCCATAAAGGATTAAAATACAACTAAATGCAACCAAATGTGGACTCAAAATAATCCTTATATATTGACCTTCAATTATTAATTTTGTTTATGCCTTTACACATAATATTTTCAAAATACAACAAAGCGAAAGGAACTTTTTTCTTTAAAAAGGACTACTTTTGTATATGTTCTAAGCTCTGACTGGTCAATAAGTATATTGATACCTTTAACAACATACTACATGCAGGATAAATCATGGTTTATTTGGTTGTTTTTAAAATTCATTAAATATTACGCAAAAAGAACGGAAAAACTGTGATCTGAAGCTTTCATGTCAATGCTAGCTCATATTTAAAAACAAATCAACATTTGTATTTGTTTGTTGATGAACATAGAACCTCTTGAACATAAACTCTACCTGGTTTAGACGTTTTTCACTGCTAGTTTCATCACTGCGCTCGTACAGTGGACTGTTATGTCCCAGTTTGCTCTCGTAGCTTCCATGGAAGTCATAGGACATCAAATGAATGAAATCAAGCTCTCTAATTAAAAAAAAAGTAAATATCTTTGGTAAATCTTAATTTAATATTAATAAATATTCAAATGTTTGATGGTAACAAAAATATTACACCAATAAAATATTATCTGCATTTATTGATACAAATTTTCTAGAGAAATACTTAAATAAATACTTAATAAATACTCTTGTAATTTCTAAATAGCATGCAAGGAAATTTTTTTTCTCTGATTACAATGGAATCATTTAATAGAGGAGGTAAAAACTTAAATATTACTGTGCAATTTTGTTGATTTCGTAAGCTGTCATTGCCGCTTCTCCTGCAGATACAGCAGCTGTCAAAAGTAGTCGTGGTTTTCCAGTTGTTGCAGCCTCATTTTCAAATTCTCTTCTTAAAATCTAAATAGATCAAAACAATATGATTCCTAGATCGTCAAAAATATATATCTGGAAAATTTTTATTTATTTCATAAATCTTTAGATGATATGTAATAACGAAACAAGTAAAAATTCTTCACGAAAAGACTGGTTCAGCCCAACAGAAAGGAATGTTTACAAGTCTGTTATATTTTATAATTATATAGCATTTTCTTGCATTTATGACAAAGTAATGGCTTAACTGACTAATATAAATTTCAGTATACCTGACACAATTCAGTAAATCTTTCACGGTCTTCGGGAGGACTTCCTCTGTGAGCAGGATATTCCCAATCAAGGTCAAGACCATCAAAGTTGATATTCCTCAAATATGTGATCACCTTTCCAGCAAACGTATTCATGTTGGCTGTGTTATCTACTAGTTGTGTAAATTTTTCTACTCCATGAGTCCATCCTCCAATGGCCAGTGAGATCTTTAGGTCTGGATTCTGAAGCTTTAATTTGACCACTTTCTGATAGTTGTCTACAATGGAGTAGAAAGTCTTCATTATTTATTTCAATGCATAAAAAAGGAACGAGTGCATGTTAACTGTTTCCAGTTTTGTTTACCTGTTAAAACGGAGGTTAATGTTCAAAGAAGATTCATCAAAGTCGAATGACACGACTGACTTTGGCGAGTACTAGATAATGAAGGTCAAAATACAAACTCAACAGCAAATCAAATGCAAAATATATACTAAAGCAGAATAACTGTAGGATCAACTAACATAGTTATGTAATAGAGTGGTTCTATTAGAGGACGTAACAAGTCTGTCATGGGGTCAAAAGTTCAGGAGCCTGAAGTGGTCACTCGGTTTGTTTTATTATTATGTGTCTTGAAAATACATTTATTGTCAAAATATATAATTGTATGTCAGCCTTCCATTGTAATTAATGATCATACCTTCAACACCGTCAGTTCTCAAATCATTCCACTCGTATGGTGCGATGTTATTCCCGTCCACTTTGCCGAAGGCATATACAATATGGGTACACAAGTTTGGATCAATGTTTGCTGGTTCAAATGTATATGGTGCTTGTCGGTATTGTGCCCAGTTAGTATGGTAACAAGTTCTCACAAACTGACTATTTCCTATAAAATAATATATAATATCACATACTATTGAGAAAACAGTTTACTGGAAATGTATTTGTCCACATAGTTGATCAAAGCTCAATAAACAGAAGAGTGCTACATTAAACCATGGTGTCCTTATCACATTTCAATACAGCATAAAATCATAATATTGACACAGTTTGGCTTCCATAATCATTTCTGTGGTATCTGTGAAAAATATCAACAATAAAGTATAATATTATTAATGTCATTTGATATATACTACTTTAATTAAATGATATAGAATCCTATAATAACCATTATCAACAATTAATTGACATATTATGTATCATACATACCCCCTGATGGACCTGTACCAGATTGTGTTGACGCTTGTGTTGGGTTCTGAGTCTGGGATACTGTTGGTGTCAGAGATGGAGATACAGTTACAGGTTGGGTGACCATATTAGGGTCAGACAATACTTCTTTCAACTTGGACATAAGTGGATTGTTTCCTAGTCCACATGCTCCATTGAAATCATCCAGATCCATTGCCCAAACCATTGATCCACCTAATCCGTGTGTTTTCACATAATTGGCCTGAAGTAGATATGTCAAGCTTAGTAAGAAACAAGAAAATGTATTTCCCACAAAGAAAGTCATACACTATTATCATTATGAAATAAAATCACAATGAAATACTAAAGAGGACTAGCAGAATAATTCAGAACTTTTTGGTATTTAATTCATACAAGTGATCATTTTCATTTCTTTAAGAGATTGGTCTTGTCAATCAATATTCAGTAAAGAATGTGTTTTATTTTAATAAGATAAAAACTGCTTAAAATGCTTCTATGAAGGAAATAATGTATGGTAGTAATTTGGAGCACATTTCTGTTGACAACTGACATACGTGTGTCATTTATACAAACTGAACTAACTTTAATTTCTATGCTCTGTAGATCATCATATCCCACCCACTGGTCACCATGATAGGCATATGGTACTTTCTGTTCATCGTTCCACACTCTTGTCCAACCAGCTGCTAAATTCCGACAAATCTAAAATCAAAATACAACACAAGAAGGTTTGAAATGTTCTTTACATATGAATGAAATATGCCAATATAAACGAAAACATTCAACTATATTCTCCAAAACGGCCCTTTTATGGCGATTTATTTGTTTTACAAAAATAGTCTTGTTTTCCATATGCTTAAGAAATAATTCTCCCATGTCATGTTTTATGCTCATTTTATCATGGGGAGGCATTAATATTCTTGTCGATACTATACACCCAGCGATAGCATTTTGCATTTAACTACTTAGATAAGAAAAATGCTAACAAAATCGTAAAATAAAATCAGCGTTCCTTGTAAACTACGTCACCGGAAGACGACAAATTACAAAAGTAAAAATCGATAGATGTCTGTCTTAAGTATTTTTTCCGGAAAAAAATTATGTCGAGAAATAATTTATGCTTGTATGCACCACTGTCCTGTATGTTGTTTGTAAACGGATCAGACGATGACGCAACAACATGTGCTTTTTCAAGGGGGTGTTGCAAAGTTAACTGAACAGCCGTAACTAGCCGTTTGTGGAGGACTGTCCCAATTAGGGAATCAATGACTTTTTAAACTTTTTAAAGAAAACATCATTGATTTCTATTTGTATTACTTTAATTACTGGTTTACGAGATCAGATAGTGGAAAACACCGATAGGACTTCACACATGTCCTAAAATTAATTGTGCTATTTAGAGAATAGGTTTGTTTAAAAAGCGAAGGCAGCACACCATAATAGAATAACTCATTAACAATAACGCAAAAATAATCACAAACAATATACCTCATGGTATGCCAGAAATCCAGCTTCACCAGTATATGTACCAGCTGTCCCAGCTCCTGCAGCAGCTTTACCCAATTCATGATCCCCAGTAGCCATCCTGAACGATCTTCCATACAATCCCATACCAACTACTAATTTTTCCTTTGGCGTGCCTTCGCTTAACCAATAGTTAATTGCATAGTCCTACATAAAATATTTTTATAATAATTGTGTTGATTTTCAAGATGATATTTCCAATTATTCCCTCATATTCGATATTTACCTTTGTTGTGATGAGTAATGCAGTTCACTAACATATACGAGGTCATATGTATATTTTTTAATGACAAACGTTATTTCTTTGCTTACCTTCAAACTTTTCTTGTGTATTAGGGGATGTTATTAAAAACCAGTTATGATTGCCGATTAATATTCAAGTAATACTTTTCCTGATTTTATAAATCACTTCAGGTGTGAAACCACTAATTAATTTCTTTAAAGGTTTGCTGCTGAATTTATGGTTTTTTGAGTTTATCTGGCCATTTTGTCTGAAGTTTAACCTTTCCAACACTATATATTTTCTGAAACGTACATGATTCCTCTACGTTCTGTGAAAATATCATGGGATGTTTAAAGTCGTGCAGTGGAATACCATGCCCTGGGACATTCCCTATTCTAAAAATAGCAACTTTATTTCAGGAATTTCAGCATTTATAGGTCATGTATCAAGACATCCATAAAGGATTAAAATACAACTAAATGCAACCAAATGTGGACTCAAAATAATCCTTATATATTGACCTTCAATTGTTAATTTTGTTTATGCCTTTACACATAATATTTTCAAAATACAACAAAGCGAAAGGAACTTTTTTCTTTAAAAAGGACTACTTTTGTATATGTTCTAAGCTCTGATTGGTCAATAAGTGGATTGATACCTTTAACAACATACTACATGCAGGATAAATCATGGTTTATTTGGTTCAGTTTTTAAAATTCATTAAATATTATGCAAAAAGAACGGAAAAACTGTGATCTGAAGCTTTCATGTCAATGCTAGCTCATATTTAAAAACAAATCAACATTTGTATTTGTTTGTTGATGAACATAGAACCTCTTGAACATAAACTCTACCTGGTTTAGACGTTTTTCACTGCTAGTTTCATCACTGCGCTCGTACAGTGGACTGTTATGTCCCAGTTTGCTCTCGTAGCTTCCATGGAAGTCATAGGACATCAAATGAATGAAATCAAGCTCTCTAATTAAAAAAAAAGTAAATATCTTTGGTAAATCTTAATTTAATATTAATAAATATTCAAATGTTTGATGGTAACAAAAATATTACACCAATAAAATATTATCTGCATTTATTGATACAAATTTTCTAGAGAAATACTTAAATAAATACTTAATAAATACTCTTGTAATTTCTAAATAGCATGCAAGGAAATTTTTTTTCTCTGATTACAATGGAATCATTTAATAGAGGAGGTAAAAACTTAAATATTACTGTGCAATTTTGTTGATTTCGTAAGCTGTCGTTGCCGCTTCTCCTGCAGATACAGCAGCTGTCAAAAGTAGTCGTGGTTTTCCAGTTGTTGCAGCCTCATTTTCAAATTCTCTTCTTAAAATCTAAATAGATCAAAACAATATGATTCCTAGATCGTCAAAAATATATATCTGGAAAAATTTTCTTTATTTCATAAATCTTTAGATGATATGTAATAACGAAACAAGTAAAAATTCTTCACGAAAAGACTGGTTCAGCCCAACAGAAAGGAATGTTTACAAGTCTGTTATATTTTATAATTATATAGCATTTTCTTGCATTTATGACAAAGTAATGGCTTAACTGACTAATATAAATTTCAGTATACCTGACACAATTCAGTAAATCTTTCACGGTCTTCGGGAGGACTTCCTCTGTGAGCAGGATATTCCCAATCAAGGTCAAGACCATCAAAGTTGATATTCCTCAAATATGTGATCACATTACCAGCAAACGTATTCATGTTGGCTGTGTTATCTACTAGTTGTGTAAATTTTTCTACTCCATGAGTCCATCCTCCAATGGCCAGTGAGATCTTCAGGTCTGGATTCTGAAGCTTTAATTTGACCACTTTCTGATAGTTGTCTACAATGGAGTAGAAAGTCTTCATTATTTATTTCAATGCATAAAAAAGGAACGAGTGCATGTTAACTGTTTCCAGTTTTGTTTACCTGTTAAAACGGAGGTTAATGTTCAAAGAAGATTCATCAAAGTCGAATGACACGACTGACTTTGGCGAGTACTAGATAATGAAGGTCAAAATACAAACTCAACAGCAAATCAAATGCAAAATATATACTAAAGCAGAATAACTGTAGGATCAACTAACATAGTTATGTAATAGAGTGGTTCTATTAGAGGACGTAACAAGTCTGTCATGGGGTCAAAAGTTCAGGAGCCTGAAGTGGTCACTCGGTTTGTTTTATTATTATGTGTCTTGAAAATACATTTATTGTCAAAATATGTAATTGTATGTCAGCCTTCCATTGTAATTAATGATCATACCTTCAACACCGTCAGTTCTCAAATCATTCCACTCGTATGGTGCGATGTTATTCCCGTCCACTTTGCCGAAGGCATATACAATATGGGTACACAAGTTTGGATCAATGTTTGCTGGTTCAAATGTATATGGTGCTTGTCGGTATTGTGCCCAGTTAGTATGGTAACAAGTTCTCACAAACTGACTATTTCCTATAAAATAATATATAATATCACATACTATTGAGAAAACAGTTTACTGGAAATGTATTTGTCCACATAGTTGATCAAAGCTCAATAAACAGAAGAGTGCTACATTAAACCATGGTGTCCTTATCACATTTCAATACAGCATAAAATCATAATATTGACACAGTTTGGCTTCCATAATCATTTCTGTGGTATCTGTGAAAAATATCAACAATAAAGTATAATATTATTAATGTCATTTGATATATACTACTTTAATTAAATGATATAGAATCCTATAATAACCATTATCAACAATTAATTGACATATTATGTATCATACATACCCCCTGATGGACCTGTACCAGATTGTGTTGACGCTTGTGTTGGGTTCTGAGTCTGGGATACTGTTGGTGTCAGAGATGGAAATACAGTTACAGGTTGGGTGACCATATTAGGGTCAGACAATACTTCTTTCAACTTGGACATAAGTGGATTGTTTCCTAGTCCACATGCTCCATTGAAATCATCCAGATCCATTGCCCAAACCATTGATCCACCTAATCCGTGTGTTTTCACATAATTGGCCTGAAGTAGATATGTCAAGCTTAGTAAGAAACAAGAAAATGTATTTCCCACAAAGAAAGTCATACACTATTATCATTATGAAATAAAATCACAATGAAATACTTAAGAGGACTAGCAGAATAATTCAGAACTTTTTGGTATTTAATTCATACAAGTGATCATTTTCATTTCTTTAAGAGATTGGTCTTGTCAATCAATATTCAGTAAAGAATGTGTTTTATTTTAATAAGATAAAAACTGCTTAAAATGCTTCTATGAAGGAAATAATGTATGGTAGTAATTTGGAGCACATTTCTGTTGACAACTGACATACGTGTGTCATTAATACAAACTGAACTAACTTTAATTTCTATGCTCTGTAGATCATCATATCCCACCCACTGGTCACCATGATAGGCATATGGTACTTTCTGTTCATCGTTCCACACTCTTGTCCAACCAGCTGCTAAATTCCGACAAATCTAAAATCAAAATACAACACAAGAAGGTTTGAAATGTTCTTTACATATGAATGAAATATGCCAATATAAACGAAAACATTCAACTATATTCTCCAAAACGGCCCTTTTATGGCGATTTATTTGTTTTACAAAAATAGTCTTGTTTTCCATATGCTTAAGAAATAATTCTCCCATGTCATGTTTTATGCTCATTTTATCATGGGGAGGCATTAATATTCTTGTCGATACTATACACCCAGCGATAGCATTTTGCATTTAACTACTTAGATAAGAAAAATGCTAACAAAATCGTAAAATAAAATCAGCGTTCCTTGTAAACTACGTCACCGGAAGACGACAAATTACAAAAGTCAAAATCGATAGATGTCTGTCTTAAGTATTTTTTCCGGAAAAAAATTATGTCGAGAAATAATTTATGCTTGTATGCACCACTGTCCTGTATGTTGTTTGTAAACGGATCAGACGATGACACAACAACATGTGCTTTTTCAAGGGGGTGTTGCAAAGTTAACTGAACAGCCGTAACTAGCTGTTTGTGGAGGACTGTCCCAATTAGGGAATCAATGACTTTTTAAACTTTTTAAAGAAAACATCATTGATTTCTATTTGTATTACTTTAATTACTGGTTTACGAGATCAGATAGTGGAAAACACCGATAGGACTTCACACATGTCCTAAAATTAATTGTGCTATTTAGAGAATAGGTTTGTTTAAAAAGCGAAGGCAGCACACCATAATAGAATAACTCATTAACAATAACGCAAAAATAATCACAAACAATATACCTCATGGTATGCCAGAAATCCAGCTTCACCAGTATATGTACCAGCTGTCCCAGCTCCTGCAGCAGCTTTACCCAATTCATGATCCCCAGTAGCCATCCTGAACGATCTTCCATACAATCCCATACCAACTACTAATTTTTCCTTTGGCGTGCCTTCGCTTAACCAATAGTTAATTGCATAGTCCTACATAAAATATTTTTATAATAATTGTGTTGATTTTCAAGATGATATTTCCAATTATTCCCTCATATTCGATATTTACCTTTGTTGTGATGAGTAATGCAGTTCACTAACATATACGAGGTCATATGTATATTTTTTAATGACAAACGTTATTTCTTTGCTTACCTTCAAACTTTTCTTGTGTATTAGGGGATGTTATTAAAAACCAGTTATGATTGCCGATTAATATTCAAGTAATACTTTTCCTGATTTTATAAATCACTTCAGGTGTGAAACCACTAATTAATTTCTTTAAAGGTTTGCTGCTGAATTTATGGTTTTTTGAGTCTATCTGGCCATTTTGTCTGAAGTTTAACCTTTCCAACACTATATATTTTCTGAAACGTACATGATTCCTCTACGCTCTGTGAAAATATCATGGGATGTTTAAAGTCGTGCAGTGGAATACCATGCCCTGGGACATTCCCTATTCTAAAAATAGCAACTTTATTTCCGGAATTTCAGCATTTATAGGTCATGTATCAAGACATCCATAAAGGATTAAAATACAACTAAATGCAACCAAATGTGGACTCAAAATAATCCTTATATATTGACCTTCAATTATTAATTTTGTTTATGCCTTTACACATAATATTTTCAAAATACAACAAAGCGAAAGGAACTTTTTCTTTAAAAAGGGCTACTTTTGTATATGTTCTAAGCTCTGATTGGTCAATAAGTGGATTGATACCTTTAACAACATACTACATGCAGGATAAATCATGGTTTATTTGGTTCAGTTTTTAAAATTCATTAAATATTATGCAAAAAGAACGGAAAAACTGTGATCTGAAGCTTTCATGTCAATGCTAGCTCATATTTAAAAACAAATCAACATTTGTATTTGTTTGTTGATGAACATAGAACCTCTTGAACATAAACTCTACCTGGTTTAGACGTTTTTCACTGCTAGTTTCATCACTGCGCTCGTACAGTGGACTGTTATGTCCCAGTTTGCTCTCGTAGCTTCCATGGAAGTCATAGGACATCAAATGAATGAAATCAAGCTCTCTAATTAAAAAAAAAGTAAATATCTTTGGTAAATCTTAATTTAATATTAATAAATATTCAAATGTTTGATGGTAACAAAAATATTACACCAATAAAATATTATCTGCATTTATTGATACAAATTTTCTAGAGAAATACTTAAATAAATACTTAATAAATACTCTTGTAATTTCTAAATAGCATGCAAGGAAATTTTTTTTCTCTGATTACAATGGAATCATTTAATAGAGGAGGTAAAAACTTAAATATTACTGTGCAATTTTGTTGATTTCGTAAGCTGTCGTTGCCGCTTCTCCTGCAGATACAGCAGCTGTCAAAAGTAGTCGTGGTTTTCCAGTTGTTGCAGCCTCATTTTCAAATTCTCTTCTTAAAATCTAAATAGATCAAAACAATATGATTCCTAGATCGTCAAAAATATATTTCTGGAGAAATTTTCTTTATTTCATAAATCTTTAGATGATATGTAATAACGAAACAAGTAAAAATTCTTCACGAAAAGACTGGTTCAGCCCAACAGAAAGGAATGTTTACAAGTCTGTTATATTTTATAATTATATAGCATTTTCTTGCATTTATGACAAAGTAATGGCTTAACTGACTAATATAAATTTCAGTATACCTGACACAATTCAGTAAATCTTTCACGGTCTTCGGGAGGACTTCCTCTGTGAGCAGGATATTCCCAATCAAGGTCAAGACCATCAAAGTTGATATTCCTCAAATATGTGATCACATTACCAGCAAACGTATTCATGTTGGCTGTGTTATCTACTAGTTGTGTAAATTTTTCTACTCCATGAGTCCATCCTCCAATGGCCAGTGAGATCTTCAGGTCTGGATTCTGAAGCTTTAATTTGACCACTTTCTGATAGTTGTCTACAATGGAGTAGAAAGTTTTCATTATTTATTTCAATGCATAAAAAAGGAACGAGTGCATGTTAACTGTTTCCAGTTTTGTTTACCTGTTAAAACGGAGGTTAATGTTCAAAGAAGATTCATCAAAGTCGAATGACACGACTGACTTTGGCGAGTACTAGATAATGAAGGTCAAAATACAAACTCAACAGCAAATCAAATGCAAAATATATACTAAAGCAGAATAACTGTAGGATCAACTAACATAGTTATGTAATAGAGTGGTTCTATTAGAGGACGTAACAAGTCTGTCATGGGGTCAAAAGTTCAGGAGCCTGAAGTGGTCACTCGGTTTGTTTTATTATTATGTGTCTTGAAAATACATTTATTGTCAAAATATGTAATTGTATGTCAGCCTTCCATTGTAATTAATGATCATACCTTCAACACCGTCAGTTCTCAAATCATTCCACTCGTATGGTGCGATGTTATTCCCGTCCACTTTGCCGAAGGCATATACAATATGGGTACACAAGTTTGGATCAATGTTTGCTGGTTCAAATGTATATGGTGCTTGTCGGTATTGTGCCCAGTTAGTATGGTAACAAGTTCTCACAAACTGACTTTTTCCTATAAAATAATATATAATATCACATACTATTGAGAAAACAGTTTACTGGAAATGTATTTGTCCACATAGTTGATCAAAGCTCAATAAACAGAAGAGTGCTACATTAAACCATGGTGTCCTTATCACATTTCAATACAGCATAAAATCATAATATTGACACAGTTTGGCTTCCATAATCATTTCTGTGGTATCTGTGAAAAATATCAACAATAAAGTATAATATTATTAATGTCATTTGATATATACTACTTTAATTAAATGATATAGAATCCTATAATAACCATTATCAACAATTAATTGACATATTATGTATCATACATACCCCCTGATGGACCTGTACCAGATTGTGTTGACGCTTGTGTTGGGTTCTGAGTCTGGGATACTGTTGGTGTCAGAGATGGAGATACAGTTACAGGTTGGGTGACCATATTAGGGTCAGACAATACTTCTTTCAACTTGGACATAAGTGGATTGTTTCCTAGTCCACATGCTCCATTGAAATCATCCAGATCCATTGCCCAAACCATTGATCCACCTAATCCGTGTGTTTTCACATAATTGGCCTGAAGTAGATATGTCAAGCTTAGTAAGAAACAAGAAAATGTATTTCCCACAAAGAAAGTCATACACTATTATCATTATGAAATAAAATCACAATGAAATACTTAAGAGGACTAGCAGAATAATTCAGAACTTTTTGGTATTTAATTCATACAAGTGATCATTTTCATTTCTTTAAGAGATTGGTCTTGTCAATCAATATTCAGTAAAGAATGTGTTTTATTTTAATAAGATAAAAACTGCTTAAAATGCTTCTATGAAGGAAATAATGTATGGTAGTAATTTGGAGCACATTTCTGTTGACAACTGACATACGTGTGTCATTTATACAAACTGAACTAACTTTAATTTCTATGCTCTGTAGATCATCATATCCCACCCACTGGTCACCATGATAGGCATATGGTACTTTCTGTTCATCGTTCCACACTCTTGTCCAACCAGCTGCTAAATTCCGACAAATCTAAAATCAAAATACAACACAAGAAGGTTTGAAATGTTCTTTACATATGAATGAAATATGCCAATATAAACGAAAACATTCAACTATATTCTCCAAAACGGCCCTTTTATGGCGATTTATTTGTTTTACAAAAATAGTCTTGTTTTCCATATGCTTAAGAAATAATTCTCCCATGTCATGTTTTATGCTCATTTTATCATGGGGAGGCATTAATATTCTTGTCGATACTATACACCCAGCGATAGCATTTTGCATTTAACTACTTAGATAAGAAAAATGCTAACAAAATCGTAAAATAAAATCAGCGTTCCTTGTAAACTACGTCACCGGAAGACGACAAATTACAAAAGTAAAAATCGATAGATGTCTGTCTTAAGTATTTTTTCCGGAAAAAAATTATGTCGAGAAATAATTTATGCTTGTATGCACCACTGTCCTGTATGTTGTTTGTAAACGGATCAGACGATGACGCAACAACATGTGCTTTTTCAAGGGGGTGTTGCAAAGTTAACTGAACAGCCGTAACTAGCCGTTTGTGGAGGACTGTCCCAATTAGGGAATCAATGACTTTTTAAACTTTTTAAAGAAAACATCATTGATTTCTATTTGTATTACTTTAATTACTGGTTTACGAGATCAGATAGTGGAAAACACCGATAGGACTTCACACATGTCCTAAAATTAATTGTGCTATTTAGAGAATAGGTTTGTTTAAAAAGCGAAGGCAGCACACCATAATAGAATAACTCATTAACAATAACGCAAAAATAATCACAAACAATATACCTCATGGTATGCCAGAAATCCAGCTTCACCAGTATATGTACCAGCTGTCCCAGCTCCTGCAGCAGCTTTACCCAATTCATGATCCCCAGTAGCCACCCTGAACGATCTTCCATACAATCCCATACCAACTACTAATTTTTCCTTTGGCGTGCCTTCGCTTAACCAATAGTTAATTGCATAGTCCTACATAAAATATTTTTATAATAATTGTGTTGATTTTCAAGATGATATTTCCAATTATTCCCTCATATTCGATATTTACCTTTGTTGTGATGAGTAATGCAGTTCACTAACATATACGAGGTCATATGTATATTTTTTAATGACAAACGTTATTTCTTTGCTTACCTTCAAACTTTTCTTGTGTATTAGGGGATGTTATTAAAAACCAGTTATGATTGCCGATTAATATTCAAGTAATACTTTTCCTGATTTTATAAATCACTTCAGGTGTGAAACCACTAATTAATTTCTTTAAAGGTTTGCTGCTGAATTTATGGTTTTTTGAGTTTATCTGGCCATTTTGTCTGAAGTTTAACCTTTCCAACACTATATATTTTCTGAAACGTACATGATTCCTCTACGTTTTGTGAAAATATCATGGGATGTTTAAAGTCGTGCAGTGGAATACCATGCCCTGGGACATTCCCTATTCTAAAAATAGCAACTTTATTTCAGGAATTTCAGCATTTATAGGTCATGTATCAAGACATCCATAAAGGATTAAAATACAACTAAATGCAACCAAATGTGGACTCAAAATAATCCTTATATATTGACCTTCAATTGTTAATTTTGTTTATGCCTTTACACATAATATTTTCAAAATACAACAAAGCGAAAGGAACTTTTTTCTTTAAAAAGGACTACTTTTGTATATGTTCTACGCTCTGATTGGTCAATAAGTGGATTGATACCTTTAACAACATACTACATGCAGGATAAATCATGGTTTATTTGGTTCAGTTTTTAAAATTCATTAAATATTACGCAAAAAGAACGGAAAAACTGTGATCTGAAGCTTTCATGTCAATGCTAGCTCATATTTAAAAACAAATCAACATTTGTATTTGTTTGTTGATGAACATAGAACCTCTTGAACATAAACTCTACCTGGTTTAGACGTTTTTCACTGCTAGTTTCATCACTGCGCTCGTACAGTGGACTGTTATGTCCCAGTTTGCTCTCGTAGCTTCCATGGAAGTCATAGGACATCAGATGAATGAAATCAAGCTCTCTAATTAAAAAAAAAGTAAATATCTTTGATAAATCTTAATTTAATATTAATAAATATTCAAAGGTTTGATGGTAACAAAAATATTACACCAATAAAATATTATCTGCATTTATTGATACAAATTTCTAGAGAAATACTTAAATAAATACTTAATAAATACTCTTGTAATTTCTAAATAGCATGCAAGGAAATTTTTTTTCTCTGATTACAATGGAATCATTTAATAGAGGAGGTAAAAACTTAAATATTACTGTGCAATTTTGTTGATTTCGTAAGCTGTCATTGCCGCTTCTCCTGCAGATACAGCAGCTGTCAAAAGTAGTCGTGGTTTTCCAGTTGTTGCAGCCTCATTTTCAAATTCTCTTCTTAAAATCTAAATAGATCAAAACAATATGATTCCTAGATCGTCAAAAATATATATCTGGAGAAATTTTCTTTATTTCATAAATCTTTAGATGAAATGTAATAACGAAACAAGTAAAAATTCTTCACGAAAAGACTGGTTCAGCCCAACAGAAAGGAATGTTTACAAGTCTGTTATATTTTATAATTATATAGCATTTTCTTGCATTTATGACAAAGTAATGGCTTAACTGACTAATATAAATTTCAGTATACCTGACACAATTCAGTAAATCTTTCACGGTCTTCGGGAGGACTTCCTCTGTGAGCAGGATATTCCCAATCAAGGTCAAGACCATCAAAGTTGATATTCCTCAAATATGTGATCACATTACCAGCAAACGTATTCATGTTGGCTGTGTTATCTACTAGTTGTGTAAATTTTTCTACTCCATGAGTCCATCCTCCAATGGCCAGTGAGATCTTCAGGTCTGGATTCTGAAGCTTTAATTTGACCACTTTCTGATAGTTGTCTACAATGGAGTAGAAAGTCTTCATTATTTATTTCAATGCATAAAAAAGGAACGAGTGCATGTTAACTGTTTCCAGTTTTGTTTACCTGTTAAAACAGAGGTTAATGTTCAAAGAAGATTCATCAAAGTCGAATGACACGACTGACTTTGGCGAGTACTAGATAATGAAGGTCAAAATACAAACTCAACAGCAAATCAAATGCAAAATATATACACAAGCAGAATAACTGTAGGATCAACTAACATAGTTATGTAATAGAGTGGTTCTATTAGAGGACGTAACAAGTCTGTCATGGGGTCAAAAGTTCAGGAGCCTGAAGTGGTCACTCGGTTTGTTTTATTATTATGTGTCTTGAAAATACATTTATTGTCAAAATATGTAATTGTATGTCAGCCTTCCATTGTAATTAATGATCATACCTTCAACACCGTCAGTTCTCAAATCATTCCACTCGTATGGTGCGATGTTATTCCCGTCCACTTTGCCGAAGGCATATACAATATGGGTACACAAGTTTGGATCAATGTTTGCTGGTTCAAATGTATATGGTGCTTGTCGGTATTGTGCCCAGTTAGTATGGTAACAAGTTCTCACAAACTGACTATTTCCTATAAAATAATATATAATATCACATACTATTGAGAAAACAGTTTACTGGAAATGTATTTGTCCACATAGTTGATCAAAGCTCAATAAACAGAAGAGTGCTACATTAAACCATGGTGTCCTTATCACATTTCAATACAGCATAAAATCATAATATTGACACAGTTTGGCTTCCATAATCATTTCTGTGGTATCTGTGAAAAATATCAACAATAAAGTATAATATTATTAATGTCATTTGATATATACTACTTTAATTAAATGATATAGAATCCTATAATAACCATTATCAACAATTAATTGACATATTATGTATCATACATACCCCCTGATGGACCTGTACCAGATTGTGTTGACGCTTGTGTTGGGTTCTGAGTCTGGGATACTGTTGGTGTCAGAGATGGAGATACAGTTACAGGTTGGGTGACCATATTAGGGTCAGACAATACTTCTTTCAACTTGGACATAAGTGGATTGTTTCCTAGTCCACATGCTCCATTGAAATCATCCAGATCCATTGCCCAAACCATTGATCCACCTAATCCGTGTGTTTTCACATAATTGGCCTGAAGTAGATATGTCAAGCTTAGTAAGAAACAAGAAAATGTATTTCCCACAAAGAAAGTCATACACTATTATCATTATGAAATAAAATCACAATGAAATAATTAAGAGGACTAGCAGAATAATTCAGAACTTTTTGGTATTTAATTCATACAAGTGATCATTTTCATTTCTTTAAGAGATTGGTCTTGTCAATCAATATTCAGTAAAGAATGTGTTTTATTTCAATAAGATAAAAACTGCTTAAAATTTTTTTATGAAGGAAATAATGTATGGTAGTAATTTGGAGCACATTTCTGTTGACAACTGACATACGTGTGTCATTTATACAAACTGAACTAACTTTAATTTCTATGCTCTGTAGATCATCATATCCCACCCACTGGTCACCATGATAGGCATATGGTACTTTCTGTTCATCGTTCCACACTCTTGTCCAACCAGCTGCTAAATTCCGACAAATCTAAAATCAAAATACAACACAAGAAGGTTTGAAATGTTCTTTACATATGAATGAAATATGCCAATATAAACGAAAACATTCAACTATAATCTCCAAAACGGCCCTTTTATGGCGATTTATTTGTTTTACAAAAATAGTCTTGTTTTCCATATGCTTGAGAAATGATTCTCCCAAGTCATGTTTTATGCTCATTTTATCATGGGGAGGCATTAATATCCTTGTCGATACTATACACCCAGCGATAGCATTTTGCATTTAACTACTTAGATAAGAAAAATGCTAACAAAATCGTAAAATAAAATCAGCGTTCCTTGTAAACTACGTCACCGGAAGACGACAAATTACAAAAGTCAAAATCGATAGATGTCTGTCTTAAGTATTTTATCCGAAAAAAATTTTTATGTCGAGAAATAATTTATGCTTGTATGCACCACTGTCCTGTATGTTGTTTGTAAACGGATCAGACGATGATGCAACAACATGTGCTTTTTCAAGGGGGTGTTGCGAAGTTAACTGAACAGCCGTAACTAGCCATTTGTGGAGGACTGTCCTAATTAGGGAATCAATGACTTTTTAAACTTTTCAAAGAAAACATTATTGATTTCTATTTGTATTACTTTAATTACTGGTTTACGAGATCAGATAGTGGAAAACACCGATAGGACTTCACACATGTCCTAAAATTAATTGTGCTATTTAGAGAATAGGTTTGTTTAAAAAGCGAAGGCAGCACATCATAATAGAATAACTCATTAACAATAACGCAAAAATAATCACAAACAATATACCTCATGGTATGCCAGAAATCCAGCTTCACCAGTATATGTACCAGCTGTCCCAGCTCCTGCAGCAGCTTTACCCAATTCATGATCCCCAGTAGCCATCCTGAACGATCTTCCATACAATCCCATACCAACTACTAATTTTTCCTTTGGCGTGCCTTCGCTTAACCAATAGTTAATTGCATAGTCCTACATAAAATATTTTTATAATAATTGTGTTGATTTTCAAGATGATATTTCCAATTATTCCCTCATATTCGATATTTACCTTTGTTGTGATGAGTAATGCAGTTCACTAACATATACGAGGTCATATGTATATTCTTTAATGACAAACGTTATTTCTTTGCTTACCTTCAAACTTTTCTTGTGTATCAGGGGATGTTATAAAAAACCATTTATGATTGCCGATTAATATTCAAGTAATACTTTTCCTGATTTTATAAATCACTTCAGGTGTGAAACCACTAATTAATTTCTTTAAAGGTTTTCTGCTGAATTTATGTTTTTTTGAGTCTACCTGGCCATTTTGTCTGAAGTTTAACCTTTCCAACACTATATATTTTCTGAAACGTACATGATTCCTCTACTTTCTGTGAAAATATCATGGGATGTTTAAAGTCGTGCAGTGGAATACCATGCCCTGGGACATTCCCTATTCTAAAAATAGCAACTTTATTTCCGGAATTTCAGCATTTATAGGTCATGTATCAAGACATCCATAAAGGATTAAAATACAACTAAATGCAACCAAATGTGGACTCAAAATAATCCTTATATATTGACCTTCAATTATTAATCTTGTTTATGCCTTTACACATAATATTTTCAAAATACAACAAAGCGAAAGGAACTTTTTTCTTTAAAAAGGACTACTTTTGCATATGTTCTAAGCTCTGATTGGTCAATAAGTGGATTGATACCTTTAACAACATACTACATGCAGGATAAATCATGGTTTATTTGGTTCAGTTTTTAAAATTCATTAAATATTATGCAAAAAGAACGGAAAAACTGTGATCTGAAGCTTTCATGTCAATGCTAGCTCATATTTAAAAACAAATCAACATTTGTATTTGTTTGTTGATGAACATAGAACCTCTTGAACATAAACTCTACCTGGTTTAGACGTTTTTCACTGCTAGTTTCATCACTGCGCTCGTACAGTGGACTGTTATGTCCCAGTTTGCTCTCGTAGCTTCCATGGAAGTCATAGGACATCAAATGAATGAAATCAAGCTCTCTAATTAAAAAAAAAGTAAATATCTTTGGTAAATCTTAATTTAATATTAATAAATATTCAAATGTTTGATGGTAACAAAAATATTACACCAATAAAATATTATCTGCATTTATTGATACAAATTTTCTAGAGAAATACTTAAATAAATACTCTTGTAATTTCTAAATAGCATGCAAGGAAATTTTTTTTCTCTGATTACAATGGAATCATTTAATAGAGGAGGTAAAAACTTAAATATTACTGTGCAATTTTGTTGATTTCGTAAGCTGTCATTGCCGCTTCTCCTGCAGATACAGCAGCTGTCAAAAGTAGTCGTGGTTTTCCAGTTGTTGCAGCCTCATTTTCAAATTCTCTTCTTAAAATCTAAATAGATCAAAACAATATGATTCCTAGATCGTCAAAAATATATATCTGGAGAAATTTTCTTTATTTCATAAATCTTTAGATGATATGTAATAACGAAACAAGTAAAAATTCTTCACGAAAAGACTGGTTCAGCCCAACAGAAAGGAATGTTTACAAGTCTGTTATATTTTATAATTATATAGCATTTTCTTGCATTTATGACAAAGTAATGGCTTAACTGACTAATATAAATTTCAGTAT
Source organism: Bathymodiolus brooksi (assembly GCA_963680875.1). Classification (NCBI taxonomy): domain Eukaryota; kingdom Metazoa; phylum Mollusca; class Bivalvia; order Mytilida; family Modiolidae; genus Bathymodiolus; species Bathymodiolus brooksi. Next base: position 21,142,601 of record OY804579.1, read on the forward strand.
ACCTGACACAATTCAGTAAATCTTTCACGGTCTTCGGGAGGACTTCCTCTGTGAGCAGGATATTCCCAATCAAGGTCAAGACCATCAAAGTTGATATTCCTCAAATATGTGATCACATTACCAGCAAACGTATTCATGTTGGCTGTGCTATCTACTAGTTGTGTAAATTTTTCTACTCCATGAGTCCATCCTCCAATGGCCAGTGAGATCTTCAGGTCTGGATTCTGAAGCTTTAATTTGACCACTTTCTGATAGTTGTCTACAATGGAGTAGAAAGTCTTCATTATTTATTTCAATGCATAAAAAAGGAACGAGTGCATGTTAACTGTTTCCAGTTTTGTTTACCTGTTAAAACGGAGGTTAATGTTCAAAGAAGATTCATCAAAGTCGAATGACACGACTGACTTTGGCGAGTACTAGATAATGAAGGTCAAAATACAAACTCAACAGCAAATCAAATGCAAAATATACACACAAGCAGAATAACTGTAGGATCAACTAACATAGTTATGTAATAGAGTGGTTCTATTAGAGGACGTAACAAGTCTGTCATGGGGTCAAAAGTTCAGGAGCCTGAAGTGGTCACTCGGTTTGTTTTATTATTATGTGTCTTGAAAATACATTTATTGTCAAAATATGTAATTGTATGTCAGCCTTCCATTGTAATTAATGATCATACCTTCAACACCGTCAGTTCTCAAATCATTCCACTCGTATGGTGCGATGTTATTCCCGTCCACTTTGCCGAAGGCATATACAATATGGGTACACAAGTTTGGATCAATGTTTGCTGGTTCAAATGTATATGGTGCTTGTCGGTATTGTGCCCAGTTAGTATGGTAACAAGTTCTCACAAACTGACTTTTTCCTATAAAATAATATATAATATCACATACTATTGAGAAAACAGTTTACTGGAAATGTATTTGTCCACGTAGTTGATCAAAGCTCAATAAACAGAAGAGTGCTACATTAAACCATGGTGTCCTTATCACATTTCAATACAGCATAAAATCATAATATTGACACAGTTTGGCTTCCATAATCATTTCTGTGGTATATGTGAAAAATATCAACAATAAAGTATAATATTATTAATGTCATTTGATATATACTACTTTAATTAAATGATATAGAATCCTATAATAACCATTATCAACAATTAATTGACATATTATGTATCATACATACCCCCTGATGGACCTGTACCAGATTGTGTTGACGCTTGTGTTGGGTTCTGAGTCTGGGATACTGTTGGTGTCAGAGATGGAGATACAGTTACAGGTTGGGTGACCATATTAGGGTCAGACAATACTTCTTTCAACTTGGACATAAGTGGATTGTTTCCTAGTCCACATGCTCCATTGAAATCATCCAGATCCATTGCCCAAACCATTGATCCACCTAATCCGTGTGTTTTCACATAATTGGCCTGAAGTAGATATGTCAAGCTTAGTAAGAAACAAGAAAATGTATTTCCCACAAAGAAAGTCATACACTATTATCATTATGAAATAAAATCACAATGAAATACTTAAGAGGACTAGCAGAATAATTCAGAACTTTTTGGTATTTAATTCATACAAGTGATCATTTTCATTTCTTTAAGAGATTGGTCTTGTCAATCAATATTCAGTAAAGAATGTGTTTTATTTTAATAAGATAAAAACTGCTTAAAATGCTTCTATGAAGGAAATAATGTATGGTAGTAATTTGGAGCACATTTCTGTTGACAACTGACATACGTGTGTCATTTATACAAACTGAACTAACTTTAATTTCTATGCTCTGTAGATCATCATATCCCACCCACTGGTCACCATGATAGGCATATGGTACTTTCTGTTCATCGTTCCACACTCTTGTCCAACCAGCTGCTAAATTCCGACAAATCTAAAATCAAAATACAACACAAGAAGGTTTGAAATGTTCTTTACATATGAATGAAATATGCCAATATAAACGAAAACATTCAACTATATTCTCCAAAACGGCCCTTTTATGGCGATTTATTTGTTTTACAAAAATAGTCTTGTTTTCCATATGCTTAAGAAATAATTCTCCCATGTCATGTTTTATGCTCATTTTATCATGGGGAGGCATTAATATTCTTGTCGATACTATACACCCAGCGATAGCATTTTGCATTTAACTACTTAGATAAGAAAAATGCTAACAAAATCGTAAAATAAAATCAGCGTTCCTTGTAAACTACGTCACCGGAAGACGACAAATTACAAAAGTCAAAATCGATAGATGTCTGTCTTAAGTATTTTTTTCGGAAAAAAATTATGTCGAGAAATAATTTATGCTTGTATGCACCACTGTCCTGTATGTTGTTTGTAAACGGATCAGACGATGATGCAACAACATGTGCTTTTTCAAGGGGGTGTTGCAAAGTTAACTGAACAGCCGTAACTAGCCATTTGTGGAGGACTGTCCCAATTAGGGAATCAATGACTTTTAAACTTTTTAAAGAAAACATCATTGATTTCTATTTGTATTACTTTAATTACTGGTTTACGAGATCAGATAGTGGAAAACACCGATAGGACTTCACACATGTCCTAAAATGAATTGTGCTATTTAGAGAATAGGTTTGTTTAAAAAGCGAAGGCAGCACACCATAATAGAATAACTCATTAACAATAACGCAAAATTAATCACAAACAATATACCTCATGGTATGCCAGAAATCCAGCTTCACCAGTATATGTACCAGCTGTCCCAGCTCCTGCAGCAGCTTTACCCAATTCATGATCCCCAGTAGCCATCCTGAACGATCTTCCATACAATCCCATACCAACTACTAATTTTTCCTTTGGCGTGCCTTCGCTTAACCAATAGTTAATTGCATAGTCCTACATAAAATATTTTTATAATAATTGTGTTGATTTTCAAGATGATATTTCCAATTATTCCCTCATATTCGATATTTACCTTTGTTGTGATGAGTAATGCAGTTCACTAACATATACGAGGTCATATGTATATTTTTTAATGACAAACGTTATTTCTTTGCTTACCTTCAAACTTTTCTTGTGTATTAGGGGATGTTATTAAAAACCAGTTATGATTGCCGATTAATATTCAAGTAATACTTTTCCTGATTTTATAAATCACTTCAGGTGTGAAACCACTAATTAATTTCTTTAAAGGTTTGCTGCTGAATTTATGGTTTTTTGAGTCTATCTGGCCATTTTGTCTGAAGTTTAACCTTTCCAACACTATATATTTTCTGAAACGTACATGATTCCTCTACGTTCTGTGAAAATATCATGGGATGTTTAAAGTCGTGCAGTGGAATACCATGCCCTGGGACATTCCCTATTCTAAAAATAGCAACTTTATTTCAGGAATTTCAGCATTTATAGGTCATGTATCAAGACATCCATAAAGGATTAAAATACAACTAAATGCAACCAAATGTGGACTCAAAATAATCCTTATATATTGACCTTCAATTATTAATTTTGTTTATGCCTTTACACATAATATTTTCAAAATACAACAAAGCGAAAGGAACTTTTTTCTTTAAAAAGGACTACTTTTGTATATGTTCTAAGCTCTGACTGGTCAATAAGTATATTGATACCTTTAACAACATACTACATGCAGGATAAATCATGGTTTATTTGGTTGTTTTTAAAATTCATTAAATATTACGCAAAAAGAACGGAAAAACTGTGATCTGAAGCTTTCATGTCAATGCTAGCTCATATTTAAAAACAAATCAACATTTGTATTTGTTTGTTGATGAACATAGAACCTCTTGAACATAAACTCTACCTGGTTTAGACGTTTTTCACTGCTAGTTTCATCACTGCGCTCGTACAGTGGACTGTTATGTCCCAGTTTGCTCTCGTAGCTTCCATGGAAGTCATAGGACATCAAATGAATGAAATCAAGCTCTCTAATTAAAAAAAAAGTAAATATCTTTGGTAAATCTTAATTTAATATTAATAAATATTCAAATGTTTGATGGTAACAAAAATATTACACCAATAAAATATTATCTGCATTTATTGATACAAATTTTCTAGAGAAATACTTAAATAAATACTTAATAAATACTCTTGTAATTTCTAAATAGCATGCAAGGAAATTTGTTTTCTCTGATTACAATGGAATCATTTAATAGAGGAGGTAAAAACTTAAATATTACTGTGCAATTTTGTTGATTTCGTAAGCTGTCATTGCCGCTTCTCCTGCAGATACAGCAGCTGTCAAAAGTAGTCGTGGTTTTCCAGTTGTTGCAGCCTCATTTTCAAATTCTCTTCTTAAAATCTAAATAGATCAAAACAATATGATTCCTAGATCGTCAAAAATATATATCTGGAAAATTTTTATTTATTTCATAAATCTTTAGATGATATGTAATAACGAAACAAGTAAAAATTCTTCACGAAAAGACTGGTTCAGCCCAACAGAAAGGAATGTTTACAAGTCTGTTATATTTTATAATTATATAGCATTTTCTTGCATTTATGACAAAGTAATGGCTTAACTGACTAATATAAATTTCAGTATACCTGACACAATTCAGTAAATCTTTCACGGTCTTCGGGAGGACTTCCTCTGTGAGCAGGATATTCCCAATCAAGGTCAAGACCATCAAAGTTGATATTCCTCAAATATGTGATCACATTACCAGCAAACGTATTCATGTTGGCTGTGTTATCTACTAGTTGTGTAAATTTTTCTACTCCATGAGTCCATCCTCCAATGGCCAGTGAGATCTTTAGGTCTGGATTCTGAAGCTTTAATTTGACCACTTTCTGATAGTTGTCTACAATGGAGTAGAAAGTCTTCATTATTTATTTCAATGCATAAAAAAGGAACGAGTGCATGTTAACTGTTTCCAGTTTTGTTTACCTGTTAAAACGGAGGTTAATGTTCAAAGAAGATTCATCAAAGTCGAATGACATGACTGACTTTGGCGAGTACTAGATAATGAAGGTCAAAATACAAACTCAACAGCAAATCAAATGCAAAATATATACACAAGCAGAATAACTGTAGGATCAACTAACATAGTTATGTAATAGAGTGGTTCTATTAGAGGACGTAACAAGTCTGTCATGGGGTCAAAAGTTCAGGAGCCTGAAGTGGTCACTCGGTTTGTTTTATTATTATGTGTCTTGAAAATACATTTATTGTCAAAATATGTAATTGTATGTCAGCCTTCCATTGTAATTAATGATCATACCTTCAACACCGTCAGTTCTCAAATCATTCCACTCGTATGGTGCGATGTTATTCCCGTCCACTTTGCCGAAGGCATATACAATATGGGTACACAAGTTTGGATCAATGTTTGCTGGTTCAAATGTATATGGTGCTTGTCGGTATTGTGCCCAGTTAGTATGGTAACAAGTTCTCACAAACTGACTATTTCCTATAAAATAATATATAATATCACATACTATTGAGAAAACAGTTTACTGGAAATGTATTTGTCCACATAGTTGATCAAAGCTCAATAAACAGAAGAGTGCTACATTAAACCATGATGTCCTTATCACATTTCAATACAGCATAAAATCATAATATTGACACAGTTTGGCTTCCATAATAATTTCTGTGGTATCTGTGAAAAATATCAACAATAAAGTATAATATTATTAATGTCATTTGATATATACTACTTTAATTAAATGATATAGAATCCTATAATAACCATTATCAACAATTAATTGACATATTATGTACCATACATACCCCCTGATGGACCTGTACCAGATTGTGTTGACGCTTGTGTTGGGTTCTGAGTCTGGGATACTGTTGGTGTCAGAGATGGAGATACAGTTACAGGTTGGGTGACCATATTAGGGTCAGACAATACTTCTTTCAACTTGGACATAAGTGGATTGTTTCCTAGTCCACATGCTCCATTGAAATCATCCAGATCCATTGCCCAAACCATTGATCCACCTAATCCGTGTGTTTTCACATAATTGGCCTGAAGTAGATATGTCAAGCTTAGTAAGAAACAAGAAAATGTATTTCCCACAAAGAAAGTCATACACTATTATCATTATGAAATAAAATCACAATGAAATACTTAAGAGGACTAGCAGAATAATTCAGAACTTTTTGGTATTTAATTCATACAAGTGATCATTTTCATTTCTTTAAGAGATTGGTCTTGTCAATCAATATTCAGTAAAGAATGTGTTTTATTTTAATAAGATAAAAACTGCTTAAAATGCTTCTATGAAGGAAATAATGTATGGTAGTAATTTGGAGCACATTTCTGTTGACAACTGACATACGTGTGTCATTTATACAAACTGAACTAACTTTAATTTCTATGCTCTGTAGATCATCATATCCCACCCACTGGTCACCATGATAGGCATATGGTACTTTCTGTTCATCGTTCCACACTCTTGTCCAACCAGCTGCTAAATTCCGACAAATCTAAAATCAAAATACAACACAAGAAGGTTTGAAATGTTCTTTACATATGAATGAAATATGCCAATATAAACGAAAACATTCAACTATATTCTCCAAAACGGCCCTTTTATGGCGATTTATTTGTTTTACAAAAATAGTCTTGTTTTCCATATGCTTAAGAAATAATTCTCCCATGTCATGTTTTATGCTCATTTTATCATGGGGAGGCATTAATATTCTTGTCGATACTATACACCCAGCGATAGCATTTTGCATTTAACTACTTAGATAAGAAAAATGCTAACAAAATCGTAAAATAAAATCAGCGTTCCTTGTAAACTACGTCACCGGAAGACGACAAATTACAAAAGTCAAAATCGATAGATGTCTGTCTTAAGTATTTTTTTCGGAAAAAAATTATGTCGAGAAATAATTTATGCTTGTATGCACCACTGTCCTGTATGTTGTTTGTAAACGGATCAGACGATGATGCAACAACATGTGCTTTTTCAAGGGGGTGTTGCAAAGTTAACTGAACAGCCGTAACTAGCCGTTTGTGGAGGACTGTCCCAATTAGGGAATCAATGACTTTTAAACTTTTTAAAGAAAACATCATTGATTTCTATTTGTATTACTTTAATTACTGGTTTACGAGATCAGATAGTGGAAAACACCGATAGGACTTCACACATGTCCTAAAATGAATTGTGCTATTTAGAGAATAGGTTTGTTTAAAAAGCGAAGGCAGCACACCATAATAGAATAACTCATTAACAATAACGCAAAATTAATCACAAACAATATACCTCATGGTATGCCAGAAATCCAGCTTCACCAGTATATGTACCAGCTGTCCCAGCTCCTGCAGCAGCTTTACCCAATTCATGATCCCCAGTAGCCATCCTGAACGATCTTCCATACAATCCCATACCAACTACTAATTTTTCCTTTGGCGTGCCTTCGCTTAACCAATAGTTAATTGCATAGTCCTACATAAAATATTTTTATAATAATTGTGTTGATTTTCAAGATGATATTTCCAATTATTCCCTCATATTCGATATTTACCTTTGTTGTGATGAGTAACGCAGTTCACTAACATATACGAGGTCATATGTATATTTTTTAATGACAAACGTTATTTCTTTGCTTACCTTCAAACTTTTCTTGTGTATTAGGGGATGTTATTAAAAACCAGTTATGATTGCCGATTAATATTCAAGTAATACTTTTCCTGATTTTATAAATCACTTCAGGTGTGAAACCACTAATTAATTTCTTTAAAGGTTTGCTGCTGAATTTATGGTTTTTTGAGTCTATCTGGCCATTTTGTCTGAAGTTTAACCTTTCCAACACTATATATTTTCTGAAACGTACATGATTCCTCTACGTTCTGTGAAAATATCATGGGATGTTTAAAGTCGTGCAGTGGAATACCATGCCCTGGGACATTCCCTATTCTAAAAATAGCAACTTTATTTCAGGAATTTCAGCATTTATAGGTCATGTATCAAGACATCCATAAAGGATTAAAATACAACTAAATGCAACCAAATGTGGACTCAAAATAATCCTTATATATTGACCTTCAATTATTAATTTTGTTTATGCCTTTACACATAATATTTTCAAAATACAACAAAGCGAAAGGAACTTTTTTCTTTAAAAAGGACTACTTTTGTATATGTTCTAAGCTCTGACTGGTCAATAAGTATATTGATACCTTTAACAACATACTACATGCAGGATAAATCATGGTTTATTTGGTTGTTTTTAAAATTCATTAAATATTACGCAAAAAGAACGGAAAAACTGTGATCTGAAGCTTTCATGTCAATGCTAGCTCATATTTAAAAACAAATCAACATTTGTATTTGTTTGTTGATGAACATAGAACCTCTTGAACATAAACTCTACCTGGTTTAGACGTTTTTCACTGCTAGTTTCATCACTGCGCTCGTACAGTGGACTGTTATGTCCCAGTTTGCTCTCGTAGCTTCCATGGAAGTCATAGGACATCAAATGAATGAAATCAAGCTCTCTAATTAAAAAAAAAGTAAATATCTTTGGTAAATCTTAATTTAATATTAATAAATATTCAAATGTTTGATGGTAACAAAAATATTACACCAATAAAATATTATCTGCATTTATTGATACAAATTTTCTAGAGAAATACTTAAATAAATACTTAATAAATACTCTTGTAATTTCTAAATAGCATGCAAGGAAATTTGTTTTCTCTGATTACAATGGAATCATTTAATAGAGGAGGTAAAAACTTAAATATTACTGTGCAATTTTGTTGATTTCGTAAGCTGTCATTGCCGCTTCTCCTGCAGATACAGCAGCTGTCAAAAGTAGTCGTGGTTTTCCAGTTGTTGCAGCCTCATTTTCAAATTCTCTTCTTAAAATCTAAATAGATCAAAACAATATGATTCCTAGATCGTCAAAAATATATATCTGGAAAATTTTTATTTATTTCATAAATCTTTAGATGATATGTAATAACGAAACAAGTAAAAATTCTTCACGAAAAGACTGGTTCAGCCCAACAGAAAGGAATGTTTACAAGTCTGTTATATTTTATAATTATATAGCATTTTCTTGCATTTATGACAAAGTAATGGCTTAACTGACTAATATAAATTTCAGTATACCTGACACAATTCAGTAAATCTTTCACGGTCTTCGGGAGGACTTCCTCTGTGAGCAGGATATTCCCAATCAAGGTCAAGACCATCAAAGTTGATATTCCTCAAATATGTGATCACATTACCAGCAAACGTATTCATGTTGGCTGTGTTATCTACTAGTTGTGTAAATTTTTCTACTCCATGAGTCCATCCTCCAATGGCCAGTGAGATCTTCAGGTCTGGATTCTGAAGCTTTAATTTGACCACTTTCTGATAGTTGTCTACAATGGAGTAGAAAGTCTTCATTATTTATTTCAATGCATAAAAAAGGAACGAGTGCATGTTAACTGTTTCCAGTTTTGTTTACCTGTTAAAACGGAGGTTAATGTTCAAAGAAGATTCATCAAAGTCGAATGACACGACTGACTTTGGCGAGTACTAGATAATGAAGGTCAAAATACAAACTCAACAGCAAATCAAATGCAAAATATATACACAAGCAGAATAACTGTAGGATCAACTAACATAGTTATGTAATAGAGTGGTTCTATTAGAGGACGTAACAAGTCTGTCATGGGGTCAAAAGTTCAGGAGCCTGAAGTGGTCACTCGGTTTGTTTTATTATTATGTGTCTTGAAAATACATTTATTGTCAAAATATGTAATTGTATGTCAGCCTTCCATTGTAATTAATGATCATACCTTCAACACCGTCAGTTCTCAAATCATTCCACTCGTATGGTGCGATGTTATTCCCGTCCACTTTGCCGAAGGCATATACAATATGGGTACACAAGTTTGGATCAATGTTTGCTGGTTCAAATGTATATGGTGCTTGTCGGTATTGTGCCCAGTTAGTATGGTAACAAGTTCTCACAAACTGACTATTTCCTATAAAATAATATATAATATCACATACTATTGAGAAAACAGTTTACTGGAAATGTATTTGTCCACATAGTTGATCAAAGCTCAATAAACAGAAGAGTGCTACATTAAACCATGGTGTCCTTATCACATTTCAATACAGCATAAAATCATAATATTGACACAGTTTGGCTTCCATAATCATTTCTGTGGTATCTGTGAAAAATATCAACAATAAAGTATAATATTATTAATGTCATTTGATATATACAACTTTAATTAAATGATATAGAATCCTATAATAACCATTATCAACAATTAATTGACATATTATGTATCATACATACCCCCTGATGGACCTGTACCAGATTGTGTTGACGCTTGTGTTGGGTTCTGAGTCTGGGATACTGTTGGTGTCAGAGATGGAGATACAGTTACAGGTTGGGTGACCATATTAGGGTCAGACAATACTTCTTTCAACTTGGACATAAGTGGATTGTTTCCTAGTCCACATGCTCCATTGAAATCATCCAGATCCATTGCCCAAACCATTGATCCACCTAATCCGTGTGTTTTCACATAATTGGCCTGAAGTAGATATGTCAAGCTTAGTAAGAAACAAGAAAATGTATTTCCCACAAAGAAAGTCATACACTATTATCATTATGAAATAAAATCACAATGAAATACTTAAGAGGACTAGCAGAATAATTCAGAACTTTTTGGTATTTAATTCATACAAGTGATCATTTTCATTTCTTTAAGAGATTGGTCTTGTCAATCAATATTCAGTAAAGAATGTGTTTTATTTCAATAAGATAAAAACTGCTTAAAATTTTTTTATGAAGGAAATAATGTATGGTAGTAATTTGGAGCACATTTCTGTTGACAACTGACATACGTGTGTCATTTATACAAACTGAACTAACTTTAATTTCTATGCTCTGTAGATCATCATATCCCACCCACTGGTCACCATGATAGGCATATGGTACTTTCTGTTCATCGTTCCACACTCTTGTCCAACCAGCTGCTAAATTCCGACAAATCTAAAATCAAAATACAACACAAGAAGGTTTGAAATGTTCTTTACATATGAATGAAATATGCCAATATAAACGAAAACATTCAACTATAATCTCCAAAACGGCCCTTTTATGGCGATTTATTTGTTTTACAAAAATAGTCTTGTTTTCCATATGCTTGAGAAATGATTCTCCCAAGTCATGTTTTATGCTCATTTTATCATGGGGAGGCATTAATATCCTTGTCTATACTATACACCCAGCGATAGCATTTTGCATTTAACTACTTAGATAAGAAAAATGCTAACAAAATCGTAAAATAAAATCAGCGTTCCTTGTAAACTACGTCACCGGAAGACGACAAATTACAAAAGTCAAAATCGATAGATGTCTGTCTTAAGTATTTTATCCGAAAAAATTTTTTATGTCGAGAAATAATTTATGCTTGTATGCACCACTGTCCTGTATGTTGTTTGTAAACGGATCAGACGATGATGCAACAACATGTGCTTTTTCAAGGGGGTGTTGCGAAGTTAACTGAACAGCCGTAACTAGCCATTTGTGGAGGACTGTCCTAATTAGGGAATCAATGACTTTTTAAACTTTTCAAAGAAAACATTATTGATTTCTATTTGTATTACTTTAATTACTGGTTTACGAGATCAGATAGTGGAAAACACCGATAGGACTTCACACATGTCCTAAAATTAATTGTGCTATTTAGAGAATAGGTTTGTTTAAAAAGCGAAGGCAGCACATCATAATAGAATAACTCATTAACAATAACGCAAAAATAATCACAAACAATATACCTCATGGTATGCCAGAAATCCAGCTTCACCAGTATATGTACCAGCTGTCCCAGCTCCTGCAGCAGCTTTACCCAATTCATGATCCCCAGTAGCCATCCTGAACGATCTTCCATACAATCCCATACCAACTACTAATTTTTCCTTTGGCGTGCCTTCGCTTAACCAATAGTTAATTGCATAGTCCTACATAAAATATTTTTATAATAATTGTGTTGATTTTCAAGATGATATTTCCAATTATTCCCTCATATTCGATATTTACCTTTGTTGTGATGAGTAATGCAGTTCACTAACATATACGAGGTCATATGTATATTCTTTAATGACAAACGTTATTTCTTTGCTTACCTTCAAACTTTTCTTGTGTATCAGGGGATGTTATAAAAAACCAGTTATGATTGCCGATTAATATTCAAGTAATACTTTTCCTGATTTTATAAATCACTTCAGGTGTGAAACCACTAATTAATTTCTTTAAAGGTTTTCTGCTGAATTTATGTTTTTTTGAGTCTACCTGGCCATTTTGTCTGAAGTTTAACCTTTCCAACACTATATATTTTCTGAAATGTACATGATTCCTCTACTTTCTGTGAAAATATCATGGGATGTTTAAAGTCGTGCAGTGGAATACCATGCCCTGGGACATTCCCTATTCTAAAAATAGCAACTTTATTTCCGGAATTTCAGCATTTATAGGTCATGTATCAAGACATCCATAAAGGATTAAAATACAACTAAATGCAACCAAATGTGGACTCAAAATAATCCTTATATATTGACCTTCAATTATTAATCTTGTTTATGCCTTTACACATAATATTTTCAAAATACAACAAAGCGAAAGGAACTTTTTTCTTTAAAAAGGACTACTTTTGCATATGTTCTAAGCTCTGATTGGTCAATAAGTGGATTGATACCTTTAACAACATACTACATGCAGGATAAATCATGGTTTATTTGGTTCAGTTTTTAAAATTCATTAAATATTATGCAAAAAGAACGGAAAAACTGTGATCTGAAGCTTTCATGTCAATGCTAGCTCATATTTAAAAACAAATCAACATTTGTATTTGTTTGTTGATGAACATAGAACCTCTTGAACATAAACTCTACCTGGTTTAGACGTTTTTCACTGCTAGTTTCATCACTGCGCTCGTACAGTGGACTGTTATGTCCCAGTTTGCTCTCGTAGCTTCCATGGAAGTCATAGGACATCAAATGAATGAAATCAAGCTCTCTAATTAAAAAAAAAGTAAATATCTTTGGTAAATCTTAATTTAATATTAATAAATATTCAAATGTTTGATGGTAACAAAAATATTACACCAATAAAATATTATCTGCATTTATTGATACAAATTTTCTAGAGAAATACTTAAATAAATACTCTTGTAATTTCTAAATAGCATGCAAGGAAATTTTTTTTCTCTGATTACAATGGAATCATTTAATAGAGGAGGTAAAAACTTAAATATTACTGTGCAATTTTGTTGATTTCGTAAGCTGTTGTTGCCGCTTCTCCTGCAGATACAGCAGCTGTCAAAAGTAGTCGTGGTTTTCCAGTTGTTGCAGCCTCATTTTCAAATTCTCTTCTTAAAATCTAAATAGATCAAAACAATATGATTCCTAGATCGTCAAAAATATATATCTGGAGAAATTTTCTTTATTTCATAAATCTTTAGATGATATGTAATAACGAAACAAGTAAAAATTCTTCACGAAAAGACTGGTTCAGCCCAACAGAAAGGAATGTTTACAAGTCTGTTATATTTTATAATTATATAGCATTTTCTTGCATTTATGACAAAGTAATGGCTTAACTGACTAATATAAATTTCAGTATACCTGACACAATTCAGTAAATCTTTCACGGTCTTCGGGAGGACTTCCTCTGTGAGCAGGATATTCCCAATCAAGGTCAAGACCATCAAAGTTGACATTCCTCAAATATGTGATCACATTACCAGCAAACGTATTCATGTCGGCTGTGTTATCTACTAGTTGTGTAAATTTTTCTACTCCATGAGTCCATCCTCCAATGGCCAGTGAGATCTTCAGGTCTGGATTCTGAAGCTTTAATTTGACCACTTTCTGATAGTTGTCTAAAATGAAGTAGAAAGTCTTCATTATTTATTTCAACGCATAAAAAAGGAAAGAGTGCATGTTAACTGTTTCCAGTTTTGTTTACCTGTTAAAACGGAGGTTAATGTTCAAAGAAGATTCATCAAAGTCGAATGACACGACTGACTTTGGCGAGTACTAGATAATGAAGGTCAAAATACAAACTCAACAGCAAATCAAATGCAAAATATATACACAAGCAGAATAACTGTAGGATCAACTAACATAGTTATGTAATAGAGTGGTTCTATTAGAGGACGTAACAAGTCTGTCATGGGGTCAAAAGTTCAGGAGCCTGAAGTGGTCACTCGGTTTGTTTTATTATTATGTGTCTTGAAAATACATTTATTGTCAAAATATGTAATTGTATGTCAGCCTTCCATTGTAATTAATGATCATACCTTCAACACCGTCAGTTCTCAAATCATTCCACTCGTATGGTGCGATGTTATTCCCGTCCACTTTGCCGAAGGCATATACAATATGGGTACACAAGTTTGGATCAATGTTTGCTGGTTCAAATGTATATGGTGCTTGTCGGTATTGTGCCCAGTTAGTATGGTAACAAGTTCTCACAAACTGACTATTTCCTATAAAATAATATATAATATCACATACTATTGAGAAAACAGTTTACTGGAAATGTATTTGTCCACATAGTTGATCAAAGCTCAATAAACAGAAGAGTGCTACATTAAACCATGGTGTCCTTATCACATTTCAATACAGCATAAAATCATAATATTGACAGAGTTTGGCTTCCATAATCATTTCTGTGGTATCTGTGAAAAATATCAACAATAAAGTATAATATTATTAATGTCATTTGATATATACTACTTTAATTAAATGATATAGAATCCTATAATAACCATTATCAACAATTAATTGACATATTATGTACCATACATACCCCCTGATGGACCTGTACCAGATTGTGTTGACGCTTGTGTTGGGTTCTGAGTCTGGGATACTGTTGGTGTCAGAGATGGAGATACAGTTACAGGTTGGGTGACCATATTAGGGTCAGACAATACTTCTTTCAACTTGGACATAAGTGGATTGTTTCCTAGTCCACATGCTCCATTGAAATCATCCAGATCCATTGCCCAAACCATTGATCCACCTAATCCGTGTGTTTTCACATAATTGGCCTGAAGTAAATACGTCAAGCTTAGTAAGAAACAAGAATGTATTTCCCACAAAGAAAGTCATACACTATTATCATTATGAAATAAAATCACAATGAAATACTTAAGAGGACTAGCAGAATAATTCAGAACTTTTTGGTATTTAATTCATACAAGTGATCATTTTCATTTCTTTAAGAGATTGGTCTTGTCAATCAATATTCAGTAAAGAATGTGTTTTATTTTAATAAGATAAAAACTGCTTAAAATGCTTCTATGAAGGAAATAATGTATGGTAGTAATTTGGAGCACATTTCTGTTGACAACTGACATACGTGTGTCATTTATACAAACTGAACTAACTTTAATTTCTATGCTCTGTAGATCATCATATCCCACCCACTGGTCACCATGATAGGCATATGGTACTTTCTGTTCATCGTTCCACACTCTTGTCCAACCAGCTGCTAAATTCCGACAAATCTAAAATCAAAATACAACACAAGAAGGTGAAGGTTTGAAATGTTCTTTACATATGAATGAAATATGCCTATATAAACGAAAACATTCAACTATATTCTCCAAAACGGCCCTTTTATGGCGATTTATTTGTTTTACAAAAATAGTCTTGTTTTCCATATGCTTAAGAAATAATTCTCCCATGTCATGTTTTATGCTCATTTTATCATGGGGAGGCATTAATATTCTTGTCGATACTATACACCCAGCGATAGCATTTTGCATTTAACTACTTAGATAAGAAAAATGCTAACAAAATCGTAAAATAAAATCAGCGTTCCTTGTAAACTACGTCACCGGAAGACGACAAATTACAAAAGTAAAAATCGATAGATGTCTGTCTTAAGTATTTTTTCCGGAAAAAAATTATGTCGAGAAATAATTTATGCTTGTATGCACCACTGTCCTGTATGTTGTTTGTAAACGGATCAGACGATGATGCAACAACATGTGCTTTTTCAAGGGGGTGTTGCAAAGTTAACTGAACAGCCGTAACTAGCCGTTTGTGGAGGACTGTCCCAATTAGGGAATCAATGACTTTTTAAACTTTTTAAAGAAAACATCATTGATTTCTATTTGTATTACTTTAATTACTGGTTTACGAGATCAGATAGTGGAAAACACCGATAGGACTTCACACATGTCCTAAAATTAATTGTGCTATTTAGAGAATAGGTTTGTTTAAAAAGCGAAGGCAGCACACCATAATAGAATAACTCATTAACAATAACGCAAAATTAATCACAAACAATATACCTCATGGTATGCCAGAAATCCAGCTTCACCAGTATATGTACCAGCTGTCCCAGCTCCTGCAGCAGCTTTACCCAATTCATGATCCCCAGTAGCCATCCTGAACGATCTTCCATACAATCCCATACCAACTACTAATTTTTCCTTTGGCGTGCCTTCGCTTAACCAATAGTTAATTGCATAGTCCTACATAAAATATTTTTATAATAATTGTGTTGATTTTCAAGATGATATTTCCAATTATTCCCTCATATTCGATATTTACCTTTGTTGTGATGAGTAATGCAGTTAACTAACATATACGAGGTCATATGTATATTTTTTAATGACAAACGTTATTTCTTTGCTTACCTTCAAACTTTTCTTGTGTATTAGGGGATGTTATTAAAAACCAGTTATGATTGCCTATTAATATTCAAGTAATACTTTTCCTGATTTTATAAATCACTTCAGGTGTGAAACCACTAATTAATTTCTTTAAAGGTTTTCTGCTGAATTTATGGTTTTTTGAGTTTATCTGGCCATTTTGTCTGAAGTTTAACCTTTCCAACACTATATATTTTCTGAAACGTACATGATTCCTCTACGTTCTGTGAAAATATCATGGGATGTTTAAAGTCGTGCAGTGGAATACCATGCCCTGGGACATTCCCTATTCTAAAAATAGCAACTTTATTTCAGGAATTTCAGCATTTATAGGTCATGTATCAAGACATCAATAAAGGATTAAAATACAACTAAATGCAACCAAATGTGGACTCAAAATAATCCTTATATATTGACCTTCAATTATTAATCTTGTTTATGCCTTTACACATAATATTTTCAAAATACAACAAAGCGAAAGGAACTTTTTTCTTTAAAAAGGACTACTTTTGTATATGTTCTAAGCTCTAATTGGTCAATAAGTGGATTGATACCTTTAACAACATACTACAGTAGATTCCGCTTATTTGCAAAGCCTATTTGTCAGAGAAAATTTTGCAATTAAGCGGACTTTGCGATAAAACGAAATGCTATTCAGACCGGAAGTATAGACTACAGGTGCCGTGACATTGACATTTTGTTTACCTGGAGCTGATATTGCTGATATGTTGATAAAGTAAATGCATGAATGTAAATAATAAATTAGAATATTTAATGAAAGTCTTTGTTGTTTATTACTGGTGTAAATAATATTTCCATCATTTCTGTGGATTGGGGGAGCTTTTTGTGTACATCGAGTGTCACATGATCACGCGATAGATGTTACGTTTTGTGTACTGTAAATGAGTTGTTACTAAATTAATGATAGTTACTGCAGTATCCATATTGTTATTTATAACTGTAGGGTTTTACTTTTCATCTTGGTAGGTTATTATCGATAGATATCTCTGTTGTTGACTTCATTCCGTTTCTGTGTAATGGGAGCTTTGTGTATCGAGGATTTGTGTAGTTGTTTATATCACGTGATGGTGGATATTTATAACCATAGGATGACATTTTGCTTACTGAATGAGGAAATAGCAAAATAAAAAAAACACAAGCCCAAAATCTGAATACTTTTCATTATTAAATAAATAAAAAAATAATTAATCCGCTTTGATTTTTTGTTTGATGTTCTAATTTACATTAATTAATTAACAAACTAAGTAAACATATTTTAACTTCTCTTGAAGTTTTTAATCACTGATCAGCATTCATATTAATTTCTTTGATCACTAATTATGTGTTTTGAATTGCTGCGTGGCTGATTGTTACAAATCTAAAAATAGACACCAGGGCTTTTACCTGTAAGGTCACACACTTAATTATTGAATCAAAATGGCGGACGATCAACACTGATTGAGGTTACTGATAACACAAAACGTTCTTTATTAGAGCTTTATTGAAGTTCAGGAAAAGGATTAAACACAAATAAACATGTAAATGGATTTTTATTAAAATATTCAATAGCTCAAAGCGTCTCCAAATGTCTGATCAGGTTATCACCACACGCCGTTTCAACATCGATCTGCATGAACAAAATCAATCAATTAGTTCAAAGGTGTATTGGATTTTTTTTCTCCTTCTTTTTTTTATCAGTTCTAGAGTAGTTTTGCAAATAACCGACACTTTTATACATTTTTGGCAAAAATTGTCTTTGCAATAAAGCGAATTTTGCCATTAACCGCTTTGCAATTAACCGTGTGTTTTAACGTTAAATGAATGGTAAATGGATCGGTGTTTAACCTTTTTTTGCAATAATACGAATTTTGCAATTAACCGGTTTGCAATTAAGTGGAGTCTACTGTACATGCAGGATAAATCATGGTTTATTTGGTTCAGTTTTTAAAATTCATTAAATATTACGCAAAAAGAATGGAAAAACTGTGATCTGAAGCTTTCATGTCAATGCTAGCTCATATTTAAAAACAAATCAACATTTGTATTTGTTTGTTGATGAACATAGAACCTCTTGAACATAAACTCTACCTGGTTTAGACGTTTTTCACTGCTAGTTTCATCACTGCGCTCGTACAGTGGACTGTTATGTCCCAGTTTGCTCTCGTAGCTTCCATGGAAGTCATAGGACATCAAATGAATGAAATCAAGCTCTCTAATTAAAAAAAAAGTAAATATCTTTGGTAAATCTTAATTTAATATTAATAAATATTCAAATGTTTGATGGTAACAAAAATATTACACCAATAAAATATTATCTGCATTTATTGATACAAATTTTCTAGAGAAATACTTAAATAAATACTTAATAAATACTCTTGTAATTTCTAAATAGCATGCAAGGAAATTTTTTTTCTCTGATTACAATGGAATCATTTAATAGAGGAGGTAAAAACTTAAATATTACTGTGCAATTTTGTTGATTTCGTAAGCTGTTGTTGCCGCTTCTCCTGCAGATACAGCAGCTGTCAAAAGTAGTCGTGGTTTTCCAGTTGTTGCAGCCTCATTTTCAAATTCTCTTCTTAAAATCTAAATAGATCAAAACAATATGATTCCTAGATCGTCAAAAATATATATCTGGAGAAATTTTCTTTATTTCATAAATCTTTAGATGATATGTAATAACGAAACAAGTAAAAATTCTTCACGAAAAGACTGGTTCAGCCCAACAGAAAGGAATGTTTACAAGTCTGTTATATTTTATAATTATATAGCATTTTCTTGCATTTATGACAAAGTAATGGCTTAACTGACTAAATAAATTTCAGTATACCTGACACAATTCAGTAAATCTTTCACGGTCTTCGGGAGGACTTCCTCTGTGAGCAGGATATTCCCAATCAAGGTCAAGACCATCAAAGTTGATATTCCTCAAATATGTGATCACATTACCAGCAAACGTATTCATGTCGGCTGTGTTATCTACTAGTTGTGTAAATTTTTCTACTCCATGAGTCCATCCTCCAATGGCCAGTGAGATCTTCAGGTCTGGATTCTGAAGCTTTAATTTGACCACTTTCTGATAGTTGTCTACAATGGAGTAGAAAGTCTTCATTATTTATTTCAACGCATAAAAAAGGAACGAGTGCATGTTAACTGTTTCCAGTTTTGTTTACCTGTTAAAACAGAGGTTAATGTTCAAAGAAGATTCATCAAAGTCGAATGACACGACTGACTTTGGCGAGTACTAGATAATGAAGGTCAAAATACAAACTCAACAGCAAATCAAATGCAAAATATACACACAAGCAGAATAACTGTAGGATCAACTAACATAGTTATGTAATAGAGTGGTTCTATTAGAGGACGTAACAAGTCTGTCATGGGGTCAAAAGTTCAGGAGCCTGAAGTGGTCACTCGGTTTGTTTTATTATTATGTGTCTTGAAAATACATTTATTGTCAAAATATGTAATTGTATGTCAGCCTTCCATTGTAATTAATGATCATACCTTCAACACCGTCAGTTCTCAAATCATTCCACTCGTATGGTGCGATGTTATTCCCGTCCACTTTGCCGAAGGCATATACAATATGGGTACACAAGTTTGGATCAATGTTTGCTGGTTCAAATGTATATGGTGCTTGTCGGTATTGTGCCCAGTTAGTATGGTAACAAGTTCTCACAAACTGACTATTTCCTATAAAATAATATATAATATCACATACTATTGAGAAAACAGTTTACTGGAAATGTATTTGTCCACATAGTTGATCAAAGCTCAATAAACAGAAGAGTGCTACATTAAACCATGGTGTCCTTATCACATTTCAATACAGCATAAAATCATAATATTGACACAGTTTGGCTTCCATAATCATTTCTGTGGTATCTGTGAAAAATATCAACAATAAAGTATAATATTATTAATGTCATTTGATATATACTACTTTAATTAAATGATATAGAATCCTATAATAACCATTATCAACAATTAATTGACATATTATGTATCATACATACCCCCTGATGGACCTGTACCAGATTGTGTTGACGCTTGTGTTGGGTTCTGAGTCTGGGATACTGTTGGTGTCAGAGATGGAGATACAGTTACAGGTTGGGTGACCATATTAGGGTCAGACAATACTTCTTTCAACTTGGACATAAGTGGATTGTTTCCTAGTCCACATGCTCCATTGAAATCATCCAGATCCATTGCCCAAACCATTGATCCACCTAATCCGTGTGTTTTCACATAATTAGCCTGAAGTCGATATGTCAAGATTAGTAAGAAACAAGAAAATGTATTTCCCACAAAGAAAGTCATACACTATTATCATTATGAAATAAAATCACAATGAAATACTTAAGAGGACTAGCAGAATAATTCAGAACTTTTTGGTATTTAATTCATACAAGTGATCATTTTCATTTCTTTAAGAGATTGGTCTTGTCAATCAATATTCAGTAAAGAATGTGTTTTATTTTAATAAGATAAAAACTGCTTAAAATGCTTCTATGAAGGAAATAATGTATGGTAGTAATTTGGAGCACATTTCTGTTGACAACTGACATACGTGTGTCATTTATACAAACTGAACTAACTTTAATTTCTATGCTCTGTAGATCATCATATCCCACCCACTGGTCACCATGATAGGCATATGGTACTTTCTGTTCATCGTTCCACACTCTTGTCCAACCAGCTGCTAAATTCCGACAAATCTAAAATCAAAATACAACACAAGAAGGTTTGAAATGTTCTTTACATATGAATGAAATATGCCAATATAAACGAAAACATTCAACTATATTCTCCAAAACGGCCCTTTTATGGCGATTTATTTGTTTTACAAAAATATTCTTGTTTTCCATATGCTTAAGAAATAATTCTCCCATGTCATGTTTTATGCTCATTTTATCATGGGGAGGCATTAATATTCTTGTCGATACTATACACCCAGCGATAGCATTTTGCATTTAACTACTTAGATAAGAAAAATGCTAACAAAATCGTAAAATAAAATCAGCGTTCCTTGTAAACTACGTCACCGGAAGACGACAAATTACAAAAGTCAAAATCGATAGATGTCTGTCTTAAGTATTTTTTCAGGAAAAAAATTATGTCGAGAAATAATTTATGCTTGTATGCACCACTGTCCTGTATGTTGTTTGTAAACGGATCAGACGATGACGCAACAACATGTGCTTTTTCAAGGGGGTGTTGCAAAGTTAACTGAACAGCCGTAACTAGCTGTTTGTGGAGGACTGTCCCAATTAGGGAATCAATGACTTTTTAAACTTTTAAAGAAAACATCATTGATTTCTATTTGTATTACTTTAATTACTGGTTTACGAGATCAGATAGTGGAAAACACCGATAGGACTTCACACATGTCCTAAAATTAATTGTGCTATTTAGAGAATAGGTTTGTTTAAAAAGCGAAGGCAGCACACCATAATAGAATAACTCATTAACAATAACGCAAAATTAATCACAAACAATATACCTCATGGTATGCCAGAAATCCAGCTTCACCAGTATATGTACCAGCTGTCCCAGCTCCTGCAGCAGCTTTACCCAATTCATGATCCCCAGTAGCCATCCTGAACGATCTTCCATACAATCCCATACCAACTACTAATTTTTCCTTTGGCGTGCCTTCGCTTAACCAATAGTTAATTGCATAGTCCTACATAAAATATTTTTATAATAATTGTGTTGATTTTCAAGATGATATTTCCAATTATTCCCTCATATTCGATATTTACCTTTGTTGTGATGAGTAATGCAGTTCACTAACATATACCAGGTCATATGTATATTTTTTAATGACAAACGTTATTTCTTTGCTTACCTTCAAACTTTTCTTGTGTATTAGGGGATGTTATAAAAAACCAGTTATGATTGCCGATTAATATTCAAGTAATACATTTCCTGATTTTATAAATCACTTCAGGTGTGAAACCACTAATTAATTTCTTTAAAGGTTTTCTGCTGAATTTATGTTTTTTTGAGTCTACCTGGCCATTTTGTCTGAAGTTTAACCTTTCCAACACTATATATTTTCTGAAACGTACATGATTCCTCTACGTTCTGTGAAAATATTATGGGATGTTTAAAGTCGTGCAGTGGAATACCAAGCACTGGGACATTCCCTATTCCAAAAATAGCAACTTTATTTCCGGAATTTCAGCATTTATAGGTCATGTATCAAGACATCCATAAAGGATTAAAATACAACTAAATGCAACCAAATGTGGACTCAAAATAATCCTTATATATTGACCTTCAATTATTAATTTTGTTTATGCCTTTACACATAATATTTTCAAAATAAAACAAAGCGAAAGGAACTTTTTTCTTTAAAAAGGACTACTTTTGTATATGTTCTAAGCTCTGATTGGTCAATAAGTGGATTGATACCTTTAACAACATACTACATGCAGGATAAATCATGGTTTATTTGGTTCAGTTTTTAAAATTCATTAAATATTACGCAAAAAGAATGGAAAAACTGTGATCTGAAGCTTTCATGTCAATGCTAGCTCATATTTAAAAACAAATCAACATTTGTATTTGTTTGTTGATGAACATAGAACCTCTTGAACATAAACTCTACCTGGTTTAGACGTTTTTCACTGCTAGTTTCATCACTGCGCTCGTACAGTGGACTGTTATGTCCCAGTTTGCTCTCGTAGCTTCCATGGAAGTCATAGGACATCAAATGAATGAAATCAAGCTCTCTAATTAAAAAAAAAGTAAATATCTTTGGTAAATCTTAATTTAATATTAATAAATATTCAAATGTTTGATGGTAACAAAAATATTACACCAATAAAATATTATCTGCATTTATTGATACAAATTTTCTAGAGAAATACTTAAATAAATACTTAATAAATACTCTTGTAATTTCTAAATAGCATGCAAGGAAATTTTTTTTCTCTGATTACAATGGAATCATTTAATAGAGGAGGTAAAAACTTTAATATTACTGTGCAATTTTGTTGATTTCGTAAGCTGTTGTTGCCGCATCTCCTGCAGATACAGCAGCTGTCAAAAGTAGTCGTGGTTTTCCAGTTGTTGCAGCCTCATTTTCAAATTCTCTTCTTAAAATCTAAATAGATCAAAACAATATGATTCCTAGATCGTCAAATATATATCTGGAGAAATTTTCTTTATTTCATAAATCTTTAGATGATATGTAATAACGAAACAAGTAAAAATTCTTCACGAAAAGACTGGTTCAGCCCAACAGAAAGGAATGTTTACAAGTCTGTTATATTTTATAATTATATAGCATTTTCTTGCATTTATGACAAAGTAATGGCTTAACTGACTAATATAAATTTCAGTATACCTGACACAATTCAGTAAATCTTTCACGGTCTTCGGGAGGACTTCCTCTGTGAGCAGGATATTCCCAATCAAGGTCAAGACCATCAAAGTTGATATTCCTCAAATATGTGATCACATTACCAGCAAACGTATTCATGTTGGCTGTGTTATCTACTAGTTGTGTAAATTTTTCTACTCCATGAGTCCATCCTCCAATGGCCAGTGAGATCTTCAGGTCTGGATTCTGAAGCTTTAATTTGACCACTTTCTGATAGTTGTCTACAATGGAGTAGAAAGTCTTCATTATTTATTTCAATGCATAAAAAAGGAACGAGTGCATGTTAACTGTTTCCAGTTTTGTTTACCTGTTAAAACGGAGGTTAATGTTCAAAGAAGATTCATCAAAGTCGAATGACACGACTGACTTTGGCGAGTACTAGATAATGAAGGTCAAAATACAAACTCAACAGCAAATCAAATGCAAAATATATACACAAGCAGAATAACTGTAGGATCAACTAACATAGTTATGTAATAGAGTGGTTCTATTAGAGGACGTAACAAGTCTGTCATGGGGTCAAAAGTTCAGGAGCCTGAAGTGGTCACTCGGTTTGTTTTATTATTATGTGTCTTGAAAATACATTTATTGTCAAAATATGTAATTGTATGTCAGCCTTCCATTGTAATTAATGATCATACCTTCAACACCGTCAGTTCTCAAATCATTCCACTCGTATGGTGCGATGTTATTCCCGTCCACTTTGCCGAAGGCATATACAATATGGGTACACAAGTTTGGATCAATGTTTGCTGGTTCAAATGTATATGGTGCTTGTCGGTATTGTGCCCAGTTAGTATGGTAACAAGTTCTCACAAACTGACCATTTCCTATAAAATAATATATAATATCACATACTATTGAGAAAACAGTTTACTGGAAATGTATTTATCCACATAGTTGATCAAAGCTCAATAAACAGAAGAGTGCTACATTAAACCATGGTGTCCTTATCACATTTCAATACAGCATAAAATCATAATATTGATACAGTTTGGCTTCCATAATCATTTCTGTGGTATCTGTGAAAAATATCAACAATAAAGTATAATATTATTAATGTCATTTGATATATACTACTTTAATTAAATGATATAGAATCCTATAATAACCATTATCAACAATTAATTGACATATTATGTATCATACATACCCCCTGATGGACCTGTACCAGATTGTGTTGACGCTTGTGTTGGGTTCTGAGTCTGGGATACTGTTGGTGTCAGAGATGGAGATACAGTTACAGGTTGGGTGACCATATTAGGGTCAGACAATACTTCTTTCAACTTGGACATAAGTGGATTGTTTCCTAGTCCACATGCTCCATTGAAATCATCCAGATCCATTGCCCAAACCATTGATCCACCTAATCCGTGTGTTTTCACATAATTGGCCTGAAGTAGATATGTCAAGCTTAGTAAGAAACAAGTAAATGTATTTCCCACAAAGAAAGTCATACACTATTATCATTAAGAAATAAAATCACATTGAAATACTTAAGAGGACTAGCAGAATAATTCAGAACTTTTTGGTATTTAATTCATACAAGTGATCATTTTCATTTCTTTAAGAGATTGGTCTTGTCAATCAATATTCAGTAAAGAATGTGTTTTATTTTAATAAGATAAAAACTGCTTAAAATGCTTCTATGAAGGAAATAATGTATGGTAGTAATTTGGAGCACATTTCTGTTGACAACTGACATACGTGTGTCATTAATACAAACTGAACTAACTTTAATTTCTATGCTCTGTAGATCATCATATCCCACCCACTGGTCACCATGATAGGCATATGGTACTTTCTGTTCATCGTTCCACACTCTTGTCCAACCAGCTGCTAAATTCCGACAAATCTAAAATCAAAATACAACACAAGAAGGTTTGAAATGTTCTTTACATATGAATGAAATATGCCAATATAAACGAAAACATTCAACTATATTCTCCAAAACGGCCCTTTTATGGCGATTTATTTGTTTTACAAAAATATTCTTGTTTTCCATATGCTTAAGAAATAATTCTCCCATGTCATGTTTTATGCTCATTTTATCATGGGGAGGCATTAATATTCTTGTCGATACTATACACCCAGCGATAGCATTTTGCATTTAACTACTTAGATAAGAAAAATGCTAACAAAATCGTAAAATAAAATCAGCGTTCCTTGTAAACTACGTCACCGGAAGACGACAAATTACAAAAGTCAAAATCGATAGATGTCTGTCTTAAGTATTTTTTCCGGAAAAAAATTATGTCGAGAAATAATTTATGCTTGTATGCACCACTGTCCTGTATGTTGTTTGTAAACGGATCAGACGATGATGCAACAACATGTGCTTTTTCAAGGGGGTGTTGCAAAGTTAACTGAACAGCCGTAACTAGCCGTTTGTGGAGGACTGTCCCAATTAGGGAATCAATGACTTTTTAAACTTTTTAAAGAAAACATCATTGATTTCTATTTGTATTACTTTAATTACTGGTTTACGAGATCAGATAGTGGAAAACACCGATAGGACTTCACACATGTCCTAAAATTAATTGTGCTATTTAGAGAATAGGTTTGTTTAAAAAGCGAAGGCAGCACACCATAATAGAATAACTCATTAACAATAACGCAAAAATAATCACAAACAATATACCTCATGGTATGCCAGAAATCCAGCTTCACCAGTATATGTACCAGCTGTCCCAGCTCCTGCAGCAGCTTTACCCAATTCATGATCCCCAGTAGCCATTATGAACGATCTTCCATACAATCCCATACCAACTACTAATTTTTCCTTTGGCGTGCCTTCGCTTAACCAATAGTTAATTGCATAGTCCTACATAAAATATTTTTATAATAATTGTGTTGATTTTCAAGATGATATTCCCAATTATTCCCTCATATTCGATATTTACCTTTGTTGTGATGAGTAATGCAGTTCACTAACATATACGAGGTCATATGTATATTTTTTAATGACAAACGTTATTTCTTTGCTTACCTTCAAACTTTTCTTGTGTATTAGGGGATGTTATAAAAAAACCAGTTATGATTGCCGATTAATATTCAAGTAATACATTTCCTGATTTTATAAATCACTTCAGGTGTGAAACCACTAATTAATTTCTTTAAAGGTTTGCTGCTGAATTTATGGTTTTTTGAGTCTACCTGGCCATTTTGTCTGAAGTTTAACCTTTCCAACACTATATATTTTCTGAAACGTACATGATTCCTCTACGTTCTGTGAAAATATCATGGGATGTTTAAAGTCGTGCAGTGGAATACCATGCACTGGGACATTCCCTATTCTAAAAATAGCAACTTTATTTCAGGAATTTCAGCATTTATAGGTCATGTATCAAGACATCCATAAAGGATTAAAATACAACTAAATGCAACCAAATGTGGACTCAAAATAATCCTTATATATTGACCTTCAATTATTAATTTTGTTTATGCCTTTACACATAATATTTTCAAAATACAACAAAGCAAAAGGAACTTTTTTCTTTAAAAAGGACTACTTTTGTATATGTTCTAAGCTCTGATTGGTCAATAAGTGGATTGATACCTTTAACAACATACTACATGCAGGATAAATCATGGTTTATTTGGTTCAGTTTTTAAAATTCATTAAATATTACGCAAAAAGAATGGAAAAACTGTGATCTGAAGCTTTCATGTCAATGCTAGCTCATATTTAAAAACAAATCAACATTTGTATTTGTTTGTTGATGAACATATAACCTCTTGAACATAAACTCTACCTGGTTTAGACGTTTTTCACTGCTAGTTTCATCACTGCGCTCGTACAGTGGACTGTTATGTCCCAGTTTGCTCTCGTAGCTTCCATGGAAGTCATAGGACATCAAATGAATGAAATCAAGCTCTCTAATTAAAAAAAAAGTAAATATCTTTGGTAAATCTTAATTTAATATTAATAAATATTCAAAGGTTTGATGGTAACAAAAATATTACACCAATAAAATATTATCTGCATTTATTGATACAAATTTTCTAGAGAAATACTTAAATAAATACTTAATAAATACTCTTGTAATTTCTAAATAGCATGCAAGGAAATTTGTTTTCTCTGATTACAATGGAATCATTTAATAGAGGAGGTAAAAACTTAAATATTACTGTGCAATTTTGTTGATTTCGTAAGCTGTCATTGCCGCTTCTCCTGCAGATACAGCAGCTGTCAAAAGTAGTCGTGGTTTTCCAGTTGTTGCAGCCTCATTTTCAAATTCTCTTCTTAAAATCTAAATAGATCAAAACAATATGATTCCTAGATCGTCAAAAATATATATCTGGAGAAATTTTCTTTATTTCATAAATCTTTAGATGATATGTAATAACGAAACAAGTAAAAATTCTTCACAAAAAGACTGGTTCAGCCCAACAGAAAGGAATGTTTACAAGTCTGTTATATTTTATAATTATATAGCATTTTCTTGCATTTATGACAAAGTAATGGCTTAACTGACTAATATAAATTTCAGTATACCTGACACAATTCAGTAAATCTTTCACGGTCTTCGGGAGGACTTCCTCTGTGAGCAGGATATTCCCAATCAAGGTCAAGACCATCAAAGTTGATATTCCTCAAATATGTGATCACATTACCAGCAAACGTATTCATGTTGGCTGTGTTATCTACTAGTTGTGTAAATTTTTCTACTCCATGAGTCCATCCTCCAATGGCCAGTGAGATCTTCAGGTCTGGATTCTGAAGCTTTAATTTGACCACTTTCTGATAATTGTCTACAATGGAGTAGAAAGTCTTCATTATTTATTTCAATGCATAAAAAAGGAACGAGTGCATGTTAACTTTTCCAGTTTTGTTTACCTGTTAAAACGGAGGTTAATGTTCAAAGAAGATTCATCAAAGTCGAATGACACGACTGACTTTGGCGAGTACTAGATAATGAAGGTCAAAATACAAACTCAACAGCAAATCAAATGCAAAATATATACACAAGCAGAATAACTGTAGGATCAACTAACATAGTTATGTAATAGAGTGGTTCTATTAGAGGACGTAACAAGTCTGTCATGGGGTCAAAAGTTCAGGAGCCTGAAGTGGTCACTCGGTTTGTTTTATTATTATGTGTCTTGAAAATACATTTATTGTCAAAATATGTAATTGTATGTCAGCCTTCCATTGTAATTAATGATCATACCTTCAACACCGTCAGTTCTCAAATCATTCCACTCGTATGGTGCGATGTTATTCCCGTCCACTTTGCCGAAGGCATATACAATATGGGTACACAAGTTTGGATCAATGTTTGCTGGTTCAAATGTATATGGTGCTTGTCGGTATTGTGCCCAGTTAGTATGGTAACAAGTTCTCACAAACTGACTATTTCCTATAAAATAATATATAATATCATACTATTGAGAAAACAGTTTACTGGAAATGTATTTGTCCACATAGTTGATCAAAGCTCAATAAACAGAAGAGTGCTACATTAAACCATGGTGTCCTTATCACATTTCAATACAGCATAAAATCATAATATTGATACAGTTTGGCTTCCATAATCATTTCTGTGGTATCTGTGAAAAATATCAACAATAAAGTATAATATTATTAATGTCATTTGATATATACTACTTTAATTAAATGATATAGAATCCTATAATAACCATTATCAACAATTAATTGACATATTATGTATCATACATACCCCCTGATGGACCTGTACCAGATTGTGTTGACGTTTGTGTTGGGTTCTGAGTCTGGGATACTGTTGGTGTCAGAGATGGAGATACAGTTACAGGTTGGGTGACCATATTAGGGTCAGACAATACTTCTTTCAACTTGGACATAAGTGGATTGTTTCCTAGTCCACATGCTCCATTGAAATCATCCAGATCCATTGCCCAAACCATTGATCCACCTAATCCGTGTGTTTTCACATAATTGGCCTGAAGTAGATATGTCAAGCTTAGTAAGAAACAAGAAAATGTATTTCCCACAAAGAAAGTCATACACTATTATCATTATGAAATAAAATCACAATGAAATACTTAAGAGGACTAGCAGAATAATTCAGAACTTTTTGGTATTTAATTCATACAAGTGATCATTTTCATTTCTTTAAGAGATTGGTCTTGTCAATCAATATTCAGTAAAGAATGTGTTTTATTTTAATAAGATAAAAACTGCTTAAAATGCTTCTATGAAGGAAAAAATGTATAGTAGTAATTTGAAGCACATTTCTGTTGACAACTGACATACGTGTGTCATTTATACAAACTGAACTAACTTTAATTTCTATGCTCTGTAGATCATCATATCCCACCCACTGGTCACCATGATAGGCATATGGTACTTTCTGTTCATCGTTCCACACTCTTGTCCAACCAGCTGCTAAATTCCGACAAATCTAAAATCAAAATACAACACAAGAAGGCTTGAAATGTTCTTTACATATGAATGAAATATGCCAATATAAACGAAAACATTCAACTATATTCTCCAAAACGGCCCTTTTATGGCGATTTATTTGTTTTACAAAAATATTCTTGTTTTCCATATGCTTAAGAAATAATTCTCCCATGTCATGTTTTATGCTCATTTTATCATGGGGAGGCATTAATATTCTTGTCGATACTATACACCCAGCGATAGCATTTTGCATTTAACTACTTAGATAAGAAAAATGCTAACAAAATCGTAAAATAAAATCAGCGTTCCTTGTAAACTACGTCACCGGAAGACGACAAATTACAAAAGTCAAAATCGATAGATGTCTGTCTTAAGTATTTTTTCTGGAAAAAAAATATGTCGAGAAATAATTTATGCTTGTATGCACCACTGTCCTGTATGTTGTTTGTAAACGGATCAGACGATGACGCAACAACATGTGCTTTTTCATGGGGGTGTTGCGAAGTTAACTGAACAGCCGTAACTAGCCGTTTGTGGAGGACTGTCCCAATTAGGGAATCAATGACTTTTTAAACTTTTCAAAGAAAACATTATTGATTTCTATTTGTATTACTTTAATTACTGGTTTACGAGATCAGATAGTGGAAAACACCGATAGGACTTCACACATGTCCTAAAATTAATTGTGCTATTTAGAGAATAGGTTTGTTTAAAAAGCGAAGGCAGCACACCATATTAGAATAACTCATTAACAATAACGCAAAAATAATCACAAACAATATACCTCATGGTATGCCAGAAATCCAGCTTCACCAGTATATGTACCAGCTGTCCCAGCTCCTGCAGCAGCTTTACCCAATTCATGATCCCCAGTAGCCATCCTGAACGATCTTCCATACAATCCCATACCAACTACTAATTTTTCCTTTGGCGTGCCTTCGCTTAACCAATAGTTAATTGCATAGTCCTACATAAAATATTTTTATAATAATTGTGTTGATTTTCAAGATGATATTCCCAATTATTCCCTTATATTCGATATTTACCTTTGTTGTGATGAGTAATGCAGTTCACTAACATATAACATATGTATATTTTTTAATGACAAACGTTATTTCTTTGCTTACCTTCAAACTTTTCTTGTGTATTAGGAGATGTTATAAAAAACCAGTTATGATTGCCGATTAATATTCAAGTAATACTTTTCCTGATTTTATAAATCACTTCAGGTGTGAAACCACTAATTAATTTCTTTAAAGGTTTGCTGCTGAATTTATGTTTTTTTGAGTCTACCTGGCCATTTTGTCTGAAGTTTAACCTTTCCAACACTATATATTTTCTGAAACGTACATGATTCCTCTACGTTCTGTGAAAATATCATGGGATGTTTAAAGTCGTGCAGTGGAATACCATGCCCTGGGACATTCCCTATTCTAAAAATAGCAACTTTATTTCAGGAATTTCAGCATTTATAGGTCATGTATCAAGACATCCATAAAGGATTAAAATACAACTAAATGCAACCAAATGTGGACTCAAAATAATCCTTATATATTGACCTTCAATTATTAATTTTGTTTATGCCTTTACACATAATATTTTCAAAATACAACAAAGCGAAAGGAACTTTTTTCTTTAAAAAGGACTACTTTTGTATATGTTCTAAGCTCTGATTGGTCAATAAGTGGATTGATACCTTTAACAACATACTACATGCAGGATAAATCATGGTTTATTTGGTTCAGTTTTTAAAATTCATTAAATATTACGCAAAAAGAACGGAAAAACTGTGATCTGAAGCTTTCATGTCAATGCTAGCTCATATTTAAAAACAAATCAACATTTGTATTTGTTTGTTGATGAACATAGAACCTCTTGAACATAAACTCTACCTGGTTTAGACGTTTTTCACTGCTAGTTTCATCACTGCGCTCGTACAGTGGACTGTTATGTCCCAGTTTGCTCTCGTAGCTTCCATGGAAGTCATAGGACATCAAATGAATGAAATCAAGCTCTCTAATTAAAAAAAAAGTAAATATCTTTGGTAAATCTTAATTTAATATTAATAAATATTCAAAGGTTTGATGGTAACAAAAATATTACACCAATAAAATATTATCTGCATTTATTGATACAAATTTCTAGAGAAATACTTAAATAAATACTTAATAAATACTCTTGTAATTTCTAAATAGCATGCAAGGAAATTTTTTTTCTCTGATTACAATGGAATCATTTAATAGAGGAGGTAAAAACTTAAATATTACTGTGCAATTTTGTTGATTTCGTAAGCTGTCGTTGCCGCTTCTCCTGCAGACACAGCAGCTGTCAAAAGTAGTCGTGGTTTTCCAGTTGTTGCAGCCTCATTTTCAAATTCTCTTCTTAAAATCTAAATAGATCAAAACAATATGATTCCTAGATCGTCAAAAATATATATCTGGAGAAATTTTCTTTATTTCATAAATCTTTAGATGATATGTAATAACGAAACAAGTAAAAATTCTTCACGAAAAGACTGGTTCAGCCCAACAGAAAGGAATGTTTACAAGTCTGTTATATTTTATAATTATATAGCATTTTCTTGCATTTATGACAAAGTAATGGCTTAACTGACTAATATAAATTTCAGTATACCTGACACAATTCAGTAAATCTTTCACGGTCTTCGGGAGGACTTCCTCTGTGAGCAGGATATTCCCAATCAAGGTCAAGACCATCAAAGTTGATATTCCTCAAATATGTGATCACATTACCAGCAAACGTATTCATGTTGGCTGTGTTATCTACTAGTTGTGTAAATTTTTCTACTCCATGAGTCCATCCTCCAATGGCCAGTGAGATCTTCAGGTCTGGATTCTGAAGCTTTAATTTGACCACTTTCTGATAGTTGTCTACAATGGAGTAGAAAGTCTTCATTATTTATTTCAATGCATAAAAAAGGAATGAGTGCATGTTAACTGTTTCCAGTTTTGTTTACCTGTTAAAACGGAGGTTAATGTTCAAAGAAGATTCATCAAAGTCGAATGACACGACTGACTTTGGCGAGTACTAGATAATGAAGGTCAAAATACAAACTCAACAGCAAATCAAATGCAAAATATATACACAAGCAGAATAACTGTAGGATCAACTAACATAGTTATGTAATAGAGTGGTTCTATTAGAGGACGTAACAAGTCTGTCATGGGGTCAAAAGTTCAGGAGCCTGAAGTGGTCACTCGGTTTGTTTTATTATTATGTGTCTTGAAAATACATTTATTGTCAAAATATGTAATTGTATGTCAGCCTTCCATTGTAATTAATGATCATACCTTGAACACCGTCAGTTCTCA
The DNA here is from genome assembly GCA_963680875.1 of Bathymodiolus brooksi. Taxonomy (NCBI): domain Eukaryota; kingdom Metazoa; phylum Mollusca; class Bivalvia; order Mytilida; family Modiolidae; genus Bathymodiolus; species Bathymodiolus brooksi. The sequence continues at coordinate 21,176,347 of OY804579.1, forward strand.
AATCATTCCACTCGTATGGTGCGATGTTATTCCCGTCCACTTTGCCGAAGGCATATACAATATGGGTACACAAGTTTGGATCAATGTTTGCTGGTTCAAATGTATATGGTGCTTGTCGGTATTGTGCCCAGTTAGTATGGTAACAAGTTCTCACAAACTGACTTTTTCCTATAAAATAAAATATAATATCACATACTATTGAGAAAACAGTTTACTGGAAATGTATTTGTCCACATAGTTGATCAAAGCTCAATAAACAGAAGAGTGCTACATTAAACCATGGTGTCCTTATCACATTTCAATACAGCATAAAATCATAATATTGACACAGTTTGGCTTCCATAATCTTTTCTGTGGTATCTGTGAAAAATATCAACACTAAAGTATAATATTATTAATGTCATTTGATATATACTACTTTAATTAAATGATATAGAATCCTATAATAACCATTATCAACAATTAATTGACATATTATGTACCATACATACCCCCTGATGGACTTGTACCAGATTGTGTTGACGTTTGTGTTGGGTTCTGAGTCTGGGATACTGTTGGTGTCAGAGATGGAGATACAGTTACAGGTTGGGTGACCATATTAGGGTCAGACAATACTTCTTTCAACTTGGACATAAGTGGATTGTTTCCTAGTCCACATGCTCCATTGAAATCATCCAGATCCATTGCCCAAACCATTGATCCACCTAATCCGTGTGTTTTCACATAATTGGCCTGAAGTAGATACGTCAAGCTTAGTAAGAAACAAGAAAATGTATTTCCCACAAAGAAAGTCATACACTATTATCATTAAGAAATAAAATCACAATGAAATACTTAAGAGGACTAGCAGAATAATTCAGAACTTTTTGGTATTTAATTCATACAAGTGATCATTTTCATTTCTTTAAGAGATTGGTCTTGTCAATCAATATTCAGTAAAGAATGTGTTTTATTTTAATAAGATAAAAACTGCTTAAAATGCTTCTATGAAGGAAATAATGTATGGTAGTAATTTGGAGCACATTTCTGTTGACAACTGACATACGTGTGTCATTTATACAAACTGAACTAACTTTAATTTCTATGCTCTGTAGATCATCATATCCCACCCACTGGTCACCATGATAGGCATATGGTACTTTCTGTTCATCGTTCCACACTCTTGTCCAACCAGCTGCTAAATTCCGACAAATCTAAAATCAAAATACAACACAAGAAGGCTTGAAATGTTCTTTACATATGAATGAAATATGCCAATATAAACGAAAACATTCAACTATATTCTCCAAAACGGCCCTTTTATGGCGATTTATTTGTTTTACAAAAATATTCTTGTTTTCCATATGCTTAAGAAATAATTCTCCCATGTCATGTTTTATGCTCATTTTATCATGGGGAGGCATTAATATTCTTGTCGATACTATACACCCAGCGATAGCATTTTGCATTTAACTACTTAGATAAGAAAAATGCTAACAAAATCGTAAAATAAAATCAGCGTTCCTTGTAAACTACGTCACCGGAAGACGACAAATTACAAAAGTCAAAATCGATAGATGTCTGTCTTAAGTATTTTTTCTGGAAAAAAATTATATGTCGAGAAATAATTTATGCTTGTATGCACCACTGTCCTGTATGTTGTTTGTAAACGGATCAGACGATGACGCAACAACATGTGCTTTTTCATGGGGGTGTTGCGAAGTTAACTGAACAGCCGTAACTAGCCGTTTGTGGAGGACTGTCCCAATTAGGGAATCAATGATTTTTTAAACTTTTCAAAGAAAACATTATTGATTTCTATTTGTATTACTTTAATTACTGGTTTACGAGATCAGATAGTGGAAAACACCGATAGGACTTCACACATGTCCTAAAATTAATTGTGCTATTTAGAGAATAGGTTTGTTTAAAAAGCGAAGGCAGCACACCATATTAGAATAACTCATTAACAATAACGCAAAAATAATCACAAACAATATACCTCATGGTATGCCAGAAATCCAGCTTCACCAGTATATGTACCAGCTGTCCCAGCTCCTGCAGCAGCTTTACCCAATTCATGATCCCCAGTAGCCATCCTGAACGATCTTCCATACAATCCCATACCAACTACTAATTTTTCCTTTGGCGTGCCTTCGCTTAACCAATAGTTAATTGCATAGTCCTACATAAAATATTTTTATAATAATTGTGTTGATTTTCAAGATGATATTCCCAATTATTCCCTTATATTCGATATTTACCTTTGTTGTGATGAGTAATGCAGTTCACTAACATATAACATATGTATATTTTTTAATGACAAACGTTATTTCTTTGCTTACCTTCAAACTTTTCTTGTGTATTAGGGGATGTTATTAAAAACCAGTTATGATTGCCGATTAATATTCAAGTAATACTTTTCCTGATTTTATAAATCACTTCAGGTGTGAAACCACTAATTAATTTCTTTAAAGGTTTGCTGCTGAATTTATGTTTTTTTGAGTCTACCTGGCCATTTTGTCTGAAGTTTAACCTTTCCAACACTATATATTTTCTGAAACGTACATGATTCCTCTACGTTCTGTGAAAATATCATGGGATGTTTAAAGTCATGCAGTGGAATACCATGCACTGGGACATTCCCTATTCTAAAAATAGCAACTTTATTTCAGGAATTTCAGCATTTATAGGTCATGTATCAAGACATCCATAAAGGATTAAAATACAACTAAATGCAACCAAATGTGGACTCAAAATAATCCTTATATATTGACCTTCAATTATTAATTTTGTTTATGCCTTTACACATAATATTTTCAAAATACAACAAAGCGAAAGGAACTTTTTTCTTTAAAAAGGACTACTTTTGTATATGTTCTAAGCTCTGTTTGGTCAATAAGTGGATTGATACCTTTAACAACATACTACATGCAGGATAAATCATGGTTTATTTGGTTCAGTTTTTAAAATTCATTAAATATTACGCAAAAAGAATGGAAAAACTGTGATCTGAAGCTTTCATGTCAATGCTAGCTCATATTTAAAAACAAATCAACATTTGTATTTGTTTGTTGATGAACATAGAACCTCTTGAACATAAACTCTACCTGGTTTAGACGTTTTTCACTGCTAGTTTCATCACTGCGCTCGTACAGTGGACTGTTATGTCCCAGTTTGCTCTCGTAGCTTCCATGGAAGTCATAGGACATCAAATGAATGAAATCAAGCTCTCTAATTAAAAAAAAAGTAAATATCTTTGGTAAATCTTAATTTAATATTAATAAATATTCAAAGGTTTGATGGTAACAAAAATATTACACCAATAAAATATTATCTGCATTTATTGATACAAATTTCCAGAGAAATACTTAAATAAATACTTAATAAATACTCTTGTAATTTCTAAATAGCATGCAAGGAAATTTTTTTTCTCTGATTACAATGGAATCATTTAATAGAGGAGGTAAAAACTTAAATATTACTGTGCAATTTTGTTGATTTCGTAAGCTGTCGTTGCCGCTTCTCCTGCAGACACAGCAGCTGTCAAAAGTAGTCGTGGTTTTCCAGTTGTTGCAGCCTCATTTTCAAATTCTCTTCTTAAAATCTAAATAGATCAAAACAATATGATTCCTAGATCGTCAAAAATATATATCTGGAGAAATTTTCTTTATTTCATAAATCTTTAGATGATATGTAATAACGAAACAAGTAAAAATTCTTCACGAAAAGACTGGTTCAGCCCAACAGAAAGGAATGTTTACAAGTCTGTTATATTTTATAATTATATAGCATTTTCTTGCGTTTATGACAAAGTAATGGCTTAACTGACTAATATAAATTTCAGTATACCTGACACAATTCAGTAAATCTTTCACGGTCTTCGGGAGGACTTCCTCTGTGAGCAGGATATTCCCAATCAAGGTCAAGACCATCAAAGTTGATATTCCTCAAATATGTGATCACATTACCAGCAAACGTATTCATGTTGGCTGTGTTATCTACTAGTTGTGTAAATTTTTCTACTCCATGAGTCCATCCTCCAATGGCCAGTGAGATCTTCAGGTCTGGATTCTGAAGCTTTAATTTGACCACTTTCTGATAGTTGTCTACAATGGAGTAGAAAGTCTTCATTATTTATTTCAATGCATAAAAAAGGAATGAGTGCATGTTAACTGTTTCCAGTTTTGTTTACCTGTTAAAACGGAGGTTAATGTTCAAAGAAGATTCATCAAAGTCGAATGACACGACTGACTTTGGCGAGTACTAGATAATGAAGGTCAAAATACAAACTCAACAGCAAATCAAATGCAAAATATATACACAAGCAGAATAACTGTAGGATCAACTAACATAGTTATGTAATAGAGTGGTTCTATTAGAGGACGTAACAAGTCTGTCATGGGGTCAAAAGTTCAGGAGCCTGAAGTGGTCACTCGGTTTGTTTTATTATTATGTGTCTTGAAAATACATTTATTGTCAAAATATGTAATTGTATGTCAGCCTTCCATTGTAATTAATGATCATACCTTGAACACCGTCAGTTCTCAAATCATTCCACTCGTATGGTGCGATGTTATTCCCGTCCACTTTGCCGAAGGCATATACAATATGGGTACACAAGTTTGGATCAATGTTTGCTGGTTCAAATGTATATGGTGCTTGTCGGTATTGTGCCCAGTTAGTATGGTAACAAGTTCTCACAAACTGACTTTTTCCTATAAAATAAAATATAATATCACATACTATTGAGAAAACAGTTTACTGGAAATGTATTTGTCCACATAGTTGATCAAAGCTCAATAAACAGAAGAGTGCTACATTAAACCATGGTGTCCTTATCACATTTCAATACAGCATAAAATCATAATATTGACACAGTTTGGCTTCCATAATCTTTTCTGTGGTATCTGTGAAAAATATCAACACTAAAGTATAATATTATTAATGTCATTTGATATATACTACTTTAATTAAATGATATAGAATCCTATAATAACCATTATCAACAATTAATTGACATATTATGTACCATACATACCCCCTGATGGACTTGTACCAGATTGTGTTGACGTTTGTGTTGGGTTCTGAGTCTGGGATACTGTTGGTGTCAGAGATGGAGATACAGTTACAGGTTGGGTGACCATATTAGGGTCAGACAATACTTCTTTCAACTTGGACATAAGTGGATTGTTTCCTAGTCCACATGCTCCATTGAAATCATCCAGATCCATTGCCCAAACCATTGATCCACCTAATCCGTGTGTTTTCACATAATTGGCCTGAAGTAGATACGTCAAGCTTAGTAAGAAACAAGAAAATGTATTTCCCACAAAGAAAGTCATACACTATTATCATTAAGAAATAAAATCACAATGAAATACTTAAGAGGACTAGCAGAATAATTCAGAACTTTTTGGTATTTAATTCATACAAGTGATCATTTTCATTTCTTTAAGAGATTGGTCTTGTCAATCAATATTCAGTAAAGAATGTGTTTTATTTTAATAAGATAAAAACTGCTTAAAATGCTTCTATGAAGGAAATAATGTATGGTAGTAATTTGGAGCACATTTCTGTTGACAACTGACATACGTGTGTCATTTATACAAACTGAACTAACTTTAATTTCTATGCTCTGTAGATCATCATATCCCACCCACTGGTCACCATGATAGGCATATGGTACTTTCTGTTCATCGTTCCACACTCTTGTCCAACCAGCTGCTAAATTCCGACAAATCTAAAATCAAAATACAACACAAGAAGGCTTGAAATGTTCTTTACATATGAATGAAATATGCCAATATAAACGAAAACATTCAACTATATTCTCCAAAACGGCCCTTTTATGGCGATTTATTTGTTTTACAAAAATATTCTTGTTTTCCATATGCTTAAGAAATAATTCTCCCATGTCATGTTTTATGCTCATTTTATCATGGGGAGGCATTAATATTCTTGTCGATACTATACACCCAGCGATAGCATTTTGCATTTAACTACTTAGATAAGAAAAATGCTAACAAAATCGTAAAATAAAATCAGCGTTCCTTGTAAACTACGTCACCGGAAGACGACAAATTACAAAAGTCAAAATCGATAGATGTCTGTCTTAAGTATTTTTTCTGGAAAAAAATTATATGTCGAGAAATAATTTATGCTTGTATGCACCACTGTCCTGTATGTTGTTTGTAAACGGATCAGACGATGACGCAACAACATGTGCTTTTTCATGGGGGTGTTGCGAAGTTAACTGAACAGCCGTAACTAGCCGTTTGTGGAGGACTGTCCCAATTAGGGAATCAATGATTTTTTAAACTTTTCAAAGAAAACATTATTGATTTCTATTTGTATTACTTTAATTACTGGTTTACGAGATCAGATAGTGGAAAACACCGATAGGACTTCACACATGTCCTAAAATTAATTGTGCTATTTAGAGAATAGGTTTGTTTAAAAAGCGAAGGCAGCACACCATATTAGAATAACTCATTAACAATAACGCAAAAATAATCACAAACAATATACCTCATGGTATGCCAGAAATCCAGCTTCACCAGTATATGTACCAGCTGTCCCAGCTCCTGCAGCAGCTTTACCCAATTCATGATCCCCAGTAGCCATCCTGAACGATCTTCCATACAATCCCATACCAACTACTAATTTTTCCTTTGGCGTGCCTTCGCTTAACCAATAGTTAATTGCATAGTCCTACATAAAATATTTTTATAATAATTGTGTTGATTTTCAAGATGATATTCCCAATTATTCCCTTATATTCGATATTTACCTTTGTTGTGATGAGTAATGCAGTTCACTAACATATAACATATGTATATTTTTTAATGACAAACGTTATTTCTTTGCTTACCTTCAAACTTTTCTTGTGTATTAGGGGATGTTATTAAAAACCAGTTATGATTGCCGATTAATATTCAAGTAATACTTTTCCTGATTTTATAAATCACTTCAGGTGTGAAACCACTAATTAATTTCTTTAAAGGTTTGCTGCTGAATTTATGTTTTTTTGAGTCTACCTGGCCATTTTGTCTGAAGTTTAACCTTTCCAACACTATATATTTTCTGAAACGTACATGATTCCTCTACGTTCTGTGAAAATATCATGGGATGTTTAAAGTCATGCAGTGGAATACCATGCACTGGGACATTCCCTATTCTAAAAATAGCAACTTTATTTCAGGAATTTCAGCATTTATAGGTCATGTATCAAGACATCCATAAAGGATTAAAATACAACTAAATGCAACCAAATGTGGACTCAAAATAATCCTTATATATTGACCTTCAATTATTAATTTTGTTTATGCCTTTACACATAATATTTTCAAAATACAACAAAGCGAAAGGAACTTTTTTCTTTAAAAAGGACTACTTTTGTATATGTTCTAAGCTCTGTTTGGTCAATAAGTGGATTGATACCTTTAACAACATACTACATGCAGGATAAATCATGGTTTATTTGGTTCAGTTTTTAAAATTCATTAAATATTACGCAAAAAGAATGGAAAAACTGTGATCTGAAGCTTTCATGTCAATGCTAGCTCATATTTAAAAACAAATCAACATTTGTATTTGTTTGTTGATGAACATAGAACCTCTTGAACATAAACTCTACCTGGTTTAGACGTTTTTCACTGCTAGTTTCATCACTGCGCTCGTACAGTGGACTGTTATGTCCCAGTTTGCTCTCGTAGCTTCCATGGAAGTCATAGGACATCAAATGAATGAAATCAAGCTCTCTAATTAAAAAAAAAGTAAATATCTTTGGTAAATCTTAATTTAATATTAATAAATATTCAAAGGTTTGATGGTAACAAAAATATTACACCAATAAAATATTATCTGCATTTATTGATACAAATTTCCAGAGAAATACTTAAATAAATACTTAATAAATACTCTTGTAATTTCTAAATAGCATGCAAGGAAATTTTTTTTCTCTGATTACAATGGAATCATTTAATAGAGGAGGTAAAAACTTAAATATTACTGTGCAATTTTGTTGATTTCGTAAGCTGTCGTTGCCGCTTCTCCTGCAGACACAGCAGCTGTCAAAAGTAGTCGTGGTTTTCCAGTTGTTGCAGCCTCATTTTCAAATTCTCTTCTTAAAATCTAAATAGATCAAAACAATATGATTCCTAGATCGTCAAAAATATATATCTGGAGAAATTTTCTTTATTTCATAAATCTTTAGATGATATGTAATAACGAAACAAGTAAAAATTCTTCACGAAAAGACTGGTTCAGCCCAACAGAAAGGAATGTTTACAAGTCTGTTATATTTTATAATTATATAGCATTTTCTTGCGTTTATGACAAAGTAATGGCTTAACTGACTAATATAAATTTCAGTATACCTGACACAATTCAGTAAATCTTTCACGGTCTTCGGGAGGACTTCCTCTGTGAGCAGGATATTCCCAATCAAGGTCAAGACCATCAAAGTTGATATTCCTCAAATATGTGATCACATTACCAGCAAACGTATTCATGTTGGCTGTGTTATCTACTAGTTGTGTAAATTTTTCTACTCCATGAGTCCATCCTCCAATGGCCAGTGAGATCTTCAGGTCTGGATTCTGAAGCTTTAATTTGACCACTTTCTGATAGTTGTCTACAATGGAGTAGAAAGTCTTCATTATTTATTTCAATGCATAAAAAAGGAACGAGTGCATGTTAACTGTTTCCAGTTTTGTTTACCTGTTAAAACGGAGGTTAATGTTCAAAGAAGATTCATCAAAGTCGAATGACACGACTGACTTTGGCGAGTACTAGATAATGAAGGTCAAAATACAAACTCAACAGCAAATCAAATGCAAAATATATACACAAGCAGAATAACTGTAGGATCAACTAACATAGTTATGTAATAGAGTGGTTCTATTAGAGGACGTAACAAGTCTGTCATGGGGTCAAAAGTTCAGGAGCCTGAAGTGGTCACTCGGTTTGTTTTATTATTATGTGTCTTGAAAATACATTTATTGTCAAAATATGTAATTGTATGTCAGCCTTCCATTGTAATTAATGATCATACCTTCAACACCGTCAGTTCTCAAATCATTCCACTCGTATGGTGCGATGTTATTCCCAACCACTTTGCCGAAGGCATATACAATATGGGTACACAAGTTTGGATCAATGTTTGCTGGTTCAAATGTATATGGTGCTTGTCGGTATTGTGCCCAGTTAGTATGGTAACAAGTTCTCACAAACTGACCATTTCCTATAAAATAATATATAATATCACATACTATTGAGAAAACAGTTTACTGGAAATGTATTTGTCCACATAGTTGATCAAAGCTCAATAAACAGAAGAGTGCTACATTAAACCATGGTGTCCTTATCACATTTCAATACAGAATAAAATCATAATATTGACACAGTTTGGCTTCCATAATCTTTTCTGTGGTATCTGTGAAAAATATCAACAATAAAGTATAATATTATTAATGTCATTTGATATATACTACTTTAATTAAATGATATAGAATCCTATAATAACCATTATCAACAATTAATTGACATATTATGTACCATACATACCCCCTGATGGACTTGTACCAGATTGTGTTGACGTTTGTGTTGGGTTCTGAGTCTGGGATACTGTTGGTGTCAGAGATGGAGATACAGTTACAGGTTGGGTGACCATATTAGGGTCAGACAATACTTCTTTCAACTTGGACATAAGTGGATTGTTTCCTAGTCCACATGCTCCATTGAAATCATCCAGATCCATTGCCCAAACCATTGATCCACCTAATCCGTGTGTTTTCACATAATTGGCCTGAAGTAGATACGTCAAGCTTAGTAAGAAACAAGAAAATGTATTTCCCACAAAGAAAGTCATACACTATTATCATTAAGAAATAAAATCACAATGAAATACTTAAGAGGACTAGCAGAATAATTCAGAACTTTTTGGTATTTAATTCATACAAGTGATCATTTTCATTTCTTTAAGAGATTGGTCTTGTCAATCAATATTCAGTAAAGAATGTGTTTTATTTTAATAAGATAAAAACTGCTTAAAATGCTTCTATGAAGGAAATAATGTATGGTAGTAATTTGGAGCACATTTCTGTTGACAACTGACATACGTGTGTCATTAATACAAACTGAACTAACTTTAATTTCTATGCTCTGTAGATCATCATATCCCACCCACTGGTCACCATGATAGGCATATGGTACTTTCTGTTCATCGTTCCACACTCTTGTCCAACCAGCTGCTAAATTCCAACAAATCTAAAATCAAAATATAACACAAGAAGGCTTGAAATGTTCTTTACATATGAATGAAATATGCCAATATAAACGAAAACATTCAACTATATTCTCCAAAACAGCCCTTTTATGGCGATTTATTTGTTTTACAAAAATATTCTTGTTTTCCATATGCTTAAGAAATAATTCTCCCATGTCATGTTTTATGCTCATTTTATCACGGGGAGGCATTAATATTCTTGTCGATACTATACACCCAGCGATAGCATTTTGCATTTAACTACTTAGATAAGAAAAATGCTAACAAAATCGTAAAATAAAATCAGCGTTCCTTGTAAACTACGTCACCGGAAGACGACAAATTACAAAAGTCAAAATCGATAGATGTCTGTCTTAAGTATTTTTTCTGGAAAAAAATTATATGTCGAGAAATAATTTATGCTTGTATGCACCACTGTCCTGTATGTTGTTTGTAAACGGATCAGACGATGACGCAACAACATGTGCTTTTTCATGGGGGTGTTGCGAAGTTAACTGAACAGCCGTAACTAGCCGTTTGTGGAGGACTGTCCCAATTAGGGAATCAATGATTTTTTAAACTTTTCAATTTCTATTTGTATTACTTTAATTACTGGTTTACGAGATCAGATAGTGGAAAACACCGATAGGACTTCACACATGTCCTAAAATTAATTGTGCTATTTAGAGAATAGGTTTGTTTAAAAAGCGAAGGCAGCACACCATATTAGAATAACTCATTAACAATAACGCAAAAATAATCACAAACAATATACCTCATGGTATGCCAGAAATCCAGCTTCACCAGTATATGTACCAGCTGTCCCAGCTCCTGCAGCAGCTTTACCCAATTCATGATCCCCAGTAGCCATCCTGAACGATCTTCCATACAATCCCATACCAACTACTAATTTTTCCTTTGGCATGCCTTCGCTTAACCAATAGTTAATTGCATAGTCCTACATAAAATATTTTTATAATAATTGTGTTGATTTTCAAGATGATATTCCCAATTATTCCCTTATATTCGATATTTACCTTTGTTGTGATGAGTAATGCAGTTCACTAACATATAACATATGTATATTTTTTAATGACAAACGTTATTTCTTTGCTTACCTTCAAACTTTTCTTGTGTATTAGGGGATGTTATTAAAAACCAGTTATGATTGCCGATTAATATTCAAGTAATACTTTTCCTGATTTTATAAATCACTTCAGGTGTGAAACCACTAATTAATTTCTTTAAAGGTTTGCTGCTGAATTTATGTTTTTTTGAGTCTACCTGGCCATTTTGTCTGAAGTTTAACCTTTCCAACACTATATATTTTCTGAAACGTACATGATTCCTCTACGTTCTGTGAAAATATCATGGGATGTTTAAAGTCATGCAGTGGAATACCATGCACTGGGACATTCCCTATTCTAAAAATAGCAACTTTATTTCAGGAATTTCAGCATTTATAGGTCATGTATCAAGACATCCATAAAGGATTAAAATACAACTAAATGCAACCAAATGTGGACTCAAAATAATCCTTATATATTGACCTTCAATTATTAATTTTGTTTATGCCTTTACACATAATATTTTCAAAATACAACAAAGCGAAAGGAACTTTTTTCTTTAAAAAGGACTACTTTTGTATATGTTCTAAGCTCTGTTTGGTCAATAAGTGGATTGATACCTTTAACAACATACTACATGCAGGATAAATCATGGTTTATTTGGTTCAGTTTTTAAAATTCATTAAATATTACGCAAAAAGAATGGAAAAACTGTGATCTGAAGCTTTCATGTCAATGCTAGCTCATATTTAAAAACAAATCAACATTTGAGTTTTTTTTTTAATGAACATAGAACCTCTTGAATATAAACTCTACCTGGTTTAGACGTTTTTCACTGCTAGTTTCATCACTGCGCTCGTACAGTGGACTGTTATGTCCCAGTTTGCTCTCGTAGCTTCCATGGAAGTCATAGGACATCAAATGAATGAAATCAAGCTCTCTAATTAAAAAAAAAGTAAATATCTTTGGTAAATCTTAATTTAATATTAATAAATATTCAAATGTTTGATGGTAACAAAAATATTACACCAATAAAATATTATCTGCATTTATTGATACAAATTTTCTAGAGAAATACTTAAATACTTAATAAATACTCTTGTAATTTCTAAATAGCATGCAAGGAAATTTTTTTTCTCTGATTACAATGGAATCATTTAATAGAGGAGGTAAAAACTTAAACATTACTGTGCAATTTTGTTGATTTCGTAAGCTGTCGTTGCCGCTTCTCCTGCAGACACAGCAGCTGTCAAAAGTAGTCGTGGTTTTCCAGTTGTTGCAGCCTCATTTTCAAATTCTCTTCTTAAAATCTAAATAGATCAAAACAATATGATTCCTAGATCGTCAAAAATATATATCTGGAGAAATTTTCTTTATTTCATAAATCTTTAGATGATATGTAATAACGAAACAAGTAAATATTCTTCACGAAAAGACTGGTTCAGCCCAACAGAAAGGAATGTTTACAAGTCTGTTATATTTTATAATTATATAGCATTTTCTTGCGTTTATGACAAAGTAATGGCTTAACTGACTAATATAAATTTCAGTATACCTGACACAATTCAGTAAATCTTTCACGGTCTTCGGGAGGACTTCCTCTGTGAGCAGGATATTCCCAATCAAGGTCAAGACCATCAAAGTTGATATTCCTCAAATATGTGATCACATTACCAGCAAATGTATTCATGTCGGCTGTGTTATCTACTAGTTGTGTAAATTTTTCTACTCCATGAGTCCATCCTCCAATGGCCAGTGAGATCTTCAGGTCTGGATTCTGAAGCTTTAATTTGACCACTTTCTGATAGTTGTCTAAAATGAAGTAGAAAGTCTTCATTATTTATTTCAACGCATAAAAAAGGAACGAGTGCATGTTAACTGTTTCCAGTTTTGCTTGCCTGTTAAAACGGAGGTTAATGTTCAAAGAAGATTCATCAAAGTCGAATGACACGACTGACTTTGGCGAGTACTAGATAATGAAGGTCAAAATACAAACACAACAGCAAATCAAATGCAAAATATATACACAAGCAGAATAACTGTAGGATCAACTAACATAGTTATGTAATAGAGTGGTTCTATTAGAGGACGTAACAAGTCTGTCATGGGGTCAAAAGTTCAGGAGCCTGAAGTGGTCACTCGGTTTGTTTTATTATTATGTGTCTTGAAAATACATTTATTGTCAAAATATGTAATTGTATGTCAGCCTTCCATTGTAATTAATGATCATACCTTCAACACCGTCAGTTCTCAAATCATTCCACTCATATGGTGCGATGTTATTTCCGTCCACTTTGCCGAAGGCATATACAATATGGGTACACAAGTTTGGATCAATGTTTGCTGGTTCAAATGTATATGGTGCTTGTCGGTATTGTGCCCAGTTAGTATGGTAACAAGTTCTCACAAACTGACTTTTTCCTATAAAATAATATATAATATCACATACTATTGAGAAAACAGTTTACTGGAAATGTATTTGTCCACATAGTTTACCAAAGCTCAATAAACAGAAGAGTGCTACATTAAACCATGGTGTACTTATCACATTTCAATACAGCATAAAATCATAATATTGACACAGTTTGGCTTCCATGATCATTTATGTGGTATCTGTGAAAAATATCAACAATAAAGTATAATATTATTAATGTCATTTGATATATACTACTTTAATTAAATGATATAGAATCCTATAATAACCATTATCAACAATTAATTGACATATTATGTACCATACATACCCCCTGATGGACCTGTACCAAATTGTGTTGACGTTTGTGTTGGGTTCTGAGTCTGGGATACTGTTGACATAAATAAGTTTTGATATAATAAAGTATCACATAGACTTACTACAAGTCCCTTCATTATTAATAATCCCTTGAAATAAATTATCGCTATGAAAGTTAAAATCTGGACTGATCATGACATGACCACTTATATCTATTATCCACAAGTAATAATTAAAAAAAATGCTGTTAGTAAATACTGTGGTCAGTCTAGATTTGAACTTACATTGGAGTAATTATTTAATAAGATTATTAGTAACAAAGGGACTTACCATCACACCAGCACTATTACTGATATGTCATATTGGAAACATAAACAGTCATCTCACCGAATTAACTGCATCGGTGGTGTACTGGTTAGCGTGCTCGCATCGAGTGTGATAGCTCGCTGATTCGAACCCCGGTTGGGTCAAGACAAAGACTCTAAAATTGGTCGTTGTTGCTTCTCTGCTAAGCACGCAGTATTAGGAGAAAGAGCAAAGACTGGTTGGCTTGAAATCAGGATACTGTGTCCGAATGAGGCGACATGTCTATCCTCATACTGTTGGTTCAGTGTTTTATGAAAATCCAACTAAGCGTGTTGGTCTATTCTAAAGCGGACATCATCATTATCTTATTGAAAATCAACTTGCTTTCGCCATGATATAGCTGTGAAAAATTGCTGAGTTGGCATCCCTCCCTCCCTCCTTCCTGCCCACCTGCCCCCTCCCCCCCCCCACACTCCTTCCTTCCTTCCCTCCCTCCCTCCCTCACTCACTCTCATCGAATTGTTTGTGAATCTGAAAATATAGTGTTTCAACAATATTTTCCTCTGTGTATTGTTCCTCAAGTAACTATGTGTTAAAGAGTGAGTGAGTGATTGATTGTTGCTTAACAGTAACCCAGTAATTTGGCAGCTATATCATGGCGAGAACAAGTTAATTTTCAATGAGATGATGATGAGGTTCGCTTTGTACCTCCCTTAGTTGAATTCGCATACTAGTATTATATTATAATATAATAAAATTATCAATGTATATTTACTAATTCAAATACGAAAATCAATATAGCAATGTTTTCCACAAATATAAAGTGACGGTCAATAGTTATTGGTGACCTTTAATATTCTAATTTCCAAAGTCACATGGCACATGAAGCATACATTGAAAGCACATGTCCATTTCTTTTTGTCCTGATGAGGTGGCTCCTACACTATTTCTACTCACTACATGAAGTTTCTTACACATTAGAAAATATAATTAGCGTAGAGAACCAATGGGCAAACCCCCTTTTTTAAAATTAATTAACAAAAAAATAAAAATAAAGATTTGAAAAATGGATTAAACAAAATCTGGAAATTATAGAAGTCAAAGGTATAAATTACACAGACATTTCGTGTTTTAGATGTTAAACATTGAAAAGGTGGTTATCTGTTGAATTTGTAAGACTTCACTCACAGATTATGATTTCATTATATTTTTGGAGACCATTTGGGACTTCTGTAAGACAAAGAGTAAAAGCTCTAGACATATATTGTGTAGAACATCAACGTGTGCTAGATATCAAGACAACTGCTATTCGTATGTAGATGTAGTATATGTTATGTTTTGGTACTCAAGCTAGAGTTCGGAGATGCATCAACAACTTTAAATATTAACTCTACATAGGACATTGCAGTAGTCCACATAATTTAGAACCTTTCATACGTTCTCTGTCTGATACATGTATCTTCTTGTAATAATGGTCCACATTTTAATCATCATTCAAAATGTTGCAGCTACGAATTGGCTTGAATATATTCATTAATGTTGTAGTATCGTTTACCTGAAGTTAATATCTGAGCTGAAGAGTGTGTTGAACTCTGAGAGGTTGTCGTCGGAGTCGTATCACTTGTTACATTACTCCCCGAATCAGTGGAATAAAATACTAAGTAATCCCAGTTACAATCGTCAATCCTTACATCCCATACTGTCCCTGCCGCGCATTCATATCGTGTTGCCACACCCTGCCAACATTGGTAGTACACTTTAACATTACAAAGGTCTGCATAGAACTTGCCGCTCTCACAATTTTTTGGTGCTTAAAGATTGGAGCAAGACAATATATTTTATCTCAGTCTGAATTGCAAATTACTAAGAAAATAACAATAAGGGTTGGGATCCCAATAACTGGCTTAACTCTGCATATTTTCGTGCCTGTCCTAAGCCACGACCTGGATTTCCAAGTGGTCTTTCTTATGTTCAATGATTTGAGGAAAGAGGTGTTTGTCCATTTTGTTGATTATGGTGGGATTGTTGACCATCAGTGTATAGACTTTCTTTCAATAAAGTATTATATGTAATACATAAATTTTCATTGAGACCCTATAGGATTTCAGGATGGAAAGCAAATCATAAGCTGAAATGAAAAAAAAAATGTTCAATTATTTTGACATTATCAGATTTAACGATAGCGACCCAATTATTGTAAAAGATGAAAAATGTGTCTGTATTTACCAGTTTATCTATGTTACAAATTTGCATTTGTTCCAATCCAGGACCTGGATTTTCATCGGCATATGTCAAGGTCATTTTTGTGCTCCATACTTTGAGGTGAGAGGTAGTTGTTCGTCTTGTTGATATTGGTTGAACTGTTAAACATCTCTGTTTAAATTTATTGGGATAATGACTAATTTAATCAGACATTAATCTATCTATTTTCAATCGGAGGATATGACCTTGGTACCTACCACATGGATCTGGTGTTGAAGGATATACTAGATAGTCCCAGTTACAGTTGTCTATGCTGACATCCCACACAGTCCCTGAGGCACATTCATATCTGGTAGGAACACCCTGCCAACATTCATAGTATGCATTGTTACTACATGGATCTGGATGAAATCTCAAGCTTCCACAATCCGTGGGTGCTACAATAATATGAATAGTAAATAGAATAATATATTTTATGCTTAATCAAGGGTCCAAGAGAATATCCAATAATTGTAACTGACTGACATGATGTATAATGCAAAACGGTTTCATGTATTATCTAAACTTTCAAAATAGATCTTCGATAACCTGTACAAAAGATAATCTGATTACTGATTAAGATGTCCGTTTCACAAAATGGTCGACACTGTTGCACATACTGGATGGTTCCTGTAAAATTCCATAATAACTTGGTCGTACATCAACTACAAAGTGACAAGGGGTATGGCTTTGTAGAAAATTCATATATAAGTCGTCACTTATTCTAACACCGTTCATATATTGGTTTGAATCAGACGCCATCACAAGCGTATATCTACATCAATACCTCTGTTGGTGGACTCTATGTCCCCGAGGATATATGTGGCACTGACATGATTTAGTAGATATATTTATTATCGCTATTTTTTTTCCCTTTGATGTTTAAAACCGATATTTTTCATATCACGTATGAGATGATTCCAATTAT
This sequence comes from Bathymodiolus brooksi, assembly GCA_963680875.1. Taxonomy (NCBI): domain Eukaryota; kingdom Metazoa; phylum Mollusca; class Bivalvia; order Mytilida; family Modiolidae; genus Bathymodiolus; species Bathymodiolus brooksi. The sequence goes on from OY804579.1 coordinate 21,193,869, forward strand.
CGCTAATCGCTGTCAAGGATGCACGTAGTATTATCTTGTTTTCTAATATGAGGTTATAATGACATCACTATTACCAAATTCTTGATAATTAAGTGATTAACAATATAAAATATTAATTGTGTTTAAAAAAAATGTCGATATCTCCACAAAAATTATTTAATTATGAAAACAAAGTAGCGATAAAATAATTAAATAAGTTTTTTAAAACTCGCCCTTCGATGAGAGATGACTGAGAAAAGTCCTCTGCTTTAAAAGAAAAACATCGTTAATCACTTATTATTGACATTTTCAGTTCTCAAGTAATATAATTGCTATCTATTTTCAGTCGGAGGATATGACCTTGGTACCTACCACATGGATCTGGTGTTGAAGGATATACTAGATAGTCCCAGTTACAGTCGTCTATGCTGACATCCCACACAGTCCCTGGGGCACATTCATATCTGGTAGGAACACCCTGCCAACATTCATAGTATGCGTTGTTACTACATGGATCTGGATGAAATCTCAAGCTTCCACAATTGGTGGGTGCTACAATAATATGAATAGTAAATAGAACAATATGCCTTATTTTCAACCAAGAGTCCAAGAGAATATTCAATGCGATTGTAATTGACACGATATAGAATTCAATACGATGTAACGTGTTGCTTATACCTTCAATAGATTCCAAATGATAATCTGATTACTGATTAAGATGTAGCTTCAGTAATTAGTCGACACTTTAACTCAAACTGGGTGATGCCAGTAAAAGTTGTTATTTCTAACATCCAATAATGACTTGGTCGTATACCAACTACAAAAGGTCTGCCTTTGTGTAAAATTCATACTGAAGTCATCAGTTATTCTAACGCCGTTCGTGCATAGGTATCAATGAGCCATAACCACTGGGTCTATGCCTCTGCTGGTAGACTGTATTTTTGCGACACTGACATGATTTATTAGATATGTTTATTATTGAGATTTACAGTTCACAAATAATATAATTGTTTTTAAAACTAAGGTTTTCCTCCCTCAGATATAGGTGACCTTAACCGATTTTGATTATACTTTTCAGGGACTGAGGTTTACATGCACTCAAAGACTTTTAAATTATTTGACCGTCCAATCTTCTAACTTTGAATGTACCTGGTGATGGTTATTCCATATAGGCGTTGCGAGTACTAAATAAACATTAGAAAAACAGAGGGGCGATCAATAATAGATAATCTAGAAGCACTGGCAGCTTTGGGCACACAAGACACAGGACGAAGATATACAAAACAAAAAGCACAAAACAGCACAGAAAACGAATAAGATGAGCAACACTGACCCATCATAAAACCGGAGGTGAACCAAGGTGATTCTTATAATACACCCGCCGTGTTACTGATTTAGTCAAGTCTGGTAACACTCTTGTCGATGATAGAGGAAAGTATCAAATCTACGCAAAAAGGAAAAGATTCATTGACATGACTCAGGGATCGCGCTGTCGGTCGCCAATGTCGTAATTTGCGATTTTTTTTCTTGACTGGCGACTGAAATCGGCTTCTGGCGATTTTTTTGGCACCTAGATTTCCTTGTGTAAATTTATAGATAATCACTGTGTACCGTAACAAAAATCAATAAATTATTGACGATTGATTTTCGAAAGTGACGAGTATATTCCCGTACCCAATTCATCACTTGAATTTTCAAAAAATCGTAGAAAAATGTTTGTAACAATCCATTCTTCTTCTTCATTTGCTGATTAAAACTATTTAGTCACTACAATGACAATTTTATTACATGATGTTAGTTACAAGCCAATGCAATCAACCGATTTTATAATTTTTGTTTTGATTGCGTAATCTTTGATCACACCTGGCTTGATTTACCTGGTTAAAGATAATGATCTCGACAAAGAATTCAATCAACGATAATGATTTTTTTTTATAGTTATGATTGACATGTACTCAAAATGTCACGGTATGTATTTTAAGTGGACACATTTTTGTAATCGTCATTCGTTACACGATTTGTCACAATGTCCACCATAACGAACTATTTTTGCCACGTTTCATTGATGAAAATGTCGATATCATGTTTATACTGGAGTTCAGAGTTAGGAAGTCTTTTGTCTATCGTATTTATTAAGTATTTTGAAAGTGACTGTCTCGAAGTCATAAACTTTAGTTTATAAATAAACTTAAAAAATAAAAATGGCGCGATCAACAGGAGTTCGCAATGTAATCCAACGATACTTTTAACCAAACAAACTTTTGCTATATTTATTCTCATTTCTGTGAAATGTAATTTTAGTTCTCATATTTAATATGGTCATTTTTTATATGCGAAGGTTGGCCATTGAAATGCACTGCACGAGGACGCATAAGTTTTTTATCGATCAGCATCCGGGTAACAATTGCGTTCTATTTATAGAACTATTTACAAACAGACACGTGTCTGCAATTAAACAAAATAACCAGTCAGTATTTTTATTCCAATTGTTGCAATTTGATTATCAGATCTGAGAAATAATTATTTATTTTACAACTTGCTTCAGTTTTTGACGTTTGTTCTATTCATTACCTACATTTTGTACAAAGTATCTAGAAGTTGGACCATTGGCAGAGACATATTTTTTCTGCTGAAGACTACACAAATTTGAGTTATTACAATTGTTGTGGTATTAGACCAAAGCACAGTAACATTTCAAAAAGAGTGGGGGAGGAGGTTATTTCAATTTGTGTGGTATTAGATTAAAATCATGGCAATGTTATGTTTTATCAGTTGGTTTCTAATTTGTAGAGTATGTTCCCATCCTAGGAGGTTTTCATAGCTTTTCAATCTCCATTACTAACTAATAAGGCAAAGTAACTGATTATAAGATTAAGCTCATTAAAAATCTGTTCTGCAAAAATGACTAATGATCTCAAAATCCTGGCTGAATCCCTGATAATCCGTAAAATACAGTATATTGTAATAAATTATATAAATCTTTTTGTTTTTGATGATGAAATCGAAATGAAAAACAGAAGTACAATACAGACATTAACATTTGTACAAACAAATCCGGACCATTTATACATGAAACTGAACATGAAACTGGTAGTGGTACATGCAATCATCCACAGTTTCGGTGTGAAAAAATTGGCTCCTTGTAAAAATTTTAGCTGGCTCCTAAACTGGCTCCTGACTTTCAAAACTGGCACCTGAAAATGGCACCTGGCGATTTTTCTGGCTCCTACTTTTTGGGAGCCAGAGCAGCCCCTGCATGTGAGATATGGATATATAGTAACTATCACGATGATAAATTAGATATTCACGAACACGGGTAATGTATCAAAAGAAACAGTAAAGTCATCTATATTAATATTAAATACAGCCTTTAACCTAACTTTGTGTACATACAAGTGTATTATTTTGTAGACATTGCTCAATGCAATTATAATTGTCAATTGCCATTGACTTGTTGAGCTTAATACTTACCACAAGGATCTACTGTTGTACTAAGTACAAGGTAATCCCAGTTACAATTATCTATCCTAACATCCCATACAGTCCCTGGACCACATTCATATCTGGTGGCCACACCCTGCCAACACTGATAATATACTCGATTGTCACAGGCATCTGGATAATAGCTATCCACACAATTCACCGGTGCTACAAAATGAAATTATGTTATATTAATAATGTAATCAAGCAACGATGGTGTACAGAGATAACCGTCTTTGAATTAAGCTAACGTGTTGTGCTTAATTTCCACTTCATTGCCTATCAGGGCATATACTATTTAAAGATAATACTTATGCCGATATCTAGAATTGTAACTAAATATTGTCAACGAGAGACAGATGCATTCAGAGATTTAATGCTTGCGTAAATGGTGATACAATAATCCAGAGTTTGGTCTTGTCATGTTGTTTTTCTTAGCAAGGTCTTCTCTTGGCTTGCAAACAATTATACCCGACTTACGCTTCAGAAATTCAATTTTCGCAATCATGAATTTAACAATATTGAATTTCAGTTTGTTTCCATATTTGGAATTTTTCTACAAGAGCTAACCCACAGAAGACAGTCGCACATAAACATGTTCTCTATGGTGTTGATTGTCCAATGAATTGTTGGAATCATGAATCCAATACAGAAAAGTGGGATTTCCCCACATTCATGAAAGATATTCCTAAATCTCTTGAACGTCCTAAGGAAGAACCTAACTATGAGTCTCAACTCGTTGCAGAAATGTTTTCAGTTTAATCTTAAGATATCTCTTTCCATAACTGGCTCTTGGGTAACATATGACTTCACAAAAGGTGCCATTAATGGAACAGGAGAGTATAACACTTCCGGGGCACCCGTTGTCATTCGCCGTTTCTCTAGTAGTCCTGGCTTTTGCTCTTTGACTGCTCACACTGCTTTGCCTCTACACTCGAAAACCGACTTCTTACGGTAATCTAATGGTACATAGGGAACCTGTTTATTGAAGATCTGTGTTTCACGAATTGAACTCGTTATCATCTTCGGAGCCGAAAAGCAACAAATACCAACTTCATAGGTCTTTGTTTGACAAATAAAAACATTATAAATACCTTTCAAAGAACGAACGAACGGCCATGAGTACCAGCCAGACCAGAGCAAGCACAAAAAGTAAGCAACTTTTTTAACCAGAGTTTCCGATAATTACTCTCCCCATTTAAATTATCATTAAACTTTTCCATGACCAACCAGTTATCATTCCTTTATGCAGGATGTTGCAGGCATCATGTGGATTTTCGACATTCAAGAAAAACACAAACTAGGTAAGACTATGCATACACCTTCTTATGGTTTTATTTTGACATATCTTTAGAAGGCTGACTTAATTACTAGAAGCTGTAATATTGAAGTACATGTGTATAGATATGTCATAACTGTACATACCTCCACAGGCACTCGTTGGTTGTGTAGTTTGAGCTATCACTGTGTGTCTTGTACTAAAGATTAATGCAAGTAGTATATGCCAGTAAGACTTCCATCTTTTCATCTGGAGAAAATATCATAACATTTAGTTACAGGATATTAATTTTCTATAAAAAACAAACAAACATGACAACAACAACAACACAACAACAAAAAACACAAAAGCAAAAGCAAAAACAAAAACAAACGACTGCAACAATGTGAGACTCGTTTTTTTTTCTATCAGAAATAATAATTTTTAGAATACCTTTTGTCGCTTTTCATAAATGGGGTTTCAGTGGCAGACGCCCCTTTCAACTATAGTTTTTTATTGGTTTCTAAGAGGGTCAGAAATATGTAGTAATGCAGGTTGAAAGTGAACGAATGCATGTATGTTATTTATCCGCACCTACAATACAAAAAAATCCCACAAATCCACGAACCGGTAGAAGCAATCGCTGCAATAGTTTTCAAGGGTGTCCTCTTTCCCGTTCGCCCTTCCATTTTCTACCACTCACCCTACATGAATCAGGTACCATGGGAGCTTTATAGCGAGCACAGAGAGCTCTACAGTAACATGGGCATGCGCATGCAACACACAATCTTCCTTATGATGAGATTGAAATCCTTTCGTCCGGAAGTAGCGAGTCCAACGTCATTATGTGAATCGTTGGAAACGTCGTCGTTGTGGTGACGATAGTCAATGTTAATGTATTTATTACATTAAAGAAAAAATATATTCATCAATAAAATTATATTCAAATGATTCAGCATTTTATTCTGATTCCAACCATATATTCAGATTTCTAATGCGTTGCGTAATTCGGAAAATATTGACGATTAAAGAACGTGCACCGCGTCGTTCGTATTTCATATACTTTCGTCGAACCGCTTTTTTTCAATGACATGCTTCTTTCGAGTGATTTTCCACACCTGAGCCAATTATCTAATAGGATGGAAATAGACACCAATGAAAAGAGGAGAAACTCCAGTTTCCGGTCATATAAGTTTCATGCCGAGGTCTCGGATAAGGAGAATTTCTGAAGGATTTAAAATTTTCTTTCCGCTGCCATTTTCATCAGAAGTAAGTATAACCAAAGAAAATTATATGTCAAGAAAGCTGAAATATTCTAGTATTTAATTATTTATGGTTTAATTTGATAAAATGATCAGCTCAGGTGTGGTTTTCATGATTTAATGTGGCGAACTTTACTGCGCTGTGACCCCGACGTTGTACAATCTTGATCATCCTGTCTACTAGTCCGAGATTCCTCTGTCGTTTAACGGCTTTTATGGAGTTGCTGTAGCCGTACTAGTCCGAGATTCCTCTGTCGTTTAACGGTAGCCGTTAAACGACGCTACAGCAACTCCATAAAAGCCGTTAAACGACAGAGGAATCTCGGACTACCTGTCTACCTGAATATTACAACGTTGTTGCATAAGTTATGTTTTTTTATTGCGAAAAAATTCTGTTTTTGAACATGGACATAACATTTTATGATGATTATTTTTATTGAAATATCACTTTATTGAACATCTATATATATTTACGAATGCCGGGTTCAATATCCAGGACATTATGTTTGTTTACAAGCAAAGCGGTGACAAAATTTCATGATTCAAACAGAGATGCCGAGACCGAAAATTGTCAAGCATGTGTTAAATGTTACTACTTAATTTGTTATCTTTTCTGATATTCTGATGTGCAATGGTAGTCAGATACAATTTTATGAATTTACCCTTTTTTCAAGTGAAATATAAAAATACATGAACCCAAAATCAATCAGTTTTATATCGGTCAAAAGCCCACTCCCTGTGTTGTAGAGTATGTGGACAAAAGTATTGCAACATGTAAAAAAAAAATATCCCTATATAATCAACCAAACCATATTTTTAAAAAAAATTATTGTGAAGTCATTTCTGGATAGATTTTAACAAATTTTACACCAAAACATTCAGAATTATCTATATTTTGATTGTTTATTTGCTCATTATGTTTATACGAGTGGTTTTTATTTGTTCATAATTTAAACATAACAAATAAAAATTTACTTTGATTTTCCTATATATTTCAACTAAAAATAAATCCCAAAAATTGTATTGTTATTTAAAATGCAGACTATAAATAAATCATATCTTAATGACTAGGACCAGCTCTTTTTTAGTCTTTGGATATCTTTTTTATTTTGTGAAATTCAAAAAAATAAATTTGAATTACATAAAGATCTCTTGAATGTACGGCAAGTTTTTAATGTTTAATCACTGATTTAGTTGGAAGTACCAATACAATAAATATATGCTCAATTTTATCGACAATTTACATTTTTATTCCTGTGAGTGTTTGTGTAGATAGGGCCCAAATGCACTGCTTTATATTCTGTTAATGCTGTTAAGATGGCCCTGCTTCTATGGACTAATTTATTGTCAATTATCACATGACAGTTTGAAAATAAAAATGCACTGTGAATTTATTTCTTAATAATAGTTATGAAATGTAAATATATACATGTAGATAGAACTATTTCTTTGTGGTGCCTTCTGGGTTTTTTTCCAGTTCATCTGACAGTATGCTGTTGGTCAAAGACAAATGTGATCCAAGTTGGCATTGGAATAGTACCTGAACTGTGTTCTACTCAAGGATAATTTACGGCGGAGTCTATAAATTCTAATTTCATTCAATAGATAGATGGATAAAGATTTGTCAACATTTTCGTTAGTTTCACTATATACATTTGTACCTTCAATATGTAGCATTGAAAATTTCACACATATTGTTCTTTACAGATGATCATGATTATTGGGAGTTAGAAATGTAACAAAAAATTCAACACATGGTGTGGCAATAATATATACAACTTGTATCTGAACTTCCTTAAATCACAATGGATGATGTATTTCACAAAATATCTATCATATTTCATTAATAAATAAACAACCATAATATTTTTTGCTGATTTCAAGTACATGTTTTAAGAAGCTAATTAAAATAGCATGGAGCCAGACTTGAAACATCTGTCATAGAGAGTGAAACAATTTGACTTGCTCAGTTTTGTGGTACATGAATATATTTGTTTAAGTTGAATGTCACTATCAGCAATTTTTCAGTTACATGTATATTATTACTGCCGACATTGAGGTAAGAAAAGGGAAAACCACTTTATCAAGCTTACCGAAAACTCTTGCCATGTTTAGGAGGCAGTGAAATGTTAATCTTTGAGGTGACTAACCTACATTAGTTGCATATGACATGAATAACCGTTTTGTTTTGACATTTTAGTTATTTTAGTATATAGATTTCAAAATGAAAATTAATCTTGATGATCAAATTCGGACAAGAGACGGGCAAAGTAATTTTGGAAAGGTTCCTGGTGTTGGTTTTTATTTACAAATGCCACTATTTGTTGTTTTTACAACACTTTAGGAGAGCATGTTAACCATTGCACCATCGATGTCATGATTGTATGCTGGTAGGAAATACAGTAGTATAGATGGACTGCTAGCCATGTGTTTTTATTGTGGTATCTCTTAGTGTTTATACATTCAGTTATTTTATCTTTACAAGAGATTGATAGAAGAGGGCTTTCAGTTGATACCTAGATGGTCAAAATCAGACAAAGAACACCAGAGAAATAATAAAAAAATATATGACTTTTTCTGCAAAAATTGTTGGCATTTCATATTGGTGGCCATTTTGAAACAAAATGGGCACCATTATAAGTTTATTAGTGTCCATGAAACAATATAATAAAACAAGAAGATATCATCTATCTACATTTCAAGTTTCATGTAATTATCTTGTATACTTTTTGAGATCTAACCAGTTATATACATGTATAACTATATTCTATTTACAAGATTTCAATATTTTTGATGGTGACACAAAGACAACAACTAGCAAACTACCTCAACACCCATTTTCATATCCAATAAAACTATATTTCCAAGGCTGAGAATGGTTGTAGTTCATAATCCTATTCAAAATAAATGGCTTAACAACCTCATTTATTTATCTGAACAAATTTATGTTGGAGTAATATGGAAAAGTGACATGAACATGCCCTTTGTGGTCATTTCGACCAACAGAAAAGTCATTTCAAAGATTTTTACAGGTCTCAAAATTTGAAATTTGGCCCAATTTCAAACAGTCCTGTAGTTTTTCTTGTATACATATGTTTGTTCTCCCTGAAAACAAAAGATTATGCAACAAAAGAATACAATCATTGATATATTAACCATGGAAAAGTGTTGAAAAGGGTCTTTTCCTTGGTGGCCATCTTGGTTTTTTTTGTGGAGTTATCTCCCTTTATATATATATATATATATATATATATATATATATATATATATTTTTTTTTTTTGAGATTTTGGCCAAGCACAATCAACAACAGAGGAGACAATAGACATAATAATGTTAATTCCATCAAATAATAATATGATAACAATATTATCTATTAAAATTCAGAAAACTATAAAATTACTGAAATATTTGCAAAAAAGAGACATTCTTTAATTTAAAAAAAAGGCTAAAAAAAGAAATTTCTGAGATATTTTGGCTAACATTTTTTAATATATTTATATAACACACTACAAAAAATAAGTTAAAGCAGTTTTTTTTATGCAAAGTGGTCTTATGAAACAAATAACACATACATTTCATGTCGGAACAGTAAAACAGTGTTTTTACTATTTTTTAAGTAATAAATGAGCCTCAAAGCAGATTTGTTGGTACTATTTGGAAAAATCTGTTGTAAGAGAACAGGAGAAATGACTCTCATAATGTTGTTTCGGTGTCATTTTGTACAGTCAATCATAGTTTAAGTCTCGGTCCTTCTGGTTTTTGCATAATCATCTTCAAAAATTGCCGGAAAAGCCATTTTCAATAGCAAAATTGAACTTGGCAGCCATTTTAGTTTTCATCTTTTTCATAAATATATGTAGAGTACATTTCTGGATACCCTAGGCCTTGCTTTTTCAAATAACCATTTATCATATATATATCTATAACCAGTTTGGTAAGACAGATGCTTGAAAATGTGTTGAAAGCCAATATAATGCAGAAAAAGTGTGGTGCCATCGAAAAAATTTCTAAGTCCAAGTGTTTTTTCAGGATTTTCAACAGCCCTTGTATCTTTATGCATAAGAGATATGCCAGAAGTATTTTATTTTATTTGTTATATGTCTTGAGGTGTTTAAAATTTACTATATGATTGCCTGTATTGTTAACATGTTATTAAATTAATAAAGGGTTGAAAGTTACACTTGAGGTTGTCTGTCTGCCAATTTCTACCATTTTCCAATAATAGGGCTGTTATTGACGACTTTGAATGTACATAGTTTCCTCAAATCTCAACCAATTTTCAATCCGTTTGTTTTGTATTGTTGGTCTTGAAAAGTTCTTAAACATGGTAATTAAATTTTAAACAAATATTCTAAGAGTAATTTTGACTTGGAGTCCCTACCGGAAGTTGATAAAAGTTGGCAGTCTCGGAGAGAATGCCAAAAATTAAATAAAAAAGTCTCCAATAAATGATTTTAAAACTAAAATGATATCATGAACTTCTAAAAATCGTATTTAAGTAACAAAAGACAATAACAGGTGCTTACATTGTTAAATTAATCAGAATGACATCTCGCTATCAAAGTCATGACGTCATGTTATTCATAGACATAGGCCAAAGTCGTCAACAACATTTCGCGGAATTTTAATTAAAATCTTATATTTTCATTCCCGAGTCAAAAAATTTCAAAACGACATCTATTTCATTTGCAACTGCGTCAATTCCGTAAATCGTGACGACATGTTATGATGTTAACAAACAGCACTTTTTTCAAGCGTGTCCAGATTATTAGAGAAAAACCTTTCTAGTTACGGATTAGTAAAAGATGATTATAGAATAAATTTGACTAATTTTGAACTACAATATTTTCAGAAAATATCAAATTTATTTTTTGGACCATTTGCAGCCGATGTAGAAAAACTCGCCTTGGTGTGTTTTAGTTTTGTTTTATTTTTTGCAGAATCTACGCGGGTGGTCTAAATATTTACTCGGATCGATCAAAACTTTGATTAATACAACACTGGCGTACGGAAAGGACTTTATGTTAACATGGACTATCAGGTTAAGGACAACAACTGTTCATTTTTTTATCACTGTGAATGACTCTTAAGTCAAGACATGAACACGAATCTGGTCATTTTTTGACGTATGGACATTTTATGTCACGCCCAACTGCATTTTCACTGTCGAACTCCAGATTTATATTGACATTTCGTTACTGTATATATGACTTAGTCACTTACCAGTTTAAAAGAAATCCAAACACAATTCCTGTCTCCAAGATTATTTGTACATGTACCACAATATTCCTAAAGTTCTACAATAAATGCGTAAATAAAAACGAATCTGGCCACCATTCCACAGGCGCTTGTGTCGAGTCAAAAATATGCTCGCTATGTACCTAAAATACCACGCTTGTGTCGAGTCAAAAATATGCTCGCTATGTACCTAAAATACCAGTCAAAAATATGCTCGCTATGTACCTAAAATACCAGTCAAAAATATGCTCGCTATGTACCAAAAATACCATTTTAGTATTTTAGGTACATAGCGAGCATATTTTTGACTCGACACAAGCGCCTGTGCCATTCATCGTCATGTTAATATTTTTTTTATCACGTCATATTTTACGTTGCAACAAGTAAAGGTCAGCATTGAAATCGTATATGGGTCACAACTGACACGCAAAGATGACAATGTCATCAATATTTTTTAATACGCATCTATAGTACACGTACAATAACTAGGAGGAGATCACAGGGGCTTGCTCCCGGCCTTTCGTTATCAATAATTGTAACCCTACTATCAATGTGCAGTACTAAAATATCACAAGGGATGACACCCGTTCATATTTATACTTAATTCCTACCTTTCGTACGGTTTAGTTGTGTTGAATAATGGTAATTCCAAATAAATATCACAAAAATCCTAAAGTATACTAAAAATCCAGCTTTTTAAAATTTTGCCAAAGGGGGGGAAGGGTGCATGTGTCCCTTGCCACCGGCTCATATGTCTCTGATAAGAAAAGATAGTGGTAAACATTAACATTTTTCATTTTTATACAATTTTTGCATTTATTATTTCTTTGGCTAAGTAACAAACATTTTCTAACCATGATGTGCTTGCAAGGAACAAGGAACGCATTAGTTTTTCCTTATTTCTGTTAGTGTTAATTATTTCTATCAGTACCCATTTGTTTATTCATCTTACATTTTCCGTCAGTCTGATCCTACAAAATATTTGAATACTACCAACATCTGCCGACAATGGTTTAGAATAGTAAGACACAATGAATTTTATTTATTTAACTATTAATTATGCCGTTCATACTATATGTATATCTGTTATTATTTATTAAACTCAGTCTTTCTAAAATAAATGCTATAAAATTATTAACCAGCTTGTTGTTGAAACTTTAAAAGGTAATAACATTACACAAGAAGGAATATATTTCTCACCCCTTGGATAAAGTAGTCCGTTAGTTTAGGTGAAAAAGATTTTTCTTTCTCACTTTTGAGACAGACCAGTTCCTATTTTTAGCGATGAGAGATTTTCTTATCTTGCACTAGTGCAAGATAAAAAAATCACGTGCGTTTTACCGGCAAATGCATGCTGTACAGTTTATGTTAACTGCCCCCCAATTTTCCATGCTTTTCCTTTTTAAAATAAACAATTAATCACGATTCTACTACATAAGTATTTTTAAATTCATGTATGTATTATATTCTGCTAGCAAACGTGCACCTATCACGGTGTTTGATTCTTTTTTCAGGCTCTCTTCCAGTCCATGTGTGTTTACTTTGAGTAAATAATAGAGTGCTCTCCCTTGTTAGTAACTAACGTAAAGAAAGAAATTACCTCCCTTTGACCAAATTCATATATTTTTTTACAGGTATTTATCTCTGTTGTAGTAACATTTATAATATATTTATTAAATACATTGTACTTTATGATGAAATACATTTGAAATACTGCCGAGATACGGTTGCATATGGATAAATCGAATATTTACTTCAGGAATGGAAAAATAAATTGCGGGAAAACGCTCGATGGAATGTAAACAAAAACAATTAGGTGTTTAGTGAGAAATAAAATCAAACACCGGAAAAAGTACAAGATAGGGAAATCTCCGACACCCTTGGGTAAGATTACAATCTTGTCCCTTCTCCATCATTGCTTCAAAAACATTCCTTAACGGGTGTGACGTTAATTGAAGTACATGATACGTCAGTGACGTCATTGGACGTCGATTTGAGAAAGTGAAAAACGGCCATATATATGTTTTGTTAAATTAGTGAGAAAAAGAATCAAACAAATTTTTAGTGGTTCATTAGAGAAACAATCTCTAACATTGTTTCCCGTTTATTACGATAATTTCTCAAATCTCGATAGTTAAATTTTCACATTTTAAAGTTCTCGGTATTACGATAATAAACGGGAAACAATGTTAGAGACTATATATCTCGCCTCTACTGTGCTTTTTCCAAGAAAAAAAATATTGAATATTGATAAATATTTTGTATGTGAAAGCAGAGACATGTCTGATGAAAGCGGTACCTATATAATTCTTTTAAAATTAAAAACTATTTTGTTCACTTGGAGATAGCATAATATTGGCCCAAATACACATACTTTAAAATGTCGAATTTAAGATTATCAGTATCAAAGTAACCGTACGCAGTGCAGTCTTATGTATGGGCACAATGGACAGTTGCCCGGTGGTCACACAAGCAAATGAACCCCATGCTAATCTATGTATGTTGTATACGGCATAATTTTTAATTTTTAAACACTGATTTTGTTGGAAGTATCAATACAAGAAATATATGTTTAATTTTATCGACCATTTATAATTTTATTTCTGTGAGTGTTTGTATAGATATGGGCCTTAGTGCACTGCTTTGACCGGGGCCTATATTGCTGACAAGACGGCGCTGACCGTACGTCATTCATCATTTACACTTCATGAATATATATCGGCTGTACATAGCATGGTATAGGCCAATATTGCTTATGTATGTTGGTTGCATTAATTGATATTTTCGTAATAAAACTCTTTTCTTATGACTTAAAAGACCATACTTTCATTTTACAGACACCGGCGTCTACTACCCCCCTTTAGGCTTTATAATGGTTGATACCACCCGCGTACTAGTACTAGTTAGTCTTCAATGTTTGCACTGTCCCTAGTGCAACAATAAAAGATTCCATACTTTTTTCTCATGCTTTTCTATTCTACTTCATTTAACTTTCCAATGGATGTCATAGGGGATATATTTTTATTTCAAATACTAATGTCCTCTATAGGCCATGCCTACTCATATTATTTTGTGATATTCAACTTTCACTCAAATATATACACACTGGCCAGACAGGAATGCTGTGCTCGCATCTAGGCAATGCCTACTCCATATTACGTAAAGTAGGTATACAGATAAGGTTTATTCGTCATCCCATTCCTTTGTTACAACTGAAAATGTAATGACTGCAGGATAACAGTATCCATTTGTGATGACTCGCGCATTACTTATTCTAAAATATAAGTTACATACATATGACATAATAAACGTTAGAGAATACAGAAAGTACAATCAAAAATGGACAATCCAGAGAAACTTGCAACATAGGGTACACAATACGAAGACAAAGAAAAAACACAACACAATCTGCGTTGGACACCACTATGCGCAAACAAACACAAATAACGTAAATAAGACATGATCCCTCATACAAACAACTGGAGGTAAAGACGAACCGGAAATTGTTACGGACATCACAACACGGGACTCAGAACGTGAAGATTGATTGATTGATTTCTGGTGCTTATCGCCACTTTCAGCAATATTTCAGCTATATCATGGCGACCAGTTTTTGTGGTGGAAGAAGCCGGAGTACCCGGAGAGAACCACCGACCATGGGCAAGCAACTGGTAAACTTGATCACTTGCGGCTGCGAGTCGAGTGCACCCTTTTTTGTAATTTACAAAGCGGGCGCGAACCCACGCCGTATTGGTGATAGGCTTGTATGAGTTGTTAGGTAACTACCTAACTCATTGAGCCACCCGGGCCCTCAGAACGTGAAGACACATATAATAGGACAACATAAAAATCTAAAAAATGATGAGCAAAACGGACCCGGGCCCCATAAAAAATCGTGGGTGAACTCAAGTGCTCGCGAAGTGCAAGGAGTTCCTCATATTTTATGATCCAAGTTGATTGACTTCTGAAATCAAGAGATGGGACATTTCTACATGAGATATAAGTAGCAAATGTGAACTTACCTTTCACTCAACCGACCAGAGTTCCTGTGCTGGTCATCGTGTGTTACTTAGTTATAACAGTATAGCTAATAAAATATGAAATGTTTCTAAATGAGAATTGATCTCTGAACTTCTTGTACCATAAATAAATAAATAGTATTCTTTATTCAATGTCATTGTTTAAAATTTTGCATTGAAAGTCACCTAACCAGAAGCAACTAAAAATCCATTACATTATTGATTAACTCAGAGAGTTGGCCTGACCTTGACCACCTGACCTTTTATCTACTTGGAAGTGCTCGATTGGTATAATACTATACAATGGTATAATATAAATATAAATCTCTGTATATTGAATTTTTTATTTTTATTTTATAGTAATAATTAAAAATGTCATAGTGGGAATAACTCTGATTACGTATACAAATACTTTTATATGCATATTTTCACTCAAAAATATCTTTATACAGCTATATTGTTTACAATACGATGATATTATATAGAAATTCTAGACGCAATTTTCCCAACGAATGTTTATCGAGTGGGTGAGTGAGTGATTGTTGCTTACCGCCATCCGCAGCAATTCACTGCTATATCATGACCAGAACAAGTTAATTTTCAATGAGATGATGATGAGGTCCGCTTTGCACTAGATCAACACGCTTAGTTGATTTCTATAGTGCTAGTTCATTGAAACATCAGTTCGTTAGACATGTCGCCCCCACTCGGACACATTATCCTGATTCCGAGCCAACCAGTCTTTGCTCTTTCTCCTTAATGCTGCGTGCTTAGCGGAGAAGCAACAAATACCAATTTTATAGTCTTTGGTTTGATCCGACCGGGGTTCGAACCCACGATCTACCGCACTCGAAACGAGCACGATAGCCATTATGCCACCGATGCAGTTTGAATGTACGTAATATTTAGTCATATTTGTTATATGAAGGTATAGTTTGAGATGTCAAAAATACATGTTTTTCGCGTCCGGCGTGTTGGATTTGTAGTCATATGGTACTTTCGCTTGTACATACTGACTATAAGGGGAGGTAATATTTTTCAACCATGCATCAGACTTAATTGTAGATGCGATCCTGGTGTTATCCGGATAGTCTTTTTTTTAAACTGACATAATATGATCACAGCGGCATGCAGTAAATATTTCCTCGGAAGACATTTTATGCATGAATGACTCTTAATACATGTATCCTTTGTTTATTACTAGTTTACTACAGTTAACCGTATCGGTGGAATAAAGGTTAGTATGCTCTCCTCGAGTGCGGTAGATCGTCGGGTCAAACTAAAGACTATAAAATTGGTATTTGTTGCTTCTCCACTGAGCAAACAGCATTAAGGAAAAAGACAGGTTAACATGAAATCAGGATCATGCGTCAGAGTTGACTGTTGTTTCAGTGAGCTAGCACTATAAAAATCCAATTAACCGTGCTGGTCTACTACAAAGTGGACGTCATTATCATGTCACCGAATGTAAATCGATATAGCTGAAATATTGCTCATGGCGTTAACCAACAACCACGCTCTCACTTACTACAGTTTATTGGTCAGTCTTATAGTATTGTAATTGATATGACCCAAAAGCCAAGTTATTATATCGAATACGTATTTATGACGTTTCATCAAAAACAAATACAATAACAGAGTACTAAGTAAGTACTTTTAAGAGTTTTATGTTTCATATAAAATAATAAACAATTTAAAACGATTACTTAAAATTTTTAAATGACGTCTGTTGGTAAAGGTAATCAAAAGTTCAATCAAAAGTCACATATGATAATCATCTAATATTGTGCTTCATTGCATATTCTTAAGATATAAATTTGTCGTTTCAATAATTTACGGATTTACTTAAAATACTGTTTATAAGATTTTCCACAGTCAAATTAACTGTAAATTCTCCTTTTTAAAATGTCTCTCATGCCTAACATGACAAACATTTTGTATAAGATATAATTATTTACTGGCGTATAAAAAAAAGGTCAACAACTTCGATAGAGATATATTGTAGTATTAATATATACAATAACGGCACACAGTATTATGTCACGAGAATGCCTCCTCCGATATTAGATAAAAAGCACTTTTATTTGTAGAAAAGATAAGAGACTAAAATAACATATCTATGACACAACCCGTTTCCATCAAATATAGTTAGTGTTTAATTCACAAGTTGTCAGTACCGCTATTGAACTCGAGACGAATGCTACGACTAAGTCTTGAACAACGAGAACAAGCTATTGGACGATAGCATGCTGTGCAACAGCCTCAACTCGTTGTACATGCATTTAATTGTAATGAAGTCACCATCCAATGTCTACGGGAACCCAAACCACAAACAGTACCAATAACCGACCTTGTAGTGGTCATCCTAGAGTTACTACGCCACGTCAGGATAGCTACATCTTTCTACAGCATATGAATAATCGATTCACTAGAGCTCTGCAAGCATCACGACAGACAATTGACCACCAACAGAGACCAGTTAGTGATGACACGGTCCGACGACGATTGATAGCCAACAACAATAGATGTCGTCGTCCGGCCACATGACCCATCCTTACAGTTCGTGATCGCCACAAATGTGAACAGTGGACTATGCAACGTTAAAACTAATGTCATCAGCAGTGATTGAAAATCATCTTCTCAGATGAAAGTCGACATTGCATTTCCAACGCAGATGGCAGAACAATGGTCTGCTGAAGGCATTTTTAACGCTATACTGATGCATGCATCATATACAGAGACTCATAGGGCGACCAAACATCACGGTGTGGAGTGGGATTGGTCTAAGATGGACCTGTCATCTTTCAGAACATCGGCCCAGACAAAGGTAATGGGGTTACGACCGCTTGCTACGCATACCAAGTTCAGAGACCCCATGTGGTGCCATATTTTAAAAATGTTTCTGACAACAGACTCTGTTTGTATATTTATAATTTGGGTTTTCTCCAGACTGTCATATTCCAACATGTAAACACCTAGAGGCTCTGAAAATTGAATTCACGTATTTGTTCTTAATCTAAAAATGATTTTCACCAATGCGTGTATACGCTACCCCCATCCTCTCCCAATTAAATGATCTATGAATCAATATAAAACCAGACTATGTTAATAAGATTACTTGAGCTATCACCTTATGAATACCAAAATTGCTTTAACATTAATGAGAGCTATACCGTTAACATTAAGGAGAGATATACCGACTTTCGAACCCAGACAATTCTGATGGATCACGTCTCTCTATGACACACATAAGTTATTTCTATTTGGGAACCATGAAAGGAACAAAGCACAAATAACCAAATCCGTCATTTGTAATACAAACGTAAAGTACAGAAGACGCGCTTCTCGAATATTATTCATCATGTACGCTCATAATCCAAAGATTGGAAAGTCAAATAATAGAGTAGGTAAACCAAAATGTATAAACAGGATATTCCAAATCAGTCAAGGTTACCAGTGTAGCTATTTAACCTTCAAAGAAGAGATATTAACAAATGGACTAATTATTATAATATAGTGAAAAAATAATGGATCCACATTGTAGAAATGTGTTCTTAAAATACAACACCTTTTTTTTTAAATACACATGACACACTTTAGAAAAAGCATCATTTTAATGAAAACACTGAAGTCTTGAACATGAAACCCATTCTCTGTTCAATTCCTAATTATGAGTTAAATCATGAGTTAACTCATAATATGTTTTATGCTCAACACTTCACGTGTATTAGTTAATACACTCATTTGTGCTTTTAAGCTATGCATGATGTATGTTTTGAAACACATGCACTACTGGACAAATGTAATTTATTTGGGGGAAATATTAGTGTTGCATTTTGAAATTTTGAAACATGTGTATTACAGTGTAAATGGTATTAGATTGAGAAACTCTTTTAGTGTTGCATTGTGAAACCAAAGTGTTACAGTGTAAATATAATTTGCTTAGAATAAAAAGGTAGATATCTAATTTAGTGCGCATGACGCGTTTCTGGAATAACCTTCATCATTGGAAAGCCAAATAATTTAAAGTTTTGGGAGCAATAAAAACCAAGGGCCAAAATAAGATAGTCAAAATCGACTACGGTCACACATACCCTAGGGAGGAGAACCTTAGTTCATATTAATAATTAAATTATTTAGGAACTGTAAATTTCTGTAATAAATATATCAAATAAACCATGTCAGTGCCGAAGTACTGACTACTAGGTGGATGATACCCTAGGTGACTAATAGTCCACCAGCAGAGGTATCGACCCAGTGATATATATAGGAGAATACACAGGCTTTTTTTTATTTTCTTAATCGGGTATTATTTGCTTTTGTTTTGGTTTTAAGTGATTTAGGAATCGCATAACATTCGGTGTATAATTTGAAATGAAAAAAAAAAGTTTCCCGAAATTTTCAAAGATAAAATTGTGACAGTGTACTTTGACCTAGTGTCTAGTGTAGTGTCTTGTCGGAATTGCTAAGCGTGGGGTTAATGAATGTCAGAATATTCAATATTACTATCAGGTACTATAAAAGATTCACGCGCGTCACGAGCGTCACTGTTTTCAGTTAAATATATGGGAAATAAGAATAAATGTCAGGGTTGGACAGGTATATTTGATTGTAAATGGTTACTTTTATTACCGTTTAACAATGTTTTTTTATGAATTAATCAAACATATCCACGGCTGGTAATCGGCACAAGCAGAACAGTTGGTTCTGCAAAGAAATTCGTGAGGATAACTTCCGGTTTTGGTGGAGGAGAGTTCACGAAGACGCTTCGCAAGGTATGTACATGTCAAAAATTGAAATTTTCTTTTTTATTGCTCGAATATTGCAAAATCAGAGAATGCTATGCTGTGGCGAATGCTTCCACGATTAGAAACATGTATAGTTTATTCTTGTATATGAAGTGTAACTCTCACAAAATCAATCGTCCCACGAAAAACATGACGAAAATTGTGACACTCTTACATTTCTAAGTTGTTCTTGACAAAGATGCAAGTTAAATTTTCAATATTTTTTCATCATGGGAGTCTAAATGTAATCGGGGATAAATTCCGATTCGTCAGAAGTAAATTGAAGTCTAGATATATCTACAAACTGTCAATTTTCTCGTTTTCCTGCTTGAGGAGATCGGTTCTGATAGAGCACATTGCGAATGCATGAGGAGATTTGCTAGTTTTGGTACGACATATGTAATCCACTGTATAATCACAAATTTTGCATGTCTGTCTGGTAATAAATTCACGAACTGATGCCCGTCGGGTTTTTAAAAGTATAAAAGTAATATTTCATTGTTCATGGGCTGTCCAACCTAGAAAGAAACATTTCATTTAAGGAATCAATTCATAATTGTAAACTGCGGCTCCCATGATTTAACTTGTTATTGTAACATAAATACGTATTTTTCCTTTGATGTTTTTATGCAATAATCAACTTAAAAATAATGAACATTTACAAACCATGGTCTAACATGAAGATCTTGATGTTATTCCATGATTTTGACGTCATATATCTGTTATTCCATGGTTTTGACGTATTAGGATCTGTTATTCCATGATTTTGACGTCATAAATCTGTCAATCATATAATTTCTGTTACAAAACATATATACCATGGATCTTACTCATGAACTTATTTAAACCAACTCATCCTTCGGATTCGTTGGTTTAAATAAGTTAATTCGTAAGATCCATGGTATATATAATACTTATTGATCATTTGTTGTTTGTGACAATTTCCATTGTGTATTGGATACACAAGATTGAAAAAAATTGAAAATGCACTGTAAGATAATTTTATAATCAAGAATAAGTATTATATATACCATGGATCTTACGAATGAACTTATTTAAACCAACGAATCCGAAGGATGAGTTGGTTTAGATAAGTTTATGAGTAAGATCCATGGTATATATGTTATGTAACAGATATTACATGATGGACAGATTTATGACGTCAAAATCATGGAATAACAGATCTAATACGTCAAAATCATGGAATAACAGATCTATGACGTCAAAATCATGGAATAACAGATCTATGACGTCAAATTCATGGAATAACATCAAGAACTTCATGTTAGACCATGGTTTGTAAAAGTTCACTATTTTTAAGTTGATTATTGCATAAAAAACATCAAAGGAAAAATACGTATTTATGTTACAATTAAACTTAATGTGAATCATATCTTTATAATTTCTAATACAAATGATACACTCTAAATTAAATATCATACAGTTGAGAATAATATTAATTTGTGATTTGTTTTTCTATTATGTAGTGTGGTATGTGTACACACTTGTAAATAAAAAAAGATCTCTGTGAGTAGTGGTTACAAGATGTAAAGCGCTTTACCAATTTTAAGGATATGTCCACAGTTTAATTGACATCTTGTGTTTAATTTATTCATGACTACTAGCACTAAGTGAATGTTTATTTACGTTAGACCTATGCTAGATATGATAACGTAACCCTCATTCCGCTTGTGCTTCAGTTAGGGTTACGAATCTGTCCCATTCAACGTATGGGAGCAAATTAAAATTTTCGCTAAGTGAATATTTGAACTTTCTTTTTGCATATCTGGTCATAACTTATTATTCCCTACAATTTTTAAGTAATGGCGATACGAAATAAGTGTTACAATACCTGTTTCTACCTTCACGATCGATTTAGTATTCGAAAATTGTTTCATGTCCGCCATGGCACCTTACGTATACTCTCGTGATGGATCTGAATGCCAAATATGAAAAACTTTACTACGAATAGTACGATGTGTTTTACTACGATTGATCCAAATAAGGATATCTCCAAAACGAGGCAAGTGCACGTGAAATAGCAACTTGTAAACAAAATGTCGGACAGAAAGAAGATCTCATGCATTCAAATTTTCAGATGGATATAAGTCTACCATGGATTGATGCAGCGTTTACTTAGCACCTCAAGGTTTACCTAAATATATTTATCTTTCACCCTAGTTAATTTTTCCAACTACTTACAACGGAATTAGGACAAAAAACCGCCCGGTGTGGGACCGATTCGTAACCCTCGCTGGGAGTAAAAGCGGACTGAGGGTTCCGTTATCGTATCTAGACCTATGTATGTACTGAAATCATGTAATATTATAACTTGTGTAGATCTGCGGTGAAGTTTCCGTCATCTTTAGTAAAAAGGTTGCGCCGAATAGATGTGGAAACCCGTTTGAAAGGATATAAATATTTTGAAATTGAAAGAGATTTTTTTAATAAACTTGGTGTCCTGATTGATGGGGATTTTAAATTTGGTGTACTCTACTTGTTTTTGTTCGTTTCCTTGGCGGTGATACAGGCAATCTATATCGAAATGGTTTTTTGTAAAGAGTCAATGTCAGTCCCCTTTTCCTCTTTCCCTTGAATCCTGGCATCTCCTGAAAGTGGACAGAGAATAGTTTATTTTGATTAGAGTATTTATCAGTTTTGTGTTTAAAAGTGTCCATTTATCAATTTTGCAGAAAACAATTACCAAAACTAGCAAATCTCCTCATGCATTCGCAATGTGCTCTATCAGAACCGATCTCCTCAAGCAGGAAAACGAGAAAATTGACAGTTTGTAGATTTATCTAGACTTCAATATACTTCTAACGAATCGGAATTTATCCCCGATTACATTTAGACTCCCATGATGAAAGCATATTGAAAATTTAACTTGCATCTTTGTCAAGAACAACTTAGAAATGTAAGAGTGTCACAATTTTCGTCATGTTTTTCGTGGGACGATTGATTTTGTGAGAGCTACACTTCATATACAAGAATAAACTATACATGTTTCTAATCGTGAAAGCATTCGCCACAGCATAGCATTCTCTGATTTTGCAATATTCGAGCAGTAAAAAAGAAAATTTCAATTTTTGACATATACATACCTTGCGAAGCGTCTTCGTGAACTCTCCTCCACCAAAACCGGAAGTTATCCTCACGAATTTCTTTGCAGAACCAACTGTTCTGCTTGTGCCGATTACCAGCCGTGATATCACTCTCTTGAAAATCGTGTAAATATATTATGATCATCACATCCGTATGTTTGATTCCACATTCAAGCTCAAATAGTTTTTTTTAAATTTTAATATTGACTTCCCAGTGAATGAGGGGGATGGAGTCGTATCACACAGAATCTGTGTCATATACTGGAGGGGGAAAAATGTGTTAAATGATGCCTCCTTCTGCTTAGCAATCAATGTGCATAACCTACCTCAATTCCATTTTATCAACAATTTTGTGGCCATAAACAATAATAATTCTGTTATTTACTAGAGCTCAGTAAGCATATAGTCTTGTTATCAGAGCACCCGACCGTTATGATGCGGTCTAACACTCTCGCTTGTAGCTTGAACACCATTTATCACAGTAAGTAATTTTAGTTTGTTTTCATAGTCAATATTTTTTTTATTATTGTAGAATAAACCATGTGTCTTCTTACCTTGAAACAAATGATGCCGGGAAAAAAAAACCTATATTTCCTAGATAGCCGTTTTAACAAATGCTTTGAATGTTAATAAAAGTATGAACATACAACATTCCTAATTAAGACGGTTCTAAGGTTAGGAACTTTACATCAACTGTAATCCATTTATATATTTAATGTGGTGAATGGATTTAAAACCCTTTTCTTGATAGGATACACAAATAAACATTTTTGAACAAACAAAAAAAAAAGACGACAATATAAATGTTATTTTAACCGTTCTTTTCATCGGTCGGGTCTTTTATTAATTGATGTAATTGTTTTGACCGACATAAAAAGACTGGCACCTAGATTTCAAAACATTTTCATGATATATTCAAAAGACATATAACAATATTTATCATTTTCATTTAAAACTATTGAAACCATCTATTAACACTTATATTTTTGTACAAAGAACATTGAAACTACATTTGATTTGTTTACAGTCACACTGTCTTAAATATTGGCTTAAGATGGGCTACTTACTAATGGTCAAATGTATATACAAAATGTATATACATATCCTATAATCAGGTTGTAAAAGTACACCTTCCTCATTTATTGACCGGTGGGATTGACCTTAACAATGAAGCGCCCACGAATATGCCATTGACATAAATTTCTTAAAAAGACCTCAGATCCGACCTGATCTACTGAATACAACAGAGGACCGTCGTGGTCGTGGTCGTATGGTAGTTGGATTTACAACTACCTATGCAATCAGTGTCTATTACGATTAAAGTTTTGAGTCCGAATCCCGCTCATGGCAAGGTGTACTCGATACAACATTATATGAGTCTGAATCCCTCTCATGGCAAGGTGTACTCGATACAACATTATATGATAACGTTTGTCAGTTGCTTGCGGAAGGTCGGTGGTTTTCTCCAACGGTAAAACTGACCACCGCGATATAACAGAAATATTGTTGAAAGTGACGTTAAACATCAAACACCTTTTTTCGTAATCTAACTTTCCAAGAGGATAGGCCATTATCGATAAATTATACTTTTCACAGGAAGAAAAAATTATAACACGTTCACAAACAGAAAATACAGTCCAACAGAATACAGGACAACTACAACTGAAAAAAACGAATAATGCTGATGAAAGGATACTCACTGATATTTCAGTAAAATACAGCTAAATGGTGTGTAATGTGAAAATGAAAGAACAGTGATAGAAACACCCATAGACACCCCTGAAATGAATATCAAAATATCATATTAAATCATTCAAAAAATTAACATTACAAAATAATTTATAATTAAGTCAATGAAATGTAAACTTTCAATAAAGTAATTACATTTTTTTACAAAACAAATTGTCAAATGTAATAAAACATTTTCGAGCTTTTAATTAGAGTGCATATTTAAGAAAACAATTACTACCAGTATGTTTATAAGGCAATTCATTCTATCGTCCATATCACGCCATCGGAGAAATGAGTACTCACTTTGTTAATGGCTTGCATTTACCATCCATAATAACATTAAATTTCATAATAGTTAATTGCCTAAAATCACCAGGAAAAATACCTGATACATGCAAACCAAGTAGAGCAAAAACTATACAAAGTTGACGATTTTAAGGGGTATTAGCACATATATATGCATTAAAAAATATATTGCAATGAAAATTGCCGAAAACTGACCTGGAATTTGCAGTCCATTAATTTTTTTCTTTTCCCTGAAAAATCGTGAATGTTTGCATCATTTTTGCTTTACTCAATATAGATATGAGGTTGTACAAGCCTTAATTGAATTTAAGTGTTTACTAAAACTTAATGGACAATTAAATTACTTGAAAGGTACATGGCATTAATTTACACTTAAGGTTTAATTGAAGTTTGTACAACCCAGTCCATGTCTTTTACCTGGTCATTATAGGCTATTTGTTATGATGCATGCTAACTCTAAATATGGATTATCATCCATGATTACATTGACATACAGGTCAACTCGACATAGTGTGAGCAGTTCACAGGATACGAAACACCTAGGACACGAAATATACAATTCAATTTGATAGTATCCATTAAAATGAGGAAAAAACAAAAAGAAATAAAAAACAAAATAAAACAAAACAAAAACAAATTCAGACCGAAATCTAATTGGATATAAATATACCGCTGATTTCACCCTCCTTTTGAAGGATTTTAAGTTGTACGAACCAGATTCTTTATTAACGTAAACATGCAAAGCCTCCTCGCCTAATTCACAGATAGAGGAACTATTGAAATATCAACCATCTCGATGTCTGTATTTTGTGACTGTGTAACTCAGTCAGGCAATATTTGAGCCGTAAAGTGCATGCAATTAAATCGTATTGGTTGACCAGAGGTGAGTTTCTTTCAATTGGCTTAGGTTTATGGTTTTTAACGCTACTTTCAACAATATTTCAGTTATATCGTGGCGGTCAGTTTTATTGGTGCATGAAACCGGAGTACCCAGACCTGTCGCAAGTAAATGACGAATTTTATCCTATGATGTTTTATCGGGAACACGTTTTGGAATTCGTTTTGTGATTTGATTATACGAAATAGAAATATGACATCGAATCGAGTCAATCAGAGATCGATTATGTTTCGCACATTGAATCAAACTTTCAAAGATGGGGAATGCTTTTTTTTAATCAAATATGACGGATATTGTGCAATTGTTCACAATACCCGTTATATGGAAAACCAAGGCGTTAATCGTTTAACCGAGACAATATGTTAATGTCTTTTTAGTGTGTATTTGATTTTAAGATGTCTGTTTCAATATCTTCTCCTTTCTTTCGGACACATTGTTCGAATTTCAATGAATGGTAGTTGAATGTTGATACCATAGATAATACTTACCAAACAAGTACGGAAAATGACATTGTATTTTGTCCGTTTGATTTTTTATATAATCTTTGAAAACAATTACTTTTAGATAAATTTGCCATTTAACTTTTAAGGATGCACAGTGAACAAAAATCAGATTAATCAATTCCGGTTGGACATGAGAAGTCGATAAATAGTCTTCAGTATAATCAAATTTCTCTTTGAAAAATGGGTCTTTCATGTCAATTTATGTTGTTGTATAAAATTTGGTGGCTTCTCATACCCCCATTAAAAGTGAAATGGTTGTTTTCTTAATCTGTATACAGTAAAGAATATTTTTTTCCTTTTACCTTCTATATTAAATGATATTTCTAAGTTGGAGTTTTCTCCCTTGACCTATTCATTTTAAACATTTTAACACAAGGATGTTGTTTTGTCAGTTTTGTAAACCGATATAGAGAAACATTGTTTTTATATCAGAAGAATCATGAGCTTTATTCCCTAATCCTGATTATAAAACCAATTTGCCCTCTATTATATTTGAAATGATATATTACAACAAATTTGTTGAAACACTTAAAGGGATATTGTCCACAGGCGCATGGGGCATGGATTTCGTTTCCTCCTCCCTCCTTTGCTCTACTACCCCCCCCCCCCCCTTTTTTCAAAATTTTCATATAAATCATTCCTTTTTCAAAATTTTCATAATCATTCGTTTTTTTTTCATTTGACAATATCAGTAGACGTCATTCATCATGAATAATACGTGTATTCTGTGTCCACAGTTTTTCGGCTGATACAGTATAAGAGCATCTTCGCTAGCCAAGGGTTACGATTCGGGTCCCCCTTCTCTCCACCCTTGGCAGATCTAGAATACATTTTGAGGATTCGCGCTTTAATATTTCATTGGTTACGGCTACCAGTACACGTATCCAATCAGAAGACGTTTTACACGGAGCACATGTTATCCACGAAATGTAAACAAAAATGGCACCGGAATGCTCTCATATGACAACGATTTGCCACTTCCCGTTTTGGTTCCAATGAAAACATCATTCCCGTCTGTCAAAGCTTTGAAACTTTCACTTGGTTGACAGTAAGTGCTTCCAAATTAAATTTATTACAAATAAGTTTTTATTCACTGGGCACTGCCATTTACAACTCTCCAACATACGTATAACAAAATGATTCTGATTGGCTGGCGATGACGACTATCTAAGGGGCGCAACTTCGATAATCCACCAGGTGGCATTGCGCGCGAATTTCAAAATGTATTCTAGATCCGCCAAGGGTGGAGAGAAGGGGGACCAGAATCGTAACTCTTGGCTAGCGAAGATGGTATAAGAGAGAAGGTAAGCAACTCCATTTTCATATTTCGCGCCATATCGCTCACCTCGGTTGGGAAACCCCCGTGTTTTTTTACACTTTTTACCTTGTCTACATATAGCACTGTCGTATCAAACTGTTTCTAAGACACTTACCTAATTGCCCATGTTCGAATTTCAGTCGGTACGTCGATCTTTTCCAAGAAATCTCGCCGAGAATAGCGAAGCAGCTTCGATCGTTTCTAGGTCAAACTACATCATATAAGACGGAAGTGCAAGAACGGGAACCCTGGGTTTTTTACGAATGGATTACCTGCAATGAAAAACCCAGATGCGCTCCGAATATTTTTCCCGGAATGTTTTGGCGGGAAATATAAACCGCTGAAAAAACATAACAGCAGACGGATTATTTCGTAAAAATGGCACAACGACCATCTGAATATGGAAACATTGAAATAATTTGATGGTAAATAACTGTTCAAAAAGAAATTCAAACTGAGAAATAGATGATTGAATGGTTAGAACTGAAGTCAAAATTTCAATGAAAAAGAAATATTCAGCTTGTCTCTATTTCAAATTATTAAATTCATACCCAAATAAATACATATACAACTAAAAAAAATAAATAAATAAAAAAAACAAAGGAAGAAGAAGCTGAGAACAGCTATTGAATGGGACTATGGCATTTTACCCCCTTCCTCAATAAAAGGGCTCCCAACTGATACAAATGTGTAATGGAGCCGGTAAGACCATTTAACTAAGGGGGGCTAGTTCTTTTTCATTTCATGTCACTGATTTTATAAAACAATAATCTGTCTTACGGGAGTAAAAAATAAATAACTTGTGTAACTCCACTTTTCAGCAGTGACAGAAATCAGTGTTGAAATCCAGAAAAAAAAATCCTATTTTACCGTATAAGTGGTTATTTTGGTGGGTATTTAATTTTCGCTTTCTTCGCGAAGATGTTAAATGCGCGAAAAATGAAGTTCACGAATTATTATTTCACGTTCAAATAGTTACACAAGTTATTTATTTTTTACCCCTGAAAAAGAAATAGCTCCCTTAGTCAAATGGTCCCTCCGGCTCCCTTACACATTTTTATCAGTTGGGAGCCCTTTTATTGAGGAAGGAGGTAAAATGCCATAGTCCCATTCAATAGCTGTTCTCAGCTTCTTCTTCCTTTGTTTTTTTTATTTATTTATTTTTTTTAGTTGTATATGTATTTATTTGGGTATGATTTTAATAATTTGAAGTAGAGGTAAGCTGAATATTTCTTTTTCATTGAAATTTTGACTTCAGTTCTAACCATTCAATCATCTATTTCTCAGTTTGAATTTCTTTTTTAACAGTTATTTACCATCAAATTATTTCAATGTTTCCATATTCAGATGGTCGTTGTGCCATGTTTACGAAATAATCCGTCTGCTGTTATGTTTTTTCAGCGGGTTTATATTTCCCGCCAAAACATTCCGGGAAAAATATTCGGAGCGCATCTGGGTTTTTCATTGCAGGTAATCCATTCGTAAAAAACCCAGGGTTCCCGTTCTTGCACTTCCGTCTTATATGATGTAGTTTGACCTAGAAACGATCGAAGCTGCTTCGCTATTCTCGGCGAGATTTCTTGGAAAAGATCGACGTACCGACTGAAATTCGAACATGGGCAATTAGGTAAGTGTCTTAGAAACAGTTTGATACGACAGTGCCATATGTAGACAAGATAAAAAGTGTAAAAAACACGGGGGTTTCCCAACCGAGCTGAGCGATATGGCGCGAAATATGAAAATGGAGTTGCTTACCTTCTCTCTCTGAATACTGTATCAGTCGAAAAACTGTGGACACAGAATACACGTATTATTCATGATGTATGACGTCTACTGATATTGTCAAATGAAGAAAAAACGAATGATTATGAAAATTTTGAAAAAGGAATGATTTATATGAAAATTTTGAAAAAAAGGGGGGGTAGTAGAGAAAAGAGGGGAGGAGGAAACGAAATCCATGCCCCATGCTCCTGTGATATTGTCTACCAGCTGCGTAATTTTTTCATAACCAAAATTAATGTCGATTTCCGTACCGACCTTCATAAAATGAAGATTAAACACCGAATTATTGATGAATACGCTCCGAAACGTTGTTTTTTCGACTAAAAAAGCTGACCATCGTTACCGGAAGCTAATTAATTATGCACTGACCTGGGCGAGGCCAATTCTATTTATTTATCTATTTTTATGTCAGTAGCCCGGATGCTGCAGCATGGATATTGAGGCAAGTTTCTATAAAAGTTGAGGAAAAAAGCTATTTGCGAACCGATTGTATCTAAAAGACGTAGAATAAATAATTTCTGTATCAGGAATAGATTTTCTTTGATGAAAACTACATGCCTTAACAGATTCAGACGATATTTCCACGATAACCATTGAAAACATGCCAGGAGGCACCCCATGGGGACAAGCTCAACTACGTATTTTCGATCGGAAATTTTTGCCGGCGTTAAAAATAACTAAATTTTTTTTTTCTTCTTATAAGTTATGAAGTTGTTCCCCGAGATTTTGATACACGTGTTAAATTAATTTATTTTAGCCAGTTTTACCGACAATATGAAAACAGAGACATACATGTAGAAGAATGCCAGACAACTCGGCCCGCGGACAACTCGGACCGAGACAAGTCGGCCCGTATGTTAAGACAACTCGGACCGTATTATTGTTTTATAATATTGTTCAATATTTATATGTGTATAATTATTTACTTATTTAAAAGACAATTATTTTCTTTTAGTGAAAATGAATTATTTATTAAATGATAATATCAAGTGACCAAAAATGTGATTAGGACGTGATTTTGTTCTCATAACATGGTCTATTACGTATCATTTACAGGAATAAAATTAATACATGTATGAAAAATTAAAAATAATTCGGTTCATTCATTTCCTAATTGTATTTTTGTTTTGGAAATCATTTTATCCACATCTAGGATTTTTTGTTGGAAAGTTCCATCGAACAGATCATCAGTTGAAACTACCAATTTAATACACACCTACTAATGGGGTATATTTGTTGACAAATAGCAACGAACAGATGGCTATTGCTCAATTATACACAGACAGGAAACACAAAAATGATGTACAAATAAAAATCACTCATAACAACATAATGAGTAAATAACCAATCAAAATATAGACAATTCCGAATGTTTTGGTGTAACATTTGTAAAAATCTATCCAGAAATGACTCCACAATTATTTTTTGGAAAAAATATGGTTTTGGTTGATTATATAGGGATTTTTTTTTACATTTCCCAATACTGTTGACAGATGTCAGACTGTATCTTTATGATTTCCGTCAATTTTATTAAAAAAATTAGCAAGACAACAATAATTATTGATGGTCCAAGTTGTCTTAACATACGGGCCGACTAGTCCTCACTTACGGGCCGACTTGTCTCGGTCCGAGTTGTCCGCGGCCGAGTTGTCTGGTACCCATGTAGAACACAGTGAAATACATGTCTGATGAAAACGAATGACGTAGCCAGTGTTGTTTTATTTGTTAATTGATTGGAATGTTTCAGAGAAATTTGGGCTGGATTAGAAACAAAAGAGACCTTACTTCTAGTTCCACAAGACAGTTGCTGTAAAATAATATATAGGACTGACCATTTACCTTGAAGGGGGCTATGTCACGTTTTTTCGCCGTAGAAATGTTTTTTTCAGACGCCACATCAATCTTATTTTCCGACGAAGTGCCAATCTAATTAAAACAAGGTGAACTGTGATCTAATGCTCACTTATGATACCCCTCCCATGAAGCTTGTGACCAAATACCAGATTTCTGCCATCAATAGTTGTTGAGAAAAATGTGCATATATGTTCAATGTGGATAAAAACCAACTAAGTCGGCAAACAGGAAGTAGGAATCTGATGGTTCCAAAAACGCTTCCCACGATATGGCATACCTATGTGAAGCTTGTGACCAAATATCAGATTTCTGCCATCAATAGTTGCTGAGAAAAATGTGACGGAAAATATTTTGGAAGGACGGACGGACAGAGGTAAAACAGTTACCCCCCTCCCCCTTCGGGGAGCGGGGGTATAATTAGATCTAAATTAGGGAGCAAGTGCGTAGATCTAATTTTAATTAGATTGGCGAAGTGCTTGAATAATTTTTTTTCTTCAAAATTTTGTATATGATTATACTGTGAAAATGTCAAGTCGGAATATATTTTTTTCTCCTGTCCAGCCAAATTTTTTTCTTCAAGATTCAGAATCAAAATAATTTTTTAGGAAAAAAAACCATAAAATTAAAATTGAATAGCTTGAGGGGTAAATAGATAAAAAAAAATTGCAAGACCAAAATGGTTCTCCCATATACCAACAAAAAAACTGTGGTCATAAGAAAGTCCCACGAGAAAATCTTTTCTTCCAAAATAAGACTTTTTTATTTCTCTAAACTGAATTTGTGCAAACTATTTCACTTATAATGAATTATATTTCTTTTTTAAATAGAGCTCATTTTTCTAGATGAATGTATAACCATCTGTCTTTACTCTGTTTTTATTAAAATAAAATCTCTTGTCTTTAATCGGATTGTCCTTGATGAGGCAGTGTTGGGGGTTGCTAGAATGTTTCGAGAGGAACTTGTAGTAATGCCCCATGACGAGGATTACAACAGATCCAATAGGTATGCAGCCTACCGCCAGTATACCATTTGGGCACATGGCTGACTTGGAGCTGGGGTCAGACGTGTGATCCCAAGCTGTTGTACTTGGAAAATCAGGGACAAGTATCCTGATCTATATGGACAATACAAGGGTTTCATTCCTAGACGATTTAATTAAAACTTGTTCATGAAATATTTTGTATTTTATCCCATATACTCTAATGATAAAGTTTACCACTTGCTTCCCTATGGTCGGTGGTTGTCCGGGTACTCTGGCTTCCTCCACCACTAAAACTGGTCGCCATGATATAGCT
This sequence comes from Bathymodiolus brooksi, assembly GCA_963680875.1. Lineage (NCBI taxonomy): Eukaryota > Metazoa > Mollusca > Bivalvia > Mytilida > Modiolidae > Bathymodiolus > Bathymodiolus brooksi. The sequence goes on from OY804579.1 coordinate 21,226,684, forward strand.
GAAATATTGCTGAAAGTGGCGTTAAAACACCAAAAATAAAAAATAAATCAACCCTAATGAGTTGTTAATTTCACAAGTTGGTCAGTTGGAATTGTAAATTTAATTTGAAAGTTTTGCCATCTTATTATTATTTTTTGTTCTATCAGCACTGACAACTTCTTCTAAAATGGACTGACAGTCTTTTATATAATTCAAAACCAAACTTGGCAGAGATGTTTTCTATGAGGTCCTACACAAGAGTTGTTACTTTTGTGCAGATTCGTCAAAAAACATGGCCACCATGTGACTTTGAAAATTCTGATTGGTCGATTTTCAAGAAACTTCTTCTCAAGAACCGCTGAAGGGATTGAATTGAAATCTGGTATATATGTTCCTATGAATGTCTTTAACATGTGTTGTTACTCTTTGCGCCATTTGAAAATTCAAAATGGCCACCAGCGGAGGTCAAAGTCTACATTGAAACCCTATGGGAAACAACATTTTCATCTTCTTCTTGAGAACAGCCGAACAGAATTTAACCAAACTTGGCAGAGATGTTTCTTGTGAGGTCCTAAAAAGTTGTCCTGGTTTGTACTAACTAGACCAACACACTGAGTGCTATCATTATTGTGCATTGGACAATTTGTAATGCCCATTATCCTGACTTGGGTACTTTTCTGCTCTAAATGTGCAGAACTTCTGTTAGACCAGGAAAAACAAAGAGTGACAATCTAAATTTATTTTATGCGACAATATAGTCAATTGTTTTGTCTTGGTCTTCAAATCTGGATTTCGGAGATGTAACAATATTATCCCGAGTTGGAGGTTGTGGAATTGGTGCAAGATGGACAGAGATTCTTCTGGGATCATCTACTTCCAACTGCACATGTTAATTCATTCCTTCATTATCTTGCAGTCTCATACAAATGATGACCCTTAATAGTCTTGGAACATAGGAATATGACTTGTCAGCTTTAACAGGCTGCACACACCATCTAGCTGTCTTTTTGTTGTAACTTCTCTGCCACCTGAAGTAGAAAAATACATACAATGTAATTCACAAGAATAAAACAATAGAATTGAGATTATGATCTATGGAGCCCTAACTTTCAATTCAAGATGAATATCTCGAATGTATAGGTATAGTGAATGAGCAACTAAACATATCATTACAAGTCCACTTTATGAAGGATTTGAGTGATTTGTAGACAGATTTTAGGTTGTGGTCATCCCTCAAGAAGTTCTACGGCAGGCATCACGAGCTGGTCAATGGTTACCCAAATCAGAACTGATCTTCATTTGTTGTTGATGTCTTTCCCTTCATCGGATGGGACTTCTACCGGACTTGACCATGGACAACGCAGCGGGTTTGCGACTTTCGATTGATCCTTCTGAACCTATGATCAAATATCAGATTGCTACCATAAATAATTACTGAGAAAAATGTTATGAACATCTTGGGACGAACGGACGGACAGAGGTAAAACAGTATACCCCCCCCCCCTTCCAGTGGAGCGGGGGTATAATAAAGCTCCTATGACATATGATCATGCATGGTTCTGTTATTAGGACAAAATTTCAAGTATGTAAGTTACAACTGAAACATATGAAATTAACATGACAAACCTTAAGAGTGAAGTTGAGGCTAGGTTCAAAATCTTCATCGTCAGAATCATCACCAACATCACTGCCCTCTTCAGTAATATCTATTGAGAGACTGTGAGAATAAAAAATAATTGTTTATTACAGTGTATGTGTATAATATCGAAACAAATTTTGTTATATGGTTCTGATGTGCAGCTGTATAACGAAAAAGCTTTTCAAAATAATATTAAATCTATATACATGTATCCAGCACACATCTACACAACCCAATACAAAGAGACAAAATTACATCAAAGTTCCAGGAAAAAATTTGGTGCGCCAGACGTGCGTCAATTCTGTCCCAGTTTGGTTTCATTCCCGTAAGTAGCTAAGGAGGACTGGCCATTTCAGCTTGTGGATTGATGAAAATGTAACGATGACGCAGAAGCCAACATGATCCCTATATAATATAGCTACTAGTAGTATCACTATGCAAGCCACAATAATTAATAGGAAACTGTTATACAAGTGACTGTGTTGAACAATATTGACAATGTTACCTATAAACATAATGTAGAATATGTCTAATCTTCAACAAAATGAACATACTCAAATGGGTTCACAAATGAACTCGATTTCTCCAGTTTCATCCATTTCGTTGAAATGTGATGGCTGCTCATTTCTTCTACTCTAGAAATACCTTGGTCCGAATATCTAAATCAAAAGTACAAATATCAATCACTACAAAATCACATTTGTCTGAAATTACCAGTTTTTGTAGTAATTTGCCTAAAAAATTAAGATAATTTTACAAAAACCTGCATGATTTTAACACAGACATGGGCCATCGGTCTATTGTTAAATTCACACACTGTGAAACATGCAATTTGCTATGGATCTTCACATTATTTCTTAAAAATCTTGTTTATAAATCATACTTACAAGATCCAAACTAAACAAGGGCAAAGCGTGGCGTATCCCCTCACCTAAAAATTTGACCCGGTGACCTTGACCTTTGACTTTGAAAATCAATAGGGTTCCAGATTCTCTTAAGGACTAAGTATGTACCAAGTTTGGTCAAAATCCATTGAAGGATGTTGATTCTAGTGTTCACAATGATGTTATGCGGTAACATTTTGACCCGGTTATCTTGACCTTTGACCTATGAGGCTATGACCTTGAAAATCAATAGGGTTTCAGTTATCTTAAGGACTAAGTATGTACCAAGTTTTGTCAAAAATCCATTGAAGGATGTTGATTCTAGTGTTCACAAGGATGTTATGCGGTAAAAATTTGAGCCTGTGACCTTGATCTTTGACATACGACCTTGAAAATCAATAGGGTTCCAGATTCTCTTAAGGGCTAAGTATGTACCAAGTTTGGTCAAAATCCATTGAAGGATGTTATGCAGTAAAAATTTGACCCTGTGACCTTGAAAATCAATAGGGTTTCAAATTCTCTTAGGGACTAAGTACATGTATGTATCAAGTTTGGTCAAAATCCATTGAAGGATGTTGATTCTAGAGTGTTCACAAGGATGTGACGGACGGACGGACGGTAGCATTACTATATCCCTTCGCAACTTCGTTGGCGAGGGGATAAAAAGCAGTTCAAATGACAATTCTTTAAATAGAAAGCCTTTATATGAAAAACACATATTGATTTCCCTCTATCATGTCTATGTTGATAATTCTAAGATAGTAAAGTATAATTTTGGCTCCCTGAACTAAAAAATATGTCCAAAATTGTTGAAATGTAGTAAAAAACTAGTTAATGTAATGTTTTTAGAATAGTCAAGAAATAAACTTGGTTTGCATAAGGAAATTGAAAACGATTTTCATTTAGTCATAGTCTAAAATATGCAGTTCAGGACATTTCAGTAAAATTTTATAGTCACATATATAGAAAAGTTTCTGAAACTTGCAAATTTCTATGGATCTTCATAATATTTTTTAAAAACCTTATTTATGTATCATACTTACAGGATCCAAACTAAAAATGCTACTGAAATGACACTTATTTAAATGGAAAGCTTTTTATATAAAAGATACATACTGATTTTCCACTATGGTGATAATTCACAGACAGGAAGATATAATTTTGGCTCCCATAACAAAGTTTTATGTTCAAACTTGTTGAAAAGTACTTTTAACCTTATTTATGTAATGTATTTCCAGTACCCAAGATATAAACTTGTTTGCATAAAGGAATTGAAAATGATTTTCATTTAGCCATGGTCTAAAATATGCATTTTAGGACATTTCTGAAATTTTCAGTAAAATTTTGTAGTCATATATAAAAAAAGTTCTGAAACTTGAAAATTTCAATGGATATTCATATCATTTCTTCAAAACCTTGTTTATAATTATATATTATACTTACAGGATCCAAACTAAAAGTGCAATTGAAATGAAACTTCTTTAAATAGAAAGCTTTTATTTGAAAAATACATACTGATTTTCCATTATAGTGATAATTCGCAGAAAGTAAGGTATATACTTTTGGTTCCCAAAACTAAGTTTCATGTCCAAGTTGTTGAAATTTGATAAAATTAAAAGCCTATGTTGCATATCAAAGAAATAAATTTGCTTGAATAAAAAGAACTTTATAGGGTTTTCATTAAGCCATGTACATTTTTAATTCTTGCATTAAAAATGAATTAATTCGATATATTTTTTTAAATTGATAATAGTAAACTGCATTGCCATTGATATCATTTTTGCACTCCCATTTCCCCTTTGCTGGCCTCTTAAAATTTGTGTTTGTTTACCTCGCAAATACGGCCGTTTTATGCTACTCATTGACAATAATTTGCTGTTGCCAGGTGCAAAATTACATATATTGATTAATATCTACCGAAAATGATCATAGGCATCATCATAAATTCATAAAATATGAAAAACGATTGAGAAAAGACGGCAACATGCTCGGCTTACCTATCAACAATAATCAAGCACTTCCTCGAGTTCGCTCCATCCAACGCCAACGGTCCAACTGATCCCATATATCCTGCATTTGTTCCATTTGGAAGATACTTCACTTCTATTCCTCTTTATTTCTGAATCCGTCAAAGTCCGCTTTCTTCCACGCGTTGACAGTTTCTCTTTTGCCCAAGAACCACATGTTGTTTATTGTTTCTAAACAGTGCGCATGCTCAAGACGTGTTCCCATAGAAGGCCATATGAAAAGATTTGAATATTGTCATCCAGACAATAATTCTGATAACGATAGTTTTGGGTCTTTTTTGTCAAAAAATCGTATCTTTTGCAACATAACTCGGTGTTAATCTTCATTTTATGAAGGTCAGTACGGAAATCGACAATAATTTTGGGTATGAAAAAAATACGCAGCTGGTAGACAATATCCCTTTAAGAGAAGACTTGTTTAAAGGAATCAAACTGCATAAAAAACAAAATACAGAAAACAAACTGCATACAAAAAAGTCTTAAAATAATATTTTGTTATTTTAGATGTTGGTCAGTTTTAACTCTCTATGACCCCTTCTATCTCGGAAACATTTTTTGGATGGTGTCTAGACCAGGGGCGGATCCAGGATTTTAAGTTAGGGGGGGGGGGGGGGGGGGCGCACTTAAAAATAATCCTCCGAGAGGGAGGCGCGAAAATTTTGGGGGTATTTCGTGTGAAAAATCACGATTTACGCCAAAAAACATATTTTTTCCAATGGCGGAGGGAGGCGGGAAAAGTTTTGGGGTATTTCGTGTGAAAAATCACAATTTTACGCCAAAAAATCATATTTTTTCCAATTTTAGGGGGGTGCGCCCCCCCCCCCCCCCTGGATCCGCCCCTGTAGACTAGCGGATGAATATGAGTGGACCAGAAAGTGGGGGACTAGTTTTGTGGGTGGACCAGAAAAAGTGGCCAGGTTTTAAAACTGATAAAAAAAAATAAAAAAATTATATAATATTAAAAAAAATGTCATTTGAATGCATGTTTCTATACAAAAAATTCAGCTTTTTAAAATTTTGCCAAGGGGGGTCATCTGCATAAGATAAGATAAGAAAACTTTATTTGAATTCGGTTTTTGAATAACAATAAACACAAGCTCTCAGGAGCTTTTTACCGAATATTATGGAACAAGCAACATAATGCATTACTTTTTCCTTATTTCTGTTAGTATTAATTATTTCCATCATTACCCTTTTATTTATTCATTTTACTACCCAAAAGAAGAACACATTTTTTTATACAAAATATCTATAGATACATTGTGAAAAATATAAAGGAAAGAAGAATTTTTTTTACATATAGTAAGAGAAGAGAATATTAGACCACAGGTACTCAGGGACAGAATATCTCCACCTTTTTTCCAACACTACGAAAAAAAATATATCATATCGTATCCTTAAACTATTATTTACAGCTTAAGCATTGGTTAATTTGATATGCATGCATATCATCACAAAATGACCAGAAAAAATCCATCTTCGATTTAGTTTTACATTGCATTTGTATGACAGTGGTTCCGTGTACAAAGTTTTTGAAAGATTTTCCGTAAATCTGATCCTACAAAATATCTGAATACTACCAACATCTGCCGAAAATGGTTTAGAATAGTAAGACACAATGAATTTTATTTATTTAACTATTTATTATGCCGTTCATACTATATGTATATCTGCTAATAATTTAATTTGATTTGAATACTGCAATCTGATTGGCTAATTCGCCTGGAGAAAATTTTGGTTATACTCAATAACATGGGTTGGTATTGTGACGTCACCAACGTGTTCATCTGCCAATGACAAATTCAAATAGTCACACGAAATAATCGTAATTAAAATCGAGGGATCATTAAATTTAGTTGTAAAAATTAAATTGTATGTAATATTTGAAATTGTTGAACCTGGTTTAGGTCAGTTTACGCGTGAACTGAACCAAGCCAGGTTATATCGTATAACCTGTTCAACAATTTCAAATATTCCTTAATTATTTATTAAACTCAGTCTTTCTAAAATAAATGCTATAAAATTATTAACCAGCTTGTTGTTGAAACTTTAAAAGGTAATAACATTACACAAGAAGGAATATATTCCCTGTATAATTTTGTCACAGATAATTTTAAAGAGTATGATTTAGATACTGAATATTGCCTTAATGATATATAAATATTTTGTATGTGAAAGGAGAGACATGTCTGATGGAAGTGATATATAAATATTTTGTATGTGAAAGGAGAGACATGTCTGATGGAAGCGGTGCCTATATTATTCTTTTAGAATTTAAAACTATTTTGTTCACTTGGAGCTAGCATAATATTGGCCCAAATACATATACTTTAAAATGTCGAAAGGAAGATTATCAGTATTACAGTAACCGTACGCAGTACGGTCTTATGTATGGGCACAATGGGAAGTTGCCCGGTGGTCCCACGAGCAAATGAGCCCCATACTAATCTATGTATGTTGTATACGGCATGATTTTTAATGTTTAAATACTGATTTTGTTGGAAGTACCAATACAAGAAATATATGTTTAATTTTATCGACCATTTACAATTTTATTTCTGTGAGTGTTTGTATAGATAGGGGCCTCAGTGCACTGCTTTTACCGGGGCCTATATTGCTGATAAGACGGTCCTGACCGTATGTCATTCATCATTGACACTTCATAAACGTGTATCGGCGGTACATAGCATGGCATAGGCCAATATTGCTTATGTATGTTGGTGGTATTAATTGATATTTTCGTAATAAAACTCTTTCCTTATGACTTAAAAGACCATACTTTCATTTTACAGACACCGGAATCTACTACCCCCTTTTAAATATAATGGTTGATACCACCCGCGTACTTAGTACTAGTTAGCCTTCAATGTTTGCACTGATTTCATACTGTTTTCTCGTAATTTTCTATTCTACTTCATGTAACTTTCCAGTGGATTGTCATAGGGGATATAAAGGTATTTTTGGTATCATTTAATTTCAAATACTTCCGTCCTCTCTATAGGCCGTGCCTACTCATATTATTGCTGAAATGTACTAGTGTAGCATCAAGACTGAGTCTACTTCTGGCATGCTTTGTTTCGTCTATGTTGGTGATTTGATCTGTATCGTCCATACACTGAACATGTCTTCTGACATCAGTACACCGAGTTCGTTCCAGAAGGACACAGAACCAAGATTACTTCCGGTAGTTTTTGAATCGTCTATAATGTCGCGTTAATTTAGAAACTTTACCGGCTCTGCATTTGGAATTTCTTTTGACGTCAGTACACTGAGTTCGTCTCAGAAGGACACAAAATCGTGTAGTTAACAGTTTGGAATCTCTCAATCTTGAAAACAAATGTCTATTTTTGATCTTAATTGAAGTTATGCGTGTGAAAAGTCATTTATCTATTACAGAACAGATTTAGGACACGCATGTATCATGGTGGTAGTATCATATTGTCTCTAATTGGACCAAACAAGACATATTATCTGTCTGTGTAATTTTATTTTCTATGGAAGATTAATGCTGATAACTTAATCAAGATTGTTATCTTTATTACAGAATTCATGCCGTTTATTTTCTTAACATTAGTTTTACATTTATTTGTATGACATGCCATTCAAATATTCAATAATTAAAGACCCTCCCATAAGTTGTGATTAAAAACAAAATATTGAAACATGTTGAACATTGAATTTAATGAAAGACAAATATAACATAGGAAATTTGAAGACACGTGTGGAAGAAGAATTGAATAGCCAAGCTAACAATTACATCATTAAAAGGAGCGATTGTGGTCGTGATCGTATGGTAGTTGGATATACAGCTACCTATGCAACCAGTGTCTATCACTACTAACGTTATGCGTTCGAATCACGCACATAGCGAGGTGTACTGGATACAACATTATGTGATGACGTTTGTTGATGACTTGCGATAGATCGGTGGTTTTCTCCGATTTCCTACACCAATAAAACTGACCGACACTATTTAACTGAAATATTGTTGAAAGTGGCGTTACTTGTTTACTTTGTAAACTTCTGGAAGAAACTTGCCTGTCAGCAAGTGTTTCTTACAGAGAGAAACTCTTGATATTTCGAAATGTGTAGCAAATGCTACGAGAAATGATTACCATAGTGGATGATATTATGGTATGTTAGTGTTTAAAAATGCGACGAATTAATTCAAAACATTGTCAGGGATAAATTCCGGACTACATATACCTGTTAGGTACGTTCCATTTAATGATAACAGATCTGTTATATCTACACCAGATAGCAGGATCTCATAGTCGGACCAAAATCATACTTTAATGTTATAAGCAGACTGATTGATTACCATTCATTTTCATATACCGGTATTGGCGAAGCTGCGAAAACAATTAAATGAGATAGAATTGTAGATATTATTTAAGTGTTAGACTGAAAAGTCAATGGTATCAAATGAAATATTGATAAAATAGTCTACAAAAAATGAGAAATATGCTTAGATTATATACTATATAAATCATATTTTTAAAGTAATTTCTATTGATTCAAGAGGCCGTCATTCTCGTGATCGTATGGTAGTTGAATTTACAACTACCTACGCAACCAGTGCCGTACCTGTCACCACTAACGTTGCAAGTTCGAATACCATTCATGGCGAGGTGTATTCGATACAAAAGTATTTGAAAAAGTTTGTCAGTGACTTGCGGTGGGTTTCTCTGGGTACTCCGGTTTCATGCACCAATAAAACTGACCGCCACGATATAACTGAAATATTGTTGAATGTGGCGTTAAACACCATAACCCTAACCCTATTGATTCAAGGAGGGAAATAGTCATAACATATTTTTGAATACGAGTTGGACCAGAAACAGTTATTAAAGAGTGTCTAATGAGTGCAGACACATATCTGATTTATTTATTTCACTTATAAGCCTACAAAGGTGCACACCAATCTAAGGTTCTCCCCCCTCAGGCATAGCTGACTTTTGCAGATTTTAGCTCTCCTGTTTAGGCCCTTTAGATAACTTGCTCCCAAAACTTTAAAATTATTTGACTTTCAAATATTTTGAGAGTAGGTGAAGGTTTTTCCAGAAACGAGTCGTGTGCACTAAATTTTATATCGCCATGGTAATTAATTAGTTTTGTTGTGATCAAACTTGCAGAAATGTACACTGAGGTTTATGAATATTACGAATATTAGCCCATTAAGGACTTCCACAAGGGTTCCTATAATACTGTTGTGAAGTTTGGAATTCTGTATAAACGAGATACAAATTCACCCCATTTCAGAGGATGTTTAATTGGCGGAACACGAATTCACCTTCATCTATGAGGACGTTTGACATTACAGAAATTCACCTCCATCCCTGAGGATGTTGGTTATTTGTCATTATGGTACAACCATCAAATTCCGCTTGAAGAGGGCTTGTACCTTGCAAGCACCTGATGCTCTCCCGACCTTCTGCAACACATGATGAGGAATCGGGTCAAGTATATAAAATAGGTTTGCTATATTTAAAATAATATTAATCAGTACTACAAAGAATTTAGAAGAACAGATTGTTTCAATTCAACAAAAATTATATAATATGTAAATCTGTAAAATACTGCAAATAATAAGATTTGTATAGCTTTATTTATATCCTATGGCCATTGATAGAATATATCTTGATGAAACAATCATAATGTTTTCAAGATTTATTTAACCCCTCGGTCAAATTTGCATCATGCATTGTATACATGAACATGTCTGTAAGTCTGTAAAGGTGGTTGTGACTGATATATACACAATGATATATGCTGTTGTTACATGGTATTTTGAAGGGTTGGGATTTAACGGTGGATTTTAAGGCTTTCTAAAATGTGTATCAACAGCTAATGTAATTGAATAAATGTTCTGACCTCCGATATTTACTTATCATACCCAGTGGTACCTGATTTGAATAAAAGATAATTTTACTTGGAATAAAAGTATTCACTTTCTATTTCACCAAAAACGATTATCCTTAAATTAAATCACTTATCATTTCGACAGAACAGACATCGTTGTGCAACCTCCTATAAATGATGAAACCTATTATTCAAATGCATTTCACAATTGTTTCTGAAAGTAATTTCTTTTTCAGATACAAGTCAATTATCTCTAAATAAACATTAGAGAAGACACAATGCTGAAAACTACAAATATTTGCAACACGGAAACCACAAAAAATTGGGTGTGATCCCTGGTGCTCACGAAGGGTTGGTTGTTCCTGTTTTATTATAAGACATTTGCCGTGTTACTAACATTCAAGTCTTGTAAAAGTATTGTCGGTGATACAGGAAAGAAAACATCTCTGTACAAGAGGAAAAGATACATTGTCATTTGAGACATGGATGCATAGTAACGGTAAACCACTTCGCGATGATGACTGTGACGTTTTTGTATCGAAGATTCCCACCGAAGAGCAATGCAGCCTTGTTTGTGTAGGTTTTGCGTCCGTAGCTGAGCTGACCAGAAAATCACTAAACTGGGCACAAGTCCTTGAAAAACGTATGCGTTGTGATATGCAAACTCCATAGACAATTCGTTCTAATTATTTAATAATACCACTGAACAGCAATGACAATAATCAGTGACTATGGCATATACATATGTATAAGTATATAAATATTCATCTACACACTAAATCTCTCTCTCTCTCGATCTCGATTTCGATCGATCGATCGAATTAATTGTCATGTTCGTACGTTCAGTGTAGATCCATATCGTGCTTTTTTTTTTAGCCAACGCCCACAAAAGAAAATATTTAAGTGACGTAGCATGACCGATGCATAACAATAATTACAAGAGTTACCAGTCTTTAAACTGAATGTTATTATAATGCACTATATAATTGAAAATAAACATGACAGCTCCGATTTCTCATTGGCGTTCTTCTTTGCATGTGGGAAATATCGTATGTCTTGACGAATTATTACGCTTTCTACCATATAAAATCAATGTAATTGAATTCCATGATGGAAAAAATGTTATCCAAAATTAATAACTTCTATTTATGATCCTAGGGAGACATTTTATTATGAAATTCGATGTCTATCTCGCAAAAATGTTCTTAGAGCGTGTACGATATATATCCCAGATTGACAATAAATTGGAATTGATTTGATCCGTTTGCAAACGTTTTGAGGTAATGCAACGATAAACCATGATACCGTTATTCTACTGAGAAATGAGATCTTATATAAAACTTATTATTGTATGGGAATAGGGACGTTAAATAATTACGGATAGAGAGTTGTCAAATTAATCATAAAGTTATTTGTACTGATTTGCTGGCAATGGTTTTACCATCAAATATATATCTGATTTCCGGTATATAGCTAATGATATTCAATTATGATAACTGAAAATCAATTTTCAAATAATAATATATGTAACATTATCTGAAATTACAATTACAGGAAACCGCATCGGTGGTATAATGGCTCGCGTGCTTGCCTCGAGTGCGATAGATTGTGGGTTCGAGTCCCGATCAAGTCAAACCAAAGAATATGAAACTGGTATCTGTTGCTTCTCCTCGAAGCACGCATCATTAAGGAGAAAGGGAGAAAGAGTAAAGACTGGTTGGCTCGGAATCACGATAATGTGTCCAAGTGGGGCGACATGTCTATCCGCAGACTGTTGTTTCAGTGAGCTAGCACTATAAAAATCCAACTAAGCGTGTTGGTCTAGTACAACGCGAACCTCATCATCATTTCATTGAAACTTAACTTGTTCTCGCCATGATATATCGGTAGCTGAACAATTGCTGAGTTGGCGTTAGACAACAATCACTCATTCACAATTACAGGAAGCGTGCATCTTATATACATAGTCATTGATAGTCATAGTGAGGATCATAAATCATGGTAGGATAGTGTATTCTATCGGATTAGGGAACGACAACTGACCAAGTGAAGAGGAAAGTGTTTATATGCAGGACTGGTTACAATAGTCCCTCTTATGATTCTACTTCTACCAAAATTTACCTCAATTCCCAGTCCAGATTTCTGATGCAATAAAATTCAGCACTTTTTTCAGCACAAGGTCCACTTTAATGTCACAAACTCATATGAGCATGGCACTTATAGCACATTCTGCTACTTACTCATTTCATGTATGTAACTAACATAACAATAGTTTTAACTTATATTATAACCGATTTTCGTGTAAACTATAAAAAAGTGATAATTATGTAATAATAAGTCGGTTTTCTTTCACAAAACCTTTTGAAATTTATATAGTTTGTTGACAGTATTGTCATGCCCAATAATGTGGTGGAGGCTGAATAATCATGCGTTGCCGGTTGTTTGCGATGTTTGCAGAAGTTGGAATCGCACCGGTTCTTATCAACAAAAATCATAAAATAACAGGTAAATAGACTAGTTTTGCTTAAGAACCTATATATATTTATGTACTTAAGGAAGATTTTTTTAAAGTCTAGATGATACCATGCGATAGAAGAAAATGTAGACTACATTACGACAAATCGTAACATCAGATGCTCATTCCTGGTTACTGGTGGAAAATTGCATTACGTCATCAATAATAGCTTTCATGTGTACTCTATTCGATATCTTTAGACTTTACTAATAAAATCAGCACGAAATATGAATCTTTAATGAAGATTGGTAACTCATTGGTAACACATTGTCAACTCAACTGTATGATATTATGAGAAAATCCAATGTAATAGTTGATTTCAGATTGAAAACAAGTTTTTAACACAAATAAAACAAGAGCAAACCACTTTAATACTTAAACACTACATATTAACAATATAGGAAACAACATTATACGACATTTCTGATATCTGATCACCGAAAATTAAGTTTGTTCTTATAACATTAGAAGTATAATTTTGACGTAAATTGCGAACTTCGATTGTGTGAATTATTGATAACCGGAAACGATGAATCAGCCCTTTTGAGATAGAGGTATCGAAGTTCTACTGCAAAACGTAAACACAACACAATATGCGTTTAATGATCCCATCTTTTGTTATCAGCATGTCGTGTGACGAATTATTATCGCATTCAGAAAACCTGACATGCTACAATTATAATTTTATGCAAAGAAATGGAGTACCGGGATAAAACCACAGAAATTCAGTAGCTCACCGACAAACTTAATACATTTGATTGTACATAGACACAGTCGGGAGTCCAACTCATAAATAAAAACGCAGATATTTTATTTAATTAACGTCCCCTTATGAAGTATATATCTCTCAGTTGATACGATATTCCGGAGCTTGTGATTCCTATCAGGATTTCCTTGATAGAGGGTTGCTACTAGGAAGTAAGCTTCTGAACCAAGAGTTCCTATTGGTTATGTTGAAGTCATCATTTCGTATTTTTTTCGGTCGCCACCATGACTTGGTTGACTGTAATGTAATATCTGTGTCACAAATGACCACGGATATGTTCCACTTGTCATAGCACTTCCTGGTCCTTTCCTCATTCATGACTTATCACCGGATTTGTAACTAGATTAACACGACGGGTGCCACTAGTGGAGCAGGAGCTGCTTACCCTTCCGGAGCACATGCGTTCACCGCCGGCTTTTAGTTTGGGGTTCGTGTTACTCGATCTTTAGTTTTATGTGTATGCTTATGTTTTGTAGATCGTTGTTTGTCCTTTTGTACTTTTTCTTTTGGCTATTGTGTTGTGTGTTCTTTTTCGATATACGGAAACTCTTCTTGCGACTGACCACATCCAAAGGTAACGTATTTGTTTTTGCAGATTCCATGACAACGACTATCCATTCAGATGGGATAACTACTTAAAGTACACGATTGTCGATGGTGATATAAAACAACAGGCGCAAACATACATCACGGAAGTTGTTTGTAGACAGTAACGTAGATGACTGAACCATGAGATTGTATGAATTGAATTTACATCTTAATTCAACTGAGAATTGATATCATTTTGATGTGATGTTTTGTTTAAAATTGCATCAATAATCAAAATAAGTATTATTTAAATAATGCACAAATATTGATAAAACGACACAATATATTTAAATCATCACAATGATTATACACTTTGATAGAGAGAATGCCTACGTAACTGAAAGTGTAAATAATTTCAGAATCAGCTTTAGAATGGTTGGTTCCCTTTGTCTTGGTCACAGGACAAAAGACAATCTGCTCAGACATAAACAACACCTGCTGTTCCATTAACACAAGGAGTAAGAGCAGGTGTCACCGACAAGATTATTAGTTCCTGTCCCACTACTGGCAACTATAGTGAAGTAATTTTTAATGTATCAGCCGAGCAATAATGACAACAATTTCTAAAGCTGTTATTGAAGTTAAAATGCCATACAATACCATTTCGTTAAATAGATCATTTATTTAAATGATAGAAATTATAAAAACAAGTTAACAAATGTATCACACATGTAATGCAATTGCTTTGTTAAATAGTTTGCTATGAATTAAATATTACACTGATCTTTATCATGAAGAGAGAGAGATTTAAGACAGTAATTTCTGAACATATAACATTATTTCTTCTCAATTGAAATTTGTTTTAGTATGTTTATGTTAGTTTGAAATATTGTCATGATTTCGAATACTCTTTAAAGATAATTTTATTTCGAAAATATTTTGATCACAATCACGGACATAGGGCTGATAAAGAGTATGATATGAAAAATGCTCTGTAATAATTTATACATATATTCATCACCCATAAAATAATAAACAAAAAGACCCACTTGCATATTCTTAGTATAGATAACGCACAAAAATGTGGCACATTTTGTATATCATATATTGTGCCTTTGTTTTTGGTGAGGTCCATTTTGCTCATCTTTTTAGTTTTCTGTGTTGTGTTTTTTGTGTTTTGTTTGTCTTCGTCCTGTGTCTTGTGTTTTGTTTGTCTTCGTCCTGTGTCTTGTGTTTTGTTTGTCTTCGTCCTGTGTCTTGTGTTTTGTTTGTCTTCGTCCTGTGTCTTGTGTTTTGTTTGTCTTCGTCCTGTGTCTTGTGTTTTGTTTGTCTTCGTCCTGTGTCTTGTGTTTTGTTTGTCTTCGTCCTGTGTCTTGTGTTTTGTTTGTCTTCGTCCTGTGTCTTGTGTTTTGTTTGCCTTCGTCCTGTGTCTTGTGTTTTGTTTGTCTTCGTCCTGTGTCTTGTGTTTTGTTTGTCTTCGTCCTGTGTCTTGTGTTTTGTTTGTCTTCGTCCTGTGTCTTGTGTTTTGTTTGTCTTCGTCCTGTGTCTTGTGTTTTGTTTGTCTTCGTCCTGTGTCTTGTGTTTTGTTTGTCTTCGTCCTGTTTTTTGTGTTTTGTTTGTCTTCATCCTATGTCTTGTGTTTTGTTTCTCTTCGTCTTGTGTCTTCTCCTTTGTTTGTCGTCGTCCTGAGTCTTATGTTTTGTTTGTCTTCGTCTTGTGTCTTGTGTTTTGTTTGTCTTCATCCTATGTCTTGTGTTTTGTTTCTCTTCGTCTTGTGTCTTCTCCTTTGTTTGTCGTCGTCCTGAGTCTTGTGTTTTGTTTGTCTTCGTCCTGTGTCTTGTGTTTTGTTTGCCTTCGTCCTGTGTCTTGTGTTTTGTTTTTCTTCGTCCTGTGTCTTGTGTTTTGTTTTTCTTCGTCCTGTGTCTTGTGTTTTGTTTTTATTCGTCCTGTGTCTTGTGTTTTGTTTGTCTTCATCCTGTGTCTTGTGTTTTGTTTGTCTTTGTCCCGTGTCCTGTGTCCTGTGTTTTGTTTGTCTTCGTCTCGTGTCCCGTGTCCTGTGTTTTGTTTGTCTTCGTCCTGTTTTTTGTGTTTTGTTTGTCTTCATCCTATGACTTGTGTTTAGTTTCTCTTCGTCTTGTGTCTTCTCCTTTGTTTGTCGTCGTCCTGAGTCTTGTGTTTTGTTTGTCTTCGTCCTGTGTCTTGTGTTTTGTTTGCCTTCGTCCTGTGTCTTGTGTTTTGTTTGTCTTCGTCCTGTGTCTTGTGTTTTGTTTGTCTTCGTCCTGTGTCTTGTGTTTTGTTTGCCTTCGTCCTGTGTCTTGTGTTTTGTTTGTCTTCGTCCTGTGTCTTGTGTTTTGTTTGTCTTCGTCCTGTGTCTTGTGTTTTGTTTGTCTTCGTCCTGTGTCTTGTGTTTTGTTTGCCTTCGTCCTGTGTCTTGTGTTTTGTTTGTCTTCGTCCTGTGTCTTGTGTTTTGTTTGTCTTCGTCCTGTGTCTTGTGTTTTGTTTGTCTTCGTCCTGTGTCTTGTGTTTTGTTTTTCTTCGTCCTGTGTCTTGTGTTTTGTTTTTATTCGTCCTGTGTCTTGTGTTTTGTTTGTCTTCATCCTGTGTCTTGTGTTTTGTTTGTCTTTGTCCCGTGTCCTGTGTCCTGTGTTTTGTTTGTCTTCTTCTCGTGTCCCGTGTGCTGTGTTTTGTTTGTCTTCGTCCTGTTTTTTGTGTTTTGTTTGTCTTCGTCCTGTTTTTTGTGTTTTGTTTGTCTTCATCCTATGTCTTGTGTTTTCTTTCTCTTCGTCTTGTGTCTTCTCCTTTGTTTATCGTCGTCCTGAGTCTTATGTTTTGTTTGTCTTCGTCCTGTGTCTTGTGTTTTGTTTGTCTTCATCCTATGTCTTGTGTTTTGTTTCTCTTCGTCTTGTGTCTTCTCCTTTGTTTGTCGTCGTCCTGAGTCTTGTGTTTTGTTTGTCTTCGTCCTGTGTCTTGTGTTTTGTTTGCCTTCGTCCTGTGTCTTGTGTTTTGTTTGTCTTCGTCCTGTGTCTTGTGTTTTGTTTTTCTTCGTCCTGTGTCTTGTGTTTTGTTTTTATTCGTCCTGTGTCTTGTGTTTTGTTTGTCTTCATCCTGTGTCTTGTGTTTTGTTTGTCTTTGTCCCGTGTCCTGTGTCCTGTGTTTTGTTTGTCTTCGTCTCGTGTCCCGTGTCCTGTGTTTTGTTTGTCTTCGTCCTGTTTTTTGTGTTTTGTTTGTCTTCATCCTATGACTTGTGTTTAGTTTCTCTTCGTCTTGTGTCTTCTCCTTTGTTTGTCGTCGTCCTGAGTCTTGTGTTTTGTTTGTCTTCGTCCTGTGTCTTGTGTTTTGTTTGCCTTCGTCCTGTGTCTTGTGTTTTGTTTGTCTTCGTCCTGTGTCTTGTGTTTTGTTTGTCTTCGTCCTGTGTCTTGTGTTTTGTTTGCCTTCGTCCTGTGTCTTGTGTTTTGTTTGTCTTCGTCCTGTGTCTTGTGTTTTGTTTGTCTTCGTCCTGTGTCTTGTGTTTTGTTTGTCTTCGTCCTGTGTCTTGTGTTTTGTTTGCCTTCGTCCTGTGTCTTGTGTTTTGTTTGTCTTCGTCCTGTGTCTTGTGTTTTGTTTGTCTTCGTCCTGTGTCTTGTGTTTTGTTTGTCTTCGTCCTGTGTCTTGTGTTTTGTTTTTCTTCGTCCTGTGTCTTGTGTTTTGTTTTTATTCGTCCTGTGTCTTGTGTTTTGTTTGTCTTCATCCTGTGTCTTGTGTTTTGTTTGTCTTTGTCCCGTGTCCTGTGTCCTGTGTTTTGTTTGTCTTCGTCTCGTGTCCCGTGTCCTGTGTTTTGTTTGTCTTCGTCCTGTTTTTTGTGTTTTGTTTGTCTTCGTCCTGTTTTTTGTGTTTTGTTTGTCTTCATCCTATGACTTGTGTTTAGTTTCTCTTCGTCTTGTGTCTTCTCCTTTGTTTGTCGTCGTCCTGAGTCTTGTGTTTTGTTTGTCTTCGTCCTGTGTCTTGTGTTTTGTTTGTCTTCGTCCTGTGTCTTGTGTTTTGTTTGTCTTCGTCCTGTGTCTTGTGTTTTGTTTGTCTTCGTCCTGTGTCTTGTGTTTTGTTTGTCTTCGTCCTGTGTCTTGTGTTTTGTTTGCCTTCGTCCTGTGTCTTGTGTTTTGTTTGTCTTCGTCCTGTGTCTTGTGTTTTGTTTGTCTTCGTCCTGTGTCTTGTGTTTTGTTTGTCTTCGTCCTGTGTCTTGTGTTTTGTTTGTCTTCGTCCTGTGTCTTGTGTTTTGTTTGTCTTCGTCCTGTGTCTTGTGTTTTGTTTGCCTTCGTCCTGTGTCTTGTGTTTTGTTTGTCTTCGTCCTGTGTCTTGTTTTTTGTTTGCCTTCGTCCTGTGTCTTGTGTTTTGTTTGTCTTCGTTCTGTGTCTTGTGTCTTGTTTGTCTTCGTCCTGTGTCTTGTGTTTTGTTTGTCTTCGTCCTGTGTCTTGTGTATCCGATGTTGTCAATATTCTGGATTGTCCATCCTTGATTGCCCCTTCAATTTTCTCTGACGTTTATTTCTATTTCTATTTCTGATATTTGCTATGGTTGGTGAATTGTTGACATTGTCGTTTTATTTTTTCCTCGTTGAGCTCTCTGTGCTTTAATAGTTTATGATTACACTGAAGAGATGTTCCTTTTGTGGTAGATAGAATATTCAACCATCACTGATTAAGAAGAGTTTGAAGATACCAAAGGGGAATCATAATTCTTAAATCGAAGACGGAGAGACAACACGATTGCCAAAAGAAATATGACAAAAAAGATAAACAACGATTTACGAAATACTACACAAAAAACTAAAGATCGAGCAGCGCGGATCCCACTAAAAACCGGAGGTGACCCCATGTTGGACACTAGTTCAAATTACAGCAGGCAAAAAGCAAACATCTCATTTGATAACAACACATGTATGAGAAATGGAAATCACAATTGGTAATTCATTGCAGAAATATAAACATACGGCTAATATTGTGAGCACGACGTGTTTCTGGAATTAACATTCAAAGTCAAAAGATTGGAAATATTAAAATGTATTATTGACTAACATCTGAATTCGAGAATATAGTAGTATTACGTGATGTTTTTCATATCGGCCTAGTTATAGGTCCGAGGCCTGCTGTATTGGCGTGAGGCGCAGCCGAAGGCCAATACATCAGACCGAGGACCTATAGCTAGGCCAATATGAAAAACATCACGTAATAATACCTTTATTAATTAACCAGTGCAATATCTCTCTGGATTTTTCCTTGCGATTGTCGAAACGTCTAGTGGATTCCGATCTAGTTGTTATTGAACTGACTTGAATCGGGCCAATATGGAAAATATCCGTATTTGACGGGTTTTTGCCGTATTGGCCTGATGAAAGTTTCTATATTGAATTGACATATTTGATCATATAAAGGCTAATAAATAAAAGTTAATTAATAATTGGTTTTATTGTTCCCCAAACTTAATTTATTTGTCTTTCCAATCTTTCCATATGACCTGATTACGTTTACTCCAAAAACGTGTCGTGTACAATAAATGTGATATCTATGTTTATATTGAAATATATGCAAAGTTAAAGATACAATTTATACATAGGGAGAAATACCCAGATTTGCTAACATAGAAGTAAAGGGCTATTACTCCTTCATAAATAAGAAGCTATAACTGCAGCAATAATTGAATCATCTTAATATGCAGACTGTATATTTTCATCATTGGAAGAAGGATAAATTTACCCAAAGGATATAGTCTGCGCATAATCATATTCATATATATCTATACAGGACAATATATTGCAGCCTCAAAGAAAAAAAACCCACAATATGTTTATATCCACAATCCACAGACTAAGCTAAGGGAACTAAATATTTATCTACCACAAACCGATCATAACATGTCTACATCTCTGACCCACAGATGACAAATTAGTCGTAAATGGCAGTCAGAATATAGAGTTGTCAGCACCATAATGTTCAGCTGGCTTGATGATTATTATTGGAAATGGTTAATCAGGAGAATTACGTTGTAAACGATTGTCGTTAGTGATAATAGTGATACAAACACTTATATCAAAATGTTGCAACCAAAGATCGATATCTCTAATGGAAGGATTCAAGTATATTATCTTGTACTCTTTTTGTTGCCATCAACAACTAGTGAAACACACAACAATTAGTCGTCAAATAAAGCACCATCATTAAGTTGTGGCAGACAATGTAATATACAGACAGTAAAAGGAAAACCATAATAAGGATCCGGATATACTGGTACAAGGCATAATAATGAAACATTCAATGTAAAAGAAATAAAATAACTATATTGGGGGTCGTGGAGGTCGTGATCGTATGGCAGTTGGAGTTACAACTACTTGTGCAAACAGTGCCTACAACCACTAAAGTTGTGAGTTTGAACACCGTTCATGGGGAGGTGTACTCAATAAGCGTTATGTGATCAAGTCTGTCAGTGACTTACGGCAGGTCGGTGGTTTTCTCCGGGATCTCCGGTTTTCTCCATTAATAAAACTGACCGCCACGATAGAACTGAACTATTGTTGAAAGTGGCGTTAAACACCATACCCCAACACTGTATTGGAAATAGAGAGCCTAGGCATAACAAGGTTTTTTCTGACCTTCCTCCATTGTTAGTGACACAGATTAATGACATATTTCATCCAGTGTAATTAAAGAATTAAAACCAGCGTTTCCTTTATTACATGATACCATGTTATTGGCTGCAAAGTAACATATAAAACTACAAAAGAACGGATATTGATAAAAACGATGTTCTGTCGTATTTTATTTGATTAATTATTTGAAGAGGAAAGTTTTTTTTGTCAGTCTTTACATAATATTGCTTAGAATAGAAATATGACATTGGTTCTTCCGTACCACCTCCTTGCATGTTGTGCGAAATGTACTCGATACAAACGTAGTCTTAGAACTAGATGTAAATGATCGTCTTGTGGTTAGAGAGTGAGACTGCTAAAAACCCACAACAGCTAGTTCTGACTGCACGTAGTCTAAAATTACATTTTGTGATAATTCAAACAGCCGCCTATACGGATTCTTATTACCCCCTTTGGTATCTTCAAACTCTTCTCATTCTACTGACACCTGTCTATATCCCATAGATATATTGTTGAAGCTTATCTTTATCACGTGTGTTACTACCATACTGCACACATGACAATAATCAATCAATATGGAATCCGGAAATTCGCTAAAACAGAATGCAAATACTGTATCACTAAATAGGAAATACTTACCGCCTTTTACAGCATAAAGCACTTCAGACATTTTCTTTATGGGAGTGAAATCACAATTAAAACTGCTTATAGCTCTTAGCAATGGATGCAAAAAATTCAAGATACTCAAGGGTCATTTAAGCTCGTTGGTAGAGGTATTAAGAGCACGTAGAATATATCTTTCAAACATTTCTGCTGTCCTCAACGCGGCATTGGTGACGTCTTTATCAGAGGGGTGTGCAAGTAATATAGTTTTACGAGTTAATGAAATACAGACTTTTATCTGAGACCACTTTAAATCACAAAAATACCTACGAACAATGTAGAACCAAGAACATCTTATTCAAATATGTAGATTCATAATCTCAGTAGAAATTCCTCCAAGCAAACTGATGCTATTTTATACAGGAAGCAAGTCGGACCTGGATTCACAACAGTGGAGAAAATCAACGACGGATACCTGTACTATGCTGAATATCAACAATTAGAGGCAGGTCTAATACAAGAAGGCTTAGAGCTACTAGAAAATACTGAATACAAGAAGCATTATATGAATCAACTCTGGCTTAATGATTATGTGCTAACAACATTAGATAACCATTGGTTTTGTTAATCTTTATTAAGATATACATTGTGGTCATAATTTGTATTTGTTTTAGATAGTACGTTGCTTGATGTAATTAGAGGTAAATAAATCCTCATATTTTGACAAGAAAAAGGGGTGACAGGTACATAAGTTAAGGTTAAGGTTAGAATTATATGGTCAAGTAAGAAATGTTTTGCTTAGCGTTTTCCATAGTTCTGACAATGTTAGTTCATACGTTTTTCACTATTTCGAATAAAAGTAGAGACATATTTCTTCAAGGAGTAGCCAATATGAGAAATTAATTTATATAACTTATAGCATACGTCTAAAACGTGTTTATAATATGCATAGTATCATAGATTTAATATAATGTATTGATAGATATACGGATTCTGAATAACCCTTTGGTATCTTCAAACTCTTCTTACATGCTACTGTAGACGAGTTTGAAAGAAAAACAATTGTAGATATCATAGAAGTAATCAGAAGCTGTAAATCGAAGAAAGAAAGACAATGTAATAGCCAAAAGAAAAGAAACGGAAAGAAAAATAAAACAAAACGTTGAAAAGCGATCTACACGACGGGTGCCACTAGTATAGCAGGGACCGCTTACCCTTCCGGAACACATGAGTTCACCCCTGGTTTTTAGTGGGGTTCGTGTTACTCGATCTTTAGCTTGATGTGTATTTTTTGTAGATCGTTGTTTGTCCTTTTGTTCTTTTTCTTTTGGCCATTGTGTTGTCTGTCCTTCGTCGACATTCTGATTCTGATTACCCCTTTGGTATCTTCAAACTCTTCTTCCTACAAAATGGAAATATTTTGTGTTATGTTTTTGGTTTGTTTTTCTTCGTCTGGTGTACCATATGTTGGCAGTTCTCTGGATTATCCATTTTTGATTGACCTTCGGAATTCTCTAGCGTTTATATAATGTTGGATTATTGATTGTGTGATATAGTATAAGACCTATCATGGTCGTAGGACACAACCAATATCAACGAACTGACTGATCCTAAAAATCACCGGTCATTGTGATGTCAGACACATTATGACGTTACCGTTCTTGACACTATGCATAGCTCTTGCTATTGAACTCACTGTGACATTAGCGATGATGTCTATCTCCACCTTCGCAACTCCCATATTCTTTTTCTTTTTTTTTCTTTTTTATTTCTTTCTCGTATTCTTTAAGTACCTGATTTATATAGAATATATCAGAGATCAGTGTGCTCTGGTGTATCCTACTTCCACAATTAAACATAATGATATGCAAATAATCAAAACAGCAAATACCAAGAAGTGACATCTCTTTAAAAGAAAAGCGTTGAACAACTAAATTACAAAAGAAGTTTTGCGACTTTCATCATTACATCTTATTTCTCTTTGATTTCTTGCGACTAAATATTACAATATCCGAGAATGAAAATACTGTTATTGCTTTGTTTTAAAATCAGAAATTAATCTCTGAGTCTATAGCTAGAAATATACTATCAACGTACAAAGCCATACCAATCAAATCCAGAAGACGGTGTTCAACAAGGTTGCTAATCAAATATACAAAGTCTAAACAATAAGTACTGAAACCAGAAATTCAATATTCACATGTGCGTTTTGCGTTAAAAATATCTAAAAAATATAATAAATATCAGTTGGGATTAGGTTTCAAAGCTTCGATGACGTACATGAAGTCAAATGTATGGTCTGTATTCAGCACAAATGGACTCCATCAAACAATTATAGATATATCATTGGGTTATAAAATGAAAGAAAGAATAAGTTTATCGTTTATCATACACTCTCTATTGACTTTTTCATATTTGATCACATTTGATATTCAAGTTTTTTTGATAAATACTCATAATTAATTTATCATTTTGCCACAAAAACTAATTCAAGTCGCAGAAATGTTTCCGTGAATGAAACTATTGCATGGGAGAAAGTCCTTAGGAGACAAGATCGCGTTTCTCATAGGTAGATGTTCAATTAAACGTACAGATCAGTTCGACGTCACCGTTGAAACACAATAAATATCATGAATGATTTGAACACAAAGTGAAAATCGTTCAAAGGAAAGACACGATATCTACTGGGATGTATCCAGTGTTAACAGGGTCCTCTGTTATATGGTACAATAACACTGCAGCTTTAGATTTGTGTACGATTTTGTTCCATTGGACCTTGGAAATTTTCCGACAGCGTGACATTGGTTTTGATTTTAATTTTATTATTGTCAGGACTGAGAAGTTTCACCATCGTATATTACTACCGATATATGTTATTACGTTCAGTCAAACTTAACAGATCGCGATATCTTCCACTTGTTTGGGAAATTCTACATATTTTACACACATTCGGCTGCGCTCCACCCGAGGAAAAGACCGAATTTCCAACACTCGTGGGAAGATATCCATGATCTTCAATATGGACTCATGGAGGAATGTATTAGTGTGTCATGCTTTATGCAAATGGCTAAAATTAAGGAACATGCAACTCTTATTTTAACTTGGGGCATGGAATTATTATTAAAACTAAGGGAACGACCATTTAACTTGAAGGGGGGGGGGGGGGGGGTTATGTTTTTTTTCTTAAAAAATATTCTGATTCCCAATGTTGCTGAAAAAAATATTCTGATTTTGGTGGAGGAAAAAAAAAAATAATCTGATTCAGAGTTTTTGTCATATAACTTAATGTTAAAGGGATATTGTCTACCAGCTGCGTAATTTTTTCATACCCAAAATTATTGTCGATTTCCGTACTGACCTTCATAAAATGAAGATTAACACCGAGTTATGTTGCAAAAGATACGAAAAAGACCCAAAACTATCGTTATCAGAATTATTGTCCGGATGACAATATTCAAATCTGTTCATATGGCCTTCTATGGGAACACGTCTTGAGCATGCGCACTGTTTAGAAACAATAAACAACATGTGGTTCTTGGGCAAAAGAGAAACTGTCAACGCGTGGAAGAAAGCGGACTTTGACGGATTCAGAGATAAAGAGGAATAGAAGTGAAGTATCTTCCAAATGGAACAAATGCAGGATATATGTAGGGGAACAGTTGGACCGTTGCCGTTGGATGGAGCGAACTCAAGGAAGTGCTTGATTATTGTTGATAGGTAAGCCGAGCATGTTGCCTTCTTTTCTCAATCGTTTTTCATATTTTATGAATTTATGATGATGCCTATGATCATTTTCGGTAGATATTAATCAATATATGTAATTTTGCACCTGGCAACAGCAAATTATTGTCAATGAGTAGCATAATACGGCCGTATTTTCGAGGTAAACAAACACAAATTTTAAGAGGTCAGCAAAGGGGAAATGGGAGTGCAAAAATGATATCAATGACAATGCAGTTTATTATTATCAATTTAAAAAAAAAATATCGAATCAATTCATTTTTAATGCAAGAATTAAAACTGTACATGGCTTAATGAAAACCCTATAAAGTTCTTTTTATTCAAGCAAATTTATTTCTTTGATATAATTAGGCTTTTAATTTTATCAAATTTCAACAACTTGGACATGAAACTTAGTTTTGGGAACCAAAGGTATGTACCTTACTTTCTGCGAATTATCACTATAATGGAAAATCAGTATGTATTTTTCAAATAAAAGCTTTCTATTTAAAGAAGCTTCATTTCAATTGCACTTTTAGTTTGGATCCTGTAAGTATAATATATAATTATAAACAAGGTCTTGAAGAAATGATATGAATATCCATTGAAATTTTCAAGTTTCAGAACTTTTTTTTATATATGACTACAAAACTTTACTGAAAATTTCAGAAATGTCCTAAAATGCATATTTTAGACCATGGCTAAATGAAAATCATTTTCAATTCCTTTATGCAAACAAGTTTATATCTTGGGTACTGGAAATACATTACATAAATAAGGTTAAAAGAACTTTTCAATAAGTTTGAACATTACTCTTTGTTATGGGAGCCAAAATTATATCTTCCTGTCTGTGAATTATCACCATAGTGGAAAATCAGTATGTATTTTTCAAATAAAAGCTTTCTATTTAAAGAAGCTTCATTTCAATTGCACTTTTAGTTTGGATCCTGTAAGTATAATATATAATTATAAACAAGGTCTTGAAGAAATGATATGAATATCCATTGAAATTTTCAAGTTTCAGAACTTTTTTTTATATATGACTACAAAACTTTACTGAAAATTTCAGAAATGTCCTAAAATGCATATTTTAGACCATGGCTAAATGAAAATCATTTTCAATTCCTTTATGCAAACAAGTTTATATCTTGGGTACTGGAAATACATTACATAAATAAGGTTAAAAGAACTTTTCAATAAGTTTGAACATTACTCTTTGTTATGGGAGCCAAAATTATATCTTCCTGTCTGTGAATTATCACCATAGTGGAAAATCAGTATGTATCTTTTATATAAAAAGCTTTCCATTTAAATAAGTGTCATTTCAGTAGCATTTTTAGTTTGGATCCTGTAAGTATGATACATAAACAAGGTTTTTAAAAAATAATATGAAGATCCATAGAAATTTGCAAGTTTCAGAAACTTTTCTATATATGTGACTATAAAATTTTACTGAAATGTCCTGAACTGCATATTTTAGACTATGACTAAATGAAAATCGTTTTCAATTTCCTTATGCAAACCAAGTTTATTTCTTGACTATTCTAAAAACATTACATTAAATGGTTTTTTACCACATTTCAACAATTTTGGACATAATTTTTAGTTCAGGGAGCCAAAATTATACTTTACTATCTTAGAATTATCAACATAGACATGATAGAGGGAAATCAATATGTATTTTTCATATAAAGGCTTTCTATTTAAAGAATTGTCATTTGAACTGCTTTTTATCCCCTCGCCAACGAAGTTGCCAAGGGATATAGTAACGCTACCGTCCGTCCGTCACATCCTTGTGAACACTCTAGAATCAACATCCTTCAATGGATTTTGACCAAACTTGGTACATACTTAGTCCTTAAGAGAATCTGGAACCCTATTGATTTTCAAAGTCAAAGGTCAAGGTCACCGGGTCAAATTTTTAGGCAAGGGGATACGCCACGCTTTGCCCTTGTTTAGTTTGGATCTTGTAAGTATGATTTATAAACAAGATTTTTAAGAAATAATGTGAAGATCCATAGCAATTTGCATGTTTCACAGTGTGTGAATTTAACAGTAGACCGATGGCCCATGTCTGTGTTAAAATCATGCAGGTTTTTGTAAAATTATCTAAATTTTTTAGGCAAATTACTACAAAAACTGGTAATTTCAGACAAATGTGATTTTGTAGTGATTGATATTTGTACTTTTGATTTAGATATTCTGACCAAGGTAATTCTAGAGTAGAAGAAATGAGCAGCCATCACATTTCAACGAAACGGATGAAACTGGAGAAATCGAGTTCATTTGTGAACCCATTTGAGTATGTTCATTTTGTTAAAGATTAGACATATTCTATTGTTCAACACAGTCACTCGTATAACAGTTTCCTATTAATTATTGTGGCTTGCATAGTGATACTACTAGTAGCTATATTATATAGGGATCATGTTGGCTTCTGCGTCATCGTTACATTTTCATCAATCCACAAGCTGAAATGGCCAGTCCTCCTTAGCTACTTACGGGAATGAAACCAAACTGGGACAGAATTGACGCACGTCTGGCGCACCAAATTTTTTCCTGGAACTTTGATGTAATTTTGTTTCTTTATATTGGGTTGTGTAGATGTGTGCTGGATACATGTACCGGTATATAGATTTAATATTATTTTGAAAAGCTTTTTCGTTATACAGCTGCACATCAGAACCATATAGCAAAATTTGTTTCGATATTATACACATACACTGTAATAAACAATTATTTTTTATTCTTACAGTCTCTCAATAGATATTACTGAAGAGGGCAGTGATGTTGGTGATGATTCTGACGATGGAGATTATGAACCTAGCTTCAACTTCACTCTAAGGTTTGTCATGTTAATTTCATATGTTTCAGTTGTAACTTACATACTTGAAACTTTGTCCTAATAACAGAACCATGCATGATCATATGTCATAGGAGCTTTATTATACCCCCGCTCCACTGGAAGGGGGGTGGGGGGTATACTGTTTTACCTCTGTCCATCCGTTCGTCCCAAGATGTTCGTAACATTTTTCTCAGTAATTATTTATGGCAGCAATCTGATATTTGATCATAGGCTTCAGAAGGGTCAATCAAAAGTCGCAAACCCGCTGTGTTGTCCATGGTCAAGTCCGGTAGAAGTCCCATCCGATGAAGGGAAAGACATCAACAACAAATGAAGATCAGGTCTGATTTGGGTAACAGACACCCTGTAACCATTGACCAGCTCGTGATGCCTGCCGTAGAACTTCTTGAGGGATGACCACAACCTAAAATCTGTCTACAAATCACTCAAATCCTTCATAAAGTGGACTTGTAATGATATGTTTAGTTTGTCATTCACTATACATTCGAGATATTCATCTTGAATTGAAAGTTAGGGCTCCATAGATCATAATCTCAATTCTATTGTTTTAATCTTGTTAATTACATTGTATGTATTTTTCTACTTCAGGTGGCAGAGAAGTTACAACAAAAAGACAGCTAGATGGTGTGTGCATCCTGTTAAAGCTGACAAGTCATATTCCTATGTTCCAAGACTATTAAGGGTCATCATTTGTATGAGACAGCAAGATAATGAAGGAATGAATTAACATGTGCAGTTGGAAGTAGATGTTCCCAGAAGAATCTCTGTCCATCTTGCACCAATTCCACAACCTCCAACTCGGGATGATATTGTAGCATCTCAGAAATCCAGATTTGAAGACCAAGACAAAACAATTGACTATATTGTCGCATAAAATAAATTTAGATTGTCACTCTTTGTTTTTCCTGGTCTAACAGAAGTTCTGCACATTTAGAGCAGAAAAGTACCCAAGTCAGGATAATGGCCATTACAAATTGTCCAATGCACAATAATGATAGCTGGTGGCCATTTTGAATTTTCAAATGGTGCAAACAGTAACAACACATGTTAAAGACATTCATAGGAACATATATACCAGATTTCAATTCAATCCCTTCAGCGGTTCTTGAGAAGAAGTTTCTTGAAAATCGACCAATCAGAATTTTCAAAGTCACATGGTGGCTATGTTTTTTGACGAATCTGCACAAAAGTAACAACTCTTGTGTAGGACCTCATAGAAAACATCTCTGCCAAGTTTGGTTTTGAATTATATAAAAGACTGTCAGTCCATTTTAGAAGAAATTGTCAGTGCTGATAGAACAAAAAATAATAATAAGATGGCAAAACTTTCAAATTAAATTTACAATTCCAACTGACCAACTTGTGAAATTAACAACTCATTAGGGTTGATTTATATTTGGTGTTTTAACGCCACTTTCAGCAATATTTCAGCTATATCATGGCGACCAGTTTTAGTGGTGGAGGAAGCCAGAGTACCCGACAACCACCGACCATAGGGAAGCAAGTGGTAAACTTTATCATTGTAGGGTATATGGGATAAAATACAAAATATTTCATGAACAAGTTTTAATTAAATCGTCTAGGAATGAAACCCTTGTATTGTCCATATAGATCAGGATACTTGTCCCTAATTTTCCAAGTACAACAGCTTGGGATCACACGTCTGACCCCAGCTCCAAGTCGGCCATGTGCCCAAATGGTATACTGGCGGTAGGCTGCATACCTATTGGATCTGTTGTAATCCTCATCATGGGGCATTACTACAAGTTCGTCTCGAAACATTCTAGCAACCCCCAACACTGCCTCATCAAGGACAATCCGATCAAAGTCCTGTAATAAAGACAAGAGATTTAATAAAAACAGAGTAAAGACAGATGGTTATACATTCATCTAGAAAAATGAGCTCTATTTAAAAAAGAAATATAATTCATTATAAGTGAAATAGTTTGCACAAATTCAGTTTAGAGAAATAAAAAAAAGTCTTATTTTGGAAGGAAAGATTTTCTCGTGGGACTTTCTTATGACCACAGTTTTATTTCGATTTTTGTTGGTATATGGGAGAACCATTTTGGTCTTGCAATTTTTTTTTATCAATTTACCCCTCAAGCTATTCAATTTTAATTTTATGTTTTTTTTCCTAAAAATTATTTTGATTCTGAATCTTGAAGAAAAAAATTTGGCTGGACAGGAGAAAAAAATATATTCTGACTTGACATTTTCACAGTATAATCATATACTTGCCATTTTCACAGTATAATCATATACAAAATTTTGAAGAAAAAAAATTATTCCAGCACTTCGCCAATCTAATTAAAATTAGATCTACGCGCTTGCTCCCTATTTTTAGATCTAATTATACCCCCGGTCCCCGAAGGGGGAGGGGGGTATACTGTTTTACCTCTGTCCGTCCGTCCTTCCAAAATATTTTTCGTCACATTTTTCTCAGCAACTATTGATGGCAGAAATCTGATATTTGGTCACAAGCTTCACATAGGTATGCCATATCGTGGGAAGCGTTTTTGGAACCATCAGATTCCTACTTCCTGTTTGCCGACTTAGTTGGTTTTTATCCACATTGAACATATATGCACATTTTTCTCAACAACTATTGATGGCAGAAATCTGGTATTTGGTCACAAGCTTCATATAGGTACCCCATATCATGGGAAATGGCAGGGGTATCATAAGTGAGCATTAGATCACAGTTCACCTTGTTTTAATTAGATTGACACTTCGCCGGAAAATAAGAAAATATGATTTCTGTGGCGTCTGAAAAAAACATTTCTACGGCGAAAAAACGTGACATAGGCCCCTTCAAGGTAAATGGTCAGTCCCATATTATTTTACAGCAACTGTCTTGTGGAACTAGAAGTAAGGTCTCTTTTGTTTCTAATCAAGCCCAAATTTCTCTGAAACATTCCAGTCAATTAACAAATAAAACAACACTGGCTACGTCATTCGTTTTCATCAGACATGTATTTCACTGTGTTCTACATGTATGTTTCTGTTTTCATATTGTCGGTAAACTGGCTAAAATAGATTAATGTAACACGTGTATCAAAATCTCGGGAAACAACTTCATAACTTATAAGAAGAAAAAAAAAATTTAGTTATTTTTAACGCCGGCAAAAATTTCCGATCGAAAATACGTAGTTGAGCTTGTCCCCATAGGGTGCCTCCTGGCATGTTTTCAATGGTTATCGTGGAAATATCGGCTGAATCTGTTCAGGCATGTAGTTTTCATCAAAGAAAATCTATTCCTGATACAGAAATTATTTATTCTACGTCTTTTAGATACAATCGATTCGCAAATAGCTTTTTTCCTCAACTTTTATAGAAACTTACCTCAATATCCATGCTGCAGCATCCGGGCTACTGACATAAAAATAGATAAATAAATAGAGTTGGCCTCGCCCAGGTCAGTGAATAATTAATTAGCTTCCGGTAACGATGGTCAGCTTTTTTAGTCGAAAAAACAACGTTTCGGAGCGTATTCATCAATAATTCGGTGTTTAATCTTCATTTTATGAAGGTCAGTACGGAAATCGACAATAATTTTGGGTATGAAAAAATTACGCAGCTGGTAGACAATATCCCTTTAAAATTTGGAAACAAATTTCGCGCTTAGCGCGACAAAAAAAAAAAAACATTCTAACTTTTGTGTTGTCCGAAAAAAAAATTCTGAACGAAACAAAAAACCATAACTCCCCCCTTCAAGTTAAATGGTCGGTCCCTAAGGTAACCCTCATGCATTAGTAACCTTAGCCGAGTTTGGCTATGCTGTTTAGACCCTTGATCTCAAAGACAAATATTTTGTCCTTGAGCATACCTGAAGAAGGTTATTCCAGAAATGTGTCCTACGCACTACGCTAAGTATCTACGTTTTTATGGTAAATAACTATGGTAACCGTAGATGAAAGAAATGCAAGCTTATTTAATCATATTGCAAGAGACCTTATTTCTAGTAACCTTTCAAAAATAACACAGGCCATGTTTCGTTTACATAATTTGCAGCAACATGTATTAATCTGAATGAAAAATTCACATAAGAAATTACATGAATTTGAAGATCAATATATATCAGATACTGGATGCTGATGTAGCTTTAGAAAGGAAAACAAATCATTTTTCTGCAAAATACAACCCGAAACATGACAGTACTACCGGCATAGGCTTAAATAGATCTAGATTTAGCAATATAATTAACAACATCATTTTGTTTTAATGGTAAGTGAAACTAAAATATGTACCACAATTTTTCAACAAATTCAATTAACACCAACCGTCTGAAGTATGTTTTTACTATTTGGTCAAGATTTTACACTTTTTAACCGTAACAATGAGCAAAAATGAATGTACAGAACCGACACTAGAACAATGTTATTCCCACCAATAAGAACATCTGAGAAATCTACCAAATGTGTATAATGTTTTATTTCATCAGATTACAATAAGTCTTTTAAAGGCTTGTTTTGAGAGTGTTATAGATTCCCAATATACTTCATATTCTGAAAGAAAGCTTTTAGTATATAATCATTGTATCATGTATAAATGAACATGTTCTATAATGCATGGGCCTTGATCTCTCTACTAGTTGTAATAATCGTCAGATCTTTAATATGTGACAACATATCTCCATTCTCAAAAAGGACAGGTGATGAGTACACCACAACTTAACTGCCCAATAATCGCAGATTACCTTGACAATAAACGTCTTTTTTCCATTTTTGGAGAGAGAAAACCAAACAAGCAAAAACAAAACCAAAAACAAACACCCCCTCCCCCAAGCAATGAAATTAAAAAAAAAACTTCCTATATAAATGTTTGCCTCGACAATCTCTTGCGAAAAGATTGGTACATAAGAACATTATCTCCAGCTGTTTTGTAAAACATGTTTTTTTTAAATCGAATTTAAAAATATAGTTTAGGAAAAAAATCCTAATCTCCTGTATACATCTCTCTCAGATTTAATTAATTTCTGTCTGATGTGGGAAGCCTTTTGCGACAAACATCTATTTATTAAAATAAACAACGTACATTTCCATATTGGGAATGAAGATTAATGATGCAAATTATTTCATCAAACATTGCGAAATATACATACAATTTACGTAATGTTCATTTCTACATCACCGTATACCAACAGAGAGAAAATAAACATTAAAGTGGTGGAGAATTCGCTTGGATACAGAAAATTTATATAATCAATAACAATTCATTATTATATCTTCTCAAAAGGGTAAACATAAGGTTTATTTTGGCCTTAAATACATCCCCCGCGAGAAGAATCAATTGTCTTGCAGCTATGCAATTTTTGTATATGGACAAGAGAAACTTTTCTAAATGGGAACTTGGAAGTTACATGGAACAGTCGATATAGATTATAGATTATATCTACTAAGTGTAGGAAACACGAGAAATAAAAAGTGTGATACAATGTTATCTGGATTTGGATGATACATAAGTTTACCGTTTTGTTTCTAGCACTGGATATTAGATGTACAAATTGGATAACAGATACTTATGTCGATTTTCCTCAATAACAGCTCGTTAGCCGTCAGTCCTGTCACTATTATTCTCAAATCAGATAGCATTATTTAATTGAAAATCACGAATACAGTTTCAAAAGTTCACCACTGGTTGATAATGTCAGATATTTATCAGTTGGGAAATTGTTTTCACACCATTGCTTTCAACATTTATTACGGCCTATGATGAAGAGGCTACACGTGTAATGATAACAAGGAACCTTTCTTATTAACCATGCATTGTAACGTACGAGTGTTGTCCTTTGTTTCTATGTGTCTTGGTGCTTTCGCTGTAGGGGCCATGGCTTTAGCAGTGGCCACAGATTCATGGTTGTTTACAGAAGAAGAATCTCTCCATGCATTTGGAAATACCACCATAAAGTTTTCAGCACACATTAGGACTGGACTATGGCGACTCTGTACTATGATTGGTAAGCTTTTCTTTTGTATTTTTCAAAATTTATTTTCATGATAAATTTATTGAATTAGCTTCATTATTTTTAATTTCACCAACATGAAATAGCATTTAAAGGATAGTTAATATTTGTCTAAATACAATAATCTGTATACACTTAATCAACCAAAAAGTAAGAATTCGAAGCTATTGCAAGTATGAAACTTAAAATACAACTACGTACGTCATAGAGCTGTTTCTGTAGTCGTATAAAGATAAACAATTAACTCTATTTTCTGTGCAGTAATGTTCTATTTGTGTTAAGATGAGGGCTATTTCAAGACAGTCGTCCATATTTAGTAAAACCTGATCTAGGTGCAAAATGGAAAGAATTTATATAATGTTATAACATATGATCACGATAAGGCATTGAGATAATATTTATATTACTTACCATTGCACACGATTATGGGAAATAAAGTTTTGCAATGTTTTATTGTATTCTGTGATTTAATGCCATCATTTCTTCGGGGTCTTTTTGTAAACTTTCTCGTAACAATTCAAAGTCAATTAAAACACTGGATTGAGTATGTTAGCATCCACTAGCTTGAGTTAATAACTTTATATATGATTATTATAATAGAAAATAAGTAACATGTTTTCTTCAGTCAGGTTTTGCTACCAAACCCACCCAAATTACATTTTATATTTTCCATTTTCATTATAATTTTGGCTAATAAAAAACATTACATATTATAAAAACTTTATTTTGAAGGATACAAACAAATACCGGTATTGTGGTCATTTTGAAAACTTGATTTATTCACCAGTTTTGGTGATATTTCCTACCATTAATTGTGATCGATTGATTGTTGATTGCACGTTGCTTAGCGTCCAATAAGTTATCCATATTAAGGACGAGAACAAGCTAAGCAATGTATGAAATTACGGTGACTGCCAATTGAAAACAATTGAAGCGCCTACAATGCGAATAGTACTCTCTTTTCGAAATGTATAAAAGTGACATTTTACATTCAATGTGATGGCACGCTCCAAAACGGCATCCCCATTATGGACCATCACCGCCCCCCCCCCCTCCCCCCGATGGAGGGGGTACTCGCCTAACCGCATTATAAGGACGTGTTGGACAGCCCTGTGGATTGCACATGTAACATGTACCCAGCGAATATTTGTGTTATCTCCGTCTGTATTGGTTACATCTGTGTGCTGTTGGTAAAACAAATGAGCTACACAAAAATATACTTATTCCTGAATGCCGAGATATCTGTGTATCAACTAGAGGTTGTACGGTATTCTATTTGTAGTCAATGATTATATGTACGGTATTCTATTTGTAGTCAATGATTAATAATTGAGTATCCTTTCCCATTCATTGGCAGCCCGCATATAGTAATTGTCGACTTTAACAAAATCAAATCAAATCAAATATTTTATTAACCAATCAAGGGCCCTCGAGGGG
Organism: Bathymodiolus brooksi; assembly: GCA_963680875.1. Classification (NCBI taxonomy): domain Eukaryota; kingdom Metazoa; phylum Mollusca; class Bivalvia; order Mytilida; family Modiolidae; genus Bathymodiolus; species Bathymodiolus brooksi. The sequence goes on from OY804579.1 coordinate 21,262,091, forward strand.
CAACAAGCTAAACTACAAATACACATAAAAAGGGGAAAGAGTTGTTTGATTGATAGATAGACATAACAATACAATAGTAAAGTAATATGTATGAACATACACAAATATATAAAATGTATATTAAAATATTAAGACATGGTAAAAGAAAAAGGTATATATTAAATTGGTTAACAGTAATTTAAGGCATGTTTTCATATAGAAACCTACCAACAGATTGTAGGATTTCTTGATCTTCGCAGGTTAGGATATAATATAATTTCTGATTATTAGATAATTTGGTGAAATTTTTCACTTTTGATGAAATTAGTTAGAACAACTCCTCTCTTTTGTTATTGAGTTTGTCACATTAGATTTAAAATTGTACCTCGTCCTCTATCTCATTAGCTGAGCAATTTTTGCACAACCTTTCATTTCTAGGTATGTTTTTATACCGACCTGTTTCAATATAAAGTCTATGTACTGATACACGAAATCTACATATTAATTTTCTGTAACTGAAATTATTTATTATTGTGAAATATTTCTCATATCCGAAATTAGTTTTCAGGAATAAATATGTGACGAGTTTGCCGTCCTTTAACAAATCATTTGAGCGCTGCCAATCAAGTACATATTTTTTTACAAGAGACTGTCGTAGTGATTGACCAAATTTACTCTTGTTTAAGTGCATAGTATCTTGAATATTAAAAATCTTAAGCAACTTCGTGACTGAGGAGTACCATGATGTTCATAGAGTGTAGTTTCTTGCTGCATAACAAAGCATCATGATATGTGCCATATTATCAGGACAATTTCCCAAGTTTTCCGTTTTTTGGCGTGAAAATAGAAAATTTATTGCACAATAATGTTAAGGAGATTATATTAGTGGTCAAAGCCTAACAAAGTCTAACTTCAGAAAATATTTTGAGCACATTGTCATGACAACTTTCTAAGGTTTCCGTCATTTATATGAAAATGCGAAATTTATTTTTGCGCAAAATTGAACGGAAGATTATATTTGTGGTCAGAGACTAACAAAGCATAATTTCAGAAATATTTGTTTTCTTTTTGAATAAAATTCCTATACAAGTCTAACCACAGAATCAGTAATTAAACTTACATCTAATTTAATTTTGATAATCGTGTTCCAGCCAATTATTTCGACCGTCTATCATCTTGTACGTCGTGTATTTAACCAAATATTTTCTCAAAGTGACATTACAATGGGCAAATATTTTATTTAAGTTTTAAAGAGATAATGAAAATGAGAAATTAAACAGTATTTGTTGAGAATATAAACTAAGCGCAACGGACACACCACAAACTACTTATTTCTACCCAACTCCTTTAACACACACAAGCCAGTGCACAGCAATCTAGGTGTTTGCATAAGGTAATCACAACACTGTGGTAGTGTTATAATGAATAACTGAATTTTAGACATCTCTGTTGACAAACTTGATATCTGACTGGGCAGTCAATAAATCGTGATGCTGCCCTCAAAATAAGTAACTTCCATATAATTGTTTTTTTCGCGGGAGCCAAATTTCGCGATTTTCTTCCAAATTGGTGGAATTTCTTTTAGCGGTACTTAATTTTCACGATCCTGAGTTTTAACCAAAATAAAATTTTAGCGGATTAACCGTTATATTAGAATTACATTATCTGAATTGGTTGACCAAGAATTCAAAATAGGAAATGCTTTGAAATAATTGAGTATCGTAATTTCTTATGCATAATGCAAGGGATTTTGTCCAGATTCTTTATTTTGCAGGAGGAATGCGCATTATAAACGAAAATGTTTACTATTATCCAATATTTTCGTATTTCTTTACTTGTTTGGACACTATTCCACAAAATCATTAAATGCATATACATTTGTAATACATTTTAATTATTCAGAGAATTAATACTCTCTAGTGCAGTTGTATTTTGAACCAGTAAACGTTTACAGTTGATGCGAAAATAAACTAAAAATAAAAGTGTGACTAACGGTATATCTAACCGTGCGTAAAATAATCTATAATGTTGTCATAAGATTTAAGGCCTGTTTTTTTTTATTCTCAAGCTTGTTTATGGTTGAAAACAATCTGAAACATGTTTAAATCATGAACCATAAATATGCTTAAGATAGATAAAAAAACGCAATAGTTGAAGAACAATATTTAAGAGAAATTTTCTAGTTCATTAATTATTTTTTAACAAAGTAAAATTAAATCTTCATTAACAAATAACACAATTCAACACACAATAAAACAATTCAACACACAAACAAAACAAAAACAACACAAAAAACAACAAATAAAATAATTTAATTCTTTATAAACAAATACAACAATGCAGAATGTCAATAAACAACTTGGAAATGGGTTTATAATACACAGATGTCCCTATTACAAACATATACTGGTAATTAACAAGGTTCAAACATATTCAACCGTGCTTCGATCCTAGTTAAGATGTTCTTTAACCATTTAACCGCATGGTTAAAACCACACCGTAAAAAACACTTAACCATAAAAAAGTTTAAAACCAGGTTAATGGTTCAGAATTAAAAAAACAGGCCTTATGTGTGTGTATAATTTTTATAAAGGTGTCATAATTACTTAATGTATAATTAGACTGTCAGACTGTGTTTACACAAGCTTTTAATGATCGAAATAAAAAGAAAAAAAAATAGTCAAATGTATTTTTCAACTTTTATGTCAAGTCTAGAAGTTAGATGATTGATTGATTGATTACTTCCAGCTGTGAAGTATAATCCGATTAACAATAAATTATCTCAGTTATGATTGTATGGCTTGGATGCTAGTTCATCACTTAAATAATAAGGCATTATTTGTTGTTCATTCATGATCATGGATATTTTAAAAGCGTCATTTCAACGATTTTAAGAATGACAGATACCATATAATTGTTAAATATTGACTATACAGTCATACTACGATAGATCTTATACAATTATTTAAGAAAATAAAAATATTAAAAACTTATGTACTAAAGGATGGAAATTTACGCGGATTCTTTTTTTCGCTGATCGATGACTTATACGGTATTATGTAATAAATTAAGACATCCAGTATGAAAGTGCATGGTCGTCTTCATCCAGGTTTAAAATGTGTCTAATGTGAACTGTCTGTCCGTCCGTCCGTCTGTCCGTCTGTCTGTCCGTCCATCACACTTTCTTGTTTACGGGATACGGGATAACTTGAGTAAACATGTATAAATTTGAAAAATTATTTGCATGTGGCTTGTAATTATCATTATCTTGGATGGGTTCTTCTATGGAAATATTTGAAGCAAGGGTTTTGGGGGAAAATCTTAGATTTGGTTGAAAAATCACCAATATTGAGAATTGTGTCTTGTTTACGCGATAACTTTAGTAAACATGGATAGATTTGAAAAATTATTTGCATGTGGCTTGTAATTATCATTATCTTGGATGGGTTCTTCTATGGAAATATTTGAAGCAAGGGTTTTGGGGGAAAATCTTAGATTTGGTTGAAAAATCACCAATATTGAGAATTGTGTCTTGTTTACGCGATAACTTTAGTAAACATGGATAGATTTGAATAATGTTTTGCATGTGGCTTGTAATTATCATTATCTTGGATGGGTCCCTATATGGAAATATTTGAAGCAAGGGTTTTGGGGGAAAATCTTAGTTTTTGGTTGAAAAAGCACCAATATTGAGAATTGTGTCATGTTTACGCGATAACTTTAGTAAACATGGATAGATTTGAATAATTTTTTTGCATGTGGCTTGTAATTATCATTATCTTGGATGGGTTCTTATATGGAAATATTTGAAGCAAAGGTTTTGGGGGAAAATCTTAGTTTTTGGTTGAAAAATCATCAATATTGAGAATTGTGTCTTGTTTACGCGATAACTTTAGTAAGCATGGATTGATTTGAATAATTGTTTTGCATGTGGCTTGTAATTATCATTATCTTAGATGGGTTTTTACATGGAAATATTTGAAGCAAGGGTTTTCGGGGGAAAATCTATATTTACATCAGGGGTTTACACAGTGTTCAAAGTGGAGGACTTCCTGTATATTATTCAGATCATGCTGCAATATACTCCATCCTTCAATAAAGTATGTTATACATTAAGACTGCAAGGCCGTTTTCTATAAATATATAAAACTAAATAGTATGCCAGTGCGGGGGGATACGTCGCGCATTTATGCACTAGGCGGTTCTTTTATTATAAATGGAATGCAATCATGTTGGAGTTGTAAATATAGGTGTCGATACTAAGCACTATGAAAGTAGTACAACTTTAAAGTCGTAGAATTGCCATTTCTGCACACGCCATATTGCAATTCCAAACTACTAAGTAGAGGTGGAAATTGTCAAGAAAACGCTACTGATTTTCATTATTTACTAGTTAAGCAATAGCTACATGCTGCACAAGGTCAATATAAAACATAAACCAGTGTAATCTCTTCAATATATGGTGTTACAGCTCATTGATTGATGGATTTGTTGTTTAATAGAACTGGGGATCGAACCCTCAATCTTCCGTCCTTGAACCGATCTCTCTAGCCATTATATCACTGACTTGGTAGGAGCATAGTAGTAGCAAAGTGCTCTCTCAACACTGTGAAATCCTTAAGGTCCGATTCTATAAACAAATTGTATGTTTTATATATCACGCACAACTTGCGTTCGTCCTTTGAGGGTGGAACTTTCAAAGCCAGAGAAAGCTAATTACTAACTCTATAATACTGGATTCCCTCGGTAAAATATACAATGTAAGAAAATACAAAATCCATATTCACTTTGTCGTTTAGTATATTCCCCAACTAGTTCATGTTAAGCGTCAAGAAATATCAACTTTTGCCGTTTGCTTTCCTATGCATTGTATGACGTCAATGACACAAAGAACATCGACCTAATGTTTATTTTCACAGAGTATAACAACTTATCATAGGGATTTATATTGTGCGTATTGTTCGGTCTATTTGCATATTTATACATGATATTTCAATAACAATAGAATGTCTCTTCTTTTGGGTGATGGGTATAGATATATAAACACAGATAATAATTGAATTATTGATGTGTACACTTTTGTGACCTAGTGCTATCTATCAATGGAGATGCAACAATTGAAGTGGTTCAAATACTGACAAGCTGACAATTTCTATGTTGTGGTTAAAAAGGAAATTGCATTAATTGACCGAAAAATTGTCGTGATCTAGAAAAAGTTTTTTTTTGTCCTTATTAATTTTTGTATAGTATAGCAGCAGTTTATATTCGAGTCTTCAATATTGACAATGACAATTATAGATAGTGGTGTTATTCAATCATTAGTTTTCTGTGTAGTGTTATGTCGACTATTGTTTTGTCTTTTTGTTCTGTTGTGGTCATTGTGTAGTCTTCACGTTCGTCATGGAATAATGTAGTATTATTACGTGATGTTTTTCATATTGGCCTAGTTATAGGTCCGAGGCCTACTGTATTGGCCTGAGGCGCAGCCGAACGCCAATACAGCAGACCGAGGACCTATAACTAGGCCAATATGAAAAGCATCACGTAATGATACCTTTATTAATTAACCAGTCCAATATCTCTCGGGATTTTTCCTTGCAATTGTCGATATGTCTAGCGGATTCCGATCTAGTTGTTATTGGACTGACTGGAATTGGGCCAATACGGAAAATATCCATATTGGACTGGTTTTTGCCGTATTGGCCCAATGCAAGTTTTTATATTGTATTGACAGATTTGATCATATAAAGGATAATAAATCAAAGTTAATTAATAATGCTTCTAATTATAATTTTTGTATCTTTAAAACTTAAATTAAATAACACGCAATAACAATAGTTATTTTTGCTTGCATTGTTGTAAATGCACAGTAATCCGTGTTTGTTTTTAAGCTTCTTCTCGTATTAGAGAGATCATCGCTATACTATAACCAACGAATTCATGGATTCTGATTACTCATGGGTTGGTATATTCAAACTAATCTTACGCTTAATTTCGTTTAATACAACAACGTATTTTATGATTTACAGATTTCGTATTTCACGTAATATATACATTCGTTTTTATTGCTTCTGCCTCCTATAATCGCCTTCGTTTTTCATTCCCATTTATATATCTCTCAATTCCACACTATGCTTATTTGTATTCTGTTAATGCACAAAAGCCTCCCTCTTTGCATGACATGATTTTTGCTTGTTATTTTTTTTCCTGTAATATTATCCGGATAAACTTTTTATGTAATCCACGAGGATATATTCAAATGCATCTCATAAGGGAATGCATATGTACAAAATCAACATGACCCCGTCTCATAATAGTCTGTACAATATAGGGCAACAGTTCTTGTAGACCTTTTAGACCAAATATTTCTGCTTCTATCGGATATTTAGTGGGGTTCGTGTTACTCGATCTTTAGTTTTCTGTGTAATGTTTTGTAGATCGTTGTTTATCACTTTGTCCTTTTTCTTATGGACATTGCGTTGTCTGTTTTTCTTCGATTTACGGATTCTGATTACCTCCCTTTGGTATCTTCAAGCTCTTCTTGAGTAGCTATCGTCATCCTTATCAGATTTTTGTATAGACACGCATGTTTCAAACGAGGATATTTCGCTGACAACTTTTATGCGATTGCTAACAAAACGATATAGTTTTAGATAAAACGAAATAATATTTCGAATAAACGAAATATTTCGAAAAATCGAAACAGTATTTATTATGAAAATTTTTTGCATAACACCAACGGTCTCCATAATATCTCCCACATAAATTTGACAATTTATTATATGCATGTCGATTTGAAAATGACCAATGAAAACTGTCGACATCTATATTTTAAATTAAATCAATCAATGGACTTCAAACTCTTGTTTTTGAAGATGTTTTCAACAAATGTGACAAGGATAAAATGGTTTAAAATGTCACTCCTTTCTGTCTTCCTTGATTTCCAGTGTCATAAAAGATACATCAGTATCATATTGAGTATATACTATCGATAAAACCCAGAAGAACACATTAATGACTGTAATTATTCGATCAACATTGATGATTATTTGTTGATAAACATGTACAATTTGTCTTTTTGAACTGGGTGGATAACGAAATCAAGATGAATATTTAGAATCGTGTGAATAGCAAGACGTCATGAACATATAAAGAAAATAAACATCTTAGCAAGACATCACAGAGAAAGAAGTCAGAATGTCGAAACATTATCTTGTCAGTCACGCAACATTTAAGTGGCAACTTAGTTACAAAACTAGATCATCAAAGCATCTATATATTCATCAAGAAAACACATACCAAAGAGTCTCATCCCTCAGGCATAGACAATCTTAGACGATTTTGGTCATTCTGTTTCGATCTCTTGGTTTTATTGCTCCCAAATACATTGAAATTATTTGATTTTCCAATTGTTTGACTGAGCGTATCTGAGGTTAATCCAGAGGCCAACCGTGCGCATTAAATTATATGTCTACGTTTGCATAACATTTCAGAAGAGAATGGTAACATTCTTTTTACTGTAAAGAATAAAATTGATCAACGCTTTAACAAGTCTAGACGATCCATAACACGTGTTGTTTGACTGCAACCATAAAAATGCAATATGAACAAGCGAAGACAAATTATAACAATGAAATCTATCAGTTAGCGACCCTCCTCCACTAGACGTTTTATCTAAACTTAATAAAAACGCAGATATCAAACTTAGTGCACACGGTTCGTTTCTGGAATAGCCTTCATCAGGTACGCTCAAAGCTAAATATTTGAAAAGTCTTGGGAGCAAGAAAACCAAAAGGCATAAAGGGGATAGCCAAAATCGACTAAGGTCACATTTGCCTGATGGAGGGAACACTAAGGTTTAATAGTAATAACATGATTTAGGAACTGAAAATTTTGATACAAAATATGTCTAATAAAAACAATTTTGCTCCCAAAGCTTTTTTAAATTGTTTGGATTTCTAACCTTTCAACTTTCCAGAAACGTGTCGTGAGTACTAAATTTGATATCTACGTTTTTATTACCATGAATATTGAACCGTATAACAATATACTAAATGTGTGTATTAATATAATACATTTTAGAGTCAACATTGCTTTGTTCATCTTAAATACAATGAAATACATACAAAAAACAATATGCATGGTTAATGTGAGATGGCGTTAACGGTGTTTTATCAGTGATGAGTTTCATTACTGGCAAGTACAATATACTGATCAACTATGGACATTGTAGACCAGACATATTCATCTTGTCTATAAACGTAATGTGTTTTCTATGCAAAGCGTACTGATTAATTAATCGCTTGAAGCTTCCTAGACCGTTTTGATATATATTTGCTTGTGTGTATTTAATTTGAGTTGGGAATGAAAGCCAAAGGAATAATCTAAGAAAAACGAAAGTACATCAGAATTAAAAAAAAAGGTGTCCGCGGTTTGAATCTGATAAGGATCAACGGTGTATTAGATGTAGCTGTGCGTGATTCGATTCAGCGTGGATATCTAAAGCGCTATTCATTATATTCATGTTGCTTGTGGTAGTCAGAACAACCTTCGTAGGTCCATCCTAATCTCACCTTTATACGCACAAGCTCATTTATTGCTTGTAATCTGAATGTAGTCATAAAAATATAATCAATCAATCAATCAATCAATCAATCAATCAATGGAGTAATCGATCAATCGATTAATCAATTAATAAATCAATCGAGTGAAATTTATATTTCCTAAATGTGTATTTGCAATTGTTGATTTTCACTTTTGTTAATATTCTTCATTGCCGGTTCAAATATGAATCAGGTAGGAGATACAAGAGGCTATTAAGAGCATATGTTTTCGCTTATGAATGTTGTCAAATATCACCCGCTCGACGCAAGAAGAAGCTTGTTAGTTTGGTTTCACAATGTTTTATATCACCTTGTGATAATTGTGAATGCAACACGTAATGATCATTATATATGTAACTGCAATTATTCGACTGGCTTTACGAGTCGGTGACACTAAGAGATTTGGCTAAAACTAGCATGGGGTATGATCCTAGAGGGGCGGGTTAATAGTTTTTGGTAAAAACAAGGAATAAGTTGATACAGGATTTCCCAACATTCCTCAGTATTTAATTTTTCTGTATTCATTACGGTATGAAAGTTAGAATAATAACAAGGCTTCAAAATTGATGGTCCTCTTTGACATTGAGGTAATTTTTTGGAGGTAAAATGAATTGATGATAACTGTTGAAGCCATTAAACGTGCTTTGTGTATAGAAGTAAACAAAACAAAACAATATTAGAATAAATAATTAAATAAATGAATAAATAAATAAAATAATAATAAAAACAAATTATGTTGAGGCTATTCGTTCCCATAGTTCCCTCCAGATATTAACACAGTCTTGACAATGGCCTGCTCTCGATGCATAATAAATAAATATCAGACAGCTGATAAGGATAAACGATATGGCGGTGTTTAGCCGGTTAATGGAGTTCTAAGCCAAATATGAAACAATTTCCAATTACTAAGCTTTCCGTTCTTGTCTTAATATTTAATTAATCCATTGGTTCAAATGGCAACCAATATGTCTTCTTAATGTATTGAAAAACCCAAACAGTAATTGTATACAGTATAATCAACAACAATGCAAGAACAATTCCCTGAAAACCCTCAATTTTCTTTACACAGAAAAGACAGAAGACATTTGATATGAAGGCCATGTCTTATTTCAAACAAATCTAAATGTGGTGTTATTAAACCGGTTGATAGATATCAACCCAGATTCGAACTCAACCTTTCATAAAATGTTAAATTGTGTTATACTGGTACATTCGTCATACAATGTGGACTTCTAAGTCAATGTTGACACTATATGAGCGTGTGTGAGTGACGGTTGTTTAACACCAAGTTAGTAATTTTCATCTATATCATGGCGAGAACAAGTTTTGATATGATGAATATAATTTCTGCTTTGTGCTAGATCAAAACGCTTAGTTGAATTTGTGTAATGCTAGTTCACTGATATAAATTTTGTCCCCTGGTACACATGTCGCTCCTCTCAGACATTATTCTGTTGTTAGCACTATGCAAAAGTCGTATAAGCTATTAGGTGTTGGATAATTGTTGATGGTTTTATACAACAGTTAAATTTGCAAAACTATAAATTTTGTAGCTCGTTATATACGTGAAAGCCATTTTCATAGGAAAAGGTGATGTTTTACAAATACATAATTACTACATATTTGCCAAGGACGCGTCGGTCATTATCTACATAACGTAGTTTCAAACACATGCCAAAATGGCATGTAAAAAGAATAAACATCATATACCGCAGGGTGAATTTAACCAATTACTTTGTTAGGCCCTGCTGAATTATTATATTAAAAATCACTAAAATTAATTAGTGCTTAATCAGGGTTAATCAAAGATCTCTCACATTCAACGAATTTTGCCAAATTTAATAACTGCAAACTAGCTTTTCTTTTCTCAATGAATATGATAAATTCATTTTGATTGGCTAAATCATCGAGAAAATTAATCTAATTTACATTATTTAGTGTTTTTTCATTAACTTAATCTTGGAAAATTTTACAAAATAAGACGTAATTTTTATTTAATTTGGCTAAAGAAAATATGAAACATAGAAAGATTAAGTTAAAACGATGTTCGATCCGTCTTGACCCCCATTTGTTTTTGTAGAGGGTTCATGTTTTGTTAATGCTATTTGTATATATTTACATACACGGATGTCAAATACGATTTCCATATCAGATGACGTTAGTGACGCCTGTGTCACATCTGGAGCAGGAACTGCTATCCCTTCCGGAATGCCTGAGTTCACCCCCCCCCCCCCCCGATTTCATTGAGGTTCGCGTTTCTCGATCATTGGTATCTGTGTAATATTCTGTAGATCAGTGTTTTCCTTTTGACCTGTTTATTTTGGTCATTGAATTGTCTGTCTTTCTTCGATTTAGGGATTCTGATACCCCTTTGGTATCTTCAAACTTGTCTCAGCAATATTGTATATAACTACACTTTTCTGGTTGTTTCAATAATTTGAATAATGTATGTTTGCTTTCACTAACACCAGCCACACGTTTTCAATCACACGGATTTAAAACGAATGTATAATTATACATAGCGAACATTTAGTTACTAAATATGTGTTTCACTAACCATGGTAATAAAATTATACAAATTTGAAGATAAAGTACAAAATGTTAAATATTGTGCAGGAGGTCACTGATTATTTAAATCTATCATTCTTTTATGATTTGTGTATCTGTAATAGCAAATAGCTTTGTCTTACCAAAAAGTGCAAAATTAAAAATATAGGAATGAAAAAAGGGGGAAATTAAAGCATATTATTCTAAATCACACATACCATGAAATACCGAACACAACATGGACACTAGAGGGTTGGGATCTAATAAACCAGATCATCATCGTTATATGATTGTGTCTGTCCCAACCAAAGACCTGGATATCCAACACCATGTGTCGTGATTTCATTTTTGCTTTGTTTTGGTTCAATGGTTTGAGATTAGAATTAGTTGATATTGTTGACACTCACTGCTTAAACTTTCTTTTCATAAGCTGAGTATTGTGTAATAACATCATGCCGAACAAATCTTAGCGGTAAGCTTTATTTGTGGACGAAAACTGGAATACACTGCTAAATTCACAGACATTCTTTTAGTAAATGATCACATTTACCTAATACAGTTTTATTGAATACAACTCTCAGTGAACGGAAGTCGAACTCACGAACATTAGTGTTAAAAGTCATTGATTTAGCCACCATGCGATCGCAGCCACCACCCGACCCAATTATAATCGGTAGTGAAATCAGGTGGATAGAGAGAGTTGACCTCTGTTAATTCACTTAATAGACATGTATAGGATTCGTCATAAAGTTCCGTGTCCATAAATTCGTACATATGACGAAGAAAAACAGGACCTATAATTTACGTACCGCATTTTATGTATTCATCTCGGTTGTAGTGAAATAGTTATATTGTTATTCAAAAATAGAAAATAATAAGTCTGATGACGAATTTATATCTACGACTCAAAATCTTCAGTGAACAATCTACAAAGAACCTTTTTTCCAAACTATTGCTTACAATTGTTCCATGGAATATTAACAAACAAAGAATACGAACATAACGTAAGCGCATACGAACATTTCAGATAATGCATTCTATAATATATTAGAAGGAATATTCACCATAGGGGTACTTAATGGCAAAATATATATTCTGAATAAAATAGAAATATTTTTCTTTGATCATCTAAATATAATGGACATCGTCATTACGTCGATTATCTCCTTGACATAACATTGATTTCTACGATACGATTGATTTAATACAGTATATTGCAGTGGCCAGTACGACAGAATAATTTGACATTATTAAGCCAAGCAAACAGTACACAGATCTGTGGTTGAAGAAAAAAGTCGGTACCAAAGCATTAACTATGGAGGTACACTATCGAACACAAAATACATTAAAGAGATCAGGTTAAAATTAATGTCTATTACCTGCGTGCATTAGGGGATGTATTAACCCATAAAACTAGTCTAATTCCGCCACCTTGCAAGTGATCAGTCATGTATGTGTGAGTTAGGGGAATCGATTTTGCCTCTTCCACGATTTTCTAAGTGGATTTTGGAACTGTTTCAAGAGTGTGGTATTTTTTTATTTTTCATTTACTACAGCTCTCATCGATCTTTTAAAAAAACATGAAAATATATCCAGAGTTTATGAATTCAGAAAGACATTTCAATTAAATTTAATTTTAAAATAAAATCCAGTAATTAATTTTAATGCCACATTAGCTCGTCAATTGATATTTAACACATTGACATATTGCATTAAAGTGCTGTTTTGTTGCCGATGATGCAGGACTAATCAAGAAATAGAACGCATTGACATTTAAATGAAATGGAGTTAAAACGAATTGTACCGCCATACAAAAACCTGAATGTAATTAAAAATGAAAAATAGTTTCTTAATAGGATGTTTCGAATAAATCGAATTCCAGCGAAACTGGCATCTATAGGGAATACAGGGCGTTTAGAAATGACATTGAACACTGTTTCTATGCTTCCCATTCAAAGAGATGGCCGATGTACCAAATAAATAATATGTGCTACGGACGGTTTGTCATTATCTACTGCTTAAAGAGAACCACGATTCCCCCCACATGCATGACAAATGGCAGCAGATCATAATTATTTTGTAAGCTGTTATCTTCCGATATCACAAGATGGCAAATAACCACGCAATCAATGTATTTGTCAACACATAGATGCATTCGTTTTCATCAGTAGCGTAGTTAGAGGGGACGAGAGGTTGGTTCGCCCTGGGCGACACTTTTATGGGAATGGCACTTTTGGGTCTGTTGTAAAAACCTGAAATAATGTCAGAATGCTGTTCACAGATCAAATTTGAAGATATCAAAGGAGTAATTAGAAGAAGGACGACAACATAATAGCCCAAAGAAAAAGGACGAACAATGATCTACAATGCATAACACAGAAAACTAAAAATCGAGCAACAGGAACCTCACTAAAAACAGGGGTGAACTTATGTGCTCAGGAGGGGTAAGCAGTTCCTGCTCCATTAGTAGCAGCCGTCATGTTACTCTTGTTAGAATCCCGGTAATAAGTCATAAATGAGGAAAGGACTGAATTATGATGATGACAGACGAAATATATCCGTGGTCATTTGTTACACTGATATTCCGTAACGGTTAACAAGGTCATGGTGTCGACCGTAAAACTTTCGAAGTGACGACTTCAACTTAACCAATGAGAACCGTTAGTTCAGTAGCTTCTTTGTTAGCAACGACCCTCTATTAAGGAAGCCATGATAGGAACCACAAGCTCTGGAATATCGGATTAATTGAGAGATATACTCTCTATATGCCGCTGTAATGTGGGGAAAATTGAAATAAAATCAAGCGTCCTTCTTAACCGGAACTCACTGTCAATTTTGAGGTATAGACCAAACTATGGTATATGTATTCCAGCGATTTTTATCTTGCCCGAACAATAAACACCATATTGTGATGTATATAGGACTGTTTTATCATTGGTGACAACATGAAACATGTGAACAGACCCAGGGTGATTTATTTCAGAGTCTCAGCACTGCTGTGTGTTGGAAACGCCATCTGGCTTGTCATCATATAAATTTCAGTTATTTTGCTTGACAGAAGTTTGCTCTATTTTTCGTCTTTTGAGTCTATGCCCTTATGGCCAGACGAACTTTGTGCATAGTGGTTGTTTTTGGTGATTTTGGCGATTATATTGGTCGCGCCTTGATCAACAGGTTCTTACCTTTGACTTTCAGCTGAACATGTTTTCTTAATTATGTCATTGTATTCCAGTTTATTTACTTTCCATGCTAATAAATTACCATCAGTATATTATGTGCTTTGTGATCAAGTTACCTACCATACGTTCAATTCTACTATACTTTTGGAATAGCGTTATTGTTTTTAATATATTCAATGATTATATAACTTTAAGATGGAGTCACTGTGCAATATGTTTGCTTTCTTTGTTTTGAATTTGCTTTTCATTTTTTGTGTGGGGGTGAGTGCGGTGAGTTGTTGCGGCAAGCACGATTGCTGCACTGGGCGGCACACACTCTAGCTACACCACTGTTCTTCATATAAGTTGGAAATCTTACACATATAATTACAAAAACAAATTAAAATTAATTGACAAGTCGGACATAATATAAAGGAAACGGACAGACAGAATGATTGATCGCCATGCCTCTCGGGAGACGCGGGATTCGAATACAATTGTACGCTTGAGACGTTTCTTTCTGGGATAATTGTGTTTTTGCAGTGAAGAATTGAGGTCTTTATCAATGTTATTGTGAAACAAGTTATCCAAATAAGACTATCTAAGGGTGTATTGAATAGAACAAATGAAAGTTAAACAATTATGGTCGACATGTGTACCACTCCCACCAGTACGAATCATTTCTTCACATTGTTGTAGGAGTAATTAAGGTCTCATTGTCCGATCTTAATCACTATGATATCAGCTTCCACACAAATATGATGATTATGACTGTAAGTGCCTAACGCCACTTTAGCATACTATATTACGACTATCTTTCCGTAGGTCAAGGTCAGCTGATGTTTGTTTTTGCTAAGAAAATATAATCTCCTGGTCAATATTCAAAGCAATCATTATTGAAATTTCCATTAGATAAGCAATAAATAAGTCATAACCACGAACAAATTGCTTATTAAAGATAGCCTTATTGCCATTTTCAATGGATTGTTTTGTTGGCAAATGGAATGAAACTGTTAAATTAATCATCGTCAGTATTAACTGTCATCTGATTATATTAAGTTGAATAAGATAAATATGACACCCTTTTCTTGTTCTGTAATACCATCATATGCTTTAAGAAAAGTTTGAAGATACCGAAGGCGTAATCAGACCAGTCAATCGACGAAGGACAGACAATACAATGGCCAAAAGAAAAGACACAAAACGACAACCAAAAATGTACAAAGCACTACACAGAAAGCTAAAGATTGAGTAACATGAATCCCACTGAAACTGGGGGCGAACGCGGGTGCTCCGGAAGGCTAGACACTTCATGCTCCGCTATCGGCACTCGCTGTGTTACTGTTTATCCAAACGAACATCATGTGATATGGAAATCGTGTTGGACACCGATATTTGTAAGATTACTGCACCCGTATTTTATTTTCTTGTCGATAAACCCGCATCTGGGAATAACATTGTATACACCAAATAACACCAAATAACATTGCATACACCAAATAAAATTGTATACACCAAATAACATTGTATGCACCAAATAACATTGTATACACCAAATAACATTGTATACACCAAACAGCATTGTATACACCAAATAACATTGTATACACCAAATAACATTGTATACACCAAATAACATTGTATACACCAACTAGCATTGTATACACCAAATAACATTGTATACACCAAATAACATTGTATACACCAAATAACATTGTATACATCAAATAACATTGTATACATCACATAACATTGTATACACCAAATAGCATTGTATGCACCAAATAACATTGCATACACCAAATAACATTGCATACACCAAATAACATTGTATACACCAAATAACACTGCATACACCAAATAACATTGTATACACTAAATAACATTGTATACACCAAATAACATTGTATACATCAAATAACATTGTATACACCAAATAGCATTATATACACCAAATAACATTGCATACACCAAATAACATTGCATACACCAAATAACATTGTATATACCAAATAACATTGCATACACCAAATAACATTGCATACACCAAATAACATTGTATACACCAAATAACATTGTATACACCAAATAACATTGTATACACCAAATAGCATTATATACACCAAATAACATTGCATACAACAAATAACATTGTATACACCAAATAACATTGTATGCACCAAATAACATTGCATACACCAAATAATTGTATACACCAAATAAAATTGTATACATCAAATAACATTGTATACACCAAATAACATTGTATACACCAAATAGCATTGTATACACCAAATAACATTGCATACACCAAATAACATTGTATACACCAAATAACATTGTATACACCAAATAACATTGTATACACCAAATAACATTGTATACACCAAATAGCATTGTATACATCAAATAACATTGTATACACCAAAATAACATTGTATACACCAAATAACATTGCATACACCAAATAACATTGCATACCCCAAATAGCATTGTATACATCAAATAACATTGTATACACCAAAATAACATTGTATACACCAAATAACATTGCATACACCAAATAACATTGTATACACCAAATAACATTGTATACACCAAATAACATTGCATACACCAAATAACATTGTATACACCAAATAACATGCATACACCAAATAACATTGCATACACCAAATAACATTGCATACACCAAATACATTGTATACACCAAATAACATTGTATACACCAAATAACATTGTATACACCAAATAAAATTATATACACCAAATAACATTGTATGCACCAAATAACATTGTATACACCAAATAGCATTGTATACACCAAATAACATTGCATACACCAAATAACATTGCATACACCAAATAACATTGTATATACCAAATAACATTGCATACACCAAATAGCATTGCATACACCAAATAACATTGTATACACCAACTAACATTGTATACACCAAATAACATTGTATACACCAAATAACATTGTATACACCAAATAACATTGTATACACCAAATAACATTGTATGCACCAAATAGCATTGCATACACCAAATAACATTGCATACACCAAATAACATTGTATACACCAAATAACATTGTATACATCAAATAACATTGCATACACCAAATAACATTGTATACACCAAATAACATTGTATACATCACATAACATTGTATACACCAAATAGCATTGTATACACCAAATAACATTGCATACACCAAATAACATTGAATACATCAAATAACATTGTATACATCAAATAACATTGTATACATCAAATAACATTGTATACACCAAATAGCATTGTATACACCAAATAACATTGTATACACCAACTAACATTGTATACACCAAATAACATTGCATACACCAAATAACATTGTATACATCAAATAACATTGTATACATCAAATAACATTGTATACATCAAATAACATTGTATACACCAAATAACATTGTATACACCAAATAACATTGTATACACCAACTAACATTGTATACACCAAATAACATTGTATACACCAAATAACATTGTATACACCAAATAACATTGTATACACCAAATAACATTGCATACACCAAATAACATTGCATACACCAAATAACATTGTATACACCAAATAACATTGTATACACCAAATAACATTGTATACACCAAATAACATCAGAACGACAAAGATGTTCAGATGTAGCGTTTATACAAAGATGTTCAGATGTAGCGTTCATACAAAGATGTTCAGATGTGGCGTTTATACAAAGATGCCCAGATGTGGCGTTTATACAAAGATGTTCAGATGTAGCGTTCATACAAAGATGTTCAGATGTGGCGTTTATACAAAGATGTTCAGATGTGGCGTTTATCCAAAGATGTTCAGATGTAGCGTTTATACAAAGATTCCCAGATATGGCGTTTATACAAAGATTTTCAGATGAAGCGTTTATACAAAAATGTTCAGATGTATCGTTTATGCAAAGATGTTCAGATGTAGCGTTTATGCAAAGATGTTCAGATGTAGCGTTTATACAAAGATGTTCAGATGTAGCGTTCATACAAAGATCTTCAGATGTAGCGTTCATACAAAGATGTTGAGATGTAGCGTTTGTACAAAGATGTTCAGATGTAGCGTTCATACAAAGATGTTCAGATGTGGCGTTTATACAAAGATGCCCAGATGTGGCGTTTATACAAAGATGTTCAGATGTAGCATTCATAGAAAGATGTTCAGGTGTGGCGTTTATACAAAGATGCCGAGATGTGGCGTTTATACAAAGATGTTCAGATGTGGCGTTTATCCAAAGATATTCAGATGCAGCGTTTATACAAAGATTTCCAGATGTGGCGTTTATACAAAGATGTTCAGATGAAGCGTTTATGCAAAGATGTTCAGATGTATCGTGTATAAAAAGATGTTCAGATGTAGCGTTTATACAAAGATGTTGAGATGTACCGTTTATACAAAGATGTTCAGATGTAGCGTTCATACAAAGATGTTCAGATGTAGCGTTCATATAAAGATGTTCAGATGTAGCGTTTATGCAAAGATGTTCAGATGTAGCGTCTATACAAAGATGTTCAGATGTAGCGTTTATACAAAGATGTTCAGATGTAGCGTTTATATAAGGATGTTCAGATGTAGCGTTTATGCAAAGATGATCAGATGTAGCGTTTATATAAGGATGTTCAGATGTAGCGTTTATGCAAAGATGTTCAGATGTAGCGTTTATGCAAAGATGTTCGGATGTAGCGTTTATGCAAAGATGTTCAGATGTAGCGTTTATACGAAGATGTTCAGATGTAGCGTTTATACAAAGATATTCAGATGTAGCGTTTATACAAAGATGTTCAGATGTAAGTTTATACAAAGATGTTCAGATGTAGCGTTTATGCAAAGATGTTCAGATGTAGCGTTTATGCAAAGTTGTTCAGATGTAGCGTTTATGCAAAGATGTTCAGATGTAGCGTTTATCGACGGAAGTAAAGTGTGCCGCTCAACTGCAGGCTAGTAGTTGTTTCACACTCATTTTAGGGTAGGGTTTCCCCATTGTTGACGAATCTACTGTGTCTGTGTAGAACAGCAATAAAAGCACTGTTCCTTTACTTTGATTTGTGTCTAAGTGTAATATTGGATTGTTTCTCACTTTCATACATGTTTTTGTATTCATCAATATCCTTTCTTACTAATTAAATAAATACAAATAACAACAAATAAGTGAGGCAACTAAATTAGTCAAGAATTTACTGATATTTGTTAAATATTTCACTAACCATTGTAAAATATATAATTCAAGAAATAGATAAAAGTAATTATTAGTTATCGTTTTAATACTCAAGAAGATTTAGATGCAGATTACATGAATATAACTATCTTAAGTATTCAAAAATTCCATAGGAAAATGTAGACTTCGAGAATTTACAAATATATTAATCCGGCATGTATGAAATGGTTCTCTCCACTGGTTTGAAGCATTTGTTGCCGACAAGAACTCGATTCGTCTTGATAAAAATAAAACATTTAAACTCAAATGACATTCATTATTTGAATTTATTTGTCTTCTGTTGAATTTTGTTGTCAAACCATTCTCTTCGAAAGTACTAAAGAGTCATTCATTCATTATTTAATGTAAACCTTCATTTCTTTATTTTCGCCACAATCCCGGAGAGGGGGCACACGCACGAGAAAATAAATTGACACGAGTTGATTTTAACTCTCTTGATATTTTTGACAAGTAGTATACAATATCTAGCTGTGCTATACCGTCGGAAAATGTCGTTTCTCTTTGACAATCGTTCCAACGAAAACAATAAGGAAAGAATAAGAAACGGAAAAAAGGCTAAGAAAATAATTTCCTTTTCAATAATGTCTGAGATAGAATCGATATATGACGAAATGGTTTTGTCATAAGTGTTAAGTAAATAGCGTGAGATCAAGAAAAATCAAATAATTTGAAAGAAGATATCAACTTTTTATCTACTTTGCTGATTTTTTACAATGACGATTGAAATATCTATTGCCTTACAGTGACACCAGTCACGGGTTTTTTCCAGATTTGTGTAAGCTGCTTTCAACTTCAATCAGACAAATTATTAACATATATAAAACCATTCATAACGGAAACGGACATGAAAAGGAATTACCACAACCTTGTTTGACCATCCACGATAATTTAATGGAGCAATTATTAAGATTAGGCTAATGTTCTGTACAGTGTCAAGTGACATTTGTGTAGGACTATAAAACGGCCATGATTATAATTTTTCACCAGACCTACAATAGAAAACCAATTTCACCTTGAAAACATACCAATATAGAACTAATAATTCAAACATGGCAAAATACAACAGAATATTAATGTACGTAGAAACAAAATAGCCAGAGCTTAAATGAAACAAAATAGTAGAGAAATTCAATGATTTAGACGAGTGGCATATGTTTTCTCTCTACACGCATTCCCCATATATTTATATTTCCTTAAACCGGATACAATACACATAGCATGATAGAACCATTCCAGAAAACATTCGCTTATTTTGTTTTCTCAAATATTCCATTGATACGTTTTTAACTTTAAGATTTAGTATAGGGTTATATTTGTCCAGGTTTTGTGGAACTTATCTTTGCACAAGCATGGGAAGTAAATGTAGAGAACAATAGAGGAAAGATTGTCATTCACATAAAACGAATAATGATTTTGTCAAACTTTACAAACATACACAATGATCTACTTGATTTGAATAAACCTTTGGGAAGGTGAATGAATATATGTTTTGGACCAACCCATGAAAACGTTCATCATTACTTGTCTTAAACAATGCATGAATATATTCACTCTCTTCGTTCCCATTAATACAACTATTTATTATCTGTTTATAAACGGTCTTCCATATAGCATATGAATCAAGACATAGTGTTTAGACCAATCGACTGTTTTCTTTCCAATGTTAAGTAATTGTGACTTTTCAAACAATGTCTTTAACTTAAAGTAAAATAATAATAATGGTGAACAGGACTAATTCTTCATTTAGCAAAGACAACAAATAAATGGCACCTTGCTTACAATCCAGCTACATTTACAAGTAACGTACTCAAGTATGTCGGATTAGATTAGTGTCACGGAGTCTGTTTGTAATTTATTTCCATTATATGGGTATACCACAGCTGAGTCAAGTTGATTAGGAACGACTTTACCATGTAGATATTGCTACCTTAAAGTCTGCAGTGGAATAAAACCATTATTGTTTCTACAAAAACGTCAATTCGTATACTAGGTATATCTGTATGAAATTTAATGATAGCGTTAATGCTGGGATAATAGTATAATAAGTCATCATTATTCTCATATTTATTGAATCATAGCATAAATAGTTTCGCTTGTTTTGTGAAAGGTGACAGATTTTATATTTCCAAAGCGTATTAAGCTTAATCCCTCGATCTGTGTTCACAAATAAACCTTCAGCAATGTGTTTTTATTGCAAAAACGGAAAGCAAAACAACAAAACACCAAGCCGTCTTAACATCTTAATAATCCAATCAACAATTCGTTCAAAATCCGATACCCAAAGTATACGATACATGACCGATCATTTGCTTAAAAAAAGTGGCATGGCAAATTTAATTTTAAAGGACCGAACACCCTCTCTAAGTGCACTGGTTTTTAAAGCTATTTTTAAATTATTTTTCTATGTTTTTCATTGATAGTCATCATTGGATACTCATAAGAAGCAATCGATTTTAAATCCAATTTGTTGCTAAATATTATCTTTGTGCTTGTACTTTGAAAGAAAGAAATATTCATTACATAAAAATAGCGAATTCCTGTTAATTGATTGTATAATGTCATATCAATGATTCAAATGATATTTAATACTGTGACATATAGCTTTACATAGCTGTAAAGTTGCCGATGATGCAAGACAAATTCAAAATAGAACGTGTTAACTATCATTTGCAATTGAGTTAAAACTAACTTTTCTGTTACAAAAACAGTAAAAATGTGATTTAGAATGAAAAATGATTTAATCATACAAGGTTCTGGGTAAAATCATTTTCACAGAAAACTTGATGTTATCAGGTACACATATTTCGTTTCAAACCATTTTATTTGTGCCAAAGTAGAATGAGTATCCGCAATGCTTTTGCAAAACAAAGATATAAAATCAAATTTAAATGAAAGGAATGTAAAATTATTTAATAAACATAGATGTTCACGGATTTATTTTAGAGGGTTTGAAGGGAAATCACACAATATATCCTACCCCTCACGTTTTATTGAAGTGCATGTGCAAAGCCAGAAACGAAAGAGGTCATGTATATGTGTGTTGGAGACATTGATTTTGGCTCGGTCAACGATTTTTCTATTGGGTTTTGGAGCTGTTTTGACATTTTATTTGAAATTAATTTGATGAAGATATTTTTTTTCGACTCCATCTTGCTTTGAAATTGAATATGAATGTTATTTCAATTAGAAGCAGCAACCGTATCAATACAACACACTTATTCCATTCTGAGATTTATTTTTGAAATATAAAGAAAGATATGTCACAATAAAGTAAAATTACAGTTATTATCAACAAAAGCCATTCCCGTGCCTTAATTATTATCTCAAAGTACGTTTTTACTGCAGCATTACAGATCACTTAAAAACAATAATTCATATAGTACCATTATCTATATAACGCAGTAATGGATGGAAACACATTTAAACGTTAAATTTTGTTTCTGCTGTAGGTATTAAATGTGTCAGAACAATCCCTAAAGACTACCATCCCCCTTTAATATTGGCTATACCAGCTTGCGTAATGGAAGTATTGACAGCTTCAAACGTTATAGCTTGAAATGTTTCCAATATCATTCGTAAATAATCCGTAACATTTTCAGTAACAAAACGTCTTTTTCGTGATTTTAAAATAACGAAGTTTTGAAATATTGGAATGCAGTTGAAGTTTTTTTTAGTTTATTATTTTCTTTTATTTGACGTTTTATAATTAAGAGAAAAAAAAATCAGAAAACTGTTTTAGCAAATCAGCATGGAAAGGTCAAGAATGAGCTAAGCAATAACACATTTTGCGTCAGAATGGAGTCAAATATCATTTTAGTGTGAATATTGGTAACGTTTTGTAAGGAAGAAATAATGTGTTGAGAAATGAATACCAATTTACTGCATTTTTTCACCTTTCTCCATTAAAGTTGGTTAATGGCCTGAATCATAAAATAGGCTTCATCAGCTCCTAGCCTATATGTTTCCGATATAACTACAAGGCGTTGTCGCCTTTAACTCTGTTTTTGCAATTAACCGACTTTCTATCAAAGACTCTATACCATGCACAGTGCAGGAGATTAGACATTCGAAGGACATGGGGTGATTCCATATATATCTTCATTTGCTATTTTATATTTGATTGTGTTGTTAAGCTGGCGTGGTTTTATCTATTCGGCTTTTGATGCTTGTACCTTTTACTGTAATTGTTATTTTGCATTTGTCTTGTTTAGATGTATGTGAGGGGAAATAAAACTATAAAATATTGTGTTTGCACTTTTGACTAAAGAATTGTTTAAAAGTCGTTGAATCTAACCAGAGTTCGAGCTTTATTATTGTTGGAGAAAATAAGAACATATTAATCCGTAATAATATATCTAAGGAAATCACTACGTTCTACCTTAGATGAATCTCTTCCCATCAACCAAACAATGAAAAATCCCTTCCAGCTTCACTTCTACTCAAACAGACCAGATTATATTACAAAGATAGCTTGCAACATAAACATGGACAGTACAATAGCTTGGTCAATGAATGTTCGTAGATAACTGACCACCAGCTATAAAGGCAGTCAATTTGTTGGGAACAAATATGCAACATAAAATAGTAATATAATATTATATGGAATGAAATATAAATGTGCTGATTTAATTGCTATTTGGACCTACTAGTCAAACAAGCAGATTGTCTATATATCTGCCAAAGTAAACCTGTCTCAAGAGTCAACAATAGTTGCCAAGTAATAGCCTTTAGGAATAAGATATCTTCAAGGATTTTACATTGCTAAATCATAGCCTTTACGATTAAGATTTTTTCAAGGATTTTACAAGTTTATATGTTCAGTTTAGTATTTATTACTGTTTACCAAAATAGAAAAATTACAATATATATCTAAAAACAGCTTAGAAAGCATATTAACAATCTAAGAGACAATCTGCACGATCACGCAAAAGATTGTGAACTCCTTATAACATTGTAGAGACGTAGATCTCATGGGAACTTAAAAATCTCAATAAATGTTGAAAACATCGAAAGTCTATTAACTTGTACGCCATTTTGGTAAAATTGAATAGAATGTATGCTTTTGTAAAGTACATTATTCACACTGTTCTCCCTGTTATATGTAAAGGTTGGCATTTCTTCACATGTGAAAAGCACTTGCATGACCGAATCACTTCACTAAGAGGGGAGGTCTCGGTCTATAAAACTAGCTTAACCTCGCCAATTGTTATTGAAGTTCCTGTATCAAACCAGGACAGTGAGCGGTCATGTATTTGTGTGTTAGGTGTACAGATGTTGCTTCTTTCTATGATCTTGATATTCGATTTTAGAATTTTTCTGACAGTGTGGTATTTTTAATTTTTTAATTTTATTACCAAACTAACTAGCTGAAACTTTATCTTTATGTGTGGTAAAACACCAGTAGATCAACGAATGTTTGTCATTTTCTCTTTTTTCCTTTGGCAATTGCATTGTCTGTTCTTCGATTTACGATGATTACCCTTTTGATATCTTCAGACTTTCCATGTACCTCTACTATATTGTTACCACGCAATTTCCCATCCATAAATCATATGTTTCGCAAGAAAATGTTTTTTCTACATGTTTCAAAAAGCTTAAATTTCACACAAAGTAGACATTTAAATGTTACATTTTATTTCTGTTGTAGGCATTAAATGTGTCAGAACAATCTCCAAAGACTACCATCCCCCTTTAATATTGGATATACCAGCTTGAGTTATGGAAGTATTGACAGCTTCAAACGTTATAGCTTGACATGTTTCCAATATCATTCGTAAACAATCCGTAACATTATCAGTAATAAAACGTCTTTTTCGTGATTTTAAAATCACGAAGTTTTGAAATATTGGAATGCATTTTTTTTCATTATTTTCCTTTACTTG
The DNA here is from genome assembly GCA_963680875.1 of Bathymodiolus brooksi. NCBI lineage: Eukaryota > Metazoa > Mollusca > Bivalvia > Mytilida > Modiolidae > Bathymodiolus > Bathymodiolus brooksi. The sequence goes on from OY804579.1 coordinate 21,287,542, forward strand.
ACGTTTTATAATTAACAAAGATCATTCAGAAAGCTGCTGTTAGCAAGTCAGCATGGAAAGGTCAATGATGAGCTAAGCAATAAGACATCTTGGGTAAGAATTGAGGTAAATATCATTTTAGCGCGGATGTTGGTAACGTTTTGTAAGGCAGAAATAATGTTTGAATACTTTATCACCAATTCACTGAATTTTTTTCACCTTTCTCTATTTAAGTTGGTTAATTGTCTGCATTATGAAATAGGCCTCATCAACATCTAGCCAATATGTTCCCGATAAAACCACAAGACCATTGTCACCTTTATCTCTGTTTGTAACCGATTTTCTAACAAAAGACTCTACGATAGGCATTATGTAGGGTGCCGGCGATTACACATTCGAAGCACATGGACCGATTCCGTATATATCTTCATTTGTTATTTTATATTTGATTTTGTTGTTAAGCTGGCGTGGTTTTATCTATTCGGCTTTTGATGCTTGTACCTTTTACTGTAATTGGTATTTGGCATTTCTCCTGTTTAGATGTATGTGAGAGAAATTAAAACTATAAAATATTGTGTTTGTACTTTGAGCAAAGAATTGTTTAAAAGTCGTTGAATCTAACCAGGGTTTGTGCCTTATTATTGTTGGAGAAAATAAGAACATATTTAACCGTAATAATATATCTAAGGGAATTACTTCTTTCTACCTTAGATGAATCTCATCCCATCAACCAAACGATGAAAAACCTTTCAGCTTCACTTCTACTCAAACAGACCAGATTATATTACAAAGACCAGTGTCAACATAAACATGGACAGAACAACAGCTTGGTCTACTCGTAGAATTATTGAATGCCCGCTATATAGGCCATCAATTTGTTGGGATCAAATATTGAACATAAAATAGTAATATAAAATGGACTGAAATATAATTGTACTGTTTGAAATGCAAGTTGGACCTACTAGTTGTACTAGCAGATTATCTATATATTTAGCAAAATAAAACTGCCTCAAAGTGGCAACTATAGTTCCTAAATTATAGCCTTTAAGAATAAGAATGTTCAAGGATTTTACAAGTTTTTATGCGTCAGCTTAGTATTTATTACTACTTACCGAAATAAAGCCATTACAAAATATTTAAAAACAGTTTAGAAAACATATTAAAGGCTGTCAAAACTGATTTTTTTTTATTTATATTAAAAGTTGCAAATTTTCGATGTTTTATACTAATAAAATGTTCTGAACAAGAAGCCAGGTTTAAAAAAATATGTTATTTTGTCGTAATTAGTGAAAAGAATTCAAATGTCTGTCGGTGGAATCGCCATTAACACACCTAATTATAAGTCGGCTTCTTATTTCCGAAGTTTGCAGAATACTGATAATCGCTATACATAACCAGGTAGCATTTTGCATGTAAATTCGTTAGAATTAATATAATTTAAGAAATATATCTATGAAATTGGATCCCGGGGTAATCAGTTAATATTACATAATGGTATTTAGTAAGAATGACACTTAAAATCGGAAATACGTGATGAAATCAATAAAAACAAACCCAAACTCTGCAAAGGGGCCCGATAAAGGGAAAATTGTGAACAAATTGTATATTATTGACAACACTTGCGTTGTCTTGATTAATTTTTTTTCGAAAAAAACAGACATGAAGTTCATTATTTTAGTCTCTAATTTAAAAGAGATATCACCTAACGTTTTTTCCTGAGAAAAAGAATATAAAAAAACTACGATGTAATTCTACTGTCAAAATACGATTCGGCCGAAAAAAGATACTAAATTATGCTTACGTGTTGAAAAATGGAGTAGGTCGGTATAATATCTTTTTTAATTTTTACACAAAGCTTGTTGAATCCTCCTGCTTGTGCCGTTTTCGTGTAGAATCCGTCAATGTTTTGGTTTGTGCCATGTGCTTTTTTTTCAACAAACAATTTCGCACATGCGCAAACGCTTTACCGAATGAGGTCACTGTGTAGGTCGTATGAATGTATGAATATTGTGCGGGTAAACATTGGATTCTTTACTGGATTCAAGAAAATAAAACAGCAACGTATTTTCTTCGTTCTAGGCTATGATATTATGAAAAATTTCAACTACAATTAGTATAGAACATCGAATATTGGCAACTTTTAATATAAAAAAAATTCAATTCTCACAGCCTGTATGCCTTTAACAATCTAAGAGACAATCTGTACGATCCCGCAAAAGATTGTAAACTCTCTATAACATTGTTGAAACGTAGATCTCATGGGAACTTATAATGGTAATGAATGTTGAAGAAAACATCGAAAGTCTATTAAATTTCAAGCCATTTTGGTAAAATTGAATAGACTATGATGAGGTATAATTTGCTTTGTAAAATAAAATCTTTACACTCTTCACATATGTGAGGGTTGACATTTTACTCACACGTAGAAAGCACTTGCATGACCGAATCATTTCATTAAGAGAGGAGGTCTAGGCTCATTAAACTTGTTATAGCTTCGCCACTTTTTATTGAAGTGCCTGTACCAAGCAAGGGAAATGAGCAGTCATGTATTTGTGTGTCATGGATATCGATAAAGCAAAACAAAAACACAACACTATATGTGATTGACACCACTATACGCAAACAAACAGAAATAATAAAAGACGAACGGAATATCGCTTTCATGCGGAAATCGTAATGGACATCACAACACGGAACACAAAACATAAAGACACATAATAGGACAACGAAAAGGACGAGCAACATGGAACTCAACAATGAATGTTTGTCCTGTTGTCCTATTGTTCATTTTCTCTTGGCCACCGTCTTTTGATTTAATTCTTTATTTATTTAACGAGGATTACCAACAGCCAATGGCTACGAGCGGTTTTTTTCGATTTACGTCGATTAACCCTTTGGTATCTTCAGATATTTCTTGTAGCTCTACTTTATTTTTAATAAAATTTAGTCCCATGCATAAATCATATGATTCGCAAGAAAAACAAACACTTCTACATGTTTCGAAAAGTGCAAATTTGACAAAGTAGAGCAGTTAGCATTCATCACCATTTACCAAAGAAAAGCCATTAAAATAAACAGTTAAGAAACATATTAACAATTCAATTCAACGAGCACGCGAAGGTTGCGAACTCTCTACATCATTGTTGAGACGTAGTTCTCATGGGAATCCTGAAATAGTGGTATATTATAAGTTCCCTGATGTCACCTTCATTAATAAGATATGGAAGAACAAACCATAGGTTTGCAAGGGGATGAAAGTGGCACCAGAACATTTTGTTTTTTGTTTTTTGTTTTACCAACTCAACCCCCGTATCCTTAATAATAACTGATAACAGTTTTAGTTATACATTATATAGATATGTATGTATATTTTCTGTTTTGTTTTTGTTGGTTTGATTGGTCCTTTTTGTTGTTGTTGTTAATGACAAATTCCCACCTATTTGTTATAGCTTCCTTTGCACCACTATGACATACCTCATTATCAAGTAAATCATGCTTACTTTGTGCTGTCTCTAACAACATTACTTATTGTGATGTTCTAATTCATTTCATCCATTTATCAAATAAACTTCAACCTCACAGAATGTCTCAATAACCTTTACTCTCACATCTATCTTGTTTTTACATCTGTTTTAATTGACAAAGCTAAACCTGCCAGTTACTTGATTATATAGAAGATACACATATATGGGGTAAATCTGCATAACATAAGCTTGAATGACTTTTAATAAAAAAATAACCCACATCATGGAACAGCATTTTCATAACTGTAGGGCATTTTCCATTTATTTTGTTGTATTGGAATACCAGGGAAAACATTCAAATGCAGTAATGTACACATGTTTCTAGAATAAAATTCTGAAAATAAAACCAGGGAGGGCGGGTGGTGTAGAAAAACCAACTCAAGCCCATCCACGAGAAAACATCCAACAGAGATGAAATAAACTCTAAAGCCTAAACTCAAATGATAAAGAGATCTGCAAGAGCGTGCTGATATCTTATACGTGAGAGGTACCATAAGGGAAGCTTAAATAGTGGTATATTACAGGTTCCCTGATATCACCTTCATTTATAAGATATGGAAGAACAAACCATAGGTTTGCAAATACATGACATTTCTGGCTAAAGAATAATTAATATAAAAGGTGCAAAATTTATTACTAAACTCTACAAATGGCATCGTGCTTGTTTCAACAAAACTTGTTATATATGACTAAAATATCATAGAAGGTAACACGAATGGCATTAAGTGTTTCTAATAATATAAAAAAAAATATAACAAAACTTAATTAATTCTAAGACTAAGGAAAACAAACTATCCAATGCTTAAAATCAATCCCCACCAAGTTAGAAGAAAACTCCTTAGTAATAAAATCTGGAGATTATTTACATTTGAAAAACAATTAGACACCTGGTTTAATTTTGACGTGCCTTTGTCTAAGTTTTCTGTCGCGTTAGATAAGGTCGATGCTGCCCCAGCGGGACTCAATATACTACCAATGTTAGCATAATGGTTAATCATATTTTTTGAATGCCATCCAATATGATTACTGATCTCTTTATCAGCAACTCCTAACATTCGTAAGGTGATAGAACAGCCTCGCCTACTACTATTTGAAGTTTCACCTTCGTAAAGATTGATAGCTGTCAAGTGTTTCCTTAACCTATCAGTCATACTCGTTGAAGTTACAGCTTTGTTAACGATTGATTTAGATTTTCCATCCATTGCTCGAAATAAATAACCTGTCCTTAAATCTATGTTTGTTTCCCCTGCGATAGACATATAATCTTTCAAATGTGAAACAGGACAGATGTCATTATCCTTGGATGGCAATAAAATAAAATTGTTTGGATTGTCAATTGATGCAACCTTACCGACAACTTGTGACACTAACAGAAGTCCCAGATCACCACCTCTGCCACCCGAGTGACAAATGACCGACATAACCTTCCTAATTTATCGAACATCATAGGAACTGCTTGCTTTCTAGAAATTTCTGAGCGAAATTGTTCCAAAGTAATAGCTTGTATATGCGTCTTTAACACTGGGGATAATGCTGGATTGCCCGTTAATAACACTGGATTCCACTCTTCAGAACGACCGATATCACGTAAAATTGCACGTATCTTTCCTAAAATGGTATCAACAGATTTTGCAGCTAATGTCTTTTTACAACCACAACCTTTGAGTCCTGGCATTCCCCGAAAAGAAAAAGTATCAATATGTAATTGTGTACGACCCGATTGTTCTTTGAATATTAAAAACTTTCTTATGTCATCGGGCATTGCGTTCATTAAATTGTTCCCTTTTTCCATTTTTTTTAAAAAAAATAGAAAATTCCGACTTCAAACTGCATTTTTGTTTAGAATAATTAGACGAATCCAATAAATCATCTAAATGTTTAAGCCGGGAATCAATATCAGACATAATATTATCACGGTTATTTTGATCACTCCTATTAGCCTGATTTCTCGAAATACCACAATTCTTACAAAAATTGTAATCAATATCATTAGTTGTCTCAAATTTATTACATAAAATGGAAAGGCACCGAAAGTTTTTCATATAAAAATCCTGAATTATTTTTTTTTAAATACATTACTATTACACACATCACTATCTGAATAATTCACAATCATTGAAGTCTTTTCCTATGATCAGCTTTCTCTACGTTAAATTCATAGACGAAAAATAGTTAGACAATAAAATACATGTTCTCTTTTTATGGTGTAAGTTTTGGTTTCCTGTTGAAAATATAGTCCCATTAATGAATAATTCATAATAATTGAAGCCTTTTCCTATGATCGGCTTTCTCTACGTTTAAGCCATAGATGAAATATAATTACAAAATGAAATACACGTTCTCTTTATGTTGTGTTATTTGTGGCTTCCGGTTGCTGTGATTGTAAGACAGTAAGCCATCAATATTTATAATTGACATGTTCAACATATATCTGTGTTTTGGGCTTTGTGATTTGTCTGTTAGTGAACTAATGTGCATGCAAAATGTGTATCTCACTAAATATTACTGATGCTATTTAACTCATCATAAAGTCAATAGTTATATAAAAACATTACACAGAGAACTAAAGATGAGCAATTGTGTAGAAAGGAGAAACCATTTGCAAGATAGCAGATATTAGGGACGGACCATTTAACTTCCAGGGGGGGGGGGCTATATTTTTTTTTCTAAAGAAATATTCTGATTCCCAATGTTGCTGAAAAAATATTCTGATTTTGGTGGAAGATAAAAAAAAATCTGATTCAGAGTTTTTGTCTTATAACCTAATGCTAAATTCTGGAAAAAAAATTCCCGCTTTGCGCGAAAAAAAGTTTCAGAACGAAAAAAAACCCATACCCCCCTTCCTGCAAGTTAAATGGTCGGTCCCTTATAAAAATGCATGAAATGTGGTGCTTTGGTTTTTGGTCAATAGTTTGTTTGGTAAAAGCTAACCATCTTATTGTCGTAGCAGTCACCAGTATTTAATCAATGGGATACATTTATCCTGTAGCATAGAAAGGTAATTTGCTGTCAACAGACTATCCATGTTGTTGATATTGGTCAAATTGTTGGCCATCACTGTTAAAACTTTCGCTTTATCATTTTTATTCTGTTCTCAGATACCGGAAGTTTGTTTTTTCATAATATATTTTATCATAGACTGTCTGGAGTACAGATGACAACATACGGGTAATTGTGACATGCATGATAGCCAGCGCTAATCCGGTGCTGAAGATTTTGTATATGACGAACATTCCAGCAATAAACATAAATTACAAAAAAAGGAGCATAATTCATATCTACTGAAACATGTACATTGACAACAATGCAAATTGGAGAACAATATTGTATACATTGCATGCATCTTTAATACTCCTGTATTTTTGTAGAGTTTCGTGTTGTCTATTCTAGTTATCTAACGATTAATTTGTTTATTTGCTTCATCTGTGGGGTCTAAATCTCTGAGTGAAAGCGAAGTACAAAGCCCAATGACCACCCCCTACAATCTGTGGGGTCTAAATCTCTGAGTGAAAGCGAAGTACAAAGCCCAATGACCACTCCCCTACACAGAAAGATGATATGAATTTACAAACCAATTTGCTGGTTAATTGCCGTATTATAACGAGAACATTTTAAACACTACAATATTTTCAGAAATATTTTTTTTATTTAATAGGTGACGGAGTTCCAGATATTTGTATAAATATTGGATATGAAAGCATGGCCAATTCAGAAATGGGAGGACGTATAGATAATCAAGAGACATCCATGGCTATAATGAGTAAGTAAAACAGAGTAGTTACAGATTATACTATCTAAATTTAGATTTGTTTAAATGGGAACAAATTAAGAAGTGTATACATTATAAGATGTCGGGATTCCCTGGTAGTTAGTCGTACAAATATTGTCAGCAGAGTTTTCCGCAAATTCGGATTATAAATTTGGGAGAAAAGATAAGATTTTGGATATCTGCTATTCCTGTGTTTCAATGATAACATATTTTAGCTCTAGTTTTTATTATGTAGATTTTGGAATTCCGTTATTATTTTATTTGCCTGTTATTTCAATGGATGTGTGTTTGTACAAAAAAAACTAACATTTTTCATCTTATTTTCGTTGTATTTCATCCATTGTTATCGCTCGGGATTAAGTGGTTGCGAAAACAATGTTATCGAGTTGAAAACATATGGTGTTCATGGATTATTTCCTAAGTAAACACCACTTACAATCTAAATCTATTTGTTTTATTTTTATTACACTATCTCTTTATATATGCGAATCATTCTCTGTTTTTTATGGCGCATCTTGGAATATTTAGCAACTCTCCGAACTCATCCCACATGGTTAGTCTTCCTAATGTATCAAGGCTGACATACCGTATTTCTTCTAATTAACGTCCCCTTCTAATAAACGCCCCCTCACTTAATTCTGCCAACAGAACATTTTTACTTCTAATAAACGCCCCCATTTCCATAAAAATAAATTAAGACCAGTAATCTTAGAACTTTAATTAGAATTATACAGTAATCGATTTGAGCTTTAATGAAAATTGTAAAATAATCGAACAATGCGTTCCAAAAATACCGGTAGTTCCGCTAATTATGCACTTTGCTACACATGCTACATGTATATCGGAAAATAAATCAATAATCTACACTCTAAATCTATCTATCAATGAACTACGGTAACTATTCTAAACTAAAACTAAGTTTTTTCATAAAGATTTTATACAACTGGTAAAAGCTACACATCGTTAATGTCCGTCACTGTCATAATCGGATTAATTTTCCTCTTCCAATTCTGAATTTATTTCGTTTTCACCATCGCTGATTTCGGTGTTTTGTTCGTTGAATGACGAAACGTTTGCTAAAATTTCCTCATCCATTCTGACGTCCTCTTCGTCGAATCCTTCAAATGGATCATCGTCGCCTTCATTTTGAAATAAATTATCTTCACTGCCGTCCAAGGCATTCGAGATTCCACATTTTTTAAATGATTTACGTATTATGTCAGGAGAAATTGCATCCCAGGATTGTTTGATCCATTTCAGAATTAAAGATTTAGAAGGAGCACGTCTGTTGCCACCTTTGGTTTTCTCTACAGGTCCAGAAAATAGCCATTCATCATACATTTCTGATAAGTGCGACTTAAACGGTTTATTCCATGAAACATCAGCCGGCTGTAATTTTGATGTGCATCCTCCGGGAATAACACACAGATCCGAGTTGTATTTCATTCGGACAGACTCCTTGATGGATGGAGTTATATGTGCCCTAAAGGCATCCCAAACGAGAAAACGGCGTTTTTGGTTATTTAAACCCCAAATTCTTTTCAACCAAAAGTTAATGCTTTCTTCGTTTGCCCAAGACTTTTTTCCCGATCCACACATAAACACTACCACACCGTTCGGAACTTCATTTTTTGGTAGTGGACGGACACCAGGTAGGTGAACAAGAGGAGGTAGTTTTGTTCCGTCAGCATAAGCAGCGAGCGTAACAGTAAGTCTTTCTTTTTCATGGCCCGTTGTTGCCACACGCACCTCCTTTTCCCCACGTTCAGCTAATGTTGACTTTCCTGGCATTTCGAACCACACTGGGGTCTCATCCATATTGCCTATTTCACTGGTTTCATATCCACGAAATCTACGCATCCGGATAACAAAATTTAAAAATTTGTCGACACGATCGTCTACTATGGATGTTGAATGTTGTGCGACATGTGTTGACCTTCTGAATGTAATTTTATGTCGTTTTTTGAATTTGTCAAACCAGCCAAGTGATGCTTTAAACGACTGACTGCCGTTTTCTTTATGTAGTCTTAATGCCTCCGCTCGCATGGCCTTTCCTGTAACACGAACACCAGCATCTCGTTTTTCACGAAACCAGGCCATCAGTTTATTGTCAATTTCCTTATAGCGGACATGTTTACCCCCACCTGGTAATCTTTTCTGACTCTTTTGTCCATTTTCTATTGCAGATTTATTTTTACACCATTCTCGCACGCGTTTTCTGTCAATTTTAAATAGTTTTGCTGCCCCATGTTTTCCTTTTTGCTCTGCAAACTGAATAACTTTAAGTTTGAACGAAAACGTGTATTTAGTCTTTTTTGCTGAAGTCTCCATTATTTTAACAAAGTTTTCAATTTCTCTATATCGGTATTACTTCCAGAAAATGTATATGTGCACGGTACTTCAAGTCCAATGTTAAAAAATTTATCTCCCGTAACAGTCACGTTTATGTTTCCTCCCCGTCTTAAAAAATAACTAAAAATCTTGCTAAACTCTATCGGAACATGCCCAACACACTGTCCTGGATTCCCACGCTGAAGAACGAGTTTTACTGAAAATTTATCATTTGGATTGTTTTCCTCTCTTTCACATATTAGTTTGTCTCCAATTTCGTATTTCCACACATTTTTATAGACATGGTAACCCCTGATAGAACTATTAAAATTATATTCCATAGATTCAATAGACGATTATCAAACACGTTTATAAGAATTTACATCACCTGGATTGTGCTATTTATAGATAACAATGAGACAACCGACACACGTGTAAAATTCTATTGTCTGTTTCACGAAGTCAACTTGGAAATTTTTTCTCTAATTAACGCCCCCCTTTTGGAAAATGTCAACGCCCCCGGGGCGTTTATTAGAAGAAATACGGTAATTACCAATACTAAATATATGCAAAAAAAAGAAGATATTGAAACAGTTTATCTTACCTGATCTAGGCATATCCTCTACACTGACGCACAAGCTTCACTTCCAATTGGAAGGGTTAAGGTCAAATCTTATAGGTGACCTTGACCCTTGACATTGCACCTTGTTATCTTAGTGTTCTCGGAAACCGTAATTGATAGAGTAAAATATTGAAAAGCTGAGTAGCTCTCTTTTTTTCTTCTTGTATGCTAATTTAGTTATAGCTACATACATGTATATATTATGTATAAACTGAAGAAGTATTTAATTATTATAATATCGAATCTTGTTGTAAAATGATCCAACCAGTCGTTCAATAGTACTGCAGACAATCACATACGTTTTATCAGTTACATATTTGTCGTTACCCATATACAAAGTTATTGTGATAATAAATCATCAATCCAGCAAGTCGTGTTTTGGAAATACTGTAGTTTGGGAAATATTACTGTGTGTGTGGTTCTACTGATTTATCGAACTAAAAAAGATAACTGATCCATATAAATTTAATTCTAAAAAGATAGCGCGTCTCATAGTATATTTTTTCTGCGTTACTCCTAGTTTAATATTTACCGTAAGCTCATTCCCTATGTGTAAATTAGTTAATTCTAAAAAAAAATAAGAATGCGACTCTCTTCATCTGTTAAGTTCGTTCAGTAATTCATTTCCCTAAAAAGGCTACAGACACTGTGTTTATTTATCACAAGACTATAACATTGTATCATAAAATGTACAATATAAAATGCTTTGTGACTTAATCTAGCCGGATAGAAACATCACCAATTTCTATGACAGATGTAAGCAAACAAAAACGTTCCAAACACTAGGCAATATGTCGGTCATAAGTTATCTTACGATTTTGAGCGTACCTGATGAAGAATATTCCAGAAACGCGTCGTGCGCATTAATTTTGATATCTACGTTTTTATTATTATTATGTCAGTCAAATGCTCGCTAGGGCTTGTATTTGTTATTTTGACATTCCGTATATAAAACTTATTATTATCTTATCTTATCTTATCTTATCTTAATGCTAATTCACATCATAAAGTACATGGACTTTGGACAGTTGTGTATCCTTATCTTCAGTCGTATACAACTTCTTTTTCCTACTTGTTGCAATTGACAGAAAATGTCATATTGAAGAATTCAATTTACGCTATCCCAAGAAATATAAATATTTGATATCTTACAATTCTTGGTTTCTAAGACATATAACAACGCACAATCACTAAAGTCAAAAATGGCGATAAAGATTTTATTAGTTTGTTCTACATTTGTTGTTAAGACGAAAAAGGTAATATATAGGCGGGATAATTACAATTGCCAAGAGACATTTTAACGTGCGAACATGCTGTGTTGTCAGTTGAATTCTTATGTCGATGACTTTTTTCTGTCGTAAATATTTTTTATCTTTTAAAAATTGTTGACTTCTGGCTGTTATATTATGATTTTAGAAACATTCTTTGTAGCATGGTAATTTAAAATAGGCTTTAACAAAATCCTATATTGAAGTACTATGTTAATTATTTCATTTGTTTGCCTTAAAAGCTATTGTATGGGTTACAGTACTTGCACAAATTCAATGTCTATAGTGGCATGCCGTATGTAGATAATAGTCACAGTTGTATATCAGACAGAATATGCACATAATGGAAGACAATTCAAAATAATACTGCAAGCCTATTACTGTTCGTGGATCCACAGTTCTGAGAAATTGGATTTAACATCGAGGATTAAATTTTCCAGATGACCGCTCTTTAATTCAAACTCTTTATTGTTTTAATGGTTGAAAAGAAAACGGATGTAAATTTAACCTTATTGCATACTAGTTAAAAATAATGCAAACTTCTAAAACCTATTCTGATATATGGTCAAAGCAATCTAAGATCACATATGAACAGTAATTTAGATTTTGTTCATTATTTTTAATTTATCAACTTCTTTGCTCTCTTCCTTTCTGGTGTTACTATGGTTACCTTCTATCTCATTGCATAGTAAGATATCGTTTTTCTACCAATATAATGTTTTAATATAAGAAATAATAAAGGAAGCAACAAAAATCTAATAGGGACCGTCATGGCAGTGATCGAATGGTAGTTGGATTTACAACTACCAATGCAATCAGTTCCTATCACCACTAAAGTTGCGAGTTCGAATCCCGTTCATGGCGAATGATACTCGATACAACCGTATGTGATAAAGTTTGTCATTGACTTGCGACAGGGTGGTTTTATTCGGATGCTCCGGTGTCCTCCACCAATAAAACTGACCGCCGCGATATAGCTGAAATAGTGTTAAAGGTGGCGTTAAACACCATAGCCCTACATCCCCAAAAACATCTAATAACATTATATTTATTTTAGATATTTTCAAAATGTCTCCAGTCTATGTATTAAACATGACAAATGTTTAACTATTTCCTAATTAACGTATGCCTCTTCAGAAATCAATTTATGTCTTATAAAACAGATTCACGCTACGAATCTAGACTAGTAGTGTCCCAAAGCTCTTAATATGACTGAACAAGACATATGACCTGTCCAAGTAATTATATTTTCTTTAGACGGTAACTGTTCAGATCGTTTTGCTCAAATTGGTTCATACTATTACACACTGCAACATATTCCAAACATAAGGCAGTGATTTAAAATGCGATTGACGATATGTCTTTGTACAGCAACGTAGAACTGACACAACTAGGCTACATGGCGGGCATAAAACTCAAAATTACAGTAGAACGTGTCAACATTTAGAAAAATACTTAATAGTTTTTGAATATATTCGCAATAATTCTACAGTCAATGGATGTTTAAAGCATCTTAGATATTATCTTATCTGTGCATGTGTGATCGAAGGGACAATTAGTGAATATGATTAATATTATGCAAAATAGGTCTATGTTTAACGTAATCAGATTAAAATCAGATCCATCATTTGAACTCTTTTACTGATATGTCACGGCGTTGGAGATCTGAGAAAATCTTATTAAAGATCACATGCGAGTGACATTACTTTACCATCTAATGAAAATAGCGATTGCGAGTTGCGAGTCTATGAAAGTGCTACTAAACTGCTGTGCATGCTACGGGCAATCCGATTAGCCAAAAAAGGTCATACACATATATATCTTATCATTATATATTCATGACATAAGGTTAATCAATATGAACCGTAATGGGTTTCTTCAGGTCTTTCACGAAACGAAATATATCAGTAAAGAAGAGCAAGTGAGATATCTAATTTTAGATTGTATATAACGTTTCCAGGTTTGCATCCGAATTTGTAAAACGTAAATTTGGGTTCGAACATACATTTTTTTATACAATCAAATCCATAATAAAAAAATCATAGCTGAATAATTATTTCTTGCATAATATGTGTGTGTGCTACACACATGCCCAATTTACAACTTAAATATTGACCCCCATATTTAAGCAATAAATAAGAGAGTATTGATTTTATTCTTATGTATTACTATGCACTAATATAAAACAAATTTAAAAAAAACATCTTTATCTAACTGAAGCTACAAAATTAATTAACTGATGAAAAGATATCAAGAAATTGACATACACTTGAGTGTTTTTGTAAAATCAGAAATGAAATGAAATCATTTAATGTAGTTCCCCCATTTTCATACCAACAAATAGATATGTAATGAATTCACTTGTAAGTACAATACACAGCAACCATTTGTAACAAATAAATAGATAAAAGAATATTTAATGAATATTAAATTACATAATGTAGCAAACGTCAGATTTTGATATAATTTTCATTTATTTGAATCATGAAATAATATTATGAAGCGTTTGATACCATCAATACGTGTTCAAGTGAACTGACATATACTTAATATTAAGTCGGTTATATAAACTGCAACTCATCGATTATGGCGCAATCAATACTAGATATATCAATACATTATGAGAACGTTTGGACTTGTAAGTGATTAAAAATACATCTTTAAAAACAGATTAAGAAAACATATACAAACACAATGAACAGTTTGAAGCTACCAATGGGAGGTAATCAGAAGTCATAAATCGACAGACAACACAATGGCCAAATAAAAAAGGACAAAAGGACAAACAATGATCTACAAAACACTACACAGAAAACCAAGAGATCGAGCAACATGAACCCCACTAAAAACAGGGGGTGAACTGATGTGCTCCAGAAGCGTAAGAAGTTCCTGCTCCAATAATGGCACCCGTAGTGTTACTGTTGAACGATACGAACCTTATCTGATATAGAAATCGTATTGAACACCAGTATGCCTAAATAAATACAAATACAAATAAAACTTGAACCTCCAACAAAACAAATGGAGTAAAGAAATCGTGTTTATGCTGGCAGCGAGCATCACATCACTGATCTTTCGTGGTAAATCTCACCTATACAATATTAAAATATAATTGGATAAAGCCGTTGTTAAAGTACTAAATTCGTGCAAAATAATTTAGTAAACGCTGACCACTACTGTTTACAGGACATAAAAATACAAACGTTAGCAAAAGCAAGAAATATGACCTCACGACAGGAACAAAGTACTATGCGAAGCCTAGGAGAAAACTGATAGTTTGTTATAAACGTGAAGCATTTTCTCTGCAGCCACGGATCTAGATCAACCAAAACATATTGGTTTTCTACTTGACACCAAAGACAGTTGCCAACATAGCATACACGAAACACGCCCCCCTGACGAATGTTACGTTTTATGTGTCAATCGAAAAATAAGAGATGGTAGCCACTGCATCAGAGACAACAAAGTTTGAAACTAAATTTTTATCGCATGTTCATTAAATGGTTCAATGGTTTTTGTGTGAATCGAAACAATTCACTTTACTGCAATAAATGAATATTCATTTATGACGTCACGGACTAATGGTTTTCAGTGATGTGAAACATAGCTTAGATCTCTTAGAAGTCCAATGCAAAAGAATGTACCGACATGCATTGTTTGAACTTTGCATTTGAATTTAAAATATTGAAAAATAAAAGTGAACGCAGATGACTAATACAGTACTTTTCTAATAGTTTCATACATCCACTTTTAACGTTTTAAAAGGTATTAACAAATATTTAGTAGTTTTTAAGATGTTGTATGTTTATATATGTGTTTTAGTGGTTTTGTTTTGGCCTGTGTTTCTACTATTTGTTTATTTTAATTTTAAGCGGTACATCTGCAGCCTTTCAATTTAGAATTTCAGCTTAAACAATAATTTAATATAAACTCAAGTCGTCGAGGCTAAACTAATAACATTGTTTTCTTTTTCAGGATCTAACAGAGTGGCTACAATTTTTCCTGTGTTATCACTATTATTGCTGGTGACTGGCTTTACTGTCAGTGCGATTGGAAATATTCGTCGTGATATTAAAACATTAATAGGATCCGTTGTGTATATATCTGGAGGTATTGTAAACATTTACATAATAGTCTAAATTGTAATCCCTGTAGGATAAATCAATTTGTATTGTATAATGTCTACAAAGTTGTTTATGCTGTAGATCGATTGTGACAATTAAGTGATCAGTAGACGTTAGAGAGATATAAAGACAATATAGCAATACAAAAATAGAACAAAATAAAACAACGGACCTCTTGGCTTCGGTCAGTACAACCCAGATCTAATACAATCGATTGGGTTGGATTTGGGTTTATGGTGTTTAATGTCACTTTCAACAATATTTTAGCTATATTGTGGAGGAAACCGGAGTTCCCGGAGAAAACCACCGATCTGCCGTAAGTCACTGACAAACTGTATCACATAATGGTGTATCGAGTACACCTCGCCTGAGCTGGAATACAATAGGAAGACAGGAATACAGAACTACAGGCATATTTGTATGGTGTGTGGTTGATATAGATGCTTCCATACTATTGTCTGTATTGTTTCAGCCACGTCATGCTCAAAATACCAAAATTTAGCAATACATGTAAACATGAACATATTATGTACACCACTGAACACCACCCATATATATTGACCAAAACGATAAAAAAATAAGAAGAATGAAAAAAACAAACAAACAAACAAAAAAAACAAAAAAAACCCAACAAATTGTTTAAACGTTTTTCTTTATGTACGGTATTCAGTTTCACAAACTCAGTGTACAGGATTAATTGTTTTAGTTGTGTTTATGTAATTTAGGGACGGATTGCTTGACCACTAGTTCAAGTTAATAATGAATACTCTATTGGTTATATTAATTTGATAACCAAATTAAAAATAAATCAACAGCATTGATATAAAAATATATCACTATGATTAAGAGAAGATATGGCAGATGCCTTTTCTGGAACCTTGATGGTTATTGCAGAAGTGGGTCATGTTCTCTAAATTGAATATCTGCGTCTTTATAACGACATTAGAAGCTTCGATAATAAATTGTTTTCTTGAAAAGTTCTTGACATTCTCTGAAGAGAGACACCTTTACACGTATTATTCATGTTCATACTTCAATGTTTTTGTTTGTTACATTAGAAACGATTAGTGCACGTTCCGTGAGATATTGTAGTCTGTAAATGATATATCTCATCCTTTAAACCTTGGTTTCCCGAGGGATTATTTAAGCCTATATATTAGGATATAGAAAAACCATAATTTTATAGACCATACGTCCTATCTGAATGATGAGTACGTTTTCTTTAAAGTAAGAAATGATATGACTCATTTTACCCCTATCTTAATATGAATTTATAATAGTATGTTGCATATGAATAAGTTATAAGTGTTTGATACATTTCTTTGGTAGGAAATTTAACTTCAATGTTAAATTAATATGAGGCAGGTGCAACCGGAAACGCTCCCGAAGAACAGCAATTTTTCTTCCTGTTTACAAAATATCAAGCTTAAAAATAACACTACCTAAAACTCTGCAGCTGAAAACTTTGAATTTCATGCAGCAGACGATCACAATGAATGAGAATGCGCAGTGGCAAATGATTAAAGTTTCGGTGTTATTCGCTTTGAGTTCGGGATTTTCAGTTTCATTGTTTCATTTTTATTTGAAAAAAAATCGACTAGAGGTGTATTGTTCTGTATTTCTTCTTTTTTCTCGTTGCATCGATCACTTTATTTGCTACTCGCGTATTGTTTATATTGGAGATAGCTTAGGTCACGTGATTTGTCTTTTAATTTATTTCCGGTTGGCAGCCATGTTGTTGAACATTTTAAAGTGCATTAGTACGTATTCATACTTCTACCATTAACGGTCCCTTCGGGAGGGTATTAATATTCTCATTGAATTACTGGAGAGAACAACAGAAAAACAAAAACATTACAACGTTTTGCTATTCTTGATAATTCAATAATGCTGGCTACCCTTGTATATCAAATAAATATATATATGATTTCCTTTCAATATCAAAAGAATACAAGCTAGATATAAGAGACCACAGTATAATATAGATGATTCATTGGTATGTAAACTCATGCATGGTGATAGGTTGGCAAAACGTCCCTTATACGGGTCCTTATAGTGCAACGATCTGGAATTTTGAGGGGAAAAAACAATTCTATCGATATACAAGCAGTTTTTGCATTTTCCATATCTTTAAAACAACAATTATGTCTGACAAATTTGTAAGTGCTACGCAGAACATGTAACTTTTAAACGGTAAAATAGGAATTTTAATTATAAGGGGTTAGGGATAGGGTTATAGTGTTTAACCCCTCTTTCAACAATATTTCAGCTATATCGTGGCTGTCAGTTTTATTGGTGGAGGAAACCGGAATTCCCGGAAAAAACTATCGACCTGCCGCAAGTCACTCACTAACAAACTTTATCACATAATGTCGTATCGAGTACATCTGGCCATGAGCGCGATTCGCACTCGCATATTTATATTAACCATCAAGGGGGTAATAAGTAATACAATAGAGGTCAACGACCTACTGTTTGTCATACATTATTCTAATATCTGTTATTCAAACAATTAATTAAATTAAAAACGAAATCAAGTCTTAATGACTTCCAAACTTCATTCAAGTAAAATTCTTTCAAATCAACGATTCTTACTATTTAACAAATTGGTAAACAAATTAAAAAAAATAATGATAAATAAAAACACTAAATTCATAAATTGAAGAGAACACTAGGTCAACCATAGCCTATGCTTTCCTTCTGTACCATTTAACACCACAGACAATTAAACAGTGCGTTACTGTTTCAGATTTAACCATTTTTAACTGTTTTTTGTCAGTTTTTCTTTTTCTTACAAAATATGTCAACTAGCTTTTTCGTCGTATAGAAAGTATATGCGTTCGATTCCGGTTTCACCATGCAATAGAAGAGAAAATATGAAACTGAAAAAACGGGGATGGTCTCACAAGGTTGAAAGTGTAGGACAACATATCGATAGATAAAAAACATATCACTGAATATAGCAAATCAAATATGTGTCCTTCTCAGCAATGTCTGTTGATATCATTTATCATAGTCTTTCGAACGGAATTAAAGTATATGTACCATCAATGGCAATTGCTCTCAGTTAACTAGAAAACAGAATATTAAATCCTGACCCGCGGAAAGGGGAGCTTCCTCAAGTTTCTATTTCTAATATCAGATCAATACGGTTGTCTCGAATCATGTCAATTCCGACCACGTTCCGTCTTTTTCGTGTCTTGACGTCTGAACTAATCGGCAGGCGACTTCCGGTGTTTACGCTATTACTGTGACAACGTCAGCATATCATAGTCGTAGATGCGGTAGATTATAAGTAATTGTAATATGGAGACGCCAAGGAAACGGCTGAATAAATACTGGTGTTCGGTACCCCACTATCTGTCTGATATCAGAAATATATACATAAAGGCAGATCTTTTTCCTTTCATGATGCCGACAGCCGCAAATAAAGAAAGAAAACAAATTTAATTTTAAAGAAGTAATTGTCTCTGCATTGAAGTCTTTGATACAAATAAAACAATATAATTGATATCTGTCTTTTACAGAAAATGTTAAGATTTTTTTAAGTTGATGATCGAACGTTAAAACGGCACAAATCGATTGGAGTTTTTGTTGTGTACATTGACACCGGAAGTTCAATGCCGATTAGTCCATCGAAATCACGTGATCTGGCCGACGAAAATAACAAAATTTTGACGGAATGGAAATGGTTCGAAACAACCGTATTGGTGCTGTATGTGCAGACTTTTACTTAAATTAGTTTTCAAAGCTATAGGCATTACTTTTCCTTAATATCCATTGCACTTTAACGTCGTAATTTTAAATTGCAATAACATTTTTACGTGACAAGTATAAATGAATTCTAAATATACTTGCATGGAGTAAACAAAATTTATTTAATATACTCCGACCAAGTAAGCAGATAGGAATGGTCCCGCAATGTCCTTTGCATGTCATAAAGAACATAACATTGACTTTGCACAATTTATTATAGCTTGAATTGCATTAGTCCTTTTAAGGACATTAACACAGAGTGAAGTAGGAATTGCTTACCTTTTTGGGGCACCTGAGTTTAAACTCGGTGCTTAGTTGGGGTCGCGTTGCGCAATCTTTTGTTGTCTGTGTAATGTTGTGTAGATCGTTGTTTTTCCTTTATACCTTTCCTTTGGGGCTTGTATTGTCTGTCCTCACTTCAATTATTTCTGTCGTTTGATGTTAGTTAATTTGACGGTTATTGTAATGTATTGGGTATGTTATTTAGTATTATTCAACAGTTTAGAGTGTATCGCATCAGTTCAATGTTTATAGATATTATTACATAATGATTTTATTTAAACAATTTTATTGGCCATCATGCTGTCACCTGACATTCCGTAAAATTTGATATTGTTTGATTAAAACTCGTATTGACTTGGTTTCACTTTCACTTTCACTTTTCCTTTTAATGTAATAAAGCAATTACAATCTTTTGTATCGGTCAATACAAGTTTTTATGGACCTTAGAAATCAATATTCACCTCAGCGTAAAGGCTTCAGTGAATATCGTTTTTAAGGTCCATAAAAACTCGTATTGACCTCAACAAAAGACTATAATTGTATAATATTAACTTGAACAAAAGCACAATCGGATATTGATTGATTAACGTTTAAAACCTACAAGGATCTTGGATTTCATTTGATTAATTCTGTAAACACAAATAAACGTTGTCATCAAATCGTATCGTATAAGCAAGGTCTCCACAAAAATGAAATCATTGAGGAAATAGGTTTGAAATTAATGTTTATTGATTATTTCTTTGAGAACTGTTCTGACAGTGTAGTATTTTTTGTTTTTTATCTTAATATTATTACTTACTAACGTAAAGAATAGCTGTTTTATTTTAAGAAATGATATCTTTCTATTTGGTTAGACAAGAAACAACAATACTATCCATATATGTAAATAGTTTGATAATTATTTCTACTATGTCGGATAATCTAATAGACGGCAGTTTACAACGATCATGGTAACATTCCCGGTGAAATAAGTATCTGACGGTAGCATTATCATCAAGATACTCATATGGCCTCGATATAACTGATCGTAACTTCGACAAAACCTTTAACTGGAAACATAAATGTGAAGATATATTAAATTCGAAATATATTTGCACAATTTTGATTCACGATATTACCATGATTAAAACGCAATCGTAACTACTCGGCCATTCTCGCTACCAATCGTAACTACTCGGCCATTCTCGCTACCAATCGTAACTACTCGGCCATTCTAGCTACCCTGCAAATAACCTCGTATGCATTAGGCGTATAAATCGCACTACTTTTCACATTTCAGTTACATGAAAGTTTGATAAAGTTATATTTTAAACAATTTTCTATATTTCAATTAAAGTTTTAATTAGTTTTGCATGATTAGATTTTACTTAGTATGTCTTCCATATTGGATTTTCGTGGACTATATTGTTGTGCGGCTTAACTTAACTTAACTTCCGGCAAACAATTTAAGAAGAATTTCTACTATATACGTACGAGGTTATTTGCAGGGTAGCGAGTAGTTACGATTGGATTAAAACGTAGATATCCAATTTAGTGCGCACTACGCGTTTTGGAATAACCTTCATCAGTTTGAATAATAAAATCAATTGCGATAACGATATGAGCTTGCATTAACATTGGTTGTATTAATTCTAAACCCCTAGAAAAATGTAGCATGATATGTTTATATTCAACATTTAATTACATGTAGATATCAATCATATACTTTATTTATTTACAGGTCTAATGTTTGCTGTAGGTATAATTCTGTATATATCGGCCATAAACGATGAAGTTGGACACCGTTCATACAACGATAGTGGGGACTTAATATTCCATTATAGATATGGGTGGTCGTTCTATTTTGCCGGGTTGGGTTTTCTATGTACTATGCTATCAGCAGTGGTACAAATTTCATTGTATATGAAAAGAAATTCTAGAAAAGATGACATGGTGAAAATAATTCCTGGTTTAGATGACGTTCTTAATAGTCCGGAAGATGAAATCCCGGGAGGGGAATCAAATCCTACGATAATACTGTAACACTAGAACACACCATCACATGAAATTGAAAAACAATCTAAGAGATGAGATATTGATAAATATTTCAGTAACGATATTATATTTATGCCAGAAATGAGTTGTATTCCAATGAGGATTTGTTGGTGAAGGCAATACTTCTAATCATACCGATCTCTCAGTTTGACGTACTATGCATTAACCACCTATTAAACAAGGTCACGATTATATTACTTCTGTTGATTTACGTCCATTCATCGATAAAAACCATCAGCAATCCATGATTCCTTATTTACAAAAGTATCATAAACAATTGCTGCGATTACTGTATTGCTTCGGAACAAGAATCATAAAAAAGCGACCCAGCCTTGATCTTTACCGACTAATCGGTCTGATGATTACCACGTGTTGGTGAAGTAGCATTTTATGACCGCGGATGGTTCCGAATGTCTGTCAAGAAGATGTGCGCATATTCAGGGAGTAAATAATAATATAAATATGATTTTTTATTATATTAGATGCTAAAAAATATCGAATGGTTCCGGGTGAATTTTATGGACGTCTCAGCTTCTATTAAAACGGTAGAGACAGTAATGTCACCAACCTGTAATGACAAATATCGAAATAAAAGATGAGAATGTAATATTATATACGTCCTACAGCACATACAATGCACAGATAGAAAAACAATCAAGCTGTCAATGTGCTAAAACTAGTTGAGAAAATTCCATTGATTTGTTAATATATGAAGTGTCATGGACCATATATAATTGATACCATGAAATATCTCATATTTATTACAACACACCAAAATATGATGGCTTATCACTGGGGGATCGATGCGTCATTGAATGTAAAGTAGAAAGTGTTAGAGATTGCCGAATTAAGACTGGTAGACATTAAATTATACCGCCTGACGTTAATACTACAGAATAACGAGTTATTCCTATGTGAAATTGCAAAATCAATATTACTAATGGAACATTACTATTACCATTTTAACGCCACAACGAAATTATTTGAAATATATGGTATTATTATGTCTATATTTGCTTGACTTATCATGGAGATCTATAAAATTTTACGGATTGGCACAAGATGTTATAACTTGTAATGCCTATATATCAATTGCATAATATTTTAGCGATAAAACACGAGTCCCACGACAGGACATTGAAACACTCAATGTAAATGTCGTATCAACCATTATGTTTATTATAGAGGTTTTATGATTCATTTCATTGCTGTTTATGCATTTTTGGTATAATCTAAAAGACAATTTATAGTACATACAAAAAATGTACGTGTTTTATTTGCATTTAATTATAATAAAAGTTTGAAAATATCAAAGTGGTAATCAGAAGCTATAATTCGAAGAAGGACACACAATACAATGGCCAAAACGAAAAAGGACAAAATAAACAAGAAATGGTCGACATAACAAAACAGATAATTCTGTTGATTTAGCAAGGCGACCCCCCACCCCATCGGGGGAAAAAGCTATTTCTGTTCCACTAGTGGTGCCCGTCGTATTGTTCTTGTTACAAACACGGTGATAAGTTGTTATCTTATATTATAGAGTCCCTGTGTTATATTTGGACGAGTATTTCTAGAATTGACTTTGTTGAGTAGTCAAACAACACATGTTTAACACCTATTGATTACACGTAACAGTTCTGAGTAGTCAAACAACACATGTTTAACACCTATTGATTACACGTAACAGTTCTGAGTAGTCAAACAACACATGTTTAGCACCTATTGATTACACGTAACAGTTCTGAGTAGTCAAACAACACATGTTTAACACCTATTGATTACACGTAACAGTTCTGAGTAGTCAAACAACACATGTTTAACACCTATTGATTACACGTAACAGTTCTGAGTAGTCAAACAACACATGTTTAACACCTATTGATTACACGTAACAGTTCTGAGTAGTCAAACAACACATGTTTAACACCTATTGATTACACGTAACAGTTCTGAGTAGTCAAACAACACATGTTTAACACCTATTGATTACACGTAACAGTTCTGAGTAGTCAAACAACACATGTTTAACACCTATTGATTACACGTAACAGTTCAGTGTGGATTACAGGTTCAAAGGTTACAAATTTATCGCAATTTATAAAAGTCTTGTAGAAATATTTTTGCACTAGAAAACAAGACCGGATTTATTAATGTTTAATAACACCTTTAATGATATTTAATAACACCTTTATGGATGTTTAATAACACCTTTAATGATATTTTAGTAATATAGTAACGGTTGGGCTGATTGACATTGGACACTGGAATACACAGAGATAACCATCAATGTTTCGTAAATCACTTACAAGAAGAGTTTGAAGATACCAAAGGGGTATTAAGAATTCATAAATCAAAGAAGGACAGACAACACAATAGCCAAAAGAAAAAAGACAAACAACGACCTACAAAGCATACACATAAAGCTAAAGATCGAGTAACACGAATCCCACTAAAAACCGGAGGTGACCTCAGGTGCTCCGGAAGGATTAAAAAGTCCTGCTCCACTAGCGGCACCCATTGTGTTAATCTAGTTACAAACCCGGTGATAAGTCATGAATGAGGAAAGGACAGGGAAGTGTTTACGACAAGTGGAACATATCCGTCGTCATTTGTGACACAAATATTCCGTAATGGTCAACCAAGTCATGGTGACGATCGTAAAGCTTTCGAAGTGATGACTTCAACCTAACCAATAGGAACCCTTGGTTCAGTAGCTTTCTTGTCAGCAGCAACCCTCTAACAAGGAAATCCTGGAGTATCGTATCAACTGAGAGATATATACTCCACATGCAGGTGCTGCTGGAATGTTGCTACATATAAATGGAAAGCTAACGAACTTAATTAGATAATAATATAAAGGTTTGTCGTATTATATGAAATCAGGTAGGACTCGTTTCTAATCTACTTCCTGCTTACTAATGACATGTACTTGTCCTTAATATAATGAAGAGCCATTTTATTTCTTGGATGTTTCCCCAAACTACAAATATAGCTTCTCCGTGCTACCTATCATGCTTTATTTAGGTTAGTTATACCATACACAACATATAATATGCACTCCATTACTGACAATGTGTACTAATTTCTTTTGTACTGCAAGTGAGAACACGTATTGTAGTATCTTTCCATAGGAAAAGTTTGAACTTACCAGAGGGGTAATCAGAAGCCGTATCTCGACGGACAGACAAGACAATGGCCAAAGCCGTATCTCGACGGACAGACAAGACAATGGCCAAAGGAAAAATGGACAAACAACGATCTTCAAAACATTACATATAAAGATCACTACGAACATACGTAATCAAAGCTATATATAGGATATTCATACTATTTACAGCATTGCATAATTGATTGATGATCTAATTCATGTTTACATACATATATTATTTGTGCATCTGTAATGCAATAATGGCCTACAAAATAGATACCCTCAACAATATGACAAACTCCTCTGACAAAAGTTAAGATCAAAAACACAATAGAAAAAGATAGAAACCTAGATTTTTGTTTAGGACATACAAACAAACATGGCTAAACCAGATAATGGGCTTACAAACAATCCGTGGTGACAGTTAGATATACAGTGGGCTGTGTTTTACTTCTATATACTGTAATCAACAGAAATGTAAGCTTTATCTCTACTGTACTGAAATCTTCAAATATCACTGAACATTGAATTCCATAGTAAATATTAATAGTTTAAGAAACATTGAAATTCAGATTGTAAGAATGTATGTCAAACAATGAAACTCACATTTTCTAATTGTCGGAGGAATAGTAATATCATTTTCCTTCAAAACAGTTCAATCAAATATAACAAACTTAGATTGACATTTAATATATCTGTACACCGTTGGTGTTTGTTGGCTTAATGAGATGTTTTTTTTTCTATTTTCAAAGCATTGTGTCAAATCGACATCATTAGTACAAGTTAAGCATCCATCACATACATTTAATGTATCAGTAAACAAAATAAACTAATGGATAAAACATGATATTGTATAACCACAGCTCTTACATTATCTAGTCAAGAATTAAATGACTCTTTACATTACTATGTTCCAAATCTATGTTACATATTTCGAAATATTATGAAATCAACTTGAGCTCCTTCTATAAATTGTTTTAGTTTTGATTTAATCTATTAAATGGGATTATTTTTCAAAATAATTGTTCACTTCAAATGAGGCATGACGAGCACCAACCACGATGAGGTTTTCTCAATTTGATAGACAAGTTGTGTTTCTAGCTAGCTAAATAACTATCCAAACTTTTAACATACAGGTAGTATTGAAAAGTTAGGAATGCATTTAAGCACAAAATACCCCCTCTAAAAAGTTGTTTTAACCAACACATGTTGAATGGTAATCATCACCTTTTGATTCTCAAAGATATGTGATCATCAGAATGCTACCCTAACTAGGAATTAGTAGTCCTTATAACAAGGAAATCAAACAGATATAGATACTTCCAACCATCTAACTGATGGAACCGTCTTTTCATCTTTGATTTAACCCGTAAGTAAGAAAATTTACAAGTTGGATACCGACGCTTTAGTTAGGATTGTTGGTGCTTAACGAGTGAGTGATTATTGTTTAGCGCCAACTCAGTAACGTTTCGGCTATATCGTGGCGAGAACACATAATTACATTTTTGATGAGAATATGATGATGACGTCCGCTTTATACCAGACCAACACGCAGAGTAGGATTTTGATAGTGCTAACTTATTGAAGAGTCCGTGGTTAGACATGTCGCGCCACTCGAACACATTATTCTGATTCCGAGCCAACCAGTCTTTGCTCTTACTCCTTAGTTGTGCGTGGTTAGTAGAGAAGCAGCAAACACCAATTATATATACTTGGTTTGACTCAACCGGAGCTTGTACCCACGATCTACTACACGACGACTCAACCGGAGCTTGTACCCACGATCTACTACACGACGACTCAACCGGAGCTCGTACCCACGATCTACTACACGACGACTCAACCGGAGCTCGTACCCACGATCTACTACACGACGACTCAACCGAAGCTCGTACCAACGATCTACTACACGACGACTCAACCGGAGCTAGTACCCACGATCTACTACACGACGACTCAACCGGAGCTCGTACCCACGATCTACTACACGACGACTCAACCGGAGCTCGTACCCACGATCTACTACACGACGACTCAACCGGAGCTCGTACCAACGATCTACTACACGACTCAACCGGAGCTCGTACCCACGATCTACTACACGACAACTCAACCGGAGCTCGTACCCACGATCTACTACACGACGACTCAACCGGAGCTCGTACCCACGATCTACTACAGGACGACTCAACCGGAGCTCGTACCCACGATCTACTACACGACGACTCAACCGGAGCTCGTACCCACGATCTACTACATGACGACTCGACCGGAGCTCGTACCCACAATCTACTACACGACACAGAACGAATACAAACTAAAAAAAACACAGAACATAAATCTAAAATCATGAGCAACACGAACACCAGCAAAAATAATATATGTGACAAAATAAATAAAATTAATAAGCAATATGATAACATTGATTGCACATGTACCCTCGTTTACACTGTCGACTGTCAAAACGACTTTCTGATATGTCAATGTTCTGTTGTGTATTGTGTTAATGAACACCACGAACAGCCAGTAAACAGTACAATAACCAAATTTTAATAACACAGTGGTTAACCGACTTCAATTATAGTGTGTAGAAACAAATGGCAGTAATTGATTTATCAGATCGTAATAATTAACACGGAAACAGACAAACGTCTGCTTACTGACGGGTACAAGATATAAAAAAGGTGTGTGGTACGGCAAGGAATAAAACCCTAGAAAGTTAAAAGAAACATTTATGGAATAATCTGGTATAAATGAAATGTAAAATTTCTGCACATTATTGTAGTTTTGTGATGAACAGACAGATGTGACGTCATATTAAGCCAAATCAGTCTTAGATAATGGTCGTAAAATCAAAATATCACTATTCAATGCAATTAATGCATGTAATTGACTTACTCTAAGACAAACACACGTTTCCGAAGTGATTGTCGAGTAACAGGTCGATACCCGAATAAAAAACAAACAAACAAAAAACACCAGCAACAAAATAAAACTAACTAAAAACTTACAGCAGTTTCTTTTAATGCATTTGGATGTATTCCACCAGGCCCTGGAGATTTGTTTGGGTTTATATCTAGCATTAACTTAAGAACTTCTTTCTCTTCAATTTGGCGTTCAGCACACCTAAATTTTGTTTCTTTGGGTTGAAGATTAGGGATTTCTCCTTCTGGTTCTTTGGTGAAGACACTGCTAAAGAATCCCGCTAATACCTCAGCTTTGTCTCTATCATTTTCTGTTATTTTTACCCCATTTTCTGTATTTGTTCTTAATTCTGATATCTCGGACTTTGTCTTCCTTTTTGAGTTTGCATATTTCTAGAATTTCTTTGAATTCTTTTTCACGTCTCTAGCTATATCTCTCTCCATTGACATTTTGGCCTTTTTCACAGAGTTTTTAACCTGATTTCTCAATTTAGCATATTCTTGATATTTTCCCATCTCTTGTCTCCATGTAAGCGCTGCCATGCTCTATGGTTTTCTTCTTATCTTCTATACTGTTTTTTCGTCCAAGTGTAGATAATTATGTTGTTTTGCCTTGCTGTTAACTATACTTTCTCTGGTTTACTGCTACATGCATGTTCAAATATGCAACTGGCCGATTAAACCTCTTCAAAATTAAGTTGTTAGCATAATATACAATGTGATGCATTATTGTTAATGCATGTTTCAGTTAAACACAGGAACTTACAACTATTCAGGAAACCCTTCGTCTTTATACATGCGAGTGGACTCAGTTACTGTGGTTATTGTTTAACCACAAATGAGCAGTCTCAGCTGTATCACGGAAGGAATAAGATACTTTTTGATGATATGATGAGATTTGTGTTGCTATAAACGGACAGGCGAAGATGAATATTCAAACATTGAAACATCAGTACACAAGTACATATTGAGTTCCATTCGGATACATCCCGACTCAGAACCTACCAGTCTGTGCTCTTACTCCTAGATGATGTGTGGTAATATAAGTCGAGAGCCAACAAGTGCAATTTGCATAGCATAACACACTCTAGCCATAATCATATGCAGTTCTGTTCTCACATATATGAGTAGGCATGACAATCAACGGATGTTGACTTTAATGAATTAACTCATACCTTACATAAACGCTTTCTACTATTCCATTAACAGGGGTGTGTGTGTTGTATATACATGTCAATGAACACCGTTATGAGTAGCTAAGTTGGTAATACAACCCTGAGATATTTGAGCTGAGTTAATATATTCAGTATAGTGTTCCATTAACTTGGAAAACAGTATCTAAAAGAAATATGAATAGAGAATGGTTGGTACCCCATTAACAAATATACTTGACATATGTCCTAACCAGGACTTTGATTGACGTCTGCCTTTTTCCTTATCCTTATTTATTTAAGATTGTACAGTCTCTATGTTGAGTGAACGTGATCATGTATGTTTTGAGAATGGTCGACAATGAGTTGAGAGTAGCGCAGCGTGATCAATCATGGTTACTGATTACGATTCATGCCAGGAAATTTCAATTCGCCATGACAATCAATTTGTTTTAGCAGATAAGATTAGGTCAGGCTTAACTTGAAACCTTTCATTAATATTATGAAAATCGTTGTTAATAGTTTATGTACCGTGAATATTCCATCAGAACCGTAAATGGGGATTCAGATATTTAATATATAAATGACATAACACCGACTTTGCCTGTATAATCATGCAGTGACAGAGTAGTACTCTGTTGAACAATACTATACCCTTCTCATTGGCAGGCTAAATAGTCTCTTTCCTCCAGTTACACTATCAACCCATGCAACATAATTATATAATAGACGTCAGAACACAAGAATAAATGAACAAACACATTTATTTTAATAATCACACTCCGCTAATACAACACAGATAAACTATGAAGTGATAATGAAACAAAACAAAATGAAGATGAATACAGGACACTGTGAAGAACAAGGATGTATCTTATAAGTTATTAAAATATATATTAGATATATGCATCATTAAAAGTATCTAATCTAATATGTCAATAAATATATGACCATAAAATGAAAAAGGTAAACTATCTATATTTTACCCTATCTCTTTTTGAGCAAATATCAATTGTTGTACAGATTAACAGAAATGCTAGAACTGTCTGGATAAAAGCATTGATTGTCCAAATAATGCTCAATTCTACCTTTTGTGACATTAGTCTGGGTACATATTTTAGTTTCTTAGACCCTTCATTCAAAGAACAATATACTACAGAATAAATACATGTTATATTTGGAGTTATGTCTCTTTAAACACTTACATAAACTTTTATACATCAATACATTACTTGGAAATATTCAATCTTTTCACACATACACACAAAAAAAAACGAAAACAGAAAAAAAATACAAAAAACATGAGGGTCTCAATTAGTCTTGTCAAAATATGGCATAAATTTATGTTCAATGATTGGATGGTTGTTCGTTTTATTAATATGTGTAGAATTGTTGAACGTCACTGTTGAACCTTTCTTTTCATAATTATGTTAATTGTAAACAAATTTATATGATTGAACTTTTAATGAAAGCTAAAACTAAATTATGTCTTATTCATTTTATATTGTAACTGTCAAACCCTGCAGTCAGTAATCCTTGACTAGAAATAAAATAACATGCAAAACGTCCCTCAACTGTAGGTATAAATAACATAAAAGTTAATATATACAATCAAACCTCCCCATGCGGTCACCTCTATTAAGCAGTTACATGTATTAAAAGGTCACTTTTTTCTTGTCCTGTCATAGAAAATTTCAAATGAATTAAACCTCTTTTAATTGGTCACCAGTCTTATAAGGCCACTTTTTTTTGTCGCAAAGGTGACCTCTTAATACAGGTTTGACTGTATATTTATATCATCTGCATCATTCTAAAAATCTACATATGCCAGCAAAACATCTCCCAGTCTCAAAATCTCTGGCCACAGCCTTAAACTCTGTACCATCACAAGATATTCCTACTTTTAACATAGATTCATCATCAAAACCATTTAGTTTAATCCGAATAGTGCCAATTTTCCTACAACTATCTTCGGACAAAACATCGGGTGGTGTTTCGAGGTCTGACGCGTACACCTCGATGATGACCTTTTCTTGTTCTGGATTAACAGGAACGTCATATTCAGCAATGACATCATTGACCTTTATGGGTGACCCTTTCTTAATGAAAACATGAAATTCTGACTCAACATCAGTGGGTCCGCGGATTGATCCATTAAACGACATGGCTAGATCTATTTCCGGATATACTGCTATTCCGTAATGATACTTGGCTATTCGTTTAGCAATCGGTGTATTCATATGTCCCATGATCACTGCTCCTTTTAATACAATGGTGTCAGGTTCATCTGGATACAACAATTGCATCTTCAGAAATGTTTCTTTCATGGTTTTCTGTAGCAGGTCACATGATGAATATCCACCAACCATCAATATTCTAGACACGCCCTTTGTCTCATCTTTCTGAAGTAGATGTGACACGTGTCGGCAAAGAGTATCGATACATTCTTTGAAAATATCATGTATTATACGGGAGTCAATTTGCAGCTTTGACTTCACAATCTTTACAAGGTCTCTATTTTTAGCATAAGTCATGTCAGCATTTAATTTTTTAGCCTCATTAAATAGCGTTTCTGGAATGTCAATTATGAATTTACTATCAAAATCGACATTTTGCTTTTTCAGCTCAACAGCACGAATCATACCTAAATAGTCATCTCTGAATTCATTCATAAAGTTTTGAACGACGGCATTCCCAAACACGTCATGGATTAAGATCCAAATCTTGTGGTTTATCATGTTTCCACCCCATGGTCCACCCGATGCATTGTAGATTTCCCTAAGTTGTCCAGTCTCTAGAACCTCGTTTGCAGTAATATCAACAGCTCCGCCTGAAAAAAATAATATCACAATAAAACTGCATGCAGATAGTTTAAGCTCTTAAATGTGTTTTTGTTTGTTTCTGTGTTGTGTTTTTTCATTGTTTTGTCTGCGTTCTGAGTCTTGTGTCCAATGTAACGTATGTTTATATGAAATGCATTCCAAATTATCTAATTTAGTACGAAAGGCAGCTTTTGTGTTTTTAAAATGTGAAATGTAAACATGTTTTTATAACATAACATGGTCAATGAATGATTTCATGTTGTATTTAGTAGCATTGTAATATATATAGCATACACGTCGAATAATTAGGTACACTAAAACATGTTTAACATGGAGTGAATAGTATTTCAGCTTTATTCATGTCGGACACAACTTCATAGACCATAAAACAGGTTCCCGAATAAATCATGCAACTCAGATAAGACTATGGTGGTGGATTCCATGAATAACATGGAAAAGAGTGGTAATAAGCAGATTGGCAACTTGATTCTTGAAACCAGTCACATAAAATACTGATTTGAGCATTACACGGTAATAGTTTCTATAAGGGTTTCTACATATGATAGAATCATGGTTTTTTCCAAACACAACACATAATTTACGTTCATTCTTCACTTCACTTTAAGAAGGGTTGAACCCCGAAAACCGGAAAGGATACACGCTTGATCACCATCCCCTTTTTTCCATTTCATTTCTTTTGTGTTGGTACTCCCAAAGTCATTATACTGCCCTTTCTTTGTATTTAGCCCCAAAGCATATAGAATGAGATTTCGTCTTCATTACTGATTAAGGAAAACAACAGTGTAAGAAAAGTTTGAAGATACCAAAGAGGTAAGTCGTAAATCAAAGGGCAGACAATATAAAGATCAAAGGAAACAGGATGAAAGGACAATGCTCTACAAAGGACTACACAGAAAATTAAAGATTGAGCAACACGAACCCCACCAAAAACAAAAGTGATTATATGTGCTCCGAAAGGGTAAACAGTTCCTGTTCCATTAGTAACGCACCTCCTAGATCAATAATGAGAAATCTTGATCCTGCAGAGAACATTGTAGATCCATCATTGTCTCCCTTCTTTGCTTCTATACATTTACAACACATGGCAGCAGCTTCTGGTTCAAGTACAAGTGTCATGCTCTGCTGATCGATCCCACCCTAAATAAATAGAAACAGAGTGGGTAATGGTTAATTGTATGTTAAATTATCAGTGATGACCCCGTCATGTAAACGACTATAGTGTAGTGTGAATTATATCTACATATCATCAAATAAGTTTCATTACTACTTAGTACTACCAGATTCTACTTAGTTTAATTTAATGTGAAAGTAGTTATATTCGTTGGCACCAATTTTCAGGGTTTCTACAAAATGCATTGATCCATGGGCTCTTGAATTCGTGGTTTCAAACATTGAAAAAATACTCCATCAACCTCCAATGATTTCGACGTTAGCTGATAGCAAGAAACGTATCTTCCAGCAAGAAACATATCTTCCAAAGAATTTCCTCTACCTTTATACCTACTTTCTATTCACCTAGGTTATAAGTTTATTGGTTGCCGTCGTGGTCGTGATAGTATGGTAGTTGGATTTACAACTACCTGTGCAATCAGTGCCTATCACCACTAAAGTTGTGAGTTCGAATTCCACTCATGACGAGGTGCGCTCGATACAACATCGTGTGATAACGTTTGTCATTGATTTGCAACAGGTCGGTGGTTTTCTCTGGGTACTCTGATTTCCTCCACCAATAAAAACCATAATATAATTGAAATATTGTTAAAAGTAGCGTTATACATCATAACCATAATCCTAACACAATAAGCTTGTGTTCATCATCAATAGACGAAATTAAACATCAACAATCAATTCGTAAAGTACACATACAGTAACCATAGTTACCTTTTCTCCTGCATCGATCATAAACTGTCTAGCAGACTCATTCCACATGGCAGGACAAGTTAAAACCCAATGGACATCGTACTCTCTGATCTCACTCCTCTCTTCCTTTATCTTCTTAAATATTATATCCTTTATGTACTCAATGCATAAAGCAAATACGTCCACTGCATTAATAGATTTACCACCGATATCCTTAAAGTTTAAAACTCTTGACAAGTCCTGGAATGGAAGATAATAACTCATATACAAATATAGTAATTATTATTACAATGTACAGCAAGAGCAAGGTTCTCCCTCAGGCCTTAGATGATCTTGGCTGTTCTGTTTCTGCCCGTTGGTTTCATTGCTTCCAAAGATTACTAATTTTATTTCTTTCCAATCTTTAGATTTGATAGTATCTAATGCAGGTTATTAGATATCTACATTTTTATCATATACAAATAAAGTCTTAAGATGTACTAATATCCGCCAACCCATGTTAAAACTCAAAACACATTCTGGCTTCCATGATTTATTTCGATTCTGATATGTACAAATATGGTAGTATACTTTGATTGGAAGACGGTAATTTATATTTACGTTTGCAGAAAATGTCACACACAATTTATGCTGCCAAATTCGTGCAGGCAATAATTCATTAACATGTACATTTACGACGGGAATGTCAGTCACATGCACCGGCGCATGTGCTAATGAGATTATATCCAATCGATAAATCGCTCATTTGTTAACAAAGCGAAAGAAGGACGTTATGTTAGAATTTATAACACCTAATACCCAAATTGTAGCAGGACCGTCGTGGTGGTGACCTTATGGTAGTTGGATTTACAACTACATGTGCAATCAGTGTCTATCACCACTAAAGTTGTGAGTTCGAACCCCGTTCATGGCGAGGTGTACTCGATACAACATTATGTGATTAATAAAACTGACGGCCACGATACAACTGAAATAGTGTTGAAAGTGGCGTTAAACACACTATAAAACAAACAAAGAAACACAAATTGGATTTGATAAATATAGCTATGGATGTATATCAAACATATTTACATGTACATACATATTGGTTTTAATAAGGGACCGACCATTTAACTTGCAGGGGGGGGGTTATGGTTTTTTGTTTTGTTCAGAATTTTTTTTTCGGACAACACAAGAGTTCGAATATTGTATTTTTTTGTCGCGCTAAGCGTGAATTTTTTTTCCAGAATTTAACATTAAGTTATATGACAAAAACTCTGAATCAGATTATTTTTTTTTTCCTCCACCAAAATCAGAATATCTTTTTCAGCAACATTGGGAATCAGAATATTTTTTTAGAAAAAAACCATACCCCCCCCCTGCAAGTTAAATGGTCGGTCCCTAAATAGAGGTCAATACCTTATTGTTGTATAATTGCATTTTAAATCTTCTGAAAAGGTACCAATCTTTTGCAGCTGCAGGATCATTCTGCTCAAGTTCAGTATATTTTTCTTCTGCTTTTGATCCAAAGGAATCAAACTGTCCTTCCTGGTTCAGTAAAAGTACTGTGGGCTCCTTGTTTGATCGGAGATTTTTCTCCGACAGAGCCACCATGTGTATTTTCAGAGGATCCTTCTTGTATTCAGACTTGAATGAAAATGCACATCCGGTATAACTTGACCCAAAGTCAATAGCTGCTACTACCTGGAAATTCTTTCTGTCAAAATAAAATTTGTGTCTAAATATACATGTATGTCTAATTCAAATTTATTTATGTCAACTGATGCCATTTTTGTCCTCAAGCATGAAAACGATCAAAAATGATTTTTTTTTTGAAAATATCTTGTGATAAATAATTTGACTAATTTTAAAATCAAAATCGTAGCTGTATAGGCTAAAACAAATTTCTTTTACTCCAAATTATTTAGACAAAAACATTTAATAACAAAACAATAATATATAAGATAATATTGGTAATTATTTGTTTTCTCTGGCCTAAATGCAGATATGTATCACATAAGCTTCCCAACACCATTTAGTAATACACTGTTGAAGAATGAAAAGGCTATTTACTTAACAAATGGTTTTTGTGCATTTTAAATGGGCATAACTCTATGTATCCACAAACTAATTGTCAAGCTAGAGTGTAGAAATGTCTTATATAAAGCTCAGTATACACTTGCAAAATAATCTATTGATTTCTATTTGATTTCACCATTGATCTCTCAAAATACACTCATTGGCGTCTCGTCTTACAAATGAGTTGTGAATCTGATTCGTCCGGTACAAGAAGAGGACAACCTTTCAAAAGGTACAAGAAGAGGACAACCTTTCAAAAGGTACAAGAAGAGGACAACCTTTCAAAAGGTACAAGAAGAGGACAACCTTTCAAAAGGTACAAGAAGAGGACAACCTTTCAAAAGGTACAAGAAGAGGACAACCTTTCAAAAGGTACAAGAAGAGGACAACCTTTCAAAAGGTACAAGAAGAGGACAACCTTTCAAAAGGTACAAGAAGAGGACAACCTTTCAAAAGGTACAAGAAGAGGACACCCTTTCAAAAGGTACAAGAAGAGGACAACCTTTCAAAAGGTACAAGAAGAGGACAACCTTTCAAAAGGTACAAGAAGAGGACAACCTTTCAAAAGGTACAAGAAGAGGACAACCTTTCAAAAGGTACAAGAAGAGGACAACCTTTCAAAAGGTACAAGAAGAGGACAACCTTTCAAAAGGTACAAGAAGAGGACAACCTTTCAAAAGGTACAAGAAGAGGACAACCTTTCAAGATGTACAAGTAGAGGACAACCTTTCAAAAGGTACAAGAAGAGGACAACCTTTCAAGATGTACAAGAAGAGGACAACCTTTCAAAAGGTACAAGAAGAGGACAACCTTTCAAGATGTACAAGAAGAGGACAACCTTTCAAAAGGTACAAGAAGAGGACAACCTTTCAAAAGGTACAAGAAGAGGACAACCTTTCAAAAGGTACAAGAAGAGGACAACCTTTCAAAAGGTACAAGAAGAGGACAACCTTTCAAGATGTACAAGTAGAGGACAACCTTTCAAAAGGTACAAGAAGAGGACAACCTTTCAAGATGTACAAGAAGAGGACAACCTTTCAAAAGGTACAAGAAGAGGACAACCTTTCAAGATGTACAAGAAGAGGACAACCTTTCAAAAGGTACAAGAAGAGGACAACCTTTCAAAAGGTACAAGAAGAGGACAACCTTTCAAAAGGTACAAGAAGAGGACAACCTTTCAAAAGGTACAAGAAGAGGACAACCTTTCAAAAGGTACAAGAAGAGGACAACCTTTCAAAAGGTACAAGAAGAGGACAACCTTTCAAGATGTACAAGTAGAGGACAACCTTTCAAAAGGTACAAGAAGAGGACAACCTTTCAAAAGGTACAAGAAGAGGACACCCTTTCAAAAGGCGTTGTAACTTGCAGGGAAGAAACTGTTTCTATATCCCTAAGTTCCCTCGTGGGAAATGGTATATAAGACAAAAATGGACATGCAAAATACAGTACATGTAAAGCAAACATTAAAAAGAAAACAAATTGCAATAAACATAGAGGTTACATTATTGGATTTATGTTTTCTTATCTGTAGTAAGATATACTTTGGTGGTATTGCCATTGTGCAATCAAAGTTCCAAATATTAGTATTATTTTGAGGAAAAAAATCCTAAATACCAGTACTAGTAATCTAGGCGTACCTCTTACTGTCTATCATCAATTTACGAAAATGAGCTGTTATATCTTCAGCAGTCATGATTGCTTTCACTAAATCTTTGAACGAATCAGGCTTCCTCGACATTTGACTCTGTTGCTGAACTGTAAAAACATTCCGTTTATATATATATTTAATACACACTCTTGTTAAACCTAAACATACACTAATGCATGCTCTCATGACTGCAATTAATTATCATGGTGTTATGTTTTCAGTTGTTCAAAATTTTAATTATATATTTCCAATTATTGTATAGGTTTGTAAATAACATGCATCAACAGAGATCTACTGTTAAAATAGAAAAGAGGCATACATAACAAATGAAATGATGGTCACTGTCATATATGATATAAAAAAAAAAAAAATATTTTACACACCAGAAAAAAACCGAAAAAAAACATCGCAAGTTACATATTAGACGAAATACAATACCAGTAAGCAAAAACTGATAAATAATACACCAGTAATTAGCATATAACATAAAAGGTGGATCCTCATTCTTTGACATTCTTTAGCAGTTTTTATTGTAAAGCATGCATTTTGCCCCTTTTGATACATCAAATTGTAGCCATTAATATGAGTTAAGCTAAAGCCATTGCAATGCTAAGCACTTTTCATCAACACCTGTAAGGCATGATGTACAACAGTTGATAAAATATCCTATACTTACAATATTGAAGTGAACAACATTTTGGCAGTTTTTGGATTGGTTGAGAATACGTGTGCATGTAATACTAGAAAGAATATATATGAATACAACCACTGTCGTAGAGCAGATAATTACAACAAATCTTTATATGGAAGGTAATCACAGATATCTGTCTCATCTGTCTGTGAACAGTATTTCAGCTATTATTCGTGAGGAGAACAAGTTTGTAAGCAATACATTCCATACTGATTTCCGACCTTCATTTGTCAAACATTTAATTTATACCACACTGATGCATTACCACTGAATATAATTTCATTGCTGCTTCCTAAGGAGAGGCTTCCCTGTCCAAGCTGCACCAATCATGTCTATTATTAAAGAGGGATCTGATATGATGTCACACAAATCTTGATGGATTCATCTAATTAGAGACTTGAATCTATGTTCTCTTGTTGGTTCCCAGGAAGAATAATCTTAAATATTTACTTGCTCCTACCCTGTCCCATGAATGCTTACTGATCACTGGTCAGTGCTATTTATATAAGTTTGAGTTTGAATTAAAATAGGGCACGTACGTTTGTGAAGACAAGATCATTGTAGGAAGAAAAGTTTGAAGATACCAAAGGGTTAATTATAAACCGTAGATCACAGAATTACAGACAATAAAATGTAGACCAAGTGATGACAACTGAAAAACCTTACATGGTATTTGATCGTTTTTATTTGAAAAGCAAGTTATAGAGCTTCTCTTCTCAAAATCAAAAAAATCCATTAAAATGTACTAAACATACATTTTACAATACGATTAAACGAACTATCACATAATATAACCGGATCGGTGTTCTAATTGTTACCGCGCTGGACTAGAGTGTATATAATACCTCTGTTTTGAAACTATTCTGCCTGTGTGGTATTGTTTGTTTTCATATTATTAGCATACAATGGTAGTGCAAAATAATAACGTTTGGGATTTTTTTCGAAGTAATATTTGTTCTGTGATTAAACATTTTGTAAATTCTTCCTATCAAAACTGTCAAGTAATTCCCCAGCACACTTATAATAGTCAAGTGTTTCAGCACTGACATGGATTGTGAAGATATATTAATGCTTGAAATTAGCAGTACTGGAGGAGAGATAACCTTGGACAATTTTGTTTATCCTTTTCGGCACTGTTTTACTTGCTTCCTAAGACTTTTGAATTATTGTGTTTTCCATTCTTTTGACTATGAGCATGCCTAATGAAGACTATTCTAGATAGGCATCATGTGCATTCAATTAGATATCTACGTTTTTATTATTACTACACCTTGTTGAGTGTTCTATTGCTAATTAATGTGAAGCATTGTTGAGGTTGTTTTTTTTTGTCATGATTATTACTAATGAGACACCTGGAATGTTTTATTACAACTGTGAAGCTTTGTTGAGTGTTTTTATTAAATATGAGATACCTTGTTGAACGTCTTCCTTTATTACAATATTATCAGAACGTGAATCAACTTCATCATTTTCATCTGATTTCTGGCCTGTACCCTGAAACATTAAAACCAATCGTAGACGGATGTGGAATGCATGAATCAAATAACCATTTTAAAATTTTGCTTCTAAACAATTTAAAATTCAACAAAATCATAAACATCCGATTGTATGTTGTTGTGAAAGAATTGTTAGAATCCTTAAACATTCTTGATATTAGGACATATTTATACTATAACTAATTGACGAGTTTCATTATCAAAAATATGTCACGAATGACCAAATACCACGAGTGAGTTACAACGTCATTTGGTCATGAATGACATATTTTTTATAATGAAACTCGTCAATTAGTTATAGTATTTATTATATAGATAAAAAAAAAAGTTTCCAATAGAATTTTATATTTAATGAGTTTAATTGCACTATATTACGTGTGTAGCAGAGGGATATACTATAATGTGTATCGCTTCAAAAAACATGGCGCCACCCATCCACAACAATAAAATAATTAAAATGCTTACCTTGAAATATTATTTTAGTTAAATTTGATCCAAATTGAAGCGTACACGAAGCCAAATAACGTCTAATTTTTACGTTTCAAACTGGAAGTCTTCATATGACGTCGACAACGAAATGGCGCGAAATATAGCGAGAGTGAAATAAAAATGGTAATTTCACTAGTGAAATTATCGTTTTTATTTAACTCGGAAATCACGGTATTTCATCGATATCTATATAATAAATATATATATATATATAAAATAAACGTCAGAAAAAGTAGCCAACGTATGAACCTACGGGATGTTGGATCGGAAACAAGTGTTAACGATTCTGTGCAAACAAACAAAAATATTAAATAAACGTCTAAAATGTAGCACAACAACATCAAACTAGAGGCTCAGCCCACTGAGCCTGTATCGCTCACCTGACAATAGAATGATACTGAAGCAATTTCAAAGGGAGATAATCATTACCTTAAAAAACAGCAGCCATCTTGAATGGAGGGTGGGGCTGTCTGACACAATTTTAAAAGGGACACACCCAGGGACCATCTATGCCACGTTTGGCTCCATTTGGCCAAGCTGTTTCAGAGGAGAAGATTTTTTTAACATTAGCCAATCAGAAAAAAGAATTATTCTTGGCGGCCATGTTTATAGGCCAAATGGAACGAAATGGAGAAACTTTATAGAGGACCTTACATAGATGCTTACTGCCAAGTTTGGTTCCATTTGGCCAAGTTTTTTCAGAGGAGAAGATTAAAATATGAAAAAGTTAACGGACGACAACGGACGCTAAGTGATGGCAATACCTCACATGGCCCTTTGGGTCAGGTGAGCTAAAAAATGATGAAAAAAGGGGAATAACTCCTAGACGGGTAATCAGATTTACTTCAAAATTGCAGGGCATGTAGATCTTGACAAGCTGAACATGTTTTCAGTTTACACTCAACATCTATCTCTTATAGTTTTTGAAATAAAGGATGAAAAGTATTAACATTTTTAAAATTTGATGAAAAAAGGGCAATAACTTCAAGATGGGTAATCAGATTTACTTTAAAATTGTAGGCTAGGTTGATCTTGACATGCTGAACATGTTTGCTGTTTAAACTTAACATCTATCTCTTATAGTTTTTGAAATAAAGGACAAAAGGTATTAATATTTTGAAAATTTGATGAAAAAAAGGGCAATAACTCCAAATTGGGTACTCAAATTAACTTCAAAATTACAGGGTAGGTAGATCTTAATATGCTGCACATGTTTGCAATTTAAACTTAACCTTTATCTCTAATAGTTTTTGAAATATCAGACAAAAATGTTTAAATTAAAAAAATAAAATATAAAAAAGGGCAATAACTCCTAGACGGGTAATCAGATTTACTTCAAAATTGCAGGGCATGTAGATCTTGACATGCTGCACATGTTTGCTGTTTAAACTTAACGTTTATCTCTTATAGTTTTTGAAATAAAAAACGAAAAGTATTAAAATTTTGAAAATTTGACGAAAAAAGGGCAATAACTCCAAGATAGGTAATCAGATTTTCTTCAAAATTTCAGGGTAGTTAGATCTTCCTGTGCTGATCATTTTTACCCATGTCAGATTTCTGATATTATTAACGGTTTTTGAGTTGTTACCAAAAACGTGCAATTTTACCATATGTTCTATTTTTAGTAACAGCGGCCATGTTTGTTGGCCGAATGGAATTAAATGAAGAAGTTTTATAGAGGATCTTACATAGATGCTTCCTGCCAAGTTTGGCTCCATTTGGCCAAGCAGTTTCAGAGGAGAAGATTTTTTTAACATTAGCCAATCAGAAACAAGAATTGCCCTTGGCGGCCATATTTGTTGGCGGAATGGGACGAAATGAAGAAACTTTATAGAGGACCTTATATAGATGCTTTCTGCCAAGTTTGGTTCCATTTGGTCCAGTTGTTTCAGAGGAGTAGATTAAAATATGAAAAGTTAACGGAAGGACGACGGACGACGGACGCCAAGTGATGGCAATACCTCACATGATCCTTTGGGTCAGGTGAGCTAAAAAGATGTTAAAATACAGACGCTGATGAAGCTTGTCGGTCAAGCGAAATATCCGTCCATTTGATTATAATTATAGTCTTTTTGTAGGCTTATAGTTATTTTTGTTACATATTAACATCTTTTTTGATGTTGTTGTGCTTCATATTATATATATGTTCTGTTCACATTGTGATTTGCATAAGCGAAAGCGATATTTCCATTAAAATGACATAAAGTTGAATCGTTTAAAGCGAAATGATTTGTGTGTGTGCAATACCAACTGAAAAGTGATAAAAGTTAACTCAAAGGAAAAACACCCTCAAATTTTGTTGTCATTGTGTATTGAAAATTGATATTGTTTATGTTGCATTTATATAAAATAAACCAACAATAAAAACATAGATATCAAATTTAGTGCACTATAAGGTTCTCCTTCCTCGAGCATATGTGACCTTAGCAGATTTTGGCTATCCTGTTTGTAAGCCCTTTGGTTTTAATGGTTCTAAACACTTTTAATCTATTTGTATTTCCTACATCATTTACATCAAGGTATATAGCGAGAACAAAGCTGAAAATTTACAACGATAGTCTCAAAAAAATAATTCCTCGTAATGTATGAGTTTACATGTAATTACTATTCGGCGGTTATTCTCGATTTCGGAGTGACATCACACAATGTAATTAATCAATCAATGATTATCAATTTTGAGATGAAGAAAATATTTGGAGGTGAAGCCAAGCAAAATCCTCGGGATTCTACATAGACTCCAATGTATATTAATTTATTTGCTATTTTCCAACAGTAGTTAAATATTTTAATTAAAATCACCTCTGGTCCTTATAGACACTAAATCAGATATCTAGTTTGATTTTCGTCAATTTATATCAGACGGATTTATTTTAAATTAAGAAAATAAAATTCAAATTTTCCATTGGAATCTAGGTAAAATCTAGAGGATTCCTGCTGACCTCACCCCAATGAATTATTAAATACCCGGATGTTCGGATATGAGAATTCGTGTTTTTGAAAGCACAGTATTTTAATCCGAGACTCAGGGAAATGTTTGAAAATATCAAAGGGGAAATCAGAAGTGGTAAATCCAAGAACAAGCAATACAATGACCAAACGAAAGAGGACAACAGATAAACAATGATAGACAAAACTCTACACAGAAAAGATTGAACAACATGAACCCTAGTAAGTAGCCCCTGTAACTTGTCAAATCCATCGTGTTACTCTGGTTAAAAGTCCAGTGATATGTCATTAAATAGGAAATGAGGGCGAGACTGTAATAAAAACGTAGATATAAAACTATGACAATCGGAACATATTAAAATTAAACTAGATTGACTTGTCCAGTCTGAATCATAATGAACATCTTAATTTGTGGTATTGGCGGTTTCCTATGCAAAAAAATAGGGGCCATGGTGGCCATCATCGCATGGTAGTTGGATTTACAACTACCTATGCAATCAGTGCCTATCACCACTAACATCGTGAGTACGAATCCCGCTCAGGCGGGTGTACTCAATACAACATTATTTGATAAAGTTTGTCAGTGACTTGCAGCAGGTTGGTGGTTTTCTCCGGGCACTCTGGTTTCTTCCACCAATAAAACTGACCGCCACGATATAACTGAAATATTGTTGAAAGTGGCATTAAACACCATAACCCCCTCCTATGCAAAATCACCGAGACTGTTGAAAGTGCTAAAGGTCAATAAGACTTGCATACATATTTATCACATGAAGAACTTCACACAGTTATAAGAAACAATTATAACAGATGATATTTTACTCTATCTCTCAGGTATGACTTTTCATGTATTAAATTGGCACATGTTGAAGATATGATCAATTACCAAAGATTAAGGTGTATTTGCCAAGGAAACGTGCATTTGCAAAAATTCCACATTCCACAATTATCTTAACATCGTGATGGCTATTGAATGATTTCTGTGTATGTGTGTGGTGCTAATGATGTAATTTGCAATAAAAGATTTGTGCTTATGTTTTTAGGTATTAACATCTATAATGTCATATTAGAGGCTCCCAGGAGCATGCATAGCTCACCTGGGTATAATAACAACATCAGTCAATAAAACTTGATAACTTCGGTAAAAAAAATTAACAAATGTAGCCTTTGTCATTGCAGACCCCTTCTACAAAAAAATTTGGGCAGGGGTTCCCCCTTTAATGTAAGGTATCAAATTTGCTGTAAAAAAACATATATGTCAATGATTCTCAAAATTTAGCTTTTCCTACTTCACATTTTGTAATAGAGTTGCTTCCCTTTGATTATTTGAGTAACCAAAAGCAGTGAGTCAACAAAAAAATGCATTTCAAGAGGAATAACTCTTCACACAGTTGTCACACATTTTTAACTGTGGGAAATTTTTTGTAGATCTTGACTTGCTGAACATTTTTGCAGTTTAAACTTTCCCTCTATCTCTAATAGTTTATGAGATATAAGATGATAGTATTAAAATTGAGAACATTTTGATGAAAAAAGGGCAATAACTCCAAAATGGGTAATGGGATTTACTTCAAAATTGCAGGGTAGGAAGATCTTGA
This sequence comes from Bathymodiolus brooksi, assembly GCA_963680875.1. Classification (NCBI taxonomy): domain Eukaryota; kingdom Metazoa; phylum Mollusca; class Bivalvia; order Mytilida; family Modiolidae; genus Bathymodiolus; species Bathymodiolus brooksi. Next base: position 21,332,086 of record OY804579.1, read on the forward strand.
CATGCTGCAATTTTTTTCAATTTAAACTTAACCTTTATCTCTTATAGTTTTTGAAATATAAGACAAAAAGTATTATTTTTTTATTTTAATTTGATGAAAAAAGGGCAAGAACTCCAAGATGGGTAATCAGATTTACTTAACAATTGCAGGGTAGGTAGATCTCGACATGGTGCACATTTTTGCAATTTAAACTTAACATCTATCTCTTATAGTTTTTGAAATATAACACAAAAAGTATTAAAATTAAAAAAAAAAAATTGATCGAAGGGCCGAACCGCCGGACACATTTTTGGAAGAGAACCATCCAATGACTATTTCATCAAAATTTTGTTCTTATTGAGCAAATGGTTTCAGACAAGAAGATTTTTATGGGAATTTCCCATAGGGTCCTATGTTAAATTAAGTTCGGCTGTGGTGGCCATCTTGGTCGGTGTTCTGAAATGCCGGACACAATTTTGGAAGAGGACCACCCAAGAATCATTTCAGCAAAGTTTGGTTGAGATTGGCTCAGTAGTTTCAGAGGAGAAGATTTTTTTTAAATTTCATCCCCCCTTTTTTCTAATTTGCATAATCGGTCAAAATAGGCAAAAGTTCAAAGTTCATAAAAAATCCCGTAATATATGTTAAAAAACTCATCATTATCCTTATACAGTTCAAATTTGGGCACTTTCTGGCTTAAAATAGAGCAGTTTTGGCCATTTGAAGAAATTTCTATTTTTAGTCATGGTGGCCATCTTGGATACAGGACGGCACTGACGGACACAATTTTGAAAGGGGACCACCCAAGGATCATTTCAGCAAAGTTTGGTTGAGATTGGCTCAGTAGTTTCAGAGGAGAAGATTTTTTTTTAATTTCACCCCCCCCCTTTTTTCTAATTTGCATAATCGGTCAAAATAGGCAAAAGTTCATAAAAAATCCCGTAATATATGTTAAAAGGCTCATCATTATGCTTATACAGTTCAAATTTGAGCACTTTCTGGCTTAAAATAGAGCAGTTTTGGCCATTTGAAGAAATTTCTATTTTTAGTAATGGTGGCCATCTTGGATACAGGACGGGGCTGACGGACACAATTTTGAAAGGGGACCACCTAAGGATCATTTCAGCAAAGTTTGGTTGAGATTGGCTCAGTAGTTTCGGAGGAGAAGATTTTTTTTTAATTTCATCCCCCCTTTTTTCTAATTTGCATAATCGATCAAAATGGGTAATGGGATTTACTTCAAAATTGCAGGGTAGGTAGATCTTGACATGCTGCACATTTTTGCAATTTAAACTTAACATCTATCTCAAAATAGTTTTTGAAATATAAGACGAAAAGTATTAAAATTTAAAAAACAATTGATGAAAAAAGGGCAATAACTCCAAGATGGATAATCAAATTTACTTCAAAATTGCAGGGTATGTAGATCTTGACATGCTGAACATGTTTGCAGTTTCAACTTACCACCTGTCTCTTATAGTTTTTGAAATAAAGGACGAAAAGCATTAAAATTTTGAAAATTTGATAAAAAAGGGGAAATAACTTCAAAATGGGTAATGGGATTTACTTAAAAATTGCAGGGTGGGTAGATCTTGATATGCCGCACATTTTTGCAATTTAAAGTTAACCTTTATTTCTTATAGTTTTTGAAATATAAGACGAAAAGTATTAAAATTTTACAAATTTGATGAAAAAAGGGCAATAACTCCAAGATGGGTAACCAGATTTATTTCAAAATTGCAGGGTAGGTAGATCTTGATGTGCTGATCATTTTTATTCCATGTCAGATTTTTGATATTATTAACGGTTTTTGAGTTATTACCCAAAACCTGCAATTTTACCATATGTTCTATTTTTAGTAACAGCGGCCATGTTGGTTGGTGCACGGCATCACCGGACACAATTTTGAAACTAGACACCCTAGTGATGATTCAGACCAAGTTTGATTATCATTTCATCAAAACTGTTTCATCATTAACAAAGTATGCACATTTTTTATACATTTATAGTAAGGTAGATTGAAGACTAATATTTGCGAGATGGATCTAATACATCAATTTCCTGAAATACAGATGAACGTCGACGTCACATGTTCGGAAAATGTTATGCTGCTTGTACTGAATAATATTTAGTAGCTTCTAACAGCAAAAGGCCAAAGCTGTGTATGTAAATGCAGTATCCATTAGTAGACGGTTGAAAGTCAATGGATTCCGACCCTTTCCATTATCTTCATTCTTACTGGGAGTACCAACCAATATAGCATTCTCAGTGACATCTTAATATCTACTGATTTCTTGTTTTGTTTTCCAGTCATGGAAATAGTTGTTCGTTCGATGTTAAGCAACTATCAGTCAAAACTTGTAATGCTTTCATGCTATATCTAATGTAAGTAGCATATGTATATGAAATGCTGTGGTCCAACAAAGTTACATTTAATTTCAGCATGGCAATCACGATACAACTGAAATATTGTTGAAAGGGGCGTCAAACACCACACCCCTAACACCCCCCTCACAACCTCAACACCCCCCTCAATTGTTAAAGCTTCAAACACCACAACCCCAACACCCCCCTCAATTGTTAAAGCTTCAAACACGTGTTGTTTACGATATAATAAAAATACATTACGTCTGATAAATCGTCTACAGTTGTTGATGACTGTGCGGTCTCCATAGCTGTTATCCAGTTTTCAGCCTCTTCCTCACTGCCGGCTACAGAAAAATTATAGAAAGATAATTATAGATGAGCTTCCGTAATGCATTTTAGATGATACTATAGAAGATTTACAAAGAAAGTACAACATTTCTGACGTGTAACATAAAATAAAATACCAAAAAATTATGATGATCAAATATTCCAAGTCGAATACAAATTCACCATCGAATGCTTTATTCCTGCAAAAGACTGTCCTCCATAAAGGTCAACATATCTACCTTCACACTTCATGAAGGACCAAACCTCCACATAGGATCTCATAGGCAACACAATAAAACGTCCGGACATGTTACACATAAAAACAAGTTTGCTGTGAAATAATTGAAATTGGTACCTTTAAAATAAAATTTCTGTCCATCATTTGAAATGACTTTAAAGCGATGACTATCTCTCCGTTCTATTTCTGCAAGCTGAAACAAATAAATAATGGCGTGTTAGGTAATCGGCTTCTATTGAAACCAGTTTTCAAAACAAATTAAATGATTTTGAATCAAAGTTTGATAACAAATTAAACAATACTGCAGTAGGGTGATAATTCTCACAAGAAATCTTACTGAACTTTGGTTGTCTGGTTTGGGATATTATTCAGATACAGCTTTACTTCACCAAAGACATTTATACATCTTAAGTATTTAAAAGTTTCATAATTAAATATCACTACCGGGAGGGACCTAACTTCTTCGCTGCAGGATGCAGTACTAGTACCCTTCGAAATGGATGTTCACAAATTGTGCGGCGCGAATCGGTTACGCAAGTCGACTGGCGGAGGAGTAATATAGATTGTCCTTCTTTGTATGGCAATTGCATAACGTCATCAATAAAAGGGAGATAATAAATTAACTTCAGTGGTTATCACTTACAGCTAGATGAAGTTGTCCTCTTGGTGATTCTGTTGACTCAGCGGGTTCTGTCTGAAAGTAGTACCGGTATTGTATCAATGTAAATAGCATGTGCTTTATTGAAAATATACAGCTGAAATGGAATTAGTCATCTCGAAAATATGTTTATATGCATCCATAACAAAGACTTATGTACAACTCTGTGCAGGAAAAATATCAGGTTAAGGAAACCAAATATGGTTCAATTTTGTTCACCTTTCCTCTTTGGTTTCATATTTGTTTTACTTGTAATGGTTTAATGATATTGACAATTATACAAGCCGTCAAAATTCAGTATGGACAAAGATCTGAACCTGTGCAGACTAAACCCATTCAAAACAGACATAAACATTGTACGTCACAATTTTAAAAACCAATCACAACAAACTGACCTGCGCAAACACTTTCCAGGGGAAACCTACACAACGACGTCAAATACGATGAACCAATCGCTAAGGGAGAATAATACGTAATGCCCTAACTAAATTCCCATTCAAAGTATTAAATAAATGGAATCAAGTTTTACTATTTTTTGCTTTTAATCAGGTACAGATTTCAACATACAAATTCAATCAATCAATGATAAATACTTACAAAGCGCGATCACAGGCACTCGGGTACACTCTGTGATTTTCGTTATTTTCATTAAAATTAAATATTTTCCCTTTTAGTGCCTCTATTCTAACCTTCTCTACGCAAAATCACCTAATTTTGACGTATTTTACACATTTGGATACAACCCATTTTTTCTACAAATACTATAATATCAACTGTGAGCGCGATAAGGAAATCAAAATGAATTATATCCAGTAATAAAGCTTCCTACGAAGTTAACATTCACGTGAACGCAAAATTGTTTTTTTCATCGTGAGGTACGATGTTTGTTTGAAGTGGGAATTTCCAAGGTCATGTTTGCGCAGGTCGGTTTACTCGTCCATGCATTGTCCATACTGAATTTTGACGGCTTGTATATAGAATTATCAACAGAGGGCGAAATTATTAGGTATTACGTTAGTGTTATTGGTGTTTAGTGCCATGTTAAACGATGTTTCACTGACAGACGTGGCTGTTAGTTTTATTTGTGGAGGAAACCGGAGTCCCAGGAGAAAACACACCGCTGTCGACATGTCACCAACAAATTGTATTACATAGAGTTGCCTCTACATTCAGTACACCTTGTGGGCGGAAAATCGAACTATAACTGTATCTTGATAATAAACACCGACTGTATTGGTAGATATAAATCGATATGATGCTCATGATGTCCCTTTGTACTAGACCAACACATATAGTTAGATTTTATAGAACTATCCCACTAAAACAACAGTCCACGGGTAGACATGCCGTTCCACTCTGACACATTATTCTGCATCCGAGCCAACTACTCTTTGTTCTTTATCTTAGCGGAGAAACAACAAATACCAATTTAACAGTCTTTGGATTGACCCTTCAGTGACTCAAACCCACGAAATACCGCACTCGAGACGAACATGCTAACAATTTTACTATCGACAAACGAACTATAAATCTAGTGGTGATAATCACGGCACAGGTAGATGTAAACAGATCACGGGTAATGAATATTTAACGAGAGTTGTCCACTTGTCATGAATATTTTAAAGAAAGTTGTGTAGTTATTTATAAGCTTACATAATCCACACAATCCAATAATATGATATTACGTCTCTATTGAACTTCAGAAAGTTATAAAATTACCATAGAACATATGTCTCTCATAAAATGTCCAGGCGTACCTTACTTATCTTAATTTGATATAAGGCTTTTGTAACTTCGTTTCTCGTGCATCAATCCATTTGTATTGATTGAAAGACAGTACAAAGGTAGACATAGCAATTGGTTGTAAATGACCAGAGCATTGTCTACATTGCTGCTTGAATTCAAACCCCTATTTGACCCGTGTGTTGATATTTTAAAACAACTTACCTCATAATAATTTAGATACCCTTCAGCTGTTATAATAACCCAACGGTCTTGGTATCCTCGAAATATCGATGTCCATTTTTTCAAATAGCCCTCCATAACCAAGTATTAGATCTCAACTGAAAATATTCGCAAGAAATTATCAAATATTTCAAGAAAGCTGTGGTATTTCGTGCAACATAAATACACTGACAACTTACGGTTGATATATAAATATCACATGATGACATGTTTAATCATCCTACAAGGCTACAATATCATAGAAGATATTGCTGAAATATTATTCATAAATATAATTGGAAATTGTCTATATTTCTGATTGTCTCTGAGATATCATGATTACAGCTCTTTATTACATACATGTACTTAGCAGGGACGGATCCAGGATTTCAAGTTAGGGGGGGGGCGCACTTAAACAAATTGCGCCGAGCGGAGGGAGGCGCGAACATTTTTGGGGTATTTCGTGTGAAAAATCACGATTTTACGCCAAAAAATCATATGTTTTTCAATTGCCGAGGGAGGCGCGAAAATTTTTGAGGTATTTCGTGTGAAAAATCACGATTTTACGCCAAAAAAATCATATTTTTTTTCCAATTTTAGGGGGGCGCGCGCCGGGTGCGCCCCCCCCCCCCCCCTTGAATCCGCCCCTGCTTAGTTCAAATAAAGGCATTTTTGTATGACCAATATGACCGGAAGTAAACTGTCCATATTTTCACACCCCAGGAAAATAACCGGTTATTGGATTACCACAAGATCATTTCCATATCGAGGCCCATATTGCCCGGGCCAATATGGGCCTCGACTTCGTCTCAGGCCAATATGGGTGTCTCTTTTCTAGATGTCAGAAGTATGTAATAAATAGTTTAATACATGGGCATTTCCATATTGGCCTGGTTATCATCCCTCGACCTATATTGGCCCGAGACGGTCCGAGACGGAGTCGAGGGCCAATATGGGTCTCGGGATGATAACCAGGCCAATATGGAAATGCCCATGTATTTATTATCGTTTTTCTATTTATATGGTTACACTTAGGAACCTTTCCACAGTAAAGGTCCGTTCACACGATGTACGGTTTTTCTCCAAAGCGATTCGAAAGGAAAATTCCGCATGGAAAATCGTATCGTGTGACCACACATTTAGAATTAAGTTAAACTTTGAAAAACTAAAAATGTGCTGTTTTGAAATAAATTATTTGCTTTATTTAGAGAATTGGGCAATTATTTTAGTAGAACTGATTTAGATGTGTTTTACATCTGACATTCACATTAGGTCAGAGGTTATATTCTTATACCAGAAATTGTATGTTGTATCAAGCATTTGTGAAATGTTGAGGTTTTGTAATTCTAATCGAAATGACTTTGGGTTACCCATATAAGTAGCTACACGCTTTTAATTATCAAAACCTCGTATTTCACATTGTAATTTCCTCTTAATAATAAAAGTGATTTCTAATATCTAATTAATTTAATATCATCGATTTTCGATGATCTAACAGATACATATTAATAATTTAATTTGATTTGAATATTTCAATCTGATTGGCTAATCCGCATGGAGAATGTTTTGGTTATACTCGATAACCTGGGTTGGTATTGTGACGTCCCCATGCAACGTATTCATCCGCCAACGACAAATTCAAATAGTCACATGAAATAATCGTAATTAAAATCGAGGAATCATTAAATTTTGTTGTAAAAATTTAATTATAAGGAATATTTGAAATTGTTGAACAGGTTATACTTGCATAACCTGGTTTGGGTCAGTTTACGCTTTTCATGAAACCGCTTCGCTGTTTATTAAGCGTAAATTGACCCAAACTAGGTTATATCGTAAAACCTGTTCAACAATTTTAAATATTCCTTAAATATCTAAGTAGTGCTACCAGAATCGAAGCTTATCATATGTTGTCTTTCATTTTTGTGAACATGTGTAGTCTTGTTTAGTGGATCGAATCTGTACACGACATTTTTTTATTGTTTGTTTATATGTATTGTCTATGGAGATACCATTATCAAGAAGCGGTGGTTTGGATCCCATTAATTGGATTATTCCCGCCATATTTGTGATGCATGTCCCAAATCAGGAACTGGATTGTCATCTGCATATGTCGACGTATTCATTTTTGCCTTATATGATTTGAGGTGAGAGGTAATTGTATGTTTTGTTAATATTGGTATTTAGACTTTCTCTTCAAAATGACATAACCGCATCGGTGGTGTAATGGCAAGACATACATCACGCCAGTCTTATTATATGGTATGGAACTAATAATACCGAAAGCAACACCACTGGCACAGCTAGAACTATTTCAAAAACGAATGATAAAGCAAATACTTTCCCTGCCAACAAGAACAGCAGACCCAGCAGTGTACATACTTTCAGGATTACTACCAGTCGAAGCGCAAATCCATATACGAGCATTGGTTCTATTCAACAACATATGTAATCAGGCTGAGGACAGCGTAGAGAAGACCCTAGGTAGAAGGCAGTTAATAGTCAAATCAAATGAGAGCAATAGCTGGTTTATAGAAATTGAAAACATACTGAGGAAATACAACATGCTAGAAGCATGGTGGTACTTAGATAATGCTCCAAAGAAAGCTATATGGACAACAGCAGTAAAAAGGAAAATACATGAACACTGGAGCAAGCCAATTGTAGAGTCTACTCCATATTATAATGGCCTTCGGTATTTGAGCTGTGTTAATCTGGAAAAAGGGAAACTGCACCCAATATTGAAGATCAACTGTAGTTCAAAAGGGGATCTCCATAGGCTACCAACCAAGCTTAAACTACTAAACAGGCTCGTACATACTCCAAAGCAACCGAATAAAGATGTTCAAGAATGAATCGAATATACTCTGCTTACTATGCAGTAAAGACAAAGAAAATATTAAACACTTCATTCTGGATTGCGAACGATTAGAAGAAAGCCAATACTCCAAGAAATAGAAGAAATATTAAATGATAAAGAAACCAGTTGGAAATGCCTACCACAAGACACAAAAATCCAGCTATTACTGGACATAACATCTGTAATCAGTAAACTTAACTTAGACCCAGCCAGTGTAGCGAACATAGAATACTGTTCTCGACGTCGCCATATGCTTCGACAAACAAGAATATTGGACATGCAAGGAACCATTAAGCAGCAGGGCTCCAGATAATACAGTCCGAATATGCTATGATTAAGTTACATACACAGTTGAAGTGCCGATGAACTGTTTTTAGAGTTTTTAGAACATTTGCAACAATGTCTGTGAATTTTAACCAAACGACCAGCACGTTTTAAGTAGCTTTTAAATTTTACCGTGTGAACAGGATATTTGAAGTGAAATGACTACGGTATGACATTTTAAATAACTTTTATATTTTATCCGTCAAGCAGGAAAATCAATTGAAGAGACTTTTATCTTTTATCAGTGAATATTTTAAAACATAAGGGCCAACTGAAGTGACATTTTAGACTTTAGTTATGTACATAAATCCAGTGTTTATAATATTAGTGTACAAAGGATTTTATAATTCGTGGTAATAGATAATGGTGGAGGGAATGCACAGCACTGTTATACATACACAGTATGGTTCTCCTTGAAAGGGGGTTGAAGATACAGAGGTTTGGAGGTTTGGTTAGCGTGCTCGCCTCGAGCGTGGTAGATCGTGGGTTCGAGCTCCGGTCAGGTCAAACCAAAGATTCTAAAATGTGTATGTGTTGCTTCTCCGCTAAGAACGCAGCACTAAATAGAAAGAGCAAAGATTGGTTGGCTTGGAATCAAGATAATGTGTCCGAGTGGGGGACATGTTTATCCGCGGACTGTTGTTTCAGTGAGCTAGCACTAGAAAAAATCCAAATAAGCGTGTTGGTCTAGTACAAAGCGGCCCTCATCATCATCTTATTGAAAATTAACTTGGTTCTCGCCATGATATAGCTGAAAAATTCCTGAGTTGACGTTAAACAACAATCACTCACTCACTCAAACTAACATCGTTAGCGTTTGATTTACTTAATTAAAAACCAATGAAGCACTTTATCCAAGTGAGTATGACGTCCATATTAACATAACTCGTGACGACATTGTAGACGTTGAAACCAAAATCGGCTTGCACCAATATGTTTTCTAAATAATTAAAGGTTGTTTTAAGGTAAATTTGAAGGAAAATAAGGAATTACGACATGAAATAATTGACATAATGGCTGGTAATCGGCACAAGCAGAACAGTCGGTTCTGCAAAGAAATTCGTGAGGATAACTTCCGGTTTTGGTGGAGGAGAGTTCCCTTGAATCCTAGTATCTCCTGAAAGTGGACAGAGAATAGTTTATTTTGATTAGAGTATTATCAGTTTTTGTTTAAAAGTGTCAATTTATCAATTTTGCAGAAAACAATTAACAAAACTAGCAAATCTCCTCATGCATTCGCAATGTGCTCTATCAGAACCGATCTCCTCAAGCAGGAAAACGAGAAAATTGACAGTTTGTAGATTTATCTAGACTTCAATTTACTTCTGACGAATCGGAATTTATCCCCGATTACATTTAGACTCCCATGATGAAAAAATATTGAAAATTTAAGTTGCATCTTTGTCAAGAACAACTTAGAAATGTAAGAGTGTCACAATTTTCGTCATGTTTTTCGTGGGACGATTGATTTTGCGAGAGTTACACTTCATATACAACAATAAACTATACATGTTTCTAATCGTGAAAGCATTCGCCACAGCATAGCATTCTCTGATTTTGCAATATTCGAGCAGTAAAAACGCAAATTTCAATTTTTGACATGTACATACCTTGCGAAGCGTCTTCGGGAACTCTCCTCCACCAAAACCGGAAGTTGTCCTCACGAATTTTTTGCAGAACCGACTGTTCTGCTTGTGCCGATTACCAGCCGTGTAATAGATATTTTTTAACTACAAAAAATGTATAAAGATGACAATTTAAGCTCAGATTTTTTTTAGATCGCTTTACGCTATTGCAGCATCATAACATAACCTCTGACATAATGAACTGGTCAAAATAACAAGCGATTTCATCAAATGAAAACAACCGTCCAAAACAGATGACTGTCGTAAATGGGTGACGTTACGATTTTTTTAAAATATTTAAGGGAGGATTAACAGAGACAGGTTTAGACTTATCGAAAGGGAGAAAACCGCTACAGTTTGTCCCTAAATGGGCGGCAATAATAATTTTGCCAAAAATCTTCGTTAAGTAAAAATTAATTTGAGGTAAGGGTTCCCATATTTATTATTATACTTAACTTTTGTAACAGAGTAAGACATAACTGTTTTATTATTATTATTTTTTTTTTGAAGTTGTCCAGCAATAACTAATTAGTCTCGCGACAATGCTCGTAGAGCTAATAACTGTTAGGGAATATGCACGTGGCGAAAAATATTTTTTTAAATCTGGCGCGTAACTGCACGTCGAACTAATAACTGGTTATTTCCCTTTTGTGGCAAATGTCATTATGTCCTTCGCGAAAGGTTAATATCGGCATTTGGGAAATGCGTCAATTCACAATCATCGCACGAAATGACCCAACTCCCTATTACATTTACATGTATTGTACTTGGTACAAATATGGTATAGACAGGGATTAGCAGGGGCGGATCCAGTTTTCAAGTTAGGGGGGGAGGGGGGCGCGACCATTTTTGGGGTAATTCGTGTGAAAAATCACGATTTTACGCCAAAAAATCATATTTTTTCCAATTTTAAGGGGGGGGGGGGGGGGGCGCCGGGTGCCCCCACCCCCTGGATCCGCCCCTGAATAGAGTCATTTTGTGGGATGGTTGTTACCGGTACCGCCCCCAATGGGTTAATTAGACACCGCGTCAGTTCTGTAGGAGAATGGTGTTATGTGTTTCATCTTGTTTAAAACAGGTCATTGGTGTTATTTTATAAATACTATGTAAACAAGAAAAGTAGATATTAAACTTTACACTGTTGAACACGTGTGCGTCCAATTAGATATAAATACTGTGAACAAATCCAATGTTTACCACTGTTTACAAGTACAAAATGTTAAGAAACGGACATCAATGGAAATATAGGCTGCATATGAAACGACTTACCTTTCATATTGCACAAATATCTGGAAAAACCGCACCTACTGTTATAATAGGTTTTGTTTATACAAATGTACACACGTCTGTAGAAACAATTATTGATTGGCAATCGCATTGGTTCTTTTCCACGTTATACAGTACAGCAGTAATTGATTCACTACCAGTGTGCACTTATAGAAAGGAAAATAAAACTCACAAGGTTAATAATTATAATGAGTATATATTTATTATTGAGTGACAGTTTTGTTTACCTGTATAGTTAAGTTTTACTACAAACTGTTGTGATTTATACTTTACCTGTTAATCGTTTATATATATATACGTTCTGCTCCACTGCTTTCTTTAAAGGTTTGTCCCGGGCAATTTGTATTTCACATAATGTATACATACATTTCGCAATCGTCTGTTACAAACGCGTAATTATGATCCGTTCCACGAACGAGCATAATCAACCGCTATCTGATTATTAAAATCACATCTCTTTACTTTACTGATATGTCGCTGTGACATATCAGTAAAGAAGGGGGGAGCAAGGGAGCAAATGAGAGATGTGATTTTAATCAGACTGAATCAACCGTGGGTTACCCGCGATGGTATATTTCCATGTGTTCTATATTGAATACACATAGAAAAATCGTAATTACAAAATTCTTTTCAATACGAGTTTTATACATGTAGTACTATATAGCTAGTTCACTGAAATACAAGTCCGCTGATAAACATGTTGCTCCATTGGTACAAATTATCCTGATTCCGAGCAATCCAGTCATTGTTAGCTCTTTCTCCTTAATGCTGTGTGCTTAACGGAGAAGCAACAAATACCAATTTTATTCTCTTTGGTTTGATCCGATCTGAGACCGAACCCACGATCTACTACACTCGGGGCGAGCACGCTAACCATTACAACACGGATATGCGAATGATATCATTTGAATTACAAATGTACTTTAAAACTTATCTGGTTTCTGTTTGTAGTGCTTGGTAACCAGATGGTTGAGCAGTATGCAAGGTTGGATCTAACTATGGATGTATACGCCATGCTCTTAGTTTGTTAGTTGTTTATTTGAAAGTTTCTCCTAAAAAAATCCTTATAATGTCTGCTTTTGATGTTAGATTATTTATGTGTGCATTCCAGGTCATGCTGGATGAGATGGCGACTCCAAGGTATTTTGTTGTATCTATTAATTCAAGAGTGTGTCCTTTTAAGATGTAGTTGTATTTGAAGGGTGTTTTAGATCTGTGAGACAGAGTTACATTTGGCAGGGTGGAATTGTATGCTCCATTGTGCTAGCTATAGTTTATCTAGTCATTGTCTAGTGTTTCAGTGAGAAAAGTTTCTGGTTGGTCTATAGATGATTGATTGATATTTGGTGTTTAACGCCACTTTCAGCTATATCACGGCGACCAGATTTAGTGGTGGAAGAAGCCGGAGTACCCGGAGAGAACCACCAACCATGGGCAAGCAACTGGTAAACTTGATCACTTGCGGCTGCGAGACGAGTGCACCTTTTTTGTAATTAACAAAGCCGGACGCTAACCCACGTCGTATTGGTGATAGACTTGTACGAGTTGTTAGGTAATCCAACTACGTAACGCATTGAGCCACCCGGGACCTGGGTCTATAGAGAATACAGTCATCAGCAAAGAGACATGCTTGTGATGATACAGCTACTTGGAGAGCATTAATAAACACAAAAAAGAGAAGGGACCTAATACAGACCACTGGGGTACCCCACTGACAACTGGAAGTTTGCTGGACGACTCCCCATCAAGAACTACTTGAATTGCTGCATTCTGTTGTTTAAGAAGGATCCTATCCATTTTAAAGTGGTATCTCTTATGCCATAATAATCAATTTTGCAGAGTAGTGTCTTGTGGGGCACTATATCAAAGGCTTTAGAGAAGTCAAGTATTATTAAATCAATTTGTAAGCCAGAGTGGAGATGATTGGTTATCTCGTGTGTAAGAGAGATTAATTGGTTCTCACTGCTTGCTTCTTTTGGCCCTGGAGCCATGTTGGCAGGCCATTAAGATGTCATGAAGGAAGTTCAAGATGTTTCACCATGTTGGACACAACTATATGTTCTAATACCTTGGAGCAGATGCAAGTCAAAGATACAGGCCTATAGTTGCTTGCAAGGTATCCCACACTTTTCTAAGACAGGGATAACATTGGCCTGTCTCCAAGCAGATGGAACTTCGCCTCTAGATAGAGCAGTGCTATAGAAAGAGGCTAGATGGGGAGCAAATGTGCCTATTCCTTCAATATACGTGGAGGTATTTCTTCTGGCCCTGTTGCTTTTGATGGATACATGTGATGCTCCACCATGTCCTAATACATATATACATACATTTAATGAAGGCATTGGAAGATAGGACAATAAAGCTATGTATACTCGAGCGAAACGTTGTATAAGAAGAAGTGGAAGAAGAATTCAGGGTAAAAGGATATTCTCGTCTTCGGTAAAGAGAAGAGACATATTTAAAATATTAGAAGCCAAATATTCTACAATTTCATCCTGTTGACTTTATATACTACTAGAATTACTAGATTCATACTGTTGATACTAATACATTGTAACTTAATACTTATAAATTATAACTTTTATTGGTACTTTATTTTACCCTATAATGATAATGGTTGTACATGTAATACAATGGTAAACATATTAGAGAAATACAAAATACAGCATATCATACATGTTAATATACCTGTACATTAAAGTAAGAGAATTCTGTTCTCATTGTTGGACACTATTTTATAAAGCATCCCACTAAATCTCAAATCATCTTTTTTTCTCTCGATTGTGTATTTTTTTTATTTTTTTTTATCATTAGTTTCATCTTTCAGCAATTATTTTGTCAATAGGTTCTATCAATTTTATCATATTTTATTGTGAGTTAACAAATTATTGACCTTTCAATAAAAAAAAATATTGGGACCATTGACCTTTCAATAATATTAATACAATATGAGGACTATTGACCTTTCAATAATATAACTACAATATTGGGCTTATTAAGTCTCTGTAAAGAAATTAGTACTATTATTGTAATGTATAATCAAATATAGCAAAATAAAAGCTCAAAGGATTGTCTTTCCTTGGATTGTCATCAGGGGAAAAATGACTGATTTAATGCCATCAATAGTGTAAATAATAACAATAAAAAAAAATAAAAAAATTCAACAATTACTAAATAACAATACAAATGTAAACTAGAGGTACTGCTGAACGCAGGAGTCCTGCATTGATACATAAATGGAATAACTTAACTGTCCGCTACTCGGGATTAATACCCCCGCGTCCCCATCATCTTAATTGAGCCAAAACATATTTGGAACACAGCTTTTAGACTCATAATTCTGGGAAAACTTGATGGACCAGGATATACTACTAATGTGTACATCTTCATATTAGGATCTTGCAATGTACAAAGTTTCATGAACTTCTGATTAATCATGTAGGAGACTTTGTGATGACAAAGTTCATACTGAATTGTCTCAAAATTTCTGACTCCAAAGAGGCATAACAGGGGTAAAACTCAATGGACAATAAAAATCCTTTATACTGCAAAGTTCACACATCATGATCTTAAATTCCACATAGTTTGGTGGAAATCGGACAAAAGATGTGGAAGTTGGTCCGGACAGACGGACTGACGGACACAGACATACAGATTCCTATATACCCCCCAAACTATGTTTGAGGGGGGTATAATAAATAATGTATAAAGAATTTCACTGGAATGATTTAAACAAATATGATCTAGGATCACAGAATGATCCAGATGGCAAGACAAACTCCCAAATCCCTCCTTTGATAAATGTCAATTAACTAGAGGCTCGACTGAGCCTGCATCACTCGCCTGGTTCTTGACCTAATGGGTAAGGTGAGCTAAAAATCCTGACATTTAAACATTTCAAGAATGGAAACCAGGATTTTTTTGTCATGAAAACATTTGTAATTTACAGAAGGATTAAAAAATCTAAGTACAAAATCAAAACCCTTGGCACACAGAAAACTTAACATAAAGTACAATTTTTATATATATATATAGTCAAACCTTCCCATGTGGTCACCTCTATTAAGCAGCCACCTGCATTAAAAGGACACCTTTTTCTGGTCCTGTCATAGAAAAGTATATATAAATTGAACCTGTTTTAAGAGGTCACCTGTCTTAACAGACCACTTTTTCTTTGTTCCAAAGGTGACCTCTTAATACAGGTTTGACTGTATATATCAAAATTAGTAAACTAACAACCAATAATAATGGAGAAAAATATGTGTGTATTTCTCCTATGGTAGGAGAGGCAAATCAATTTATGAACATGTGTATTTTGGAACATAAAGGTGTAACATATTAATGAATCTGACATTTTTTTATATTGATAGATTTGATTGATTTGACTTGATTTATTGTGTTTAATGCCACTTTCAGCAATATTTCAGCTATATCATGGCAACCAGTTTTAGTGGAGAGAACCACCGACCATGGGCAAGCAACTGGTAAACTTTATCACTTGCGGCTGTGGGTCGAGCGCACTTTTTTTTGTTTTTTGTAAGTGTTTGAACTTGGCTACGATTTTACCTTTATTTCGTGTATGAACGTTTACTTCAGA
This sequence comes from Bathymodiolus brooksi, assembly GCA_963680875.1. NCBI lineage: Eukaryota > Metazoa > Mollusca > Bivalvia > Mytilida > Modiolidae > Bathymodiolus > Bathymodiolus brooksi. Next base: position 21,348,289 of record OY804579.1, read on the forward strand.
GGATAAATATGCTATGAACGAAGGTTGAAGAAGTGAAGAATTAATTATTTATTATGTTAAAACAGTATGATTCATAGTAGGAATAATAAATAAAAGTTTAATTATTCCAACGGAAGATTGGAGGACGACTAGTTTTGGTCCGAATGACCTTGATATCACGACCTAGCAGCAGAAATAAATTTTGCACTTTTGTCCAAAAAAGCCATACGGTGATTAAAATAATTTGATTTAATTGATTGAAAGAGTGAAGGAAATATAACCCACTTTTATGCTTTCTATCAAAGTAAGCAGGATTTGATCTTGTAAAGTTGTATCAGTATGGGGGGGGGAAAAAAGGGGGGGGGGTCCTCACGAATATACACAAGTCCTCCGTCACAAGACCAGTAAAACTTTGTTCAGACCAGTAATTATTTTTAGTTTTTATTTAGAACTATATAAAAATAAATGCAGGAATTTGATTCAGACCAGTAAATTCAAAGGTTCATTTCGGAGGTGTAAGATACCACATTCCTTTCAAGTTCTGATGTCGATGTCCAGTCATTTTCAAGAGTCCTCTGCCTGAAATTATTTTGATTTTCAGTTTGATGACATGGGATATACATGCAAATGCATTAACATGAAAAGGTCTATAGTCTGTCAAACTATAGACTGACTATCTGCAGATGTCAAGAATATAAGGAACTGACTGATCCCCTTCTGAAGCACATGAGTTCCCCCCTTAAAATATTTCATGGGGGTTTGTTTCATTTGTGATTGTATATTTTCAACAAAATAAAAGTTTATTGAAATGTATGAGTCTTTGACTACTTTCATTCTTCATTGTATTGATACTGGTTTGTGGTTATATTAACAATCAGATTCTTGAATATTACTTGCTTTTGAAAGTTCTTTTCTGTTATTAAAAAAAGTTAAATGCATACTTTATTTCAAAATCTTAAGCAAATTAACAAGTATATTCTTTAAATGTGCATTTAATATGATAATATAAGCTTTAAGATAAGAAATTCCTATAATGATGCTATTTTAGTTATTCAAAAACTGCAAAGAATCTGAATGTTGATATCATTTCATGCTATATGTCAAGGAAATGAAGCAACCTCCAATATTATCAAATCTTTATTTTCAATAGTACATAAGCATAGGGGAAGTCTATATTTCTTTTCTGAATGATCAAGTTTAATTCTACCAAACTTATACATTTGTCTGAAAAAATGCAGAACCATGTGACATCTTTCTAAGAAATAACAATGGAAAATGACTGATGGTTGTTAATCTTGAGAAATCATTCTCAATGGACTACTAGTACTAGTCTAATGAAAAATTGTTCAATGCTCAAGAAAATCCTGATAATCCTGTCTGAAAAAATTACATTTTTCTTTTTCTCAAAGTTAATCAGTGTAAATTTAAGCAAAAAGAAACAATTTTAAAGCTAGAAAACCCCCTCAAAAGCAAGTCAAGATTCACCAAATCCAAAATCGGCTGGGGTGCTTTACCCTGAACCCACTGGGGGCCTTCTGACTCTCGGTCAAATTTTCTCTCTGTCTATAATTCTAAAATCTCCCCCTATCAAAATTTGTAGTGAAAACACACTTGTAAGTTTGTGCAATGTATTTCAGCGGTTACACATAAAACATTTTGAACTGCAATGTTTTAGGTTGAAACACTTCAGAAACCAGCCTCTGCTCAGACGTCAAAGCTAAAACATTTTGAGAAACGTCTTGAAAAAACGTATTGCATCCGCATGCAAAATAGTTAAAAACGAAACAAAATGCTGATTTATTACAATTCGTTGAAGATTTTCATTCACATAATATTATGCATTTTGAATACATTTTAGAAGTAGAATCATTTTGAAAACATAAAGGTGTGGCACTTTTGATAAAATGTTTCAGCTGAAACAATTTCAAAACGCACCAGAAATCTGACGACTTGTGGATGTACAATGCCTTTTCGAAACAGTTTCAAAATGTTTGAAGGGTTTGTCTGAACTGCCCATTATATTCTCTGTTGGACAATATCAACAAATATTCCTGCAATAACCCTATAATATCGAATGAATGATTGGTGTTTAATGTCAATCCTATAATATCGCTGTCATTTCTCGTAGAAGTCATTGAAATAAAACAATACACACTCAATCAAGAATACATTAACTATACGTAAAGATAAAAACTCCTAAAGTCGAGGTTGTATATACTGTAAAATATATTCAGAACCAGCTGATGCCAGAGCTTAACAAGGTGAGGCCATCTGTATTTTGTTGTTTCATATCATATTACTGAGAGCACTATTGGTATAACAATTACAGTGGAACCTGTCTAATCCAACACACCAAGGAACCAGGAAAATGTGTCGGATTGAACAGGATGTCGGAATACTCAGGTTTTATTTTAGTTAACAGAAATACTTTGGGACCATAAATTTTTGTCGGATGTCACAGGATGTCAGAAAACTCAGGTGTCAGATTGTACAAGTTCCACTGTAATAATATAAATTATTAATTAAACTCACAATAAATCTATATCATATTTTTTTGGACATAAATAATACAGAACAACATATCTCAAAACTATATACAGTCACACCTGTATATAAAGGGCACTCAATGGTACTTGAAAATGTGCCCTTCATACACAGTAGCCCTTTATATAATTATATACATGATAAAATTATATGCACTTTTCATTAATGGGGAAAATGAGGCTGCCCTCTATAAACAGTGATTTGTAATATAGAGGTGCCCTTTAAGGCAGGTTTCACTGTTCACATAAATGTATTAAAATAGTCATGGACTGTATATCAACATGAAATAGATCTTTAATGTCTTCTCATCATATAATTTTCTTTCATGACCACTTATTTGCTATTAAAATTAACAATATGTAACTTATGTTTTCTTCAGGGCTTTACACAGTAAATTCACATCTGAAGTACACATGTCATTTGTTAAAACACAAAACAAAAAAACAATCCAAATAAATTGCAAAGAATAAAAAAGTAGGTTTTAATATTAAATATCATCACATGTTAATTTTCCTTTATCTGTTTACAAATTTGGACAAAACGATTATTACAAGTTATTTTATATACCTGATACTGTTAATGATTATCATGGTAAAACTTTTCAACATTGGCATTTCAAAAATACCAGTAAATACCGTGGAACCTGTCTAATCCGACACCAAGGAACCTGGGAAATATGTCGGATTGTACAGGATGTAAGAATATTCCGGTTTTATTTTAGTTAACAAGAAATACTTTAGGACATAAATTTTTGTCGGATGTTACAGGATGCTGGAAAACTCAGATGTCGGATTGCACAAGCTCAACTGTAACCACATACAAAGGTAACACTAGAAATGATAACATTTCAGTGTTTCTGGTTAATATCTTTCTAGTTAAATTTTACTAAGATGTTGTGTAATCATTATCGTAATTTCTTCATTCTTCTCAGCTGGATGTATGTACCAATCATTGCTATGACGGCCATGGATAGCAAGGCCACAATATTTTGCCAAAAATCCCAGTTGCTCTCATAAGGAATGTTTTGATCTCTTAAATAATCATTCCCATTGACAGAACTGTAATGATAGAAAAACAAATTAAACAGACTCAATCTTCAAATTAACTGTCACAGCAATCATGACATTTTATTACACCAATCTAATCATAGGCAACAATGATGAAAACAAAACTCCTTATATCATTTACAGTTAACATACATGTATCTTTATCAATTCGAAACGCATCTGTGGCGTAATGGTTAGCATGCTTGCCTCGAGTGAGGTACATCGTGGGTTCAAATCAAAGATTATAAAATTGGTATTTTTTGCTTCTCCGCTAAGCATGCAGCATTATAAAGAGCAAAGACTGGGTGGCTCGCAATCAGAATAATGTGTTCGAGTGGAGCGATATGTCTACCTGCAGACTGTTGTTTCAGTGAGCTAGCACTATAAAAATCCAACTCAGCGTGTTGGTCTAGAACAAAGCGAACCTCATCATCATATCATTGAAAATTAACTTGTTCTCGCCATGATATAGCTGAAAAATTGCTGAATTTGCACTAAACTCACTCACTCACTCACTCACTCTTCATCAATTGTTCAGTTATATTTTTTTATTTAGTAACAGGCACAGGATTCACATTTTAGAAATAAAAAAAAATTTGATTATCTGTGGTAGCCATATTGGATGTAATATTGTCAAGAAAAATGGACCCTTTCTTAGAGCAATCCATAAATAATATATACAAAACATGTGATATAAACCTTAGTGAGATGTAAGCTTAAAGTTTAACAACCTGGACTGGGTTGCACAAACCTCAATTAAATTAAAGTCTCAATTAAACCTTAATTGTATGCTAATTTCATGTACATTTCAAGTAATTTAAGTGTCTTAAATGAAAATTAAATCTAATTAAAGTTTGTGCAACCCAGTCCAGCAGATCATCTGTATGACAATTAGGGTTAGAGTTATGGTGTTTAATGCCACTTTTATGACAATTAGGAACATGATAGATACAATATGAAATGTATAATAAATATCCCAGATAACAAAAAGAAAAAAATATAAAAATCAAAATTGACTTTATTTCTATTATTAGCAGCATTCAAAATTTAAAAAGAATTGGTTCACTCAACATTGAAAGAAAAATAAATTTGTAACAGAAGAACAAGCAGCTGATTTTACCAAATGTTAAAAAAAATTGAATGTAGTAGTCACACTTACCATATTGCTGTTCCATTTGTAAAGTTAAAATCTTTTAATTCATTGATGTCTAATGTCTAAAAATCAAAATAAGAGGAGTTAAATAGGTGTGGTTTAGGATTAGGTTTATGGTGATGAACACCACTTTCAACAATATTTCAGTTATATAGTGGTGGTCAGTTTTATTGGTGGAGGAAACCGGAGTATCCGGAGAAAATCACAGACCTGTACTCCATACAATATTATGTGATAAAGTTTGTCAGTGACTTCCGGCAGGTCGGTGTTTTTCTCCAGGTACCCCGGTTTCCTCCACCAATAAAAATGACCACCACGATATAACAGAAATATTGTTGAAAGTGGTGTTAAGCACAATAATCCTAACCCTAACCCCCTCTTATAAGAACCCTCTCACCAAAGGTTCCCTCTTTTATTAGACCAGATTTAAGATGCACTGAGATGGTAAAATACTAGTACATTGTCCTCCTCAAGAGAGGCCATCCCTCTTATAAGGCCATTTTTCATTGAAGAAAGTTTGTCCTTATAAGAAGGGTGGCCTTATAAGAAGGCTTGTCCTTATAAGAAGGGTTGTCCTTATAAGAAGGGTGGCCTTATAAGAAGGTTTGTCCTTATAAGAAGGGTTGTCCTTATAAGAAGGGTGGCCTTATAAGAAGGGTTGTCCTTATAAGAAGGGTGGCCTTATAAGAAGGTTTGTCCTTATAAGAAGGGTTGTCCTTATAAGAAGGGTGGCCTTATAAGAAGGGTTGTCCTTATAAGAAGGGTGGCCTTATAAAAAGGGTTGTCCTTATAAGAAGGGTGGCCTTATAAGAAGGGTTGTCCTTATAAGAAGGGTGGCCTTATAAGAAGGGTTGTCCTTATAAGAAGGGTTGTCCTTATAAGAAGGGTGGCCTTATAAGAAGGGTGGCCTTATAAGAAGGGTGGCCTTATAAGAAGGGTTGTCCTTATAAGAAGGGTTGTCCTTATAAGAAGGGTTGTCCTTATAAGAAGGGTTGTCCTTATAAGAAGGGTTGTCCTTATAAGAAGGGTGGCCTTATAAGAAGGGTTGTCCTTATAAGAAGGGTGGCCTTATAAGAAGGGTTGTCCTTATAAGAAGGGTGGCCTTATAAGAAGGGTGGCCTTATAAGAAGGTTTGTCCTTATAAGAAGGGTGGCCTTATAAGAAGGGTTGTCCTTATAAGAAGGGTGGCCTTATAAGAAGGGTTGTCCTTATAAGAAGGGTGGCCTTATAAGAAGGGTTGTCCTTATAAGAAGGGTGGCCTTATAAGAAGGGTGGCCTTATAAGAAGGTTTGTCCTTATAAGAAGGGTGGCCTTATAAGAAGGGTGGCCTTATAAGAAGGGTGGCCTTATAAGAAGGGTTGTCCTTATAAGAAGGGTGGCCTTATAAGAAGGGTTGTCCTTATAAGAAGGGTGGCCTTATAAGAAGGGTGGCCTTATAAGAAGGACACTACTGTACTGTTATCTTCTCCACACAAAAGGGTAGAACAATTATTATGCTGTAAAAGTGGAATTTGCTGTTACAAACAAATTCATCAATAATTTCATTTATCAAATTATATCAATATTTTTTTATCCTAAAACTTTTGACAGAAAGCATTAACATTTCAGCCATCATGAAATTAAATGGAGCAACAAAATAACTTTACTTATTAATGTCGATTTAGGATAAAAATTGCAAAATCAAAAATGCATGCCCTCTAAGCTGATATATATATATATATATACTTACATTCAGGCCATATCTAAATAAACTAACCCACTTAAGCCATCTCAGCCATGATGGGATACTCGCTACATTGACCAGCAGTCCACTAAATACCTGTTGATGACAACAATATATAGATGTGTAAGATACAATAGTTACCATGGAAACATCTTGGCATGTCACATTAAATCATACAAGACACTTTTAACAGATTTTGTCAAGTTTCCAATAAGGTCAAGATATAGCTGAAATATTGCTGAAGTTAGAAACACCAAACAATCAACTTGATCAGTTGAATGTTAATATGTATTAAAACAATATATATTGTGGCTATTAATATGTATTAAAACAATATATATTGTGGCTATTAATATGTATTAAAACAATATATATTGTGGCTATTAATATGTATTAAAACAATATATATTGTGGCTATTAATATGTATTAAAACAATATATATTGTGGCTATTAATATGTATTAAAACAATATATATTGTGGCTATTAATATGTATTAAAACAATATATATTGTGGCTATTCATGATTTTGCTGAAATCATTTATTTCATCAGTCTATGTCATTGAGATTTTTGTCCAATGAAAATGTCTTCTAAAGTTTAATTTCTCATCTTTTTAGTTTTTTTTTATGATATTCTATTTCCATTGTACAGGTCATACCAAACATTGACAGCCTCGGTGTAGTAATGGTTAGCATGCTTGTTTCAAGTGTGATACAACTGCATCGGTGGTGTAATGGTCAGCATGCTCGCTTCAAGTGCAGAAGATCATGAGTTTGAGCCCAGGTCGGGTCTAACCAAAGACTATATTATTTTGGTACTTATAGCTTTTTCGCGAAGCATGCACCATTAAGGAGAAAAGACTGGTGGACTCGAATCAAGATAATCTGAGTGGAATGACATGTCTACCCGTAGACGGTTGTTTCAGTGAGTTAGCACTATAATAATCCAGCTAAATGTATTGGTCTAGTACATAGACAGCATCTTATTGAATGTAATTTTGTTCTTGTTATGATATAGCTAAACATTTGCTTATTTGGCATTAAACAACAATCACTCACTCACTCATCAAATAATGAAAAAAACATTTTGTGATTATCTCCATTTTAAATGCATTTAACTAAATTCAGAATACAGTAGAGTTCATTTATAACGAAGTCCAGGGGACTCTCGATCTTAGTTCGTTATAGGCATCGTTCGTTATAAGAGAAACAATGTAGAATTACCTCCCCTTTTGAAAATCGTACAGTAGAACTTCGCTGTCTCGAACTCGAACGGACTGTCAAAATCTGTTCTAGCTATCGGTAGTTCCAGCCACCGAGGTCGCGTAATTTTAGAGAGAAAAAAATCTGGTTCTGACCCGGGCAGTTTCATTACGCTATGATAACTGATGCACAGTAAAGTGGGCCTTTATCGTAAAAAAATATGTAATCCTTTAGACAGTTCTCAAAGACTACAAATCTTCCTTAGAAACATTTTTTCAACTTTGTTTACGATCTATTTTATAAACAGGAAATATTAGGTTGGGTATTAACACTTGGATCGATATCGGTATAAATTATAATGCTGATAATTCGGATATATATTTTTAATGGCCAATTTTAAGATTGTAGCCATTTTCCTTTTTTTTTATTTGAATTTGAAGAATAATTGTTTCTTTTTGGTATTATATACACATAAAAACTCAGGTTAATCGAAATTTCAGAACGAGTACATTTCTTTTGTTTTTGGTATTTAGATGAACCTTGAGACCACACAGTTTGTTGTTTAATTAAAGAGTCTATTATCAAAGAAAAAATAAACAATAGCGAATGAATTAATCTCACACATGACTTTGTTTTTAATTTCTTTAGCTTGTGCATCCATTCATTAAAATTTAGATTACGTTTTATTAATTTTTAATGCAATAAATTAGCACGTGTTATTAATTGACAACTTGTTAATCACATCATTAATACCCATTTTATTGTTTGAATATTTTAAAGAAAAGTCTTGATTGACATCATTAACAACATCAAAGGTGGGATTATTGATTTTTCAATTATTAATAATGGAAGTGTCAAGTGCACTTGACCATTCTAATATGTGATCGTCCGTGCGTAACGGAAGACAGGTAAACGATTTGTTTGTTCAGCAATTTTCTTTGTTATATCATGTCAATTTTGAGTAATAAAAACGTTGTTTGGGTTTAAAATTCTCTTCGTTATAAGCCTGATTTTGCTATAAAAATTTTGTAATAGGCCTTCACAAATACATTGTTTAAATACCGATGGGACCGGTGATTTACCTTTACTTCGCAATAAGTCTGATTTCGTTACAAGCCTGTTCGTTATAAATGAACTCTACTGTATATCAAACAATCATGAAAGTAAAAATTATTAAAATAGTCCAATGCTAAAAATTTGAAATTGACCAGAAAAAATGTCACAAGCTGAGCATGTAAGACAGTAAATATATATACCTACCATCATAAATACATAGGTGAGAGCAATGCACAAATTAGCAATGGCAAAAATACTGACAGTAGCACTGAAGAAAAATGCTATTCCTGAGGCAGACATTGCTACTAAAAACAAGGTCAGTACATACAGGAAAAACTTTTCTACTGTTAACTGTAATCCTGAAAAACAATAAATAAACCTATTAAGGAAGGTCGCTGGTTTTTTACAGGTACTCCGGTTTCGTCCACCAATAAAACTGACTGCAACAATATAGCTGAAATATTGTTGAAAGTGGGGCTAAACACCATAACCCTAACCCCTAACCCAAATTAAGGTTAGGACATTCAGGAAAAATCTTGTCTCACTGATACAAAATGAGACAAATGTTGAAAATAACTCTCATCTCCTTTTGAGTATGTGGAAACTACAAAGAAAATATGAATTTATCGGAAAAAAAATGGGAGGTGAACATTGTAGATTATGAGGAGGAATGTGGTAAAGTTTGGTTACAGCATGAGATGTTGGGCACAATGATGTTGTATTTGTAAGATTACCTTACCTGTAAAGTTGGATAGTCTCTCATGTACATTTACATCCATATCTTTTCTTACAAAACAATGTACATACACATTCCAATAACAGTCCTTTTGTCAAATATCAAATATTTATTTTATAACGTGGCAGTAAATCTTTTGTGGAGGAATTGGAATGTGTGCAGAAACCCTTCAATGGTGATTGTCTAACTTTATACTACAAGTGAAGTTTCAGGTAAGCCTCCTACTGACCAGGAATTTAGACAATGGAGGTTCCTGACTTATATTTAGAATCTATAAATAACCTTAAACAATATATACGTTTCTGATCAAATTTACCCAGCATAAAGTATGTAATAGAAGAAAACAGGATAACAGGTATCAGTCTCATCGGTATTACATCACAGATTATCTTGGAGAAAAAGTATGCTGATACTCTGTAGAACCCACTGACATTCTCATGCCTACAACAAAAACATATTAAATTTGTCATCAAGTCAACAAGTGTAATCCTAAGAAGATGATAATGGATCCCCGGAGCAACCCTCCCCTCCCCCCTCTGTTTCTGTTTAATCATCCATAAGGTTTATTTTGAAATTAAAATATATTGTTTGTTTGATGGTGTTTAATGCCACTTTCAACAATATTTCAGTTATACCGTGGCGGAGACCAGAGCACCCGGAGAAAACCATCGACCTGTCGCAAGTCACTGACAAACTTTATCACATAATGTTGTACACCTTGCCCTGATTGAGATTCGAACTCACAACATCAGTGGTGATAGGCAATAATTGCATAGGTAGTTGTAAATCCAACTTTCATACAATCATGGCCACAAAATTAAAATATAACTTCCTGGAAAATTAAATTGTATTATGTGTCATAAAGGAATTCAATTAAACAAGGGTACCAGAGCTCCAGATAAGCTGCGTATTTGCATTTTTTACGCTATGAAATCGAGTAAAAACGCATGTATTATCAGATCAGAGTGTACACATTACGCATACATATTGCTGTGTAAGCAAACTTTCCAAATTCGGAGCGTACTTGTACAGTCGTGTACATAACAATACATTTTTGTCTTTGAGAAATTCCCCGTAATTACTCCCCTTTATATTTTTCGAAGGAGAGAGCGTATACTTCTGAGGGGTACCGAATGCTTGACTTTCTAAGCATCGATGTCAAAAGAGATCTGATTGCATGTTTATGATAAATCATCCAATCGTGGTCAATATTACAAATAAATGCGGCTTACGTAATAAGTAAGAACTAAAACGAAAGTAAATTTGGGAACACGTTGTTCGTTGAAAATGAGCAAGAACATGAATAATCGCACTACGGAAAATTCTATACTTAAGTTCCTGACAGTTTCATCTGTGTCTAGTGACAATATAGTTAAAGGAATCATTGATGACATTATCAACACGGCTGTGAAAACTGCCAAAGTCGATAAGCAAAAAACAAATATTTACAACATTTTATTAATAAACATGACACAATCGTGTCAAATTAAACAGAGATATACATTTCACTTGCATCCTGCATTTATCGAATAACACTTGTGTCAAACATAATTTTAAAAGTGTACATGTAAGCAATCTTTTCTGAAGTAGAGAGTACAACAGTGCAAAGGAAATATGCAAATACCCATCATTTTCAAAAGTAGGGGGTAATTACCCTTTGGACTTGAAAATTATCTGGCGATCTGGGTACAATATTTTGGAATCTGAAGAACATCTCAGACCAGAAAATACCATATTCTAATTCATCCCTTACTAAAACACTTGGACAGGAGTTTCTCTTAACTTTACCTTTCTTATATTGGAGAGAACACAACTTGGGGTGGGTGTGTGGGGATGGTCTTAGATGGCACCCTTTATTTTAAAACTTTATTCTTCCCAAGAGGTACATTATATTGCATTATGTGATCAAGCTTGTCAGTGACTTACAGCAGCTCAGTATTTCTATCTGGGTATCAAGTACACCTGCCTTGGGCCTAGGTAAGACTGAATTTGAGCATTTGTGCAATAATATAAATTTTGCTGGAATACCTGTTACTGTATTTCAATAATTTGCCTTTGGCCCAGGTAGAATGAATTCGAGAATTTGAGCAAAAAAAAAAAACCCATTTTACTAGAATACATGTAACTATATTACAATCTTACATAAATATAGATCTTTCTTTAATAAACAGTTCTACTGCTGATAAGTTACCAAATACTTGATTCATAATTATAAAGAAAAAGGCACCAACTCTGAAAAAGAAAGTATTTCTTGATTCTCCAGTTCATTGTGTTAATAGTAAAACATATTGTATTAGGTTTGACCCTTTCATTTTATTTTTGTACAAATACTAAATTTTTAATAAAATACATATAGTGAAGGAAAAATTCAAAAACTACATTTGAATAAAACCAAATTGTTCCATTTGCAATTAAAAATGTCAATACAGCAAACTGAAATACTTAAAATGTTATAGAATATTTTACAGAAAGGAAAACCACATTACAAATGCCTGCAATATTGCACTATTTAAACTCTGCTTAAGACAGACAATATTACCTCATATCTGTGTGTACATAAGATTTTCTAGAAATATTTCAGCACTTATGTAAGCAAAACTCAGTTTGAAATAATAAAATCAACAATTGATGTTGGTAAAAATAATAATTTTTTAATGTTACATACAATGTACATACAATGTATTTGATAATCAACATTTTATAATCTTATATGTTGCTTCTGTATTCATGTATTGCAATAACGACATAGACAGTTTCAACAAATGTGTCCTGTATTTGAACGTTTATCAGGTACTTACAAATGAGAACCGCATCAGTGGCGTAATGGTTAGTGTGCTCATCTAGAGTGCGGTAGATCGTGGGTTCGAGCCCCGGTCAGGTAAAACCAAAGACTATGCATGCAGCATTAAGGAGAAAAAGAAAGACTGGTTGGCTCAGAATCAGAATAATGTGTCTGAGTGGAGCGACATGTCTACCCGCAAACTGTTATTTCAGTGAGCTAGCACTATAAAAATCCAACTCCACGTGTTGGTCTAGTACAAAGCAGACCTCCTCATCATCTCATTGAAAATCAACTTGTTCTTGCCACAATATAGTTGAAAAATTGCTGAATTGGCATTAAACAACAATCACTCACTGACTCACTTACAAATGATACAGATAGGTCATTTTCTATTGGAACTGAATCTTTGCCATTTAACCTAGTTGGCATGGGATGGATATATAGACATAAATCTGCTGATAATTTTATGAAGCAAACATTCAATCGTCTATATGTATTTGGTAAAAAGGATTTTCAATCACAATAAGTTGTATCTTGTAGCAATCTAATCAAAATTAGATGTTTGTTGTATCTTTAAAATAAAATTCTTTGGCAATACACTAACACCTATCAACATCCTGTTTGAGGTCATGTCAAGGGCAATGGACATTTGAATGAAAAAATAAATTTACACTGTGGACATTTGAGCGACAAAATTTCAGTTGAACCTAAAATCTATGTGGACAATTGAGTGACTCTCACAACCTCTACCTGTACTCACCTGTAAAGTATTACATGAGTCTGTCTTAGTCGACCAGTTGTTATAATTTAGTCAAGATGAACACACTATGTAATATTTGTATCACGGTTTTCCGAGTTAAATGGTTATTGACAACACGTCAAAACTGCAAACCATTAACTATCAATATCAAGAGCATGGACACAGTATTTCCACAATCCAGGGTGGTAAAAGATTAAGATAAACAGTTGTATGATATGGTTCAAAAATATTCTAGTGGTGAAATTTCTCGTGAAGAGTTAACACCTATACTCTTGGGTTTAAATACCAAACAAGAACGGAATTATGAGACTATAGCGCTGAACTTTTATATATAAAACGAGACAATATCCTGCTCAAAAACCTACTTCCATCTCCCCATGGTGAGTAAGGGGGAACGGAAGAGTTTCTCTCTCGCTCAAATGGGTTACAAGTTGTTGCTCTTATGTCCGGTTTTTTCCCCCGTTCTTTTGTCCTGTCAATTCGCTCAAATGTCTTTCGCCAAATGTCAAGAGTTTATATTTTCAAATGACCAATCAGCAATGAGCCTACTTTTTAAAACTGAGTACATGCCAAGAGTTGTTGTCCGACTCGTCAATATATTAAATGTCTTGTATATGATTGAATGGTCAAAGACAAATGAAATGTTACATGTCATAACCCCAAACGGGATGTTGTTAGTACAGTTTTGTATATCGCCAAAAAAAACCCCCCCAAAAATAAGGATACAAAAAACATCTAATTTTAATAAGATTGATTTAAGAGTTAGCACAATGAATATATATATAATGCTAGATAAATAAATGTGCTTACCTATTCTGTATCCCAGTAATACAATCATTGTCTAGTTTCCAGCTAGATAAATAAATGTGTTTACCTATTCTGTATCCCAGTAATACAATCATTGTCTAGTTTCCAGCTAGATAAATAAATGTGTTTACCTATTCTGTATCCCAGTAATACAATCATTGTCTAGTTTCCAGCTAGATAAATAAATGTGTTTACCTATTCTGTATCCCAGTAATACAATCATTGTCTAGTTTCCAGCTAGATAAATAAATGTGTTTACCTATTCTGTATCCCAGTAATACAATCATTGTCTAGTTTCCAGCTAGATAAATAAATGTGTTTACCTATTCTGTATCCCAGTAATACAATCATTGTCTAGTTTCCAGCTAGATAAATAAATGTGTTTACCTATTCTGTATCCCAGTAATACAATCATTGTCTAGTTTCCAGCTAGATAAATAAATGTGTTTACCTATTCTGTATCCCAGTAATACAATCATTGTCTAGTTTCCAGTATATAGCCCCAACAATAAAACCAAATACCACTAAAACAAGCCACTGAAAACAAATGTCATATCTTAGAATATTTACAAAAAACTATTCCTTTTCCTTTTTTTTAATCTGTTTTACTAGTACATCATATACTAGTTTGTTCAGTACAGTGTAGCTTGGTTTTCAATATTTTTATCTAGGATCAATGAACCAGTACTGTAAGGAAAACAGATTTATAAAGGCATAGTTATGCTTGTTTCTGAATCCTTTGTGCTATATATATGTAACTTGTATTTGATTGTATTGTATGTTTTAAGAACTAAATATGTTTAAACCATCCAAAACTGTTCAAGTTATTTTACCATTATAAGTAGCTTGTCATATCTGTTATGTATTGTCTTTTTTTAACAACTGATTAAACAACAAGTTTAATAATTTGAACATACATTTCAAGAATATTCACTATTTGCTCTCTGTTGCACATATAATAAGGAACCAGTTTATAGAGCAAACAGGTAATATAACATTATGTAAAAACACACAGCATCTCCAGTCAAGTATCAACCTTGCATCTCCCTAAAGGTGCATTAAATTCTAACACAAATTTGACAGTGTTAACACCTCATCAAATATGTTTGATAGGTCCATCACATATTGGAAGGAAGTTCGATAGGTGGTTAGACTGTCCAATTTGAATATGAAACAGGCGAACAGACAAAGTTTGAAGCAGATATGAAGGAAAAAATTGACATTGTAAACACACCTATACAACGTTAACAATTACACAAAACATTAGTGTACACTTACCTGCATTACTGATAGTTGTGGATTTCTCAACAAGTTCAAAATAGTCCGACCAGAAACAATTCTAAACTAAAAAATACAAGTCAAAATTATTTAACTCTTTTCTATAGTAAACAAAGTAACACGGCATCAGCACTACCGTAGTCTTCCATAAAATACAATAAATAAAGAAAACTAAAGTTTCGTCCTCTGACAGTCATCAAAAAATGTATGAGATAATTACTAGTGATATTTATGAACTTGAAAATTTCTATTGTTTCTGGATTAACAATGAACAAAAGTACCAAAACTCAAAATAATTCTTTTCAGCCTCTTCTTCAATGTTTCTTTTGCAAAACAATCTTTTGCTTACTGGTAATTCAAATTGAATCAAGGATATCATTATTCTTGCCAAAAATATTTATACAATAGTCTAACTCTTATAAGGCTATCTCTTTTGCAACTTAGGTTAGGGTTATGGTGTTTAACGCCACTTTCAACAATATTTCAGCTTTATCATAGCGTTCAGCTTTATTGGTGGAGGAAAGCGGAGTACCTGGAGTATACCACAAGTTACTGACAAACTCTATCACGTAATGTTGTATCGAGTACACCTCGCCTGAGTCAGGGATTCGAACTCACAACATTAGTGGTGATAGGCACTGATTGCATAGGTAGTTTTAAATCCAACTTCCATACAATCATGACCACGACGGTCCCCCTTTTGCAACTAAAAAAATGGCTTCATAAGAGGAGTGACCTTTCTTGAGGGGGACGGTTTATCTCAGTGAATTACAAAAGTTATAGTGGTTTTTCTCCACTATCCTTCAGCAGCAACACTAACTGTCATAACTAACATATAGTGAAACACCTGTCTAAATCAAACCTCTTTGGTACCAACTTTTTTGTTCAGAATAGACAGGTGTTCTGTTTATACAGGTTAAATTAACAAAGATTGCTTACATTGAGAATTAATCAAAGTTTGGTTTATACAGGATTCTAGTTGATTCAGGGTTCAGCTTAGATAGGTTTATACAGGATTCCAGTTGATTCAGGGTTCAGTTTAGACAGGTTTCCCTGTTTTCTTGAAAATGGCCATAAACAACTATAATCCTAATTAATTAAATGTAAAATCACCTGTGTAAAGGCAGAAGTAGCATAACGTATTTTAGGTAGGATGTTTACAGTATTAGTCTCTACTGCATGGTGATACTCCTGTAGTATAGGCTTCATCTCATTCTGTAATCTATCAATAAAATAGTAAGAGTTATCTCCCTTATAATACATCACTGGATAATTTTATGTAATATTTTCCTATTGTATGATATACCTCTTGCATCTTTATACCATATAGAGATCTATTAAAGGGACCATATTGATTTTGGCTATCCTGCTTGGCCTTTGGCTATCTTGCTCCCAAAGACTTAAATTATTCCGTTATCCAATCTTTTGACTTATGTGCTGCACATAAAAGACAACTTGGAGCAGCTTCTAATTTGCAAGTTTGTTAGGATTGGCCAGTTACTAGACAAATGTAACTTGAGGCAGTAAAAACCTCTGCCCTATATAAAGACCCAATCCAGTGCACCTTTTTATCTACATGAATATATTGTCTGTAAAGTGGTTCTTATCTTGAATACAGCTGATATACTGCCAATCTATTTAAAATTAAATCTCCGCACTTGCTCCCTATTTTCTATCGGTTGTTTTGTAGTCAATGTGATAGAAAATAGGGAGCATGGAGATTTAAATTTTAATTACAGTGTAGATCGAAATACTGCTTACTTGCTGTTAATCAACAATCAATCAATCAATTACAAACAACATTATTATACAGTGACTATTAAAAACAGAAAAGAGAATTACAACATAAAACAAAGTTTTATTAATGTGAAACAACAATGAACAGGGATAAAACTTAACAGGAGCCCCCTAACCCAAGACCACTAGCTATAGGGATAAAACTTAACAGGAGCCCCCTAACCCAAGACCACTGGGATATAACTTAACAGGAGCCTCCTAACCCAAGACCACTGGGATAAAACTTAACAGGAGCCCCCTAACCCAAGACCACTGGGATAAAACTTAACAGGAGCCCCCTAACCCAAGACCACTAGGGATATAACTTAACAGGAGCCCCCTAACCCAAGACCACTGGGATAAAACTTAACAGGTGCCCCCTAACCCAAGACCACTAGGGATAAAACTTAACAGGAGTCCCCTAACCCAAGACCACTGGGATATAACTTAACAGGAGCCCCCTAACCCAAGACCACTGGGATAAAACTTAACAGGAGCCCCCTAACCCAAGACCACTAGGGATAAAACTTAACAGGAGCCCCCTAACCCAAGACCACTGGGATATAACTTAACAGGAGCCCCCTAACCCAAGACCACTGGGATAAAACTTAACAGGAGCCCCCTAACCCAAGACCACTGGGATAAAACTTAACAGGAGCCCCTTAGCCCAAGACCACAGGGATAAAACTTAACAGGAGACCCCTAACCCAAGACCACTGGGATAAAACTTAACAGGAGCCCCCTAACCCAAGACCACTGGGATAAAACTTAACAGGAGCCCCCTAGCCCAAGACCACTGGGATAAAACTTAACAGGAGCACCCTAGCCCAAGACCACTGGGATAAAACTTAACAGGAGCCCCCTAGCCCAAGACCACTGGGATAAAACTTAACAGGAGCCACCTAGCCCAAGACCACTGGGATAAAACTTAACAGGAGCCCCCTAACCCAAGACCACAGGGATAAAACTTAACAGGAGCCCCCTAGCCCAAGACCACTGGGATAAAACTTAACAGGAGCCCCCTAGCCCAAGACCACTGGGATAAAACTTAACAGGAGCCCCCTAGCCCAAGACCACTGGGATAAAACTTAACAGGAGCCCCCTAACCCAAGACCACTGGGATAAAACTTAACAGGAGCCCCCTAACCCAAGACCACTGGGATAAAACTTAACAGGAGCCCCCTAGCCCAAGACCACTGGGATAAAACTTAACAGGAGCCCCCTAGCCCAAGACCACTGGGATAAAACTTAACAGGAGTGCCCTAACCCAAGACCACTGGGATAAAACTTAACAGGAGCCCCTTAGCCCAAGACCACAGGGATAAAACTTAACAGGAGACCCCTAACCCAAGACCACTGGGATAAAACTTAACAGGAGCCCCCTAACCCAAGACCACTGGGATAACACTTAACAGGAGCCCCCTAGCACAAGACCACTGGGATAAAACTTAACAGGAGCCCCCTAACCCAAGACCACTGGGATAAAACTTAACTGGAGCACCCTAATCCAAGACCACTGGGATAAAACTTAACAGGAGCCCCCTAACCCAAGACCACTGGGATAAAACTTAACAGGAGCCCCCTTGCCCAAGACCACTGGGATAAAACTTAACAGGAGCCCCCTAACCCAAGACCACTGGGATAACACTTAACAGGAGCCCCCTAGCCCAAGACCACTGGGATAAAACTTAACTGGAGCACCCTAACCCAAGACCACTGGGATAAAACTTAACAGGAGCCCCCTAACCCAAGACCACTGGGATAAAACTTAACAGGAGCCCCCTAGCCCAAGACCACTGGGATAAAACTTAACAGGAGCCCCCTAGCCCAAGACCACTGGGATAAAACTTAACAGGAGCCCCCTAGCCCAAGACCACAGGGATAAAACTTAACAGGAGCCCCCTAACCCAAGACCACTGGGATAAAACTTAACAGGAGCCCCCCTAACCCAAGACCACTGGGATAAAACTTAACAGGAGCCCCCTATCCCAAGACCACTGGGATAAAACTTAACAGGAGCCCCCTAGCCCAAGACCACTGGGATAAAACTTAACAGGAGCGCCCTAACCCAAGACCACTGGGATAAAACTTAACAGGAGCCCCTTAGCCCAAGACCACAGGGATAAAACTTAACAGGAGACCCCTTACCCAAGACCACTGGGATAAAACTTAACAGGAGCCCCCTAACCCAAGACCACTGGGATAACACTTAACAGGAGCCCCCTAGCCCAAGACCACTGGGATAAAACTTAACAGGAGCCCCCTAACCCAAGACCACTGGGATAAAACTTAACTGGAGCCCCCTAACCCAAGACCACTGGGATAAAACTTAACAGGAGCCCCCTAGCCCAAGACCACTGGGATAAAACTTAACAGGAGCTCCCTAGCCCAAGACCACTGGCATACAAAAGAAATAAATACAGTACAGGTAACAGATCTGTAACAACGTGAAACAAGGTTACTGTACAGAGTTGATGAGGCATACAAAAGAAATAAATACAGTACAGTACAGATCTGTAACAACATGAAACAAGGTTACTGTACAGAGTTGATGAGGCATACAAAAGAAATAAATACAGTACAGGTAACAGATCTGTAACAACGTGAAACAAGGTTACTGTACAGAGTTGATGAGGCATACAAAAGAAATAAATACAGTACAGTACAGATCTGTAACAACATGAAACAAGGTTACTGTACAGAGTTGATGAGGCATACAAAAGAAATAAATACAGTACAGTACAGATCTGTAACAACATGAAACAAGGTTACTGTACAGAGTTGCTGAGGCATACAAAAGAAATAAATACAGTACAGTACAGATACAACATGACAGAGACATAATGTGTAGAGTTGCAGGGAAATAAATACAAATATAACATGACAAAGACAAAATTACATACACCAGGATATTTATACTTCTGTTTTATCCTACCTTGAATGTAATGTAGATTTCTTAAATGAGTTTACCAATTTCTTATGAACTTCTTTACTCTCTGAAAACAATAATCAAATCAGCAATTTCTTTAATAGTAAGACTATGCTGTACAAAAAATGAAATGACACAAAGATTTATTGATCTTCCTAATAATCTAAGCTTTTATAAGTGCATAAACATATTACAAAACTGAATTAAAAAATAGTATATTTTCCTTAGCTAAACTGAGGATGAATTTGATATTGGAAATAATGTATATATTAGACTTAAAACCAGAGAATTTTGAGAAAGTACTAGTAATACATTATTTTGAAGTTTATTCTTGATCCTTGGCTATGACTTCTACACAACAATATTAGATCTTATATGTATATGTACCAGAGAAGACTTCATAAGTTTACAATGTGTGTCTTATCCTTTTGTCTTGTTTTGTACGACAATTAAATATCTTTAAAGTATCTTAAAGCATGAACCAAATGCTTATGAAGATATAAATGTGTCAAAAATGAAAGACTGTATTCCTTAATATACTAGAAATCTTTCCTTCTTTCTTTTAACTATACTAGAAATAGCTGTCAAGATCTTACAGTGTTCACCTGACTTTACATGACCCATAGATATTAAATAAATATTATATTAATACCTGTGTTAAATAAACCGCATCAAAGATGTAATGGTTAGCATGGTCGCCACAAGTGAGGCAGATCTGGGTTTGAGCCCCGATCAGGTCAAACCACAGTATCTTGACGTTTTATCTGGCGAAATAGAGAAAAATCTGTATATTATATATATAAAGACACAAGTAATGAAACAAGTTTTTCCCTCCAAAGGTTGTCTAACTGTGTAAATTTTTTGTAACCTTCGTTCGCCCGTAAAATAATGCTACGTTGGAATGTTGGAAGGTAAATCCCTTTCATGCATAGTTTATTTTTACCAAACATTGCTTTGTTCCCTACCTTTTTTCACAGCAGACAGACGTTCTTGTTTTTAAAATTTAGCCTATGTGGTCATAACTTCCGGTTCGGCAGCAAATAAAGTTGACAAATAAATTATTTGCTTTACGTCTATCAAAAAATAATTGACGGTAAGTAGCATTCGTAGTTTATTTCTACTTAATGTTTTTTGTATATAATTTTGTAAGATACCAACTGTAACAATACTCTAGCATTTACCGAAAAGGGAGGTAATAACAAAAAAATTTGGCGGCCACTTCAAATTGGTAGATTGAAATGAAATGAAATGTCTAAATATTTGGACCTACTAGCTTGGTATGTGTACACATAGTGTCAACTATTTCTATCACATACTGCCTTTAAGAAAAAGAATGGCAGAAGGTTGCAAAAGGAAGGGGATGCATAAAAGCATGTTGTGTCAGCTCCTGAACCCGGAAAATTTTTCAGTTCATTTCCGTTTTTGGAATAGTTTTATTGTCAACTTTATTTGCTGCCGAACCGGAAGTTATGACCACATAGGCTAAATAAAACTTGTTTCATTACTTGTGTCTTTATATATATAATATACAGATTTTATACAGATTTTTCTCTATTTCGCCAGATAAAACGTCAAGATACTGTGGTCAAACGAATTACTATGAAATTGGTATTTGTTCCTTCTCAGCTAAGCATGCAGTGCTAAGAAGCTAAGAGCAAAGATTACTCATACCTGTTAACCCTCCCCTTTGCACGAGAGTCTCCTTATCTCCCGCATGGACTGGGTCTCTTGCGCGGGAGACATTAATCTCCCACACACACTTTTTCCTCCCGCACGATCTCCCCCCAACAAAAAAATCAAGTACAATAAAATCTTGACCTACATTTTACGATCAATATTTCTGGAAATTCCCCATTTGGAACTCCCGCGCTGTCATAAAACGCAGAGAGATACGAATGGTAAAGGTGTTTAAATGATATCCGGTTATTGATCTGTTTGACACCTTTACAGGTAAATTGGGTCATGGAGATTAATTAAGGTGTTGATGATTATACAACAATTATCCACTGATTGACAGTTAATTGGGGATAAGGAAGTGGGCTTGTGGCACACGCTTAGATGATTAGAAGTGTGATAGCGGCAATTAAAAATAGTTATAAACCATTGTGCAAACAGGAGTCGGACAACCTTTGATGCCGAGGAAAACTTCTTATTTCGATCAAACGTGAAATGAATTCATCTCGGATTGAGTTGTTATGGCTTGTTTGGGACCAAAGCCGATCAAAGTATTATTTAAGGACTAAGTTCTAGGATGGAATTGATAAACCACAAAAATGCCGAAACGTATGCTATCACCCAACGCACCAGCAGCAAAGTAACTTTTTAATTTTAGTGCTCTATGACTTTATTGTTCAGAACATTCTGTCTTCATTGTTATTGCTTTGTTATAACCTTATGATTATGAATGATTATGAATAAATTATAAATAAAGTTTTTATCCTTCATTCATCATATGAAACACTACTAATAAGACAGAAATGTAAACAATATATATTGAAATGGGATGCAGTTGGTTCAATACTGAAACAAACAAAAAGAAAACATCAATTAACAATAAAAACATGCATCAAATACGTCGATAAAAAATCTCCAGTTGTAGCATAGCAACTCTATCACATGTATGCAACTAGAAGGTACAATTTTGTGCTTTAAAGGCGACGCACAAAATCTCCCCCTTAGAAGAGTTGGTAGGGGGGAGATCTCCCCCTAGCTGTTCCCAGAGGTTAACAGGTATGATTGCTTGGCTCAGATTCAGAATAATGTGTCTGAGTGGAGCGACATGTCTACCCATGGACTGTTGTTTCATTGAGCTAGCATTATAAAAATCCAACAGCATCTTCGTCTAATAAAAAGCGGACACCATCATCTTATTCTCATAAAAATTTTAACTTGTTCTTGATATAGCTAAAACATTGCTGATTTGGCATTAAACAACAATCACGCATTCGTTCTGTTATACAAAATATCTAATATTGTGGCCTTCTAAATCCAACGAATCTTCATGTAGTTTGCTGGACTTTAAAAAATAATATTTTCTATAGATCATATGTGAAATAATACTAGTTATAGTAACAGTCAGCTAGGACAGCACTTTAAAAACAAATTAAGTACATGACTATCTATATGAAATCATTTTGTTTTGTGATGTTATAGAATAAACAATTTGACATTTCCCCAATCATGGCAATGTGTCAGACATTGTCATCCTAGCTTTCAGATCAGCATCACAAATATTTCTTGAAGGGTTCTCTATAGCTATGTTCAGTCTAACACAATTTGGAAAGTGGATAATTAATCAAAAGCAAGCTTGTTTGAGAATGTACATTTTGTTCTGAAGGAGATAACTTTAAACATATGAAGATGTGAAATGAAGAACTAAAGTAAAATCATTGCTTCTTAACTCTTAAAGTGTACTTGAACAAAGATGCCAAGTTAGGGCAAAGGCTCCAAGACTATTCTATCATTTATTGGAATTTAAATAATCTGTACATACAAGTTAAAAATCATTGATAAATTATAATAATAAAAGTGTAAATTGACATTTTTTTTAATTTGCTTTTCAATACCATAAAATAAGAAACTATCCTTTTTCTGAATAAAATCTGAATAAGAATTGCCCATCACTGATTAAATGGGGAATCTTTGTAGAGTATTTTACATATATCATTTGCATGTGAGCTCTGTTTTTATTAGAGGATTTTCCAGGACGGCCATGATTTTTACAGGATCAAAATGAAAAGAGAAAATGATCAAAATGTGAAATTTTTATTTTAAAATGATGATGATGTGGGAGACACAAACAAAGTGATGGCAATAGGCCACATGAGCAAAGAAGAACAGAATATCATTTATTTATGCACAATTGTACTACACACTAAAAGCAATGCAAGCTTGATCTGATAGTATGCTGCAAATCTATATAAATTTAAACCTGTGCATTCAAAATTATGAAATCGTATGCAGAAAAGTAATTTAGTAAAATAATTGGCACTCCGAAAGATCTGATAAAGCATCATATTAATATTTAGTACATAACATACGATAATGCTGTATTTTGATTGGATAATCAGTGTGTACTATTTTTGAACAGTAAACTTGACAAAGGGACACTATACCTAGCGACGGGAACTATACCAGTTTCAAACGATTTCCCACTGGGACTATACCTGTGGCATAGATTTTCCCTCGTAATTTTTATATATTTTTGTCAAGATTTATCTCCCTTAAAATAGACTTGCGCTGTAGTCTGCTGTCAACATGGTCAGGTTTGGCATTGCAAATATAATGCTACATTGTAAATTTTGTAATTATTATTATTATAATGTTGAATTTGAATGTGTTTTTCCTTTATGTCAAGAATGGGATGTTATGTACTAAATATATTATTGTCTTCTCCCTCGAGAACAGTTTTCCTATAGTGTTGTCTGGTGAGGTATAGTGCCCTCGCCGTTGGCTCAGGCACTATACCGCACCAGACAACACTATAGAAGAACTGTTCCCTCAGGAGTAGACAATAATAGAATAATAGTGCTACAGAACTAGGTGTTGCTAGTATAACAAATATAATATTATACCTTCATTCCTTACTTCATCTGAATCTAAAATATCCAGTTTATTGTACTTAATTTATGAACAATACACTTACAGGTACTAACTACAGTCAAACATAAAATATAGTGTAGGCTGTTTCAAATGGTGCATTGCTCAAGGTAGCATTTAATCCATTAAAATCAGCTGATTTATAATCTCACACTTGTCTTTTAGGTTTACTCACTTTAAGATTTATAATCTCACATTTGTCTTTTAGGTTTACTCACTTTAAAATTTATAATCTCACACTTGTCTTTTAGGTTTACTCACTTTAAGATTTATAATCTCACATTTGTCTTTTAGGTTTACTCACTTTAAAATTTATAATCTCACATTTGTCTTTTAGGTTTACTCACTTTAAGATTTATAATCCCACACTTGTCTTTTAGGTTTACTCACTTTAAGATTTATAATCTCACACTTGTCTTTTAGGTTTACTCACTTTAAGATTTATAATCTCACACTTGTCTTTTAGGTTTACTCACTTTAAAATTTATAATCCCACATTTGTCTTTTAGGTTTACTCACTTTAAGATTTATAATCTCACACTTGTCTTTTAGGTTTACTCACTTTAAGATTTATAATCTCACACTTGTCTTTTAGGTTTACTCACTTTAAGATTTATAATCCCACACTTGTCTTTTAGGTTTACTCACTTTAAAATTTATAATCCCACACTTGTCTTTTAGGTTTACTCACTTTAAGATTTATAATCTCACATTTGTCTTTTAGGTTTACTCACTTTAAGATTTATAATCCCACACTTGTCTTTTAGGTTTACTCACTTTAAGATTTATAATCTCACACTTGTCTTTTAGGTTTACTCACTTTAAGATTTATAATCTCACACTTGTCTTTTAGGTTTACTCACTTTAAGATTTATAATCTCACATTTGTCTTTTAGGTTTACTCACTTTAAAATTTATAATCTCACATTTGTCTTTTAGGTTTACTCACTTTAAGATTTATAATCCCACACTTGTCTTTTAGGTTTACTCACTTTAAGATTTATAATCTCACACTTGTCTTTTAGGTTTACTCACTTTAAGATTTATAATCTCACACTTGTCTTTTAGGTTTACTCACTTTAAAATTTATAATCCCACATTTGTCTTTTAGGTTTACTCACTTTAAGATTTATAATCTCACACTTGTCTTTTAGGTTTACTCACTTTAAGATTTATAATCCCACACTTGTCTTTTAGGTTTACTCACTTTAAGATTTATAATCCCACACTTGTCTTTTAGGTTTACTCACTTTAAGATTTATAATCCCACACTTGTCTTTTAGGTTTACTCACTTTAAAATTTATAATCTCACACTTGTCTTTTAGGTTTACTCACTTTAAAATTTATAATCCCACACTTGTCTTTTAGGTTTACTCACTTTAAGATTTATAATCTCACATTTGTCTTTTAGGTTTACTCACTTTAAGATTTATAATCCCACACTTGTCTTTTAGGTTTACTCACTTTAAGATTTATAATCTCACACTTGTCTTTTAGGTTTACTCACTTTAAGATTTATAATCTCACACTTGTCTTTTAGGTTTACTCACTTTAAGATTTATAATCTCACACTTGTCTTTTAGGTTTACTCACTTTAAAATTTATAATCTCACACTTGTCTTTTAGGTTTACTCACTTTAAAATTTATAATCTCACATTTGTCTTTTAGGTTTACTCACTTTAAGATTTATAATCCCACACTTGTCTTTTAGGTTTACTCACTTTAAGATTTATAATCCCACACTTGTCTTTTAGGTTTACTCACTTTAAAATTTAGTTTACAATAGACAGTACAGTGATCTAAATTCAATAATGAAGGTTGTACCTCAGAATATTTTACATAATTGTCTCGGTCTACACAGATTAAATCAAGCATATAAGCACCATTGGTCGAGTATCTGGTGGGCTCGTTTATGAACTGTGTCAAATCATTTGTATATGACATAATATAAAGATCAAGACCAAGTTCATTCGTCCTATGACTGTCATACCAAGAAATACACCTACATGTATCATTAAAATCGCCAGTTATTATACTTAAATTTGCATTATGAAATATGAAGTTATCAGTTACAATTCTATGATTTTCACAAAAAGCCTTTTGTAATGTAGCAGAGTTAGAGGAGGTCTATAACAAGCATCAACCAAGGCCGATTCAGATTATATAGTCAATTCTAGGCATTCTTATACCAAAATTTGGACGCCTATTAGTCCTGCATTTTGGGGTTTTAATTCAATCAACAAAATCTTCTAATATAACCCCTTTTATGCTATGCTTGAGCAATGCTTTTCACACATTCATCAACTCAAATACACAATTTCTTAAATTCTCCTTAATGGACAGTCTTCATTTAAACGAAATTTAATATGCAAAGGTACAGCACATCATTATACATGTATATCTGAGAATGGCTTCATAATGTTCAGTCAATGTGTTACCTTGTTCAACAAAATAAAATAATTTCTTTGTGCAATTTGGCAAGGCCGGAATTCAAAATAAAACCAAAATAAAGGACTTAGACTAATTGTGACATTGTTGGGTTTTTTTTACATATTTATTCAATAGTTGAAACTGTCTCTGTCATGTCTGCCTAACAGGGACCATGGCAACATACTAAATTTAGATTTAACTCCAAAAAACTTTGGACTACTCTGACAACACTAATGGTTGACTCCTTTACAGGCTGTGAATAAGAAAAACAAAATTTTAACCAATCAGATGCCACGTATTGGTCAGTCATCCTGGATATTTATAATTTATTTAAAGGTAATGAAATTATTAAAACTCTTATTTTCAGAATAAAATATTTGATTAAACTCCATAAGTTTTCAAAGAATTTATGACATAACATATACATAGGCACATGTCATCATGACCTTTGCATTAAAATACAAGGTTTGTACTTGACATTCACTATTGGTAAATTGATATAAACTGACATATACCATTTTCATAGCTTAATAAAATGTTGATGATCCATTTTCTTTTCCTGTTTATATAAACAATAAATAACTTGAAACAGTAGAAAACAATTGACTTTAAATGTCCTTAGAGCAACCTTGACTTTCACTATTATCAATAGATTGCAGTAAAATACAAGATGTATTGACAAGAATAAAAAGTAACATATTTCAGTATACAGGTGATCTCATTTCACTGACAGTTATTTATCATGCAACTGCTGCACAACTACTGACTGAATCCCCAAGTGACTTAATAGAGCTTAGGGCTAGTGTTGCAGTTAGGAGTGTGTAACGACACTTTAAACAATATTTCAGTTATATCGTCATGGTCAGTTTTATTGGTGGAAGAAACCGGAGAACATCATTTGATGCAAGATTGCAGGATAGAAACAGAAATATTACTGCCAAAAAATAATATAGTCCTTATTTCAATTACAAGGGAAATCATCTCAACATTGTTTTCCGATGCTTGGTAAATTAAGACATTTTTTGCTTGTCACCATATATGTCAGTTATTAGCTCTTATTATTACTGTCATAAAGCATTCGAGTAGAAATCTTGTACTATGCTCAAAATGCTGAAGTACTGCCTATCTGAGTTATCTACCCCTTAAAATTTGACAGACCCGTTTAACTGGTAACCTTTGTTTTATTTGAGTTCCTTTTATCACGTTTTCTGTCTCAATTTTATTAGATTATAGAAAATCATTGCTAGAAGAAGTTTTTCATCCTTAACTTTCACTTGATCAAATCTTTAAAGTTTCTGTACAACAAGACCTTAAGTGGTTAAAACCAGTAAACTTAATCTCTCTAGTTCACCTATGTTTCTACTTTATTATAAAACAAATCTCAAAATATTTTCAAGCTTATATGAATAGAACAATACAAACTAGAGGCTCAGCACAGTGTCGCTCACATTTCATTCTGCTTTGAGGAAACTTAATACAGAACCTTCCATAGGTGCTTCCCACCAAATTTCTGTTCATTTTGGCATTGCAGTTTCAGAGAAGAAGATTTTTAGAAATTGACCAATCTAAAACAAGAATTGCCTGTGGCAGCCATGCTTGTTAATGGATCAAAACGGAATGAGCAATCTCTATAGAGGACCTTCCATAGATGCTTCTTATCAAGTTTCATATCATTTGGCCAAGTGGCTTCAGAGGAAAAGCTGTTTTAGAAATCGACCAATAAGAAACAAGAATTGCCTATGATGGCCATGTTTGTTAACGGATCAAAACGGAATGAGCAATTCCCATAGAGGACCTTCCATAGATGCTTCCAAACATGTTTCAGAGTAGAAGGTTTTTAGAAATTGACCAATCAGAGACAATAATTGCCTGTGGCGGCCATGTTTGTTAATGATCGGGACAAAATGAGCAATCCTTATAGAGAACCTTCCATAGATGCTTCCTACCAAGTTTCTGTTCATTTGGCAAAGCGATTTCAGAGAAGAAGATTTTTAGAAATCGACCAATTAGAAACAAGAATTGCCTGTGGCAGCCATATTTGTTATTGGATCGGGACGAAATGAGCAATCTTTATAGAGGACCTCCCATAGATGCATCCTACCAAGTTTCGGTTCATTTGGCAAAGCGGTTTCAGAGGAGAAGATTTTTTAGAAATCATCCAATCAGAAACAAGAATTGTCTATGGTGGCCATATTTGTAAACGGATAGGGACGAAATGAGCAATCACAACAGAGGACTTTCCATAGATGCTTCCTACCAAGTTTCGGTTCATTTGGCCAAACGGTTTCAGAGAAGAATCTAATTTTTTCAATAGTTTTCTATTTTTTACTGATTTTTTTCACTAATTTTCAAGTTTGAGAAGCGGCAACGGCTATGTTTGATGGCAGTCAGGGTCATCATTCATGGTCTGAAAGAGAATTATATATGCATTGTTCCTTTATAGTTTGGTAGCAACATTGCTCTTTACAATATTTAAAGAATTAAAAAAAAATTAAAAAATCTATTTTTTGTAACGATAGCAGCCATTTTTCATAAGCGACCAGGGTTAGCAACCACAAGTCTGAACGTGGATCATATATGCATCATTTCCATAAAGTTTGGCGGCAACTGGCTTTTTACCGGATTTTAACATATGTTTTTTGACAATAATTTTCTATTTTTTGTAACAGTGACGGCCACGTTGGATAACAGCCGGAGGTCTTCAATCAAAATTTTGAAAGAAGACCACATATGCATTCTTTCCATATGGCTTGATTGCATTTGATTCTTTACAGGATTTTCAAATAATTTTTTAATGAATTTTTTCACTAATTTTCTATTTATAGTAACGATGGTGGCCATATTTGATGGGGAATGGGGTCCTCAACCATAATTCTGAAAGAATATTACATATATGTATCAAATTTAATTGCAATATACTCTAAAGGATTTTTCTGGATTTTTTTTAATTAATTTTTTTGCTGATTTTACCCCTATGTTCTATTTATAGACATGGTGGCCATGATGGTTGGTCGGCAGGGTCATCGGACATAATATTAAAGGGAACCCCCTAAGGATGTTTCAGGCCAAGTTTTGTTTAAATTGGCCCAGTGGTTTCAGAGGAGAAGATTTTTGAAAAAGTTTACAGACGACGACGGATGCCAATAGCTCATACAGGTGAGCTAAAAATTGCAGTGTAGGTAGATCTTGACAGGCTGAACATGTTTGCAGTTTAAACTTAACATCTATCTCTTATAGTTTTTGAAATAAAAGACGAAAAGTATTAAAATTTTGAAATTTTAATGAAAAAAGGACAACAACTCCAAAATGGGTGATGGGATTTACTTCAAATTTGCAGGGTAGGTAGATCTTGACATGCTGCACATTTTTGCAATTTAAACTTAACATCTATCTCTTATAGTTTTTGAAATATAAGACGAAAAGTATTAAAACAATTTAAAATGTGATGAAAAAAGGGCAATAACTCAAAGATGGGTAATCAGATTTACTTCAAATTTGCAGGGTAGGTAGATCTTGACATGCTGCACATTTTTGCAATTTAAACTTAACATCTATCTCTTATAGTTTTTGAAATATAAGACGAAAAGTATTGAAACAATTTAAAATGTGATGAAAAAAGGGCAATAACTCAAAGATGGGTAATCAGATTTACTTCAAATTTGCAGGGTAGGTAGATCTTGACATGCTGCACATTTTCGCAATTTAAACTTAACATCTATCTCTTATAGTTTTTGAAATATAAGACGAAAAGTATTAAAACAATTTAAAATGTGATGAAAAAAGGGCAATAACTCAAAGATGGGTAATCAGATTTACTTCAAATTTGCAGGGTAGGTAGATCTTGACATGCTGAACATGTTTGCAGTTTAAACTTAACATCTATCTCTTATAGTTTTTGAAATAAAGTACGAAAAGTATTAAAATGTTGAAAATTTGATGAAAAAAGGGAAATAACTCCAAAATGGGTAATGGGATTTACTTCAAAATTGCAGGGTAGGTAGATCTTGACATGCTGCACATTTTTGCAATTTCATCTATCTCTTATAGTTTTTGAAATATAAGACGAAAAGTATTAAAATTTTAAACATTTGATGAAAAAAGGGCAATAACTCCAAGATGGGTAATCAGATTTTACCCCATGTCAGATTTCTGTTTTTATTAACGGTTTTTGATTTATTACCCAAAAACTGCAATTTTACCCCTATGTTCTATTCATAGACATGGCGGCCATGATGGTTTGTCGGCAGGGTCATCGGACATAACCTTTAAAGGGAAGCCCCTAAGGATGATTCAGGCCAAGTTTGGTTTAAATTGGCCCAGTGGTTTCAGAGGAGAAGATTTTTGAAAAAGTTTACAGACGGACCCAAGTGATGGCAATACCTCACATCACCCTTTGGGTCAGGTGAGCTAAAAACTAATAACTTTTTTTAGCTTTGAAGTGTGATAACTATTGAGAGTGAAGCCCTAGGTAAAAGTTTGAACTATTGACTGTCCTACTTTTATTTTATATACAATTAGTTTTTGCTTAGTCTTGTATTCTTTATACTATTTTGCCAATTTTATTTATCTTTCATCAATTTTGAGATGAAAATTTATCAACAAAATATGTTTAAATCAAAGGTCAAAATGATGAAAGTTAATGTATGTGTTCCAGTATTAATGTAATTTGGATTCTCCTTCACTGTTCTCGTTCTTGTGTATTATATGGTAAATTATTGATGTTTATTTGCTGTTGTCTTTTTTACTGAAACATAATTTTCATTGTATAATATTTGTACTGTATTGTGCTATATTCCTTCAACTGCCCTGGTTTTTAATTATGACTGATGTCATAACATTGTTTACCTCATGAAACAACTACCATAATACAAAGAAGTAACAGTAATTGTAAATCACAGATACAAAGAGGTAATATTAATTGTAAATCACAGATACAAAGAGGTAATAGTAATTGTAAATCACAGATACAAACAGGTAATAGTAATTGTAAATCACAGATACAAAGAGGTAATATTAATTGTAAATCACAGATACAAAGAGGTAATAGTAATTGTAAATCACAGATACAAAGAGGTAATAGTAATTGTAAATCACAGATACAAAGAGGTAATAGTAATTGTAAATCACAGATACAAAGAGGTAATAGTAATTGTAAATCACAGATAAAATCCAACATTTGTTTAATATTTATATTGTTGCATTTTTACCTCTTTATCTATAATACATTTTTAGATAAAAGAGGTCGAAATCTGGAACATTAATTAGTTACACAAGACAGATTTTATATTGATACTGTTATCAAATAACACATAAAGGATGAAATATACAATATATGTATATTGCCTGACAATAAATAATTTATTTGTACGAGTTTTAGAAACAAGAAGAAAAGCAAGCCTGAGATTTTCTGGTCTGTTTTGCAGTGAGTGCAATTCTATTTTATTTTCATTTTTTGCAATGTCATAAAAGTCCAAAACAAATGGCATATTTTACTAAAAAAGAGCAGAAACAGGCATCATTCTAATCGTTTTAAAGGGTGTCCTCTATATATCACGTCCATGTTTATAAACATCTATAATACAGCAGAGAGTTCATCACCTCACCTAGATAGAAGAGATACATATTCTATACATCTATAATACAACAGAAGGTTCATAAATCTCACCTATGTTTTTTTCGTCTGTATTATTTGCATCTCCGTTAATCACATCTAAGAAGAAATCAGGAGGATTGTTGTGCTCTTCTATTACATATCCTATAAAAATATACAATGAATTAAAAGTTGTTTTTTATAAAAGCAAAACAAAAAACAAAAAAAACAAGTGTATATCTCTGCCCCAAATACTTTTACATCTTTTGATTAATTTGTTGTCCTAGACTAACAAAAAAAATCGTTTTTTAAAGTGCTAGCTCACTGAAACAACATTCAGCAGGTAGATTAAGGTGCTCCACTCACACAAATTATCCTTATTCCAAAGCCATACAGCGAAAAATCAACTATACCAATTTCATAGTCTTTGTTTAAACCCGATCTGGTATCAAACTCACGTCAAGCTATAAATATATTCAATATTTTTTCACAATACTGCAGTCCTCCAAATGAAAATTTGAATTTACTGGTCCGAATCAAATACTTGAATTTATTTTGATATAGTTCTTAAAAAAAAGAAAAATTTACTGGTCCGAACAAAGTTTTACTGGTCTTGGGCCGGAGGACCGGTGCTCATGTAATAATTAAATATGTGACAGGATATTAAATTGAGCGATTAATTTTTAGTCCATTTTTTTCTGACACATACATGCCTTGAACAGACAATACATAATAAGATTATTCAAAGAAGAGAATTTGGTTGCTATGCCAAACCTGCAGTGAAGTGAGCTATATGTAAAAACATATCATCCATGAATATCTTGACCAAGTTCTTCTACTGATCAAAAGAACTTAATTTTAATAAATGGTTATGGTAGATACAAACCAATAGATTTGAAATACTCTAAGGACTCCTGAGCAGGCCCATGATAGACACATTCACCATAAGACAGCAGCATTAAACTGTCAAATAATTTATATATTGAAAATCTTGGTTGATGAATAGAAAACACAACTGTCCTTCCTTTCAGAGCCAGTCTGAATAAAAAAAGAAACAAGGACGTTAGGAGGTAAGTTGGTTGGTTGGTTGGTTTATGGTGTTTAATGCCACTTTCACCAATATTTCAGTTATATCGAGGCGGTAAGTTTTATTGGTGGAGGAAACCGGAGTACCTGGAATCACTGACAAACTTTATCACATAATGTTGTATCAAGTACACTTCATAAACGGGATTCAAACTCACAATTTTAGTGGTGATAGGCACTGACTGTACAGGTAGTTGTAAATCCAACCACCATCACGACCATGATGTGCCCCCTAGGAGATAAAATTCCTCTATGTGTATCATATGTACTAAGAATATGATGACCAGTGAAAGAACACAAACATTTCTATTTTGTTTTTATTGTTTACTGTTGAAGATGGACGAGACAAGTTCTCCTGAACATTCTTCAAAATACATAAACATGTATATAACCGTTAGAGAAAACCAAAAGTATTGGCAATATTGAGCACACCAAACACAGGATGAGGACAAACAAAACAAAAAACACAACAGAAAATTAAAAAGATGATAATACACAAAATTATTGCTAATTCTAATACAATGATTATGTTGTAATCCTTGAGTTTTTTTGTATGATTATATTAGTAATAAAGGATATGGATGTAAATAAACATGAGAGATTATCCAACATTACACTTAGCTACAAACCAAAGTAAAGGAACAGTGTTTTTATTGATGTTACTGTATTAATCAGTATTAGAATGTGTGTATGATTATATTTTGATCAGTAATTTGGAAATTCTTCCTTTTATCTCACCTAGTGATAAAATCGGTATCAACGAACTGACAGACACTGAAAATGATGTGTCAGTGTGACACTAAACACTTGATCACGTTACAGATATACACTATAATGCAATCCCCGAAATGAAAATTTGAATTAACTGGCAGCTCATCCTATATTCCTTGCGATTTGTTGTATGAATATGTTGTATTCCTTGCGATTTGTTGTATAGATATGTTGTATTCCTTGCGATTTGCTACATGAATATGTCATATTCCTTGTGATTTGTTGTATGAATATGTTGTATTCCTTGCAATTTGTTGTATGAATATGTTGCATTCCTTGCGATTTGTTGTATGGATATGTTGTATTCCTTGCGATTTGCTACATGAATATGTCGTATTCCTTGTGATTTGTTGTATAAATATGTTGTATTCCTTGCAATTTGTTGTATGAATATGTTGTATTCCTTGCAATTTGTTACATGAATATTTTGTATTCCTTGCTATTTGTTGCATGAATATGTTGTATTCCTTGCGATTTGTTGTATGAGTATGTCGTATTCCTTGCGATTTGTTGCATGAATGTCGTATTCCTTGCGATTTGTTGTATGGAAATGTTGTATTCCTTGTGATTTGTTGTATGAATGTTGTATTCCTTGCGATTTGTTGCATGAATATGTTGTATTCCTTGTGATTTGTTGTATGAATGTTGTATTCCTTGCAATTTGTTGTATGAATATGTTGTATTCCTTGTGATTTGTTGTATGAATGTTGTATTCCTTGCAATTTGTTGTATGAATGTCATATTGCTTGTGATTTGTTGTATGAATATGTTGTATTCCTTGTGATATGTTGTATGAATATGTTGTATTCCTTGTGATTTGTTGCATGAATGTTGTATTCCTTGCGATTTGTTGCATGAATATGTTGTATTCTTTGCGATTTGTTGTATGAATGTTGTATTTCTTGCGATTTGTTGTATGAATATGTTGTATTCCGTATTCCTTGAGATTTGTTGTATGAATGTTGTATTCCTTGCGATTTGTTGTATGAATATGTTGTATTCCTTGTGATTTGTTGTATGAATGTTGTATTCCTTGCGATTCGTTGTATGAATATGCTGTATTCCTTGTGATTTGTTGTATGAATGTTGTATTCCTTGCGATTTGTTGTATGAATGTTGTATTCCTTGCAATTTGTTGTATGAATATGTTGTATTCCTTGTGATTTGTTGCATGAATGTTGTATTCCTTGCGATTTGTTGCATGAATATGTTGTATTCTTTGCGATTTGTTGTATGAATGTTGTATTTCTTGCGATTTGTTGTATGAATATGTTATATTCCGTATTCCTTGTGATTTGTTGTATGAATGTTGTATTCCTTGCGATTTGTTGTATGAATATGTTGTATTCCTTGTGATTTGTTGTATGAATGTTGTATTCCTTGCGATTTGTTGTATGAATATGCTGTATTCCTTGTGATTTGTTGTATGAATGTTGTATTCCCATGGATTTCAGCATATTTTAGAATGGATACAACACAAATACATTAAAAATTATTCTGTACCTTCTTAATAAAAGCATAACAGAATTGGCTGTATTAGCATCTAGACCTGTAGTTGGTTCATCTAAAAATAGTACAGGAGGGGAGATAATCAGCTCCATACCAATGTTGGTTCTTTTCCTTTCACCACCAGATACACCACGAAAAAATTCGTTTCCAACCTAGGACAATCAATCAAATTATTATAGATATCATAGTCTTAGTTAGGTTGTGTTCATGTATATTTCATTGATCACAAGTGTAGAGATCCTTGTATGATAAAATATTGATGAGTCCTAACCAAAATGACACAAGTCCCACTCATGCATTTGTAATTTTTTGGTAAAATATGGTAAGTCCCAAACACAAGTGTTGAGTCCAGGACTAGCCCAGACACAGACATGGGGTAATCGTAATTTGTAATCGTAATCGGTTGTAATCGAATGTAATCTGTAATCGGACATTTTTTAGATTACATGTAATCGCAATGTAATCGATTACATTCATTTTGACCTTGTAATCATGGTTACTTTCTGATTACATTTAGATTACTTTTCATCATTTTGACTTATTTTGTCTTAACTGAAACATATATCTCCTTAGATATTTAATGTATGATTTATGTAAATGAATTTTCTTCATGAAATTTATTAAACAAATAATGTAGATATTATTATATGCTTAATTGCAATCAAAACTATCACAGCTACAAAAAATATTAAGTATAAATTATGACTTCAAAGACTTGATATCCAAACAAATAATATCTCAATTTCAATTTTTTTAGGGTGTCAAAAATTCAGTGAAAACAGTTTGTCGGCTTGTGTAAAACACAACAAGCTCTAAAATTTTAAATTATCTGAATTCTGACACAACTTTCAAGATTTCATATATAAAATTGCTTCTATGAAAGACTATCACCATGTCCTCATGATTCGCATAAGATAAAGAAATATTTTATATAAACCAAAACATAGGTATCTCATGAAGATTTCTTATACAAGTTTAAAAAGAGATTTAAATTTCAATAAAGACATTATATAAAAAGCAAAATGTAAATTATAATTTTCAGACACATTTATTCATGATGCTCATACTTACATGTATATTACAAATTAATTTATTTATGATGCTCATACATACATGTATATTACAAATTAACTGATAAATAGCAAGTTGTAATATTTGTAAAATTTTGGATTTTTTTTTTTAAAGAATATTCTAATGGTTCTTGTATCTGATATTCAGATATATGTGATATTTCTGCTTTTTATTATTGTGCTGATTTTCGTTTTAATATTGGATTATATGATAATTTGTTCATTACTTGTGGGTTACTATGCAACTTGTAATGGATATTTTATTAAACCTATTTACCTAAATTAAGGATTTAGTTTTCATATTTAGACTAAGAAATTATGTACATTTTTAAGCAAGTTTTTAGAATCAGAATGATTTTTGTTTTTTTATCTTCCTAATTATATATCAAGGACAAACATTCAAATGGTGTGAAATTTAGTAATGGTGATTGTTACATAATTTGGTGTCATAAATAATACCTTAATTACAAATTTTATCAGGTATCTAACTGCTAGTTTATTATCCCCAATAGACTTTCATAGGATGTTTGAAATTATTTGATATATATTATTAAAATGTGCAAATGTATGTTATAATATTTACTAATAGTACAAGATGGAATCAATATTGGTCATATATAGTAATAAGAGAAGACATATTTTATGAAAAATATCAGTTTTATTGCTTCATCTGTTGAAACTTGTAAATTTCATCTTACCTTTGTATCAGCACAAGCTGTCAATCCAAGTTCATTCACCACGTTTTCTACTCTATCTTTTCTCTCCTGTTTAGATATGTGACTTGGTAGCCTTAATGATGCTGAAAATTGGAAATTCTCTCGAACAGTCAGTCCACCCATCACAACATCATCCTGAAAACAAAAGAATGGAATGCTAGTTAATTCATTATTACATGCTTACTCATGTACATGTATATACCAGTGAAAAGTGAAAAAAAGAACAGTTTCAAGATGCCAAAGGGGTAATCAGAAGTTGTAAGTTAAAGGACAGACAATGCAATGGTCGAAAGAAAGAAGAAAAACAAGGATCTACGAATTTATCTTAAATAATAAAGAGCATGAAATATATCTCCTTGGTAAAGGGGTCAACAATTGTACAATAAGTACAAATATGTAGGTGGCTTTAGAAATTATGTAAATCATTAAATTGTATTCATAAAGATTGACAAATAAAGATTGACAAATAAAGATTGACACATAAAGATTGACATGTTCTAAATTGTTTGTCATGTCTTCACTTACATAAAAGATTTCTATAAGAACAAACCTGTACAACATATCCAACCATACACTTGAAATTTTCTGGAGGTGGCGATCCATCCAATAGTAATGTTCCCCTTAAACCAGCTGGATCTTTTCTTCCTGCCAATACGTCTAATAATCTATAAAAAAAAACATGTATAAATCTCAACATAGAATGTCTACCATTACAGTACAGTTAAACCTTTATATCAAGGGCATTCAAGAGAACCCGAAAATGTGTCCTTTATGAGCAGCTACCAGTTAATATTATATGAACTATTCATTAATGGGAAAAATGAGGCTGATCTTTATAGGCAGGGATTTGCTATATAGAGGTGCCCTTTAGAGGTATGACTGTATATCAATTATATCATAAAATCATCCATTTTGACGGTCACCTGTTTTCGACACTTTGTTTCGTGTAATAAAAACTTGTGTTATTTTGATTGTTTCATACAAATGTAGGTGCTGATATGAACGTCAAAAAACATCTTCAGAAATCTGAACTTAAACTGTCCCTTCGGATAAGGTAAAAACTACACCTTCTAGTCAAAAATGTAAGTTGTTCGTGCAACGATATAGCTGAATAATTACCCAATTACTGAATTAGTGGCTTAATGCTGAATAATTACCCAATTAATGCTGAACAATAATAATTCACTAAAGTCCTCTTGCTGACAAATTATTATACAAATTTAAAAATGGAATTATTATAAATTTAGAAATTACATATTCATCTCAAAACATTTTAGTGTACCAAAAAACTGCAGTGTAAAATAAATGGCAGAAACAATATATGAAACTATGGATTAGTGGTAATGGTGTTTAATGCCACTTTAAACAATATTTCAGTTTTATCATGGCAGTTTTATTGGTGGAGGAAACTGTGGTACCCACAGAAAACTGATCTGTTGCAAGTCACTGACAAACTTTATCATATAATGTTGTATCGAGTACACCTTGCAATGAGCGGGATTCAAACTCACAACTATAGTGGTGATAGCCACTGATTGCACAGTTAGTTGTTAATACCCTACAATTATGACCATGATGTGACATGTCTCCTACAAATAATATATGAAAAGTCAGTGAAGAACACATCGTAATAGTTAAGTTGTCACTAAAACTGATGACATTAACTTTTCACTAATATAACAGTTGTTGATGAAATATCTTATTTTTAAGTGGACAATGTGCAAACAGCAAACCTATGGTGGAAAAACCAGCTTTTCTTGATTAAAATCCTATTGCCTTAGAGGTGTGTGGACTACAGTTGGCACTCAAAAAGAAAGGTGGAATATATATGCATCCAATAGTTAGTTTAAACATTAAATTTGAATCAGTCCTCAAACTATACATGCATATTAAGCAAATACATTATTATATACTTACGAAGATTTTCCACTCCCAGTAGGCCCAAGGATAGCATTCATACCAGGTTTAAAAATTCCACTAAAATAAAGCAGTAAATATTCAATACTTGACACAAGACTTGGAGTCAATTACTTTGAAATGTAATTGATTATATTACAATTACTTTTCAATTTTCATGATTAAATTACATCACAATTACATCAATTTCCAAATGTACATTGTAATTGATTAAATTACAATTACTTGTCAATTTTCATGATTAAATTACAAAATGTTTGCTTTTGAAATGTATTCGAATACATCACTGATTACAATTACAAATGAATATTCAAGCTTTCTGTATTATTTCTCTTTAGGATCATGTTTCAAATTTATCATATTGTTATATGTTTAAGTTGGGATGTGTACAATAAGGTTTGCTTGTGTATGGTGTTTACTGCCACTTTTTAATAACAATATTTTAGATAAATCTTGCAGGTCAGTTTTATTTGGAGGAAACAGAAGTACCAGGAGAAAATCACAGACCTGCTGCAAGTCACTGACAAACTTTTTCACATAATGCTGTATTGAGTACACCTCGCCATCAGCAGGATTCGAACTCACAACTTTAGTGGTGTGTACAATAATGTAATTACTAATTAGTGCATTGATATTTATTTTTAATATCTTTATTTCATAATTTTAATAAAAAATGCAAAATTCTAATGTTATAGAGCCTGTAAGACGACATTCTATTAATTTTGATATTGATAGTTTGAATAAAAATCATATTGACTTAAGTTTCATTTTTACTCTTTAAATTTTTTATTGACAGTCTTTTGCATTGACTTAAAACTCAAATTGACTGGTTAGCGTGCTCACCTCGAGAGTGGTAGATCGTGGGTTGCTCAATCGGGTCAAACCAACGACTATAAAATTGGTATTTGCTGCTTCTCCGCTAAGCACTCAGCATTAAGGAGAAAGAGCAAAGACTGGATGGCTCTGAATCAGGATAATGTGTCCGAGTGGGGTGACATGTCTATCCACGGACTGTTGTTTCGGTGAGCTAGCACTATAAAAATCCAGTTAAGCTTGTTGGTCTAGTACAAAGCGGACCTCATCATCATTTCATTGAAAATTAACTTGTTCTCGCCATGATAATTGATATAGCTGAAAAATTGCTTCATGTTGGCGTTAAACAACAATCACTCATATTGACTCTTATTCGCTATAATAAAACAATTAGAGCATATTCTGTTTGGTCAATAGTTTATATGGAACAAAGAAACAAATAGGATTGACTATGGTCCGAGGTATTGCTCAATATTGTTTTCATGGCCCAGATAAACTCATATCAACCTCTACAAAAGACTATACATGTGACTCTCACTCTGTACAATATTTTCATTTCCAATATTGTTCAACTCTGTACCAACTACCAAGCAGGCCTTTCAATAAGGGGTGGTACCAGGTACTTTAACCCGCCTAAAATGGTCTTTGATACGTCCTAATTTTAAAGAGTGTTATAAATATAAGATATTTATGAAATTATTTAAATTTTAATAAAAAAAAGTACCACCTGTAAATAATGAAGTACATGTACTGGTACACTTGAAAAATATTGAAAGCCCTGCCAAGTCAGGATACATTTTATATTTACATGAATATATTATCTTTTTTTAATTTTTCAATTCATTTCAAATATTTTATTGAATAAAGTGCATAATTGAATTATACAATATCAGGCATAGCCTATAGATGTACATGTAAGTGGTCTCCTTTTTATTATTCAGACCACCTCATATATAAATGTACAAAAATTATAGATTATTATTTGGCTAATATGGGCGTCTCGGTTTGATATGGCATGTGATATGAAAAATGCCTTATCATCCTTCCCTCCCGCTATATCTACCTGCTGACTCCATAAACAAAACTTGTATCAAAGTTCGCGTGAGCTGAGCTGGACTTATCAACAGTGAGCAGGAGTTATCACCAAATTCTCCCAACATTTAAATGATAATTCCTGTGAAGATGACAAAAGTAAATAAAATTCAGCAACACTATTTAAGCTTAATAAGTTAACATTTTATTTTTTAAACATACAGTATATCAAATTAGGAACTGTCGTGTCAGCAATATCAACAAAAATCGTCCTACAAAAATGTACTTGTCACAATTCTTGATAACCTCTGCTGAGACGTCATAATGTTTACATCATAAGCGAGGTTGTGACCTATGTGTTTTCTAAAACGGAACGGCATTGGTAAACAAAACCGGTGAATCCTATTGCCGACTTTGATGTTTGTAATAAAAAAAACAATGAATATCACCATTAAAGGAAAAATTCAACAATCTTAACATTTATATAAACCTGTAAAAATGAATGGTATATTTGTGCAAACTACTTATGAACTATGTTTTGGGGAATTGTATTTTGAATATTTTGAATCGTGTGATTTTTCCTGTGAAAATACAAATATAGATGTATCCGTGTTTATGTTTGATTTAAGGATGATAAACATGTCATCTGAATGTGAATATGATTGATACTGAAAAATATCAGCCTGCTCGACAGAATATGAAGCTTCGCTCACTCGCCCACAGGCACTTGTTTCATTCAAAAAATATATGCCCCCTCCTCTTCCTTACTTCAAGGTAAACATCTGCCCTTTACCCCTTATTTGTGATCCTTTCTCTGACCCAATTATATCGTTACACTCCCGAGATATTTCTCTTTTCGACTGCCACATTTAAATATAAATACCGAGCCCCCCTCAGACGAATTGGACAAGAAAATTCAGCGAAAGTCGCATTTTCTATTTTTCAGTCAATGAAACGGATAGTCACTTCCGGTCCGTTCTAAAAATATACTCGCTATGTACCTAAAATACCACAAGGCCGGACTCACTCCTATTACCCCTGTCACTTCAACCTCTATTTCCCCTGTCAAAATGTTGATAGGACGCAAATCGCTTACTAATTTGTGTAGTGAAATGATTTTTCTTCAAGGAAAACCCATTTTTTATATCTTCCTACATGTACCATCTACACCCCCATACTGACAGATAATCCTCCGATTTTGTTTACACAGGACAGCTCCTGGGCTGCAAAAGGGAAAGTACAATGTAGGTCACGTGACATCTTCCGCCTTTCGGTCGTTCTCGTGTTTTATCATTGCCTTTCGAAACATATATGAGAAGTTCATATTTTGGCACCTTGTAATTTGAATTTGGAATTTCTAGTGTTTAGTATTTATATATGAAAAAACCTGAGAATGACCGAAAGGCGGAAGATGTCACATGACCTACTTTCCCTTTTGCAGCCCAGGAGCTGTCCTGTGTCAACAACATCGGAGGATTATCTGTCAGTATGGGGGTGTAGATGGTAGGAAGATATAAAAAACGGGTTTTCCTTGAAGAAAAATCATTTCACTACACAAATTAGTAAGCGATTTGCGTCCTATCAACATTTTGACAGGGGAAATAGAGGTTGAAGTGACAGGGGTAGTAGGAATGAGTCCGGCCTGTGGTATTTTAGGTACATAGCGAGCATATTTTTGACTCTACACAAGCACCTGTGCTAGGGGGAAGAAAAAAAATTGTAACAAGCCCCTGTGATCACAGGTACTTGTGGACAGGACCCTAGGTTGCTCCCTTTTTTTTTTTTTTTTTAAGATGTTGCCCCCCCCCCTTTTTTTTTTTTAGCATCGACTTTTTGTCATATAAACAACATTTAGCAACTTTCTATGTATCACTGTATGACATATATACAATAAATACAATCAAACAGTAGTTTCTATCCATGCCGGGTTTCTGACAAGATGCTAACTTATCTTGTCAGAAACCCGGCATGGATAGAAACTACTGTTTGATTGTATTTATTGTATATATGGCATACAGTGATACATAGAAAGTTGCAAAATGTTGTTTATATGACAAAAAGTCGATGCTAAAAAAAAAAAAAAAGGGAGCAACATAGGGTCCTGTCCACAAGTACCCACTAGGAAATAGAAAATGCAAATATCCCCGGTATAATGCAAATATTCCCGGTAAAATGCAAATAATTAAAGATTACCAGTTATATTAGCGTTTACCAGTTAAATTAGCGAATTGTCTTGTTATATTTGCGTTTTACCTTTTAAATTTGCATTGTCGTGGGATTTTAGCGTTTTTCCTTTTATATTTGCGTTTTTCCTTTTAAATTTGCATTGTCGTGGGATTTTAGCGTTTTTCCTTTTATATTTGCGTTTTTCCTTTTAAATTTGCATTGTCGTGGGATTTTAGCGTTTTTCCTTTTATATTTGCGTTTTTCCTTTTAAATTTGCATTGTCGTGGGATTTTAGCATTTTTCCTTTTATATTTGCGTTTTTCCTTTTAAATTTGCATTGTCG
This sequence comes from Bathymodiolus brooksi, assembly GCA_963680875.1. NCBI lineage: Eukaryota > Metazoa > Mollusca > Bivalvia > Mytilida > Modiolidae > Bathymodiolus > Bathymodiolus brooksi. The sequence goes on from OY804579.1 coordinate 21,392,105, forward strand.
TGGGATTTTAGCGTTTTTCCTTTTATATTTGCGTTTTTCCTTTTAAATTTGCATTGTCGTGGGATTTTAGCGTTTTTCCTTTTATATTTGCATTTTTCCTTTTAAATTTGCATTGTCGTGGGATTTTAGCGTTTTTCCTTTATATTTGCGTTTTTCCTTTTAAATTTGCATTGTCGTGGGATTTTAGCGTTTTTCCTTTTAAATTTGCATTGTCGTGGGATTTTAGCGTTTTTCCTTTTATATTTGCGTTTTTCCTTTTAAATTTGCATTGTCGTGGGATTTTAGCGTTTTTCCTTTTAAATTTGCATTGTCGTGGGATTTTAGCGTTTTTCCTTTTAAATTTGCATTATCGTGGGATTTTAGCGTTTTATCTTTTAAATTTGCATTTTACCAGTTAAATCGCACGGTCATCTAAATCACCCGCTGAGTAGAGAGATTACGTAATACTGTAGTCGTCACTAGCTCATTGAATATGACGATCTATAGTATTATATTATCGTGTATCTATACGTATTTATTTATTTATTTATTATTATTATTTATGTCATACTTAATAAATTTAGTGTATTCAATACACAATAATCCATCCATTGTTGGTATTTGATTTTCATGTCGTATTTTAACTTAATGCGATGTTTATTAAGAAATGTGACTTTAAATGTATTAAAATATTAGCAAAGTGTGATACACGTACAGAATACGTATACTGTTGTCACTTCACTATTACTTGTTTATCATGCGAGAAATACATTAACCTTGTAATACCTATGCTGAGACTATTTACTAAAAAATAATAATAATAAATAAATAAATAAATACGTATAGATACACGATAATATAATACTATAGATCGTCATATTCAATGAGCTAGTGACGACTACAGTATTACGTAATCTCTCTACTCAGCGGGTGATTTAGATGACCATGCGATTTAACTGGTAAAATGCAAATTTAAAAGGTAAAACGCTAAAATCCCACGATAATGCAAATTTAAAAGGAAAAACGCAAATATAAAAGGAAAAACGCTAAAATCCCACGACAATGCAAATTTAAAAGGAAAAACGCAAATATAAAAGGAAAAATGCTAAAATCCCACGACAATGCAAATTTAAAAGGAAAAACGCAAATATAAAAGGAAAAATGCTAAAATCCCACGACAATGCAAATTTAAAAGGGAAAACGCAAATATAAAAGGAAAAACGCTAAAATCCCACGACAATGCAAATTTAAAAGGTAAAACGAAAATATAACAAGACAATTCGCTAATTTAACTGGTAAATGCTAATATAACTGGTAATCTTTAATTATTTGCATTTTACCAGGAATATTTGCATTTTACCGGGGATATTTGCATTTTCTATTTCCTAGGTACCTGTGCCTGTGATTAAGACTACACGGTTGTATTTGACAATTTTTTTTTTTACTATATTTTAAACTTACTCAATGCCTTTAAGTATTTCTTTTTTCTCCACTTGTCCACAGCATGGTTTAGTCTTAACATCAACAGTATATCTGATGTCATGGCCTGTTATTGTAGCAGCTCTTTCATAATGGCTCGATTCCATATTATTATCTATTAGTATTCGTGTTGCACTATGACTGTGTCTATCACATGGATTCATTACTCCATTTGTATTGTTAGAATCTAATGACATCTTAATAAACTTGACCGGTGTTTCATACCCTAGACCTAGTTTCCTTAACTATCTATAAACGAGGTCAACTATTATATGGGTATTTAAACACGTGATCAATGATATATAACTGTGCTTGCAATGGTGTGTAAATACCGAAACTGTTGAGGGTCCGTAAACGAAAAAACAATTCGGAAATCAGCTAAAGGTGGACAACTCGAGATCGGCCTTAATCAGGCTATAATGTAACTAGCGATCGGTCGCAAGAAAATTCGACAATAACGCAAGTCGTCTTTACATTCATGTCGAGAAGGCACTGGAGAAAGACAATGTTTATTTTCTTCTTAAATTCAACAAACTTAGCTACATTATGTATATAGCTAGCAAATTGCAACAATAAGGTTAGAATTTGGTCGAAATGGAATCGGATCAGATACATTTAATTTTTGTAATCCATCTTATAAAACATTATTAACATAAATCTCGTTTTTTGAGTAACAGCAAGGATTTACATAGTACTTGGTATCAGTAACTCAATCATCAGCTCATTCAAGTAAGGAATAACACCAGATGCTTTTAAAATTGGCCAGATTGTATATAGTTTTATCTTAAAATCAAAAGTAAAAAAAAACCTCATTTTCTAAAGTTAACTTATATAGCGCAGTGCATTACGTAATTGGCGGAATCTCTAGTTAGTTGAAGGCGGTCTTTAATTTTATATAGTAGAAAAGGGCAACACGAAATTAAACTAGCTTCAAATTATAGACCCGGGTTAGCTTGACTAGCATTACCCACATTTACTTGCTCCAGGCGACTAAATTTGACCCACTGAATTATTTAACTATCAATGTATATCAGAGCTCTGAATGTATATGTAAGTTGTGTTACCCACTGAGTGAGTGATTTAAGAAATAATTCATGCCGGTCATACTTTATTGTTATTCAAATATTAATATTCATGAATATAATGCCTACCCATATTTGAATAATAATAAAGTATGGCCGGCATGAATTATTTCGATTCTAATAGGACAAATACGGTAATTTTAAAATTCGAGGCGGTCAAGGTGATGCGCTGGTAGTGGTTATTCCATCAATCTCCTACGGAATTTTAAAAATGGTAAAATTGGGAATTAAGAGATTGAAAGCGAAATTGTGGTTGAAACTGTGGCTTAAAATACCGAAAAGAATTTTTTTGACAAGGTTCAATATAAATTTTATTACAAATAAACAACTTTAAATGATTAACAACGAAATTACCAGTTGAACGCAGCCAGTCGGATCGGAGATAAAGGGAGATAAACATGGAGACAGTGAACGAAAGGTAAGTAAGTAAAATGTTTATTCCTGGTTTACGATGTTAAATGTGAAGGTTCCTCCCGAAATAGTAGCATAACTGTAAGAGATTCACAGGGTCGGATCCAGGATTTGTGGTTAGGGGGGGACGTGAGTAGGCGAGGGATCTGGGAACCTATTAAGGTCCCCAGCGGGTCCAGGGCAGAGCCCTGTTAGGGGGCTAAGGGGGACGAAGCCCCCCTGAAGTTCTGAGGGTTTGAGGAATTACAGACATGTATTTGAACGACAATTTTGAACCAACCACACCATTGTTATCAGACCAAAAAAACTTGACTTTGAGTCTTAATTTTGTCGGATAATTGTTAATAGTATGTTTTTGTCAGATTATAAGAACCTAAAGTAAAACTTTTTTTGAACAACTGTGATGCGAATTGTTCAACTCATGACTGATCAATCACGATATTTTAACCCTTCAAAGAACTATTGGTTTAGTTTTAACGCATTCCTCATTTCACTAATTGGTCTGTACTTTCGGTGCTTGTCCTTTCGGGTGGTTCTAGTTAATACTACCCGTCCGAATGGAGCTTCTGCGTGTAATTCATCAATTTGTATCTGGTTATGAATGATACTGATGTTGAAAGAACATCAGTATCAGGATTTAAGTTTACTAAATGCTTTGATCTGTAAAGATTTGGTTTTCTTATAGTTGTAAAATTGACTGAAGAAATAATGTTTAATTAGCGTGAAACAATAGTTGATGTTTGGTACCTCGGAACCAATCAGAATGGAATAATCTTTGAACTACTGACGGCGAATCCATATATGAATCAGCGAACACACCCAACGTGTATTTACAATGTGTAGGAATATTTTACTACAGGTCACGAGTTAACCATTCATGAAAAGTTGTTTGTTGAACTGCTTAATTAACGTTGTATAACATATGCTTTGCGAATTTTAGGGGGGGGGGGGGGGGGGGGGGGCGCACGCCCCGCACGCACCCCTCTAAATCCGCCTCTGATTCATGTCAGTAGAATACGGCTTAATGACGCACTGACCGTGGAAACGGACTGAGAGACAGGTGCTTCGGAGAATTCTTTCTGTGGCTCAGATGTCGACGCAGGCTGATTTCCTGTAGCAACACTTTGGATTGTAGTTAAAAGAGTTTAATTATGATAAGACTTGATTAGGATTTATTTAATTTTAGCTTCATTTATTTCAAAAAATTTTAGATAAACAATAATAGAAAATCGCTAACCATGAAGCATTTTCTGAAAATAGTCAGTGTTTATGTAGGTGCTTTTTTTTTTTTTTTTAGCTCAGCGCGCATGTGTTGTCTATATTTGATCATTGTTATTCAAATATGCCTTTATTTGTATACCGAATACGGGACGTCATATTAGAATGTTGTTTAACGCTAGCTCAACAATATTCAGCTATGTCATGGCGAGAACAGTGAAGTTAATTTTCAATGAGATGATGATGAAGTCCGGATCCGCTTTGAACTAGATAGACCAAAACGCTTAGTTGGATTTTCTATAGTGCTAGCTCACTGAAACAACAGTCCACTGGCGGGCATGTCGCCACACTCGGACGCAATATCCTGATTCCGAGCCAACCAGCCATGCTCTTTCTCCTTAGATACCAATTTCATAGTCTTTGGTTTGACCTGATCGGGGCTCGAACCCACGATCTACCACACTCGAGGCGAGCACGCTAACCGTTACACCACCAATGCAGTTGTGCTACCTACTGAAAACTCTTAAAATTCTTTAAAATGTACAATATGCGACCAATAACACCAAATGTGTCAGATTGAGGAACTTGATTTGAAATCCATTGAAGGCAAAAGGAAAACATCTAAGCTCATTATGATGTATAAATTAGCAAATGGAATGGTCAAAGTAAGCAAAGTCTGTGCCTTATCCAACCAGGTAGAAGAACACAGAAAACCACCACAAAGGGCGTTCAGCTACCGTCGTGCAGAACAGTAATTCTAAAGGACATTATGAACTGGAACTCTCTGTCGGAACACATAGTTACCGTCAATGGTCAGTCTGAAATGAGCCTAGTCCAAGATAATTTGGAAGCCAACTTCTACAACGTGTGCAATAGTGTTCATAAGGAAATACAAAAATAATTGTGCTCCCTGGACTTGTTGAACGAAAAGTCAGTACACAGATGTGACATGTAGAGATCCAATCCAATCTTCAGCCTATAAGAACCGTGGAGTATTGCGACCTACTATTCCTAGTATGACGTAGCAAGTGGTGTTGGGTGTCTTTTTGAATGAGAAGAATAAAGTTATAAGTAATAAAAAGAACAGTTTGAATGCCATCGACATCTGTACATGTTAAACAGATATAAATCGACAAAAAGTCAGGATTCGAGACTCATTTTATGATACTAATTAGACCGGTCCATTCTCGTTTATTCACATTGCTGTCCTGCTAAAAGATTTGATGAACGTTTGTATACACGTTGGGATTGTGAACCTATTAAGAGCCCAAACACTTTCTTGATTCCAAATATTTAAGTTGGAACACTTGGTGGTTCCAAAAGTAAAAACAATAGGAAAATTATTTTATTGAATCTTATTTGGTTAAGTCTGATCTTCGTGATTTTCAAATCCATGTACCCTCGATGTCGAGCTACCGATTCCTGACGTGGCTTTGAAACTGAAAAACAGATATAGTGTCATTGATGGGGTATATGTAAACCTTACATCTGGAAAAACTTACCTCACCTCCGGTTATTTTTTGGGGAGGGGGAAGTGTATGTTTTCTGAGTTTTATTCATACTTTTGATGTTTTGGTTTTTTTTTCAAAGTAAATTAGGCTTACTTAATACAATGTAGCACCACTTTATTGGGTTGTGATGCGTTGACCTCTAATAAGTAAGTTTGAAGATACCAACAGGGTATTCAGAAGCTCTAGATCGAAGACAGACATTACAATGGTCAAAAGAAAAACATAAAGAGACAAAGAATGAACTACAAATCACTACAATGAACACGAGTAAAATAAAATAAGCAGTACGTGTGCTCCGGAAGGGTAATAAGTTCCTTCTTCAATAGTGGCACGTGGTGATGAGTTATGAATAAGGGTTCGGCAGATTAGTGAGTACCACAAATGTAACATACACGTGTTGAAGTGGAGTTTGAATAACATACAATATTGTGTGTTTACATTTTTTCAGACATAAATATCTTAGAGTCCGTTTTACTGGCGGAGCGAATTGGAGTAAATCAAAAAGACCAATTACCGACAAACATGCTGACGAGTACACCTCATCATGGAGGCAGTCAAACCCCAAAAACTTATGTGGTGATAGTCATTGACTATAGATGTAGATGTCATATTATCGCGGTACACGAAAAATCCTTAAATTAGCAATTGTCAAGTAAAGTTGAATACGCACTGTCTTTAAACGACCTAAATTGCAGAGTGAATGACACATTGTAAAGATAAACAATTATCGTATGTGAAATTACTTACAAGTGCTACAAATCTATCTTATTCTGTGATTATATGTTTTCATTTAATGGAATTAAGCCATGAGTATAGATATTAGACGTTAAGTAGAAACCTAGCAACTCGTTGATTTAAACATTACAAGGTGGTATTATATAGTTTGCAAATGATTTATAAAGCATTTTTTTTTCTAATTTGACTGCAACCAAAAGAACATTAAACAGTGAAAGATGGGTTTTGCAAAAATTAAAAAAGTTTGAAAATACCAAAGGGGTAATCAAAAACTATAAATAGAAGGACAGACAAAATATGACCAAATGAAAAATGACAAAAGGAAAAACAATGATCCACAAAACACTTACACAGAAACGTTTAAAAAAACCGAGATGAACTCAGGTACTCTGAAAGGGTAGGTAGATCCTACTCCACTAGTGGCACCTATCGTGTTACTCTTGTTACAAAGGCAGTAATAAGTCATGAATGAGGAAAGGACGAGATTGTGTTTATACCAAAAGGAACATATCCGTGGTCATTTGTGACACATATATTCCGCTAACGGTTAACCAAGCCATGGTGGCGACCATGTAATTTTCTAAGGGATGACTTCAACTTAATCACTAGAAACCTTTGATTCAGTAGTTTCCTTGTTATTGTAAAATAAATAATGAAATAGTTGTATTGAAATAAATATAATGTACTTAAGATCGATTAAAGTTTCCAAATTGGTTTTGTAATTACTCTTTTTACGAAAGAAAATCCGCTTATGCTTTTTGTTTTATGGTTCCACTAAGCATAAAGATCTCTAAATATCAATTAAATAGGTCTTCGTGACATACATTTACAGAGGAAATGCTTTTTTGTGTCACTACTGAAATTGGTATACGGTAGTAGAGCATAGAAACAAGTACAGTGGTTATATAAGTCGACTGGAATAACTAATAACGGTACAGATTAATATATTAAAAAATAATTAGCCACTCCAAATATTCATGGAAATACATGAAATAATGATCCATTTGATTTCGATGGTATTAACTTTCGTGGTGTGATTGAAATGAAAATGAAACTTGAGTTCTTGTGTTTTTAATATCTTTTTCATTATTAATAAAAAAAAAAAATGAAAATATCAAAATTTGCTTAAGAAAACAATAAATAAATAAAATTGTTTTAATGAAAATATTAAATTTTGCTCCGTCATGATATAACTGAAATATTGTTGAAAGTGGCGTTAATCTCCATAACCCATAGCCAACACACACATTCAAAATTTGCTGAAAATAACAGCTTCATTTAAAGATGTCAGCGTAATATTAATTATTTATTTTGATTTTGATTTTTGGTGTTTTAACGCCATTGATTATTGACACATTTCTATGAAGCATTTATTAAAAGCAAATTCTGATATTTATATCTAAAAAAGATTCTGTATCTATCAGAATTATACAGATGGACATTTTTAGCTACCACTTATTGCTTTTTTGCTGTATCTTGTTTATCATTACTTATTTTTTGTGACCTATCATGTTTTACGACCATTGTAAGCAACGACAGACAAGGGGACGGACGTTTTTTTTCGAAGCATGTTAAAATAAATATTTATCCTTTTGCCCTTATGATCATTTGTTAATGCAAAGAGTGTAGCGTAGAGTTAATATTTCATTGTTTGGAAATGGTCTGTGCAGAAATGAATTGATTAATCCTTATTTTATGGATGAACTAAAGTCTGCTGAAGTAGTTCTATGTTTGTTTTGCAACATAGCAATACAGCATCCGTAACTTCAACGCATAAAATACAAAACAATATGGTTTTTCATTGGGCACTCAGTACTTTGCATATCTTCTCTGTGGTCGGCTATCGTGGGTTTCAGATGCTGTATATCTTTTCTGTTGGAGCATTGCATTGTCTGTCCTTCGTTTTACGACTTTTGTTTTACACCTTTGGTTTCTTCAAGCGTTCCCTGATGTAAATCTAAAGTTTATTCTAATATGACGTCCTTCTTTCGCTTTAATGCAAACAAACGAGCGAATAATCAGATGGAAAATCTCATTAGCACATGCGCGGTACACATCATATCAAGAAATGATGTGTAATTTGTTCATTTGCATATCTAAGATGGCGACGCCGAGACGTCTGCAATTTTCATATGATCTATATAGACGATATCATTCCTAATTGCATGTGTGTCATTTTCTGAACTTGAAAATGATACATTGAATCATGCTGAATTAAATGAAATAAAAATTAATGAAAACAATTAAATATTCGCGGTTCCTCCTGGACTAAATGAAAATCCGAGGCGGCGAACCCTTTATTGGCCTTAAGACAATCGTAACTACTCGACCATTCTCGCTATCCTGCAAATAACCTCATACGTAGATAGTAGAAATTCTTCTTAAATTGTTTGCCGGAAATTAAGCCGCACAAGAATATAGTCCACGAAAATCCAATATGAAAGACATACTAAGTAAAATCTAATCATGCAAAGCTAATTAAAACTTTAAACTTTTATCCATGAAAATAATTGAAATATTGAAAATTGTTTAAAATATAACTTTATCAAACTTTCATGTAACTGACTGTGACATGTGAAGAGTAGTTCTATTTATCCGCAAAGTAGTTCTATTTATCCGCCACCTACGTACGAGGTTATTTGCAGGGTAGCGAGAATGGCCGAGTAGTTACAATTGGGCCTTTAGAGTCTAGTCTATGTAAAAATGTCTGAAATACATGAAACTGGTGGTGCTTGACACAAAATTTAACAATGAATTACATTTGGCGACATATTTTCTGAAATTAATTTAGATTCCTTAATTATATTGACTAACCCATGTATAGATTTTTTTTATTTGTACATTGGAAAATTATAGTTTTATTGATATTTTAGTGATTAATATTTAAATGTATATGTATTTCAATGAAACATGTTAACTGTAAAATGTTCATATTCTGCTTCACAATGTATATAATAATAATAATAAAAAAGAAACAATATTCAGAGTTAATAAATTGCATTTATTAATTTTATTTATTTTGCAATATCACAAATAACAATGACAGATAGAACAATATAGTCAATTTATTTATTGTGCTGGTGGTCCATACACAAGGGCACACTCCCGGAGCAGCTGACTTGTGGTAATTTCGCGATGAACATACTGTTTCCATAGCCCGAATACCTGTCCTTGGATCTGTCTATTGCGTTTGCGTTGGTACCGCTTCAATTTCCCCTCTGATACCAGCTTAAGTTGTACGGGGATGTCTGTTGATTCTGCATACAGTTCTGTAACCAGTTGGTAAAAAGGCACAGGTCCCCGAGTAACGTTGCTGTTAAATCTGTTATGCCATTCCTCCACGTCGTTGTTGGTCCAAACTGGAGACATGAACACGGACCACTGATGAATCTTGAAGATGGAGCTGTTTATCCAGGTGGAGCAAACATAATCCATTACGGGGATGATGGCGTCTGGTGCCCGTTGGTCCAACTGAAGGAAGGCTTCCGCGATGTGTTCCTGTGGAAGGAAGGAAAGTGCCATCACCTGTCTCGGGAACTTGAATACGTCATCTCGCTGGTGGTAGACAGTCTGAAATTATAAATAGGAATGTGAAATATTGATAGCATATATAATTTCATTTAAATACATTTAGTCGAAATACATTATGAACAAAATAATATTGATTGTCAGGAAGAGTTTCTTAGTATATATATTTATATATACATGTAGTCGAGTGGTCTAGGGCGCTGGACGTAAGGCTAAGCGAATGGTGCTGCAGTGTATCAATGGTGTGGGTTCAAATCCCGTAGAGGGAAGAACAAAAATTTGACAGCTCTAAAATCTAATTCTAACACTGTTTGGTTTAATTTTCAGACGTATATATATACACATGTATATATATATGACATGTTTTGTGTGTAAACGCAAATTTTCAGTTGGACACAGTAAGGTGTGTAGTAAACATCATTTCAAAGAATATAATAAATAAAATAAATACAAGTAATACACATTTTCAGTTAAACACAATAAGGTGTGTAAACTTTCAAAGAATGTGTTATAACTGTCACCATCCTGGATTACAGTTGCAGGGCATGTCAGTGTATTTGATCTCTTTTAACACCACAGAGCGTGTGGTCATTTTTCTGCTTCTGAAATAAAAATCAGATTTTGGTTAAAATAAAAAATGGAAACAATTGATACACTTATTATATCAAGAAGAACACAACAATAAAAACCACACTTAATAACAGTAACTTGCTATCTTTTCTTATCATGTTGATGCTAATGTTCAACATAGGTACCCGATTTGTGGACCCCCTCCCCCCTCCACACTTTTTAGAAAAAAAATTAATTCATCACTTTTGTGGGACGTTTTCATTATAAGGGAACGAGCATTTAACTTGAAAGGGGGGGGGGGGGGGGGGGGGGGGGGTTATGTTGTTTTCTAAAAAAAAATATTCTGATTCCCAATGTTGCTGAACAAAAATATTCTGATTTTGGTGGAGGGAAAAAAAACTAATCTGATTCAGAGTTTTTGTCATATAACCTAATGTTGAATTCTGAAAATAATTTCGCGCTTTGCGCGACAAAAAAAATATATATTCGAAAAATAAATGTCCGAAAAAAAAATTCTGAACGAAACAAAAAACCATAACCCCTCCCCCCTTCAAGTTAAATGGTCGGTCCCTAAACAGTGTTGGAGTAGAGGAGGGTTTTTGTGTTTTTAGAAATGGGCTTATATCGATCTCGGATTTAGTTTTTGGTAATGTTTGAAGTTGTTCAACACTTTATAATGAAAACGCCCCACAAAAGTGATGAATTAAAAAAAAAAAAAAAGGGGGGGGGGGTCCACAAATCGGGTACGTATGATGTTCAATACAAGATCGTTGTCTAGTGGGTATTTATTCTACATCTCTATATTTTCCAAGTATTGTTCTGCCGAGACGACCTTTAAATGCAATAATCAATCAATCTAAAAAGTGATACTGTATAGCTGTGACCGCCCGTGTCTACCAGGCTTCATTTTACCACGGTTGCTGCCTTGTTTCACTATGTGGTACTCCTGGGTTTGGTGGTGATCTGGTTCTACGACAAGCACCGAATTGTCGTTGACGGAATCTTCTAAGACGGACTCCGGAACATCGAATGACCTATCTACAACTATAGATGGATTCTGAAAGAGAAAAAAAGACATTTTTTAGACATAATTTAATTAATGAGAAGCGTAATACATAATTGAATTATACCACGATTATGACACCTTTATAATCACATCAATCATTAGTTCGTTATTAAGATAAACAATAATTGACTCCATCAAATTAAACATTGTGAGTTCTAGTATCGCTCATGGTGAGGTGTACTCAATACCGGTACAACATTAGGTGATAAATTTTAGTGACTTGCGGCAGGTCGGTAGTTTTCTTCTGGTACTCCGGTAAATCCAACCACCACACGATCAACCAAACAATAACCAGTTCACTAAGCTTATTTCATCCATTTGGTTGATGACTCGACAACGGTTCTGTTAAATATGATATGAACAAATTCGCATTCACACCTTCATCTTTATTATTGAAATAACTCAACACACTGGGACATTTGTTTTGAAGATAAAGCGACGTTGCGTCTACAGACTTGTTATTTTATAGACATACACTTTCGCTTTTAAACCTAAGTGCTTTGTGTTGTCCTATTATGTTTCTTGACGTTTGAGTTTCGTGTTGTGACGTCCGTTACGATTCACACATAATAACGATGTTAGGTTCGTCTTTACCTCCAGTTGTTTGTAGGAGGGCTTATTGTCTTACTAACGTTATTTCTGTTTGTTTGCGAATAGTGGTGTCCAACACATGTTGTGTTGTGTTTTTGCATTGTTTTTCTTCGTCTTGTGTATCGTATGTGACCAGTTTCTCTGGATTGTCCCTTTTTGATTGCCCCTTCGGTGTTCTCTAACATTTATTTTAGTGAATATCAAGATATGCAGTTGTTTTAACCACGCGTTCGTTGATGTCCGTCATCTAAAAACGATTGTTTCAATTTATTTCGAAAATGCCATTTAACAAGCCCTTCTAAATAGCAAAATGATTGAACACTGTTCCCATTCCAACGCCCTTAAGCTTCCTGTATGCTAGGTATGCAATCTGCTACAACGAATGCATCGTGTTTTGTGATAAAGTATTTTGAAAATCTTATTTATGAAGGAATGACCTTTGCAATGTGCATATAAGACCATTCTGACTATTTTCGAATTTCGTCAAGAGTCATAAATATAAATCTCAATATAATTTTCTCACATCACTCATTTTTGTCATTGATTAATATAAAGGTAAAGATTTTGTATCAAATATCGGTGAGAAATGACAACAGCAGATTATTTAGGTGTATAATTTAGATGTTTTGAAAGGGCGACAACTCCTACACATTTTTTGAACATCAGTCATTCTCGAACTCGTATATATTATAATGGTTCGGAATCAGAATAATGTGTCCGAGTGGAGTGACATATCTGTTAAATACTAATTAGACAGAGAGGAGAGGGACACTTAGAAATTACAATCCGGCTGAACATAGCAACATCAAGGAAGTATAAAATCACAAAGAAATAAAAATCACAACTGGAACGTCAATAAAACCCAGAAATGATTTCAATTGCTTTCAACAGTAACGCTTCAAATGATCCACTTGTAGCATTAAGGAGCGAGTGATTGTTGTTGTTGTTGCTTTGTGCTATTTGATTAACACGATTACTTGGGTTTTCATAGTGCTAGCTCACTGAAACAACAGTCCACCTGGTTATGTTCTGAAAGAAAAAAATGACGCAAAATTGATTACTTTGAAATCACTTTTATTCGAGGAAAGTATTTGGAAAGCTGAAACTAGGTCCCAAGAAAGTGCCAGAATGCAGGATTTGGCTTCATTTTCTAGAGTGACTTTAAAGGAAAAGCTTAAGGATAAGACAAAGGCATCCCACGAAAAACACTAAATACAAACAATATTGACATTTTAAAGTGAGAAACGTCTAGCAAAATAATCTCTTAAAATTAAGACTGAACTCTGCACAGTCACAGCGATACCACGTGTTACACTTATTAGTATTAATCTTGATCTGACATGCATGGATTGCATACATCTTGTACTCTTTTGCATTTTAAATGCACTGGAAAACATGTGGGTACATTTTTCAATTTTGATAAACAAAACAGTTTCTTTCAAAACATTGAGACTGAATTACAACGAATTTCAAACACACAAACACAGATCTACATATGCACCGGATGTGAACCCAGGTTCTCGTGAAGGGTAATCAGTTCCTGTTTCTTATAAAACACCCGTCGTGTTACTCATATAGTCAAGGAAGGTAAAAGTTTTGTCGATGTTAGAGGAAAGACAATTCGTAAAAAAAAATGCTCTCTCCCTAGTCTGTGGAAATATGTAATTTGTCGTTATGTAATATTACTGTAGTTGCAGATCTTTGGAGAAAACGTTGAGGAAATCCAACAACTCATAACACATGTAAAGGATGAACGGAAGAAGACAAAGGTAATGTCCAAAGATGATGAAATGAAAAAACTACGTAAGAAAGTGGAAAGGGCAGAATTAGATAACAGATTTTGGTGGCAAACAGTTCGTGACAATAACATATGAAAATTGTAAAGTCACCATATTGGTTCGACATTTTATTTAATTAGACATCGATAAAGTCCCTCGGTGAGACGAACATTTTGTCATTCAACAAAGTGTTTAATTATTTATCACTTTGTTTTGTGTACTTTGTGTTGTTTTACAAACCATTTTAGACGTTTATAATTTATTTTACTTGTATAGTATTATTAGACTGTAACGATCCAACACCCCGTAAGATTGATCGTTGACTGGTTTTTCAGAAGTTGTATATATATAATTGGTATTTGTTGCTTCTCCGCTAAGCACGCAGCATTAAGGAGTAAGAGCAAAGACTGGTTGGGTCAGAATCAGAATAATGTGTCCGAGTGTAGCGACACATCTATCCGTGGACTGTTGTTTCAGTGACAGAAGTAAAATACTAATTAGAGGAAAGGAACACTTAGAAATTACAATCCAGATGAGCAAAGAAACATCAATGAAGCATAAACTTAAAAAGAAATAAAAATTACAACTGGAACATCAATAAAACCCAGAAGTGATTTCAATTGCTTTCAACAGTAACGCTTCAAATGATCCACTTCTGGCATTAAGGAGTGAGTGAGTAAGTGGTTGTTGTTGTCGGTGCTTTGTACTAGTTAATTAACACGGTTTATTCATATAGTAGATCAATTGGATAATATGAAGCAGCCGGCCGCAATACTGGTATTACCAGTATTGTAATATTTACAATACCAGCACCAGTATTGTAATATTTACAATACTGGTATTACCAGTATTATAATATTCACAATACTGGAAATACTAGTATTGTAAATATTACAATACTGGTAATACCAGTATTGTAACACTGTACAATACTAGAAATACCAGTATTGTAATGTTACAATACTGGTAATACCAGTATCGTACATATACAATACTGGATGTACCTGTATCGTGCATTTACAATACTGGAATACCAGAATCGTTGATCTATGCACAATACCGGAAGCTCCAGTATTCTTCATCCAACAATACTGGTAATACTAGTATTGTAAAACACACGATACTGGAAGCTCCAGTATTCTTCATCCAACAATACTGGTAATACTAGTATTGTAAAGCACACATTACTGGAAACTCTAGTATTCTTCATCCAGCAATACTGGTAATACTAGTATTGTAAAACACACAATACTGGAAGCTCCAGTATTCTTCATCCAACAATACTGGTAATACTAGTATTGTAAAACACACGATACTGGAAGCTCCAGTATTCTTCATCCAACAATACTGGTAATACTAGTATTGTAAAGCACACAATACTGGAAACTCTAGTATTCTTCATCCAGCAATACTGGTAATACTAGTATTGTAAAACACACAATACTGGAAGCTCCAGTATTCTTCATCCAGCAATACTGGTCACAGTAATACTAGTATTGCATAACACACAATACTGGAAACTCTAGTATCTGGCAATTTGACACGAGTGGGCAGAGCCCAATTCTAACTGTAAATCACAGCTCATTGTATTTACCGTTAGTATTAGGCTCCGACCAGTCATGTCAAATTACCTTACCAATATATATCAAACTCTAAGGGACCATACAAAATATTTTGACATTACAGGGCTTTTGCCTCTTATGTTATGTACAGCAGAAATGACGTATGAGTATGAATTATATTCAATTCTTTTAGTATAATGTAGACATAAAAACTCGGGTTAACCCGGAATTCTACCTAATCTTCCAATACCTGCAATACTGGTATAACCAGTATTTTCCAGAATCTTCCAGTATCTGCAATACTGGTATTACCAGTATTTTCCAGAATCTTCCAATATCTGCAATACTGGTAATACCAGTATTTTCCAGAATCTTCCAGTATCTGCAATACTGGTATTACCAGTATTTCCCAGAATCTTCCGGTATCTACAATACTCATATTTTGGCAATGACCAGTATCTTCTAGTATTGCAGATACTGGAAAATTCTGGAAGATACTGGGATACTAGTATTTACCAGTATCTGTACCAGTATTGCAGATACTGGAAGATACTGGTAAAATACTGGTATTACCAGTATTGTGTACCAGTATTGTAGTACCAGTATCGCGGCCGGCTGCTTCATATTATCCGATCAATTTATTGTAGGCTAGTTTCTAGTATAAAAAATATGAGTCTTTATTTCCTGAACTGGATTTCGGAATTAGGACTTGGACGATAAAATGAAAAAAAACCCCACTGTCGGGACAGTTCAACAATCCAATATCAAAATCGTAAAAAGAGGCAAAATCGACATCCCTAACACATACATACATGACCTCTAACACATAAATACATGACCTCTAACACATAAATACATGACCTCTAACACATAAATACATGACCTCTAACACATACATACATGACCTCTAACACATACATACATGACCTCTAACACATACATACATGACCTCTAACACATAAATACATGACCTCTAACACATACATACATGACCTCTAACACATAAATACATGACCTCTAACACATACATACATGACCTCTAACACATAAATACATGACCCCTCATCACTTTCCTGGCTAGGTACAGACACCCTTAACACATACATACATGACCCCTCATTACTTTCCTGGCTAGGTACAGACACCCTTAACACATACATACATGACCTCTCATCACTTTCCTGGCTAGGTACAGACACCCTTAACACATACATACATGACCCCTCATCACTTTCCTGGCTAGGTACAGACACCCTTAACACATACATACATGACCCCTCATTACTTTCCTGGCTAGGTACAGACACCCTTAACACATACATACATGACCCCTCATCACTTTCCTGGCTAGGTACAGACACCCTTAACACATACATACATGACCCCTCATCACTTTCCTGGCTAGGTACAGATACCCTTAACACATACATACATGACCCCTCATCACTTTCCTGGCTAGGTACAGACACCCTTAACACATACATACATGACCCCTCATCACTTTCCTGGCTAGGTACAGATACCCTTAACACATACATACATGACCCCTCATCACTTTCCTGGCTAGGTACAGACACCCTTAACACATAAATACATGACCTCTCATCACTTTCCTGGCTAGGTACAGACACTTCAATCAAGTTTTTATAGGACAAAACCATCTTGGTGAAATGATGCGGTCTTGTAAATGCTTACCACATGTCAGTAAAATGCAGACATAGAGTTTCTGTAATGTCCTGTTGATAGAGTTCTTATTTTTGTTATAGGTTTGAAATGTCAATCCTGGTGCTTTGGTGAAATTACCCCTTTGGCATATTTCTGTCATTGGGGTCTCAAAGGGGTAAATTAATTTAAAAAAATTTATATTTCTGTTTTAATAATTTAAAATTCTCTTTTCCGGACATCCGGGTATCTTGGTCAACGAATTATCTCCCTTGTCGTTAAGGAGGTGAAACATTCGCCATTTTGATTAGGTTAAAACAACATCGAGTGCCTGTTAAATTTTAAATTACGTCGAATAAAAATCACTTACAGCATGCTTAAAACATGTTGTGCAGTTGGTTGTTCTTTCCATAATATGATGTTAAAAAAGTTATCATTTCACAAGTTTCAGAAAGACGAAAACAGATGTGCATTCTGGCTCACCGCCCTAAATTTAATTTAAAACAGGATCGTAGTCACTGATAACGTTATTATTTTCTGTCAGTTTTTTCATTTCATTAGAAAACCCTCTAAAAATTATTATTTCGTGAAAAAATTTATATCAGATAAATGTTTAAAACTAGCAATTGATATATTTGGTAATTAAAAGCAATAAAAATATGATTTGGTACCACCACTGAGCGTTTGAAGTGAAGTGGTTCTGAGAGAATCGGACGCCATGTTGATTTATGTTTCATACTGCAAGTGTGTGCGTCCCTCAATAATCTTGGTTAGAGCATTGACTATTCAGAAACGACAATGTATTCGACTCTTTTCAAATTGTTTGCATTATTTATATTCTTCTGTAATATGTAATAAATGTATGCTAGTAATTTACCTTCATGTTTGTTGTACTTCCCGGGAAGATATTAACAGTTTATATCATTTTGAAAGAATTCCAGGAAATATCCCTAGCGCATATGTTAGTCTCGAAAGCAAAATTATCCGGTACATCTAGTACCATGTAAATCCTGAAACAGACAAGATAAAAATTAAAATTTCGGGGGACGGGTCAAAGTTAGTAGAATTTCAAACTTTGTCGTGTTGTCCTTTTCTGTAATTACCGATGATTGACATTATCATCAAAAGATCAAAATGTTTTTTGCATTGTAAACTGCAAAGAAGATTATGATCATTTAAAAGTTGCTTGCAAACCCATTTTTCAGAAAATAAACACATTATACGAAAAAGCAAGTATTGAAGTTGAGGGGAAACATTTTGATTTATGAAATTTTTGCAACTTGTGCTTGGGTTGACTGGATCTCTATGTAATTATTCCTGTCCATGGTGTAGGGTCCATAAAAACCCGAGGGACGACATGACAAAGCCATTGGATTTTTACCATACTCGTGGTATGCAGAGAACATCACAGAATCTGAAGGAATATGTCGTAAATAATTACTTTGGTGTTTGTGCTCAACCTCTTGTTAGTATTGAGCCTGAACACATAATCATTGATGAACTTCATCTTCTTCTTCGGATATGTGATAAACTGTTAAGGAACTTAATATTAGACACAAAAACGCTCGATGACAAAAATGCCGTTCATGGTGAGAAGTCAGATTTCTTAGGACAACTTACTGAGAAAATAAGAGGATGCGACGTTTTGTTTTACATTTAGACAACAAAGGGTACTCAAGGTGAATTGGATTGGTCGTCATTGACGGGGTCTGACTATGAAAAGCTTTTGGGAAAATCTTCCGTCAAAATTATGCTTTTTGGTCCATCATGATACCCATGATTATACTGTCAATTTTTGAATTTATATCGTTTCGTGACGTTAGAAATACACCAGTTCTCTAACATTGAAGATATTTTTGAAAAATGTAAAGGGTGGGTAAATGACTTTCTTGCTTTAGGATCATTGGGGAGAAAAGGTTTTGATAGCGTTACTCCTTATATGCATTGTCTTGTATACCATGTTCCGTTTTTCACTAAAAAGTATGGAAAACTTTTACCATTCAGTGGGCAGGGCATAGAAAAGATCAATGATGATATAAAAAAAAAATCATCATTCAAAAACAAACAAATGGGACGCAAGGGTCGATGCCGTACAAGTTCGAAAAAGGATAGAACATTTGACATCAGAGAACTGCGAGCGTGATTAGCGAAACTACACCAAAAGTACGAACGAGTATTGGAGTGATATAATTTTTAAGCAAAGAGCCGCTAAAAAGGCTAAAATTTCTGAAGAAATGTCACTCGTAGCTGACAAATATTCTGAAAATGACGTGGTCCCTTGTTCAATCGACGACCTTTCCGTAACCGATATTAGAGACGAATTGAACAAAATAGGGGTTAAAACGAGATTAAAAAACAGAGAAAAACTTTTAGACCTTTTAAAGAGTAAACGACAACGATTCTGTTGTTACTTTCTGCGTCCTCATGTCAGGAACCGATTTATTGGTAGTCAAAAGTAACTACGAATTATTCTTCATCTTATATTGCTATTTTCTGTACAAAAGAAACAAATACCCAAATTCTGTGTTGTCGCCGATAATATTTCCCCACAAATAAATATATAATATCTCATTTATTGGAAGAGATGTACGAAAATCAAATATTGATTTTATTGAAATTTCATGTGCTCCCATTAAAAGACAAACTAGTATCTGCCTCAGTGAATTTTGGTAGTTAAATCTTATAATGTTGATATATTGCTTCAACAAATATGTACAATGTCAATATAAGCATGAATGACAAATAACAGTAAAGAAATTACATATTTGTCATTATTTCTACATGTTTTGTTTGGTTGTATTTATCCGGATATGTGTATTGCATACAGCTTTGGTTTTGTTTGGTTGCATTTCTCCGGACATGTGTATTGCATACACTTTGGTTTTGTCTTCTTTGGTAGTCTTTATATGCAAGTTATACAAGGTTTTATTCATGATGATCACGAAGATTTAATTAACAAACATGTCATGATGATACGCGTAACTGATAATATTTAATCAGTGAAGGATGGCGACATTATCTATCACACCACAGCAGGCCGTCTGATAAGACGTAGCATTATCCATACAAGATAAAAACTTGACAAAAGAAAACACTGAAAACATGCGAGATAACTCGTACTGGCTTCTACTGAGGAAACTATTTGGACATGTCAAACTTTTGTAACTTAAAATAAAATCCAATAGATTGTTATTCCGATCCCCAGCAATACCAATAAGAAAAATATAATGGAAATCCCTGTTCATATATATTTGAAAGTAGTCAGTGAGTTGCAGATGATATCTCGTGGTTCAAAAAGCGATGAAATGCGCTTCAAATGAAAACAGAATACATTGATGAAGTCCAGAATTGCATTTTTCCCACATATGTTTTTTTTTTAATATACGTTATTGAATGGTAACATAATGTGGTGGTATCCGACGTAAGCCTCTGATGCATGGCGTTTGTTTATGTTGAACTTGACAATACATTCAAAATAACCGAGGCCAATGGATACCGGTCTCTGTTGGTGTATGACCGTGTAATGATTGAAAAGTAGGACAGAAGGATTATGAACAACTATATCGCTAACTTTTAAAATTTACGGTATATATTTATATCACAAGACAATGTACCGCTTCAACAATTCTATATTGTATGAAATATAAACAAGTATAGCGTTCCGCCAGTAACTTTTTATTTACTGTACTAGGGATCGTACCAGAGTTATTTCTCTGGATACAGAAAAGCACAAGTACCAATATGAATAACTTAAATAATGGATAATGCAAAGATCAAAGCAATACTTAAAAAGGGATCTCTTAATCAGAAATGGCTTCTTATATATTACAAAGCAGCGCACGCTGCCAGTGCGCTCTAAAATGTGACAAAGCCAGTACTTACTTCCTAGAAGCCAGTGCTTACTTTCTAAAGCCAGTGCTTATCTCCTAAAACCAGTGCACTGCTTTGGCTATCAACACTTGTTCTATTGAAGTTAGATAGTTTGGGTATATATGCACAAGGCCAGTGCGTCTTACTAAAAGACAAGTATTGGTATTCTCTCATGTACCTTTACTCCACAACTAGCCAGTGCGTTTTACCACTGCTCAGCAACTGGACCTGTGTGCTGAACCCTTTATAACATCGGCTTCTCCTTATTCAGGAAAGCCACTGCAATATCTTATTCAGAATTTCGCTTCTTACCTAGAACCTTTGGTCTTGTCACTTTGGGCCACCTTCGGCAATGGGTCACATATATAGACTGATTTAAGAGTCCATGTATTATGGGCGATACCAAAAGTCTTCATCAACAAAATGTTTTTAAAGCACATTGTTAAGTATTAACAAGCATCGAAAGGACGTCACTGGATTTCTCATAATACGGATCGGAATATTCCGTATACTACACATATCAATGTCCTATATCGATTCTGACTATTATGAATTTCCATAGTAATACATAAACAACCTATAAATAACTTAAATCGAAAGTAGAAACTATGACCGAATACTGATGTATTTTTGGACTAAATAAACTTAATACTCTATTTGATATATCTAGTGATAGGAAAAGAAACTATTAATAAAATGTAAATCATTCAAAGCTGATTTCATCACACAAGTTCAAGGTTCAATATAATTTACTTCCTGGTCAAACCAATATGGCACAAATATCATCAAACAAATGTGATATTTGTGAGGAAGCGATTGGTAAGGTATTTTGTTATGAGTGTCAACATTTCCTCTGTCAGACATGTCAGACATGGCATGGAAAGTTCCCTTCAACTAAACGACATACTGTAGCAGATTCCAGTCACATAGACAGGTCGGTCTTTACTACAAAACTCGTCTGTGAAAAGCATAATCAGGAATATCTTCATTATTGTCAAGACTGCACATGTTTAACTTGTGCCATTTGTGCCACTGCTGATCATAGGAGTCATTCATTTACCAATGTCTCGGAGAAGACATCATCGCTCCGGCAAGATGTAAAGAAGAAAGTTGACGACGCCACGACACAATTAAAACAGTTAGCAGGTCTAATTGATGACATTCGTTCTGTTCAGTTACAACAAGTTGAAGACGACAAGGAAAAGTTCATCAGCGAAGTTAGAGTTCTATCGGAAGGCATTTATAACATTGTAGATTTTGTAACTGATATGCATATTACACGTGCTAACGACTTTCTTGTTTTACAACAACAAAACCTGAAACACGACCTCGCAAAAGCTGAAAAATTATACAAAGAGTATTCATCGGTGGTGGCAAAATTTGAACGATCACTACACGAAACGCATGATATGACGTTTTTCGTTCAGCACAAACCTTTAAGGAAGGAATATGATGACTTGGACGACATCCCAAAACCGGAAGTACCCGAACGTTTAGAAGAATTTAAGCAAGAGGATTTTACTACATTGGTTATTGCTACGATGAATGAAAAGTACGATTTAAGTTTGATAAGGTAAGTGATTTAAATTATAGTTCAAAAATAGATATTTCCTTCATAAAGTTTACATTTTGTTAAAATGCATAGTATTGCAATAAAAAAACGTAGACTATCGAATTTAGAGCGCACGGCGAGTTTTTGGAATAACCTTCATCAGGCACACTCCTAATCAAAAGATTGGAAAAAGAAATAATTTTAAAAGTCTTTGTTAGCAAGTAAACGAAAGGGGTCTAAACAGCGAGGGAGATTCAGATTCTTTATTTCTCTTAAACCATAATACATACAGGTATAGAGATATGAAACGACAGGTCATAACAAGAGGTTAACCGGGAGTCGACACACCTTTATTAATAATCCTGACAAAACGACATAATTTTTTTAGTTCTATTTTTGAAGTTGATGTCATTAATAGTTTGAACTAATTGAGACTAATCTTGGTTTTATTAATAATTACATTAATTAGGAATTGTAAATATCGATAATAGATATTTAATTGCTATAATTTGAGAATGAGTTAGACATAGAGTAATATGTCGAAGTTAAATTTTAAAACAAATACATATATCTTAGCTATTTTTAAACATTGTAACGGTTTAATACTTCTTCTACTATCAATACTGATGATTATACATCGGCGAGAATCATAGTTAATGAAAAATAAATCGCGGTCATCCCATTTAACCGAAAAAGGTTCAGAACTATTTTAAATTATTAGGTTTTGAAGAGAATAAGAAATATGACAATGTATCGTCCTTTGTTAATTGTCGATTTCCCGTGACGTCGTTTTCACTTCGGGAGCGACGCCAATGGTAACTGATTTATCTTTCTAATTTTATTTTCGCAATTTAATTATTTAAACTGCTGAAATCAAAGTTGAATCAGACAAAATTCCTTGATAAAACCAAGGATTTATAAAACATGGTAACGTTACCCTACAACGAACCCCATAAAGAGAACGGAACATTATTAATTTTAACTTGGTTTTCTAAATATTTCGTTTTTCTCATTTTATTTTCATATATACTCGTACATATACAATATTATACAATTATTGACTTTGGAATAGGTTGCTATCTGGATGTATCAACCTGAAAAAGGTAATATTCACCGAGCCACAGGCGAGGTGAATATACGTTTTTAAAGGTTGATAAACCAGATAGCAACCTATTCCAAAGTCAATAATTGTTTTATTTCATGAACATGTTTTATTGTTATCTACTTACAAATTCATTGTCATACAAATAAAATATCACAATTTTCGAGCATTTGTTTATGATTCAGTCGAATTAACAAATGCTAAGCGCAATCCCATTGGTTATTGAACAACGAAAGCACGAATTTGATAGGATAGCAAACGTCCGATTTTTCACCATCTATTTTGATGCCTTGCGAGGGTGATATCACTTTCCGAACACCTGCCAGGATCCATTTTTAGCCGAGAGGGTGATATCGCAAGTACTCAAAACCTGTTAATCAATTTTAAGCCAATCTTTATTAACTATAACACTGGGAAGCTTTTTCCCAACAACAGGTGTGAAACCACTAATTAATTTCTTTTAGGTTTTCTACTAAATTGGTTTTTTCGAGCCTACCTGGCCATTTTATCTTAAGTTTAACCTTTCCAAGACCATATATTTTCTGAAGCGTACATGATTCCTCTACGTTCTGTCAAAATATCAGGGCATGTTTAAAATCTTGCAGTGAAATGCCATGCTCCGGAAAACACCTACTCTACAAATAGCTCGGTCATCCCCCAGAAATTCAGTATTTATAGGTCATGCATCAATGCCACCACAGAGGTATTAAAATACAACTATGTCCATCAAGGTCTGATTGGTGAATTAGTTGTTTGACCCCAACACACTTGAATGAATTCTCTTCCGTGAAAAGGAGGAATAACTGTGTTTACTCATGACGTCAAGTTTTTGCGAAATAAATGTTAGAGAAAACCGAAGGGGCAATCCAGAATAGACAATCTAGGTACACGGACATCACTGGACACAAAACACAGAAGGAAGATAAACAAAGCAAAAAACACAACACAGAAAACTAGAAAGATGAGTAACGCAGACAAAAAAAACGAGGGTGAACCCAGGTGCTTGCGAAGGATAAACAAATCATGTTTCTTATAAGACACCGGCCATATTACTCCACTCGTATACACAAATTCTAACTAAATTCTAAAAGCAAAACTAATAAATTTATTATAAGATAAATATAATAGGATTGGGTGCATACATCTAAGTGAAAATAAAGATACAAGTTAGAAGATAACAACATACTTTGTTATTAGAGGCAGTGCCGTCTTAAGGCATGGGTAAACTGGACAGTTGCCCCGGGGACAATGAACATAAGAGCCCCATGTTAATCTATGTATGTTGTGTACGGCATGTTTTTTTTTAACGTTTAAACACTGATTTTGTTGGAAATATCATTACAATAAATATATGTTTAATTTTATCGACCATCTACATTGTTATTTCTGTGAGTGGTTGTGCAGGTAGGGCCCCGGTGCACTGCTTTGCACAGGGGCCTATAATGTTCATCATTTCGTTTTAGGACATATTTCCTCACCATACAGTTTTTTTATTTTGTGCATTTGAAGTGTTCGTATTCTGGATTAGAAGAAAGGGTTCTAGAATTTCCAACTGATACTCTTAGAACCAATTCTTCAAAGGATATGTCCCTACCAAGTGTGTGGACATATATAGTTTAGCGTTATGTAATATTACTGTACTTGCAGATCTTTGAAAGCAAAAGATGAGGAAATCCAACTGCTGCAGGAGGAAAGAAAGAAGACGAAGACTCTGATAATGTTCAAAGACAATAAAATTATGAATCTACTTGAGAAATTGGAAATAAAAGAATCAACAGCTTCGGTTAGGGAAGCCAAGCCTTCAAACAGTTAGTAATAATAACTTATGTATACTGGTGTCCGTCCAACACGATTTCCATATCAGATGATGTTCGTATCATTTAACATTAACACGACGGGCGTCACATGTGGTGCAGGGACTTCTAAGCCCTTCGGAGCACATGAATTCCCTTCGGTATTGCTTGACCTGTAGATTTACGGCTTCTGATCAACCCTTTTGTATCTTCAAACTTTTCTTATGATCCTAGCCATCTATTGATAAAAAAGACAGTTACTTTGATTTCCCAATGGTGAATTGTGTTTTCTGCTTTTCTGCTCCACATTCGAAATGTTTGTATCAAAATTGATTTGCTATTAGTATAATCTGTTCTTATCGTGAAATATCACCAGGCTCAAGCTAGCGATCAATTTTTAGCGACCACTAAGCTAGTGACCAATAAGGCGATATGTCTCAAAACCAAAACAATAAATAAGAATAAAATGTATTTTTAAAGATTTCCAGCGATCAATAATAAATATATTACTGTAATTGCACATTCAACACATTGAATCGACAGGCAATATTTCTGGACCCCCCCTTTCACAATGTAAAGTTGACATTTGACACCCCACTGTGAACCTAAGGTGCAGAATCTCACACAGACACTCATCTGAGTGAAAGACTATACATTTTATGTTCTATTTCCCATGTTCACCCGAACATAAAATAGTTTTTCTCTTTACTGGGATAAATAACGAAGACTCAAATATATTTTGAGATGGGAGCTTCCAAAACAGTCGGCCAACTTTAAATAAACACAGCGTAAACAAATAATTTATTTTCATATAAACCGGTATATAATTTGGATTTTCCAGCCTTTTTTTTCAAACAAAATAAAGTCCTAATATTCCACGTTCACACGAATACGTCTCATAAATCTGAAAAAATGTAAATATAGAACATTAAAAAAATATAGCAATACGTTTTATAAAAAATAAACAAAATATAAACCCTAAATGTGCGTGTCACATTTATGTAATAAATAGTATTATTTTGTTTTTTCTATTTATTTCTAAATTGTGTATCTAAAGGTGCTAAACAAAAGTAGTCCCTTTTAAAGAAAAAAGTTCCTTTCGCTTTGTTGTATTGTGAATAATTTTGAATGGAATGGAATAATTAAAATTGATAATTAAAGTTAAATATATAAGGATTACATTGAGTCTAAATTTGGTTGCATTTAGTTGTATTTGAATCCTTTATGGAGGTTTTGATGCATGACTTCACCTATAAACACTGAAATTTCGGGAATGACGTTGCTATTTTAGAGCACGTAATGTCCCAGAGCATGGCATTTCGCTGCAAGACTTTAATATCAAGTGATTTAAGGCCCAGGCAATACCTTTGACCTAAACCCCAAGTGGGAAAGAATTTTGCCGTCCTTTGGCAATTTTTCATGGCATATTTATAGCCCTCCAAAAAAAAATCTAAATATCAAAGTTGATATTTGACACCCTGCTGTGCACTTGAGGTGCAAAATACCACCCAGGCACTTAAGTCAGTTAAAAGCCCGGACAATACCTTTGACCTAAGCCCCAAGTGGGAAAGAACTTAGCCGTCCTTTGGCAATTTTTCATGCGATATTTTTAGGGTCCCCCCAAAGAAAAATCCAAATATCAAAGATGATATTTGAAAGCTTGCTGTGGGTGTGAGGTGCAGCATCCCACCCAGACACTTAAGTCTGTTAAAGACCCGGAAAATACCTTTGATTTAAACCCCAAGTGGGAAAGAACTTTGCCACCTTTTGGCAATTTTTCATGGGATATTTATAGGGTCCCACCCAATCCAAATATCAAAGTTGATATTTGACACCCTGCTGTGCTTGAAATGCAGAATCCCATCCAGGTACTTATGTCTGTTAAAGGCCCGGGCAATACCATTGATATAATCCCCAAGTAGGAAAGAACTTTGCCGTCCTTTGGGAATTGTTCATGGGATATTTATAGGATCCACCCCAAAATCAAAATATCAAAGTCGATATTTTACACCCTGCTGTGGGCTTGAGGTGCAGAATCCCACCCAGGCACTTAAGTCAGTCAAAGGCCCGGGCAATACCTTTGACGTAAATCCCACCTGAGAAAGAACTTTGCCGTCGTTTGGCAATTTTTCAGGCGATATTTATAGGGTGCCCCCAAAAAGTCCAAATATCAAAGTTGATAGTGAAAATGTATAAAGATAGGATGTCAACAAAAATGTCAAAAATATTTTTTTATCAATATGTGAAGTAAAAGTATCTTTGACATTTACTTAACTGAGTTTGGTGCTGCTTTTGACAACTGTTTTACCTGGTTTGTTCAAGTATTGTTATAAATACTGTTATAGTGACAGCCGGAAACTTTGATCCGTAATGAAAGGGGGAGGTTTGGCGCTTTAAAATCTGAATCAACCCACCATTTCTTTAGAAATGCCTGTACCAAGTCAGGGTCATTACGGTTTTCACAGTTTTCCGGTTGTTGGCTGATTTTGTCTGTTTATATACTTATGAGTTTTGACTTTCCCTTTGTAAGATTGTTCGGAGTTCGGTAATTTTGTTATTACCCTTATTTGATATTTGACACCCTGCTGTGGGCTTGAGATGCAGAATTCCACCCAGACACTTGAGTCTGTTAAAGGCTCGGGCAATACCATTGATTTAATCCCCAAGTGGGAAAGAACGTTGGCGTCCTTTTTTCATGGGATATTTATAGGATCCCCCCAAAATCAAAATATCAAAGTTGATATTTGATACCCTGCAATGAGCTTGAGGTGCAGAATCCCACCAAGGCACTTAAGTCAGTCAAAGGCCAGTGCAATACCTTTGACGTAAATCCCACGTGAGAAAGAACTTTGCAGTCCTTTGACAATTTTTCATGCGATATTTATAAGGTCCTCCCAAAAAGTCCAAATATCAAAGTTGATATTTGATACCCTGCTGTGGGCTTGAGGTTCAGAATCCCACCCAGGCACTTAAGTCTGTTTAAGGCCCCGGCAATCCCTTTGATTTACATCCCAAGTGTGAAAAAACTGCCGTCCTTTAGCAATTTTTCATGGGATATTGATAGGGTCCCCTTAAGTGCCTGGGTGGGATTCTGCACCTCAAGCCCACAGCAGGGTGTAACATATCAACTTTGATATTTTGCTTTGGTGGGTGGTGAACCCTATAAATATCCCATGAACAATTGCCAAAGGACGGCAAAGTTCTTTCCCACTTGGGGTTTAGTTCAAAGGTATTGCCCGGGCCTTTAACTGACTTAAGTGCCTGGGGGGATTTTGTACCTCAAGCCCACAGAAGGGTGTCAAATATCAACTTTAATATTTGGACTTTTTGGGGGGAGCTATTAATATCCCATTACAAATTGCCAACGGACGGCAAAGTTCTTACCCATTAGGGGTTTAAATCAAAGGTATTTCCAGGGCCTTTACCTGACTTAAGTCCCTGGATGAGATTTTGCACCTCAAGCTCACAGAAGAGTGTCAAATATCAACTTTAATATTTGGACTTTTTTGGGGGAGCTATAAATATCCCATTAAAAATTGCCAACGTACGGCAAAGTTCTTTCCCACTAGGGGTTTAAATCAAAAGGTATTATCCGGGCCTTTAGCTGACTTAAGTCACTGGGTAGGATTATGTACCTCAAGCCCACAGCAGGGTGTCAAATATCAACTTTGATATTTGGAATTTTTTTCGTGGGGGACCCTATAAATATCCCATAGAAAATTGCCAAAAGACGACAAAGTTCTTTCCCACTTGGGGTATAAGTCAAAGGTATTGCCCGGACCTTTAAATGACTTTAGTCTCTGCGTGGAATTTTGCACCCCAAGCCCACAGCAAGGTGTCAAATATCAACTTTGATTTTTGTACTTTTTTTTTGTGGGGGGAAACCTATAAATATCCTATGAAAAATTGCCAACGGACGACAAAGTTCTTTCTCACTTGGAGTTAAAATCAAAAGTATTGCCCGGATCTTTAAGTGACTTAAGTGCCTGGGTGTGATTCTGCACCTCAGGTCCACAGCAGGGTGTATTTTTATTTGTGGGGGGGCCCTATAAATATCCCATAAAACTTGCCAACGGACGGCAAAGTTCTTTCCCACTTGGGATTGAAATCAAAGGTATTGCCCGGGCCTTTAACAAACTGAAGTGCCTGGGTTGGATTCTCCACCTCAAGCCCACAACAGGGTGTCAAATATCAACTTTAATATTTGGATTTTTTTTTGGGGGGAGGCCTATAAATATCCCATGACAAATTGCCAACGGGCAGCAAAGTTCTTTCTCACTTGGAGATTAAATCAAAGGTATTGCCTGGACATTTAACTGACTTACGTGCCTGGGTGGGATTCTGCACTTCAAGCCCACGGCAGGGTATCAATTTTTTTTTGTTGGGCGACCCGATAAATATCCCATGAAAAAATGACAATGAACGGCAAAGTTCTTTCCCACTTTTGGGTTTAAGTCAAATGTATTTCCCGAGCTTTTAAAGATCCTACTCTGAAAGAATTACATTATTTGGCTCTCTAATCGCTTTGAGCGAACAAGAGCAATACGTGGATATGTGGACTTATGAGTGATTGGCGTTTGTTTTATATTAAGAGATTATTACATGACATTTTTCATATAGGCCCTGGTATTAACCCGAGACTCCCATATCAAGCCCGACAGCGAAGCTGGAGGGCTGATATGGGTCGAGGGTTGATACCAGGGACCATATGGAAAATTTCATGTCATAATCTTTTTATCACATATTTAACATTGACCTTTTCCAAGCATTGACTTTTATATTGCAAAAAAGATCTTTGAACAAACAAATTGCGAAAATAAATCCTTAGCGAAGAGAGTTGCCTTTGTTCAACTTGCAAATATTTTTGCTTCGAATCTGGTTTCAAAAATATACCAAACAATGTCGATCTGTACAATGACGTTAGAAACTGTTTGTAAAATCTACTTAAGACGTTGACATTTGAATGGACATTCCTATTCAGCACGACGTATATATTTGAGCTAATTATTCCGTTTCAAGTTATTTAATATTTATTCCAATATGTTGAAATGTGTTAATTTGATTGAAATACGATTTTATGCATATCTTTATGCATCATCTTTCCTTGTACTTTGACATATAATCTTTGAGACCACTGCGCAGATACCGGAAGTGGAATACGGGAGCAAATACGGATATATGAGGGCAACTACGGATATTTGAGGGCACATACGGATAGTTGCCCCGTATTTTCCCTGAGGGCAAATAACCAACACTGACTTTTAGCTATTATTGGACATACAAAAATTAACATATTGCAACAAAATATGTGATAAGCATTGTTACAATATTGTTACAATATGTTTTCATAGGAAAAATACAGATTTTTGTAAAGATCATATTGAAAGGAGGCAAAATGTTGGTAATTTCTTTACACACCAATGATACGGTACGAAAATTAAAACAACTGATTCAACAAAAGAAAGGAATACCCCCTGACCCACACTCGTTGTATATTGCTGGTACTGGTAAACGATTACTAGATGAAAAAGAATTTCCTATTAGCGACTTTGGTTAGTATGTATATATTAATAGTACTTGTAACATAAATACGTATTTTTCCTTTGATGTTTTTATGCAATAATCAACTTAAAAATAGTGAACTTTTACAAACCGTGGTTTAACATGAAGATCTTGATGTTATTCCATGATTTTGACGTCATAGATCTGTTATTCCATGATGTTGACGTATTAGATCTGTTATTCCATGATTTTGACGTCATAAATCTGTCAATCATATAATTTCTGTTACAAAACATATATACCATGGATCTTACTCATGACCTTATTTAAACCAACTCATCCTTCGGATTGGTTGGTTTAAATAAGTTAATTCGTAAGATCCATGGTATATATAATACATGATTTCAATAGTATTTGGTTTTAACATATTTTGTTCATTTTTAGTCTTTTAATCTCAAGTATTATGGATGGTATTACTCTACAATCTTTCGACATTAACATCACTGACGAGATGCCCATTTAGAGCATTTAACTACACCAGCATATTACTTTTATCTCGCTCATTCACTATGAACATCGCTCATCGAAGATAACATTAATATTCAAAGATGCCCAGATTTTAGGGCATTCTTAATATTTAAGACCCTACTGTGACTGAAAATGTAGAACAGCAATACAATTACGAGTTCTCCAAGCATTTCCAGTTGCAGCTAAGTTATCTTTGTCCTGCCGTCCATTCCTTCTTCATTTCTGTATAATGTTTATGTATATGTTATCTGAATGTGAATTGATTGATATAAAAACAGCGAGTGAGCGAAGCAGGCTGATATTTTTTTCAGTGTCAATCATACTCATATTCAGATGACATGTGTATCATCCTTAAATCAAACATAAACGCGGGTATATAGTACATCTATAGGTTTCGATATTTGTATTTTGGCGGGAAAAAGAGCATGATTCAAAATATTCATCAGCACTCAGTCCTTTAGGCAAAATACGCTTCAAAGCTTAGTTCGTAAGTAGTTTGAATAAAAACGTAGATATCAAATTTAGTTTCTGGAATAACCTTCAAAATTAAGAAATAATTCAAATATCGCTCGTGGTAAAATATTTGGCATAAAGGGCCAACCCGTGGTAAAATTGATATATATTCAAGCCCCCATGAATTATTTCTATTCTAATAGGACAAATACGGTATTTGAACAGCCAAAGCAAATTATGACGTTGCCGATCAGCTGATATACCAATATACGCATATGCTACCACAGGTTTGGACCCAAAGCGTTTAAAGGACGTCATATTAGAATCGAAAATATACCATTCATTATTACAGTGAATGGTAGATTTTATAGCTTAACTTGATGAACATTTAACTAAAAAGCATAGTTCAAAGACAATGATTTAGAATAATGAAAATTTAAATGAAATCGTATTCCTGCGCCGCATCAAGCACCTTCCGATAAAGAAAGGACAAAGGTCACAACCTCTATTATTAAGGTGGGAAAAAAACAGTAGTGCCAACAGAGGTTATCAATAATTACATTTTTGTAGCACGATTTGTGCTGATATTGCTGACACGACAGTTCTTAACTTGATTTATGTTTAAAAGATGAAATGTTAACTAGCTAATGGTGTTGATGAATTTTATTTACTTTTGTCATCTTCACAGTAATTATCGCTTAAATGTTGGGAGAATTTGGTAGTAACTCCTACTGACTGTTGATAAGTCCTGCTCTGCTCACGCGAACATTGATATGAGTTTTGCTTATGGAGTCAGAATGTACATATAGCCGGAAGGAAGAATGATCAATATTATTATTTCACTTGTTTTCGTCCTGAATATGGCAGAAATATTGACCACTTGACAACAATCAATCAATTGAAATATTGATGGACATACGGAGTACTGTTATACATTGTTATCAAACTAAACATATTTAATGTATTTATCATATAGTACTGTAGCCTAGACATCACTTGGTTTTAAATACTACATTTGTGTTCTTTTATTTCACAGGGATACAAAATGGAACCACAATAGAACTTCGATATCATATAGCAAAACAAACTCAACCTAATAACTAAATATTTTAATTGATCCTTCACTTGGTCTATTTGATCAGTCAAATTGCATTGAATGGATAATTTATTTTATCTAACATTATATACGTTTTCCTTTGAAATTAACGAAGGTCGACTGTCTGATACAAGATGTTGTATCACCACACTGTGCTGATAAAAGAATGGCGCGACGTTACACAAGACGTTCTCTGCCGAACTACTTTGACATGACGTCATACCATTGGAATGTGAGACAAAACACAGTAACCTGACGTTGGTGAATGAACGGAAAAAATAACGTGACCTCATACACAAAATGTAGTCTCCCTCAGTATTGTACACATTTTAATGCAACTCTTGCTATTTGTTTAAAATTCGTTTTTATTGAATTGTTAAATAAACTTATTACATGCATAGTGTGGTGGTACAAGACTTTGTATCAGGTCTTGTCTGTTGCGTGAACTAACCGCATCACAACTCGTCGCTATCGCGACTCGTACTGATACTGATTCACACAACAGACGCGACCTGATACAAAGTCGTGTACCACCACACTATGTATGTAATGGGTATTTATATATATACTGTAACCCCTGCCATATGTTTTACCTGTTGAGCTTTGATAAATTAGTTGTAAATCCTGTGCACATCCTGTTGACAGAGAATATCAAAGGGGGCACTCAAGGGATAATTCTATAATTTGTATCTAATTGGAAATATAAACGTTGATGGATTAATATGATTTTTATGCAGAATTAACAAGATCAATACAGTATCGTAACAATAATGTGTGTGTGTATTCGGCGCAAAACTGGGATAAGGTTCAAAGATCCTCGCCTTTATCCCAGTTATTTAGCCGCTTGCACATACACTTTATATTTTATGACACTACATTAATTTTATAATACTGTTTTTTGAAGGGTGTTTACCCAAGGATGAGGGACTTCATTGCTAGGTTTTAAAAGTTTTATGATTTTTTTTTAGAATGCACAAGAGTATACGTGTGATTTAATGATAATATCGTAGATATCTAATTTAATACACAAGACACGTTTCTGGTATAACCTTCATCAAAAGATTGAAAAGCCGAATAATTAAAAAGCTTAGGGGACATGAATATCAAAGGGACTAAGCAGAATAGCCAAAATCGGCTATGGCAACATACACCTGAAGGAGGGGAACATATATCAAGAAAGAAAGCATTTTTAGAATAAGTTTCTACAATTTTATGCATAGTTATGCTACATTCTTCTTCCAAGAGCAATATATATAAATGTTGCATTACGAACTTGAGATTCGTCTTTTGATACTTTGTCCATTATATTCAGACAATCGCTATGAACTTTTCCAAAAAAACACTTGAAAATATTAATAACTCTAATATGGTGAATGTAGAGAACAAATGTATTGAGCTTATGAACTGTGACAAAACACACATTATGTTAGCACATATTGCACTAGTCAAAAAAAAAAAGAAACGTTACATCAGTTTTTCATATGTTTTGTTCAGCAGGTGCTCCATACATATGTTTTTAATTAACTAATATAAAAATTAGGTTATTAGCCTATCGATTCCAGCATTGTTATTCTTTTAACAGAATGACGTTAGGTCAGTTTCGGGAATTCACGTTTTTCATCATTTCGATAATTTAAAATGTATGCAGGTGTGCTCGATTAGAATTAAAGGTCACAAACTGTGTCGTTTGCAATTGTAGACAAAAGGCCACTTCAACAAACAATTGTTCTACACGTAAGTCTATGCCCCGCTTACTCCCAAATGAGAGGGAACGTGCCGTTGTGATGTTTCAAGCCGGAATGACACAAACAGAGATAGCAAACCATTTTAATTGCTCAAGAATGACAATTTACAGATTGCTCGTTCGTGTAAGAGCAACCGGCACAACATCTGATCGTCGACGTAGTGGTAGACCACGAGAAACGACGTTACGTCAAGATAGACACATCACACTAATCCACTTATGTAATAGCTTTGTTACTGCTGTGGACACAGCAAGGCGAACCCCTGGTATACATAACAACAGAATTTCTGACCAAACAGTTCGTAATCGGTTGCGTCAGTCTGGTCTCCGTTCACATCGCCCTCTCAAAGGTATGGAGTTAAAACGTCGACACAGGATTGCTAAGCTTCAATGGGCACGAACACGTCTTTGGTGGAGGCGAAACACTTGGCAGAACATTTTGTTTTCTAATGAATCCAAGCTTAATTTGAAATTTAGCGACGGAAGAGTGCGTATTTATCGTCGTCGTAGGGAACGTTTCGCTGATGTTTGTGTAAAGGAAACCGACCGATTTGGAGGCGGTGGTGTAATAGTATGAGGTGGAATTAGTCATGTTGGAAAGACTAACCTTAAGATAATGGTTGGAAACTTAAATGGCATTCGTTATCGTGACGAAATCTTGGCTCCAATTGTACTCCCGTTTTATTCGAACACGTAACTTCAATCATGTTTTTCAGCAATATAACGCCAGATGCCATATCTCACGTGTTACCATGAGCTTCCGTAATGATAACCACATTCGCACTCTCCCTTGGCCGGAATTATCACCAGACTTAAGTCCCATCGAACATTTGTGGGATGAGCTCTTGGAAGACGCGTCCGTAGACGAGTTATTCCCCCTGAATCTATTGATCAGCTTCAAAGGGCACTCACAGATGAGTGGAACAACATTCCACGGGCATTTGCCATGCGTCTGATAGGATCTATGCGCCGTAGGTGTCTTGCTGTCATCAATGCAAGAGGAGGACACACACGCTATTAAACTGTTATTTACGTTTTCAGGGAGTTCCGTTTTGTTCCGCTCCCTTACAGTTAAAGTTGAACTGAAATGAATTTTGTGCACATGTATATGTTCATAACGACATAAAGACTTGAAAACAATAATTCATCATAAAATATTGTTTGTATTAAAAATGTTATAAAAATAGAAAGAGGTGTACGTTTTTTTTTTTTTTTACTAGTATATATATATGTATATTACGGATTTAGCTTCAGAGAATATAGATCCTAAGCCGGGAATGTCACATTGTCTAATAGCTGAATAACATATAATATATGTATATAATTCTATTCTTACTAGAATTTATCAATAACTCGTAATCCGATTGGATATCGTCACTTATTCTACGTCATTCGAAAGGAATTTATAAATCAATATTTCCGTTTGCCGGACTACCTTTTTCCCCGGTCATTGCACGCGTATAAATCTACGAGCAATGATACTAAGGGGTTCTGCTGGATCTGCCATCTTGAAAATGTGAAATCCTACATGTCATATTTACAACAATGCACAAAAATAATTAAAAAGCTTACCTTGAAAACTTATTTTAGTTAAATTGTATCAAACTTGAAGCGTACACGAAGCAAAATTACGTCTAATCTTTACGTTTCAAACTGGAAGTCTTCATATGACGTCAATGACGACATGTTGGTTATGTTCCAAAGTCGTCAATAGCATTTCGCGGATTTTTTTCAGTTTAAAATCGTATGTGTATTGTATGTCCATTGTTTGAGGCTCTTTCTTTAATAGTATTTAGCGTCGAAAGCAAACACGATGTCCAAGAATAAGAATTATAAGGATTAAGCACTGGTTTTTTTAAGGAAATTATTCAGTTTGTGAGTGAGCTGCCGGAGTTTATACATAGATAATTTCCTAAAAAAACCAGTGTTTAATCCTATAATATATATACGTCTGAAAATTAAACAAACAGTGTTAGAATTAGATTTTTGAGCTGTCAAATTTTTGTTCTTCCTTCGATGGGATTTGAACTCACACCATTGATACACTGCAGCACCATTCGCTTAGCCTTACGTTCAGCGCCCTAGACCACTCGACAACATCCGTCTAATCTGTATATTTATCACATATTTATAAGTAAAAACGTCAATTTTGCCCATACGTAAACACCGGAAGTGCCACAGCGATATCTGCCATCGGGGCAAAACTCTGATAACACGATATCAAGCCTCTCGTGAGCCCCATGACGTCACTTCCACCCAACTGTCAGTTGTCGTTTGGAAAGTGTCGACGTTCAGCGAGGAAAGATTCGTTGGCATTTCGGAAGCAGAACCCTCAACTGATACCGATCACTCATATCCATATGCTTGGTGTCTGTGTGGGAAGTTAATATTGTTCTTTTTAATTCAAATATGTGATGAATAGATTAATGCATGCCTTTTTCCATATCAGGACTGTTATCATCCCTCGACCGATATCGACCCTCGGACTAAAGCCCTCTGGCCGATATCGGTCTCTCGGGATGATAACAGTCTTGATATGGAAAATGACATGTATTAATCTATGAGTATTATATGTTATTCGGGATCTTCACAGGGGATACGGGTTCATATTCCCTGTCTGTGTTTTTGTATATTCCCTGAGCCGAAAGAATATAGAACACAGACAGTGAACCCGTATCCCCTGGGAAGCCCGAATAACAAGTATATTCTGTTAAGGTCTTCTTGTACCAATATTAAAGAGTATATCATTCTCTATTTTCGTGTGAGATGGAAATCTTTTTGTTGCCATTTTAACAGACGATAAATTACTTGTTATCTCCCTTGTTGAGTACAAAGCCAAAATGGGGACGGAGATGAAAGATTCCGTAAAATGCATCTTTTTATAAAAAGTTTTATTCAAGATCTTTTTATTTATGTTTTAATATTTTTATGTTAAAACAAATATATGAAGCGATAAATAGACGCCATTTTGAAACTGTTTTCAATAATATTCCCGTCCTTACCCAGGGAATACGGTCTGATATCCCCGTCTTGATTAGCCAATCAAATTGTAGGAATGCATTGGATACTTTACTTTAACAGAATATAACATAGTATTTATTCATAATATTATTGTAGCATAATTAGGATAATTTGCGTCGCAATTTATTTATATTATATATATATATATATATATGTTACAGTACAACTTGGAATCCAGTGGGATCCGGAATCCTACTAGTGCAAATTGGAATTCCAATTTCTACTAGTAGAAATTGGAATTCTGATTTGTACTGGATTTAAACCAGTATAAATCAGAATTCCAATATCTACTAGGACAAATCAGGATATCCATATTTGTACTAGGAGGATCCTGGATCCTACTACGCTTTCAGTAGGATTCAGAATATTACTGAATTTAAAGCTTAGTACGATTCTGGATATTACTGAATTGAAAAACATAAAAATATGTAAAATTTGTGAAATATAAAATAAGTCTTGTGCGATAATTTAAATACAAATAGTGAGAAAAATACATTTTAATACAATTTTGGATTATGTTTCCTATTTATTACAACATTTGGTCAAAGTTGGTTTGTGGCATTTGCTTGAGCAAGATATCTTAGATTTGCAGCATGAACATCGCATTGTATTACATTTTCCAGCACAGTTACATGTGGATACCAGATTAGCAGTTTCATTTACTGTCCGGTTTTTCTGGCAAGCTTGAATGTGAGAAATTTCCAATAGTAAATTAGGGTCAAAAGAATTTAATCCTGGGAAGCAAATTGTTCTTATGTCAACTAGGTCTTCATCTGAATAAGAGGTTTTCAGTATTCCATCTTTTGAAAATATTTTGTAAACGGATTTGGAATCAGTTACTTTTTTTTACTTCAAGAACTTTGCATGGAAATATGTTTAAAAAGTGTATCCAGTATTTCAATGGGTAAATCTTCTTCGTTTACTATCCCTTGAATTGCAAGTTGTTTAAACATGGCGATTGATGATCTGGGGTGTTGCCCAAAGACTATCTCGTAGGGAGTTGTCTTGGTAGTAGATGAGACTGAGGTATTCATACCATACACAACTAAGGGAAGACCAGAACTCCATCTTTTCTGGTTATCCTGAATCCATTTACTAAGCTTAATTTCAAGGTCACCATTTGCCCTCTCAATACAACCTTGAGACTGAGGATGTCTAGGACGTCCATGAATGATAAGAAGATCAGTCCAGATGTGCTGCAATTCTGTTATCACTGTGGCGACAAATTCACGACCGTTGTCAGATTGCAGTATCTTTGGTGGTCCAAACTGGGTAAAGATTGTCATCAGTCTCTCAGCAACACCAGCTGCAGTTTTGTTAACCAAAGGATATGCCCAAGAAAACTTACTAAAATGATCTCTAGGATGCATTATATAACGAAAATCATTATCTGGTCTACTTGTCACGTCAATTAAATCAACTTGTACTCTAGTAAGAAATCCTAAGGGAATAATGGGCTTTCCAGCTATGGATTTCTTCGGAAGTTTTCGTGTGAAACATGTCGTACATGCTTCTATGTATAAGCCTATAAGAGGAAAACGGATTCCAGCATAACTTTTTTAACTTCATGTCAAGTGTTATCCCCACCAGAATGTTCAGTTCTCAAATGACATTTGTGAATAATATTGAATACCTCATCTCTTGTAACAACAGGACAGTCACTTTTCAAGCAAATTAGAATGTCCTTTTCCCCTATTGTATTCTTCCTGAAGTTGTTTTTGGCCCAGTGTTTAAATTTTGCCCCTCTTCTGTTTTATGTCCCTTCACTTTGTCAAGGCAGTTTAGAATAGCTTCATATCTAAGTCCAGAGAGAACAAACCTTTCTTTGTCATAATGCTTTGGAAGATTCTCTTCATATTCCAAAAGTTTCATATAAAATAATTCCTTGTGGTCTTCCATTTCACTTTCACTTACAATGAATTTAGAAATGATTACAATTCATGAGGCGAGTTAGAAAGTTATGTAACTGTCCTGTCAGGACAGCCTATAGGGGGGATTAAGCATTAATTAACGATCAGTGATCATTGATCATACAAGTATATTTATTTAGCTTTTACTGATTTTACCTAAGGGACATAAAACAGAAGATTTGTATTAAAAAAGTGTTCATATTTATTATTTCATGTTTCTCCTTTTTTCAATTTTTTATTTCAGTAGGATCCTGGATCTTCCTAGTACAAATCTGGATATCCTGGTTTGTCCTAGTAGATATTTGAATTCTGATTTATACTGGTTTAAATCCAGTACAAATCAGAATTCCAATTTCTACTGGTAGAAATTGGAATTCCAATTTGTACTAGTAGGATTCTGGATCCTACTGGATTCCAATTTGTACTGTATCATATACATGTAGATATATTCTTAATTGTAGGATATTAAATTCTAGTTCTCGTAGCCAGTTGACGACATTGAAGTTTTGTATGCATCAATTCATGATGTCGTTGGTATAAGTTATTAAGCTATTACTTCAATGTTAGCTTCTCGTGCTCTTGGACAAGTAATTCCCCAAAGTAGATAATGGTACAAAAACCTCCATATTAGGTAGCTGTAGGACAATTTACTATTAGTATATCACTTTTGTAATCTTAAATCTTTGGACGCAACTGTTTACCTAGAATCTATCAACGAAATATCCTGCGGAATCTTTTTAAAACGTCATTTCACTAAAATGGATCGACCTGGTTTAATGCGGTCTTAGGTGTTTAACGCCACTTTCAATAATTTTCAGTTAAATTTACAGAGCTTTATTGACGGGGAGACCAGAGTATACTGCGAAATCAACAGACCTACTGACAAACTGTATAACATACTGATGATATAAACAGGGAAATATCTAATCAATTTTCTTAACCCCGCATCTTTTTTTGATTGAAGTAGCTGTACCAAATCAGAAAGGTGAGAGGTCAAGTATTTGTGATTTAGTGGTTTTTATTTTTCCTGTTTCTACGATTTTTCTATTAGATTTTTGGAATTGTTCCAACATTGTAGTATTTGTTGCTTATTATTTTATCATTTAAAAATAACTAAACAGATTTTATTTGATACAGATTCCTTACAAAATAATTACAAAGACTTGCTTACGTCTTCAAGAAAACATGTTTTAATCATTAATATCTGATAAATTGAATACATTTGTATTCACTAAATTTAACTTCCAGCATCGAACTTTAAATTCTCAATCAATCACCTATAGACAAATATTCCAGTGGGTATAACTTTGGGATTTGTTAAAGAAAAGGAAAAAAAAAGAATAATTAAAACTTCTACGAAACAGTTTCGTAATTGGGCATAAACATTTTTGTGGTTAAATTAAGCAATAAAATAAAATGAATTTGCTTCGAAAAAGCTATTATGTCACTGAAAACAATAGTATCTGTATTTTTGCTACAGTCGTGGGGAGTTGCTATTCATTATAACAGATTCTGTCAATGCTGCGAATACCGGAGGCACCATTCTCCAACAAATTCACGAAAGGGGTAACCAGAAGCCGTATATCGATGAAGGATAGATAATACAATGGCTAAAAGAAATAGGACAAATAACACAGAAAATTATCTACAAAATACAACACAGAAAACTAGAGATTGAGTAAGACGAACCCCACAAAAAACACTGGGTAACCTAATACTTTCATTAAAACACAAAATATTGACTTCGAAAGATTACTGTAAATAGCATTGTAAGAAGTATTATTGAAA
The DNA here is from genome assembly GCA_963680875.1 of Bathymodiolus brooksi. Classification (NCBI taxonomy): domain Eukaryota; kingdom Metazoa; phylum Mollusca; class Bivalvia; order Mytilida; family Modiolidae; genus Bathymodiolus; species Bathymodiolus brooksi. The sequence goes on from OY804579.1 coordinate 21,433,636, forward strand.
TTTTGATGATATTTCTGCTTTGTAATTTGAAAGAAGTATTTTATGTTCCACATTAGGGTACCTTACAAAAAGATAATTCACAAGGTTGAAAAAGCATAGAGCTACAAATCTAAATGTAAGATAAATGTTGTATATATGTACATTTTTTGTACGACCGAATTTACATACAATATACCCATATTGATGACTTATGTTTATGCATTAGTGCGATGAAAACGTAACAACAAGAACAAAAGCAAAGAACAAAAGTACATAAACAAAAGCAAAACAAACATTAAAAAAAACCAAACAAACAAAACACATAAAAATAAAATAAAATACATAAAAACATCGTCTAAGTACTATATAAACATCAGAGAACACCGAATGGGCAATCAAAATAGACAATCCAGAGAAACTGGCAACAGATGGTACACAAGACGAAGACAAACTAAACAAAAACACAACAAAATATGTAACGAACAACACTATTCGTTACACAGATAACGTATATAAGACATGAGCTCTCCTACAAACAACTGGAGGTAAAGACGAATTGAACATTGTTTGTATGCGGAAATCGTAGCGGACATCATAACACGGGACTCAGAACGTAAATGCACATAATAGGACAACACAAAAAACTAAAAAGATGATCAACAAGAACTACACCAATAAAGGGAGGTAACCTCATGTGCTTGAGAAGGGTAAGCAGTTCCTTCTTAGGTATGACACCCGTCGTGTTGCTAATATATATACAAAAGTCCCGTCATCCTTCTTAGGTATGACACCCGTCGTGTTGCTAATATATATAGAAAAGTCCCGTCATCCTTAGGTATGACACCCGTCGCGTTGCTAATATATATACAAAAGTCCCGTCATCCTTCTTAGGTATGACACCCGTCGCGTTGCTAATATATATAGAAAAGTCCCGTCATCCTTCTTAGGTATGACACCCGTCGTGTTGCTAATATATATAGAAAAGTCCCGTCATCCTTAGGTATGACACCCGTCGCGTTGCTAATATTTTTTATATAGAAAAGTCCCGTCATCCTTCTTAGGTATGACACCCGTCGTGTTACTAACATATATACAAAAGTCCCGTCATCCTTCTTAGGTATGACACCCGTCGTGTTACTAATATATATACAAAAGTCCCGTCATCCTTCTTAGGTATGACATCCGTCGTGTTACTAATATATATACAAAAGTCCCGTCATCCTTCTTAGGTATGACACCCTTCGTGTTACTAATATATATACAAAAGTCCCGTCATCCTTCTTAGGTATGACACCCGTCGTGTTACTAATATATATAGAAAAGTCCCGTCATCCTTCTTAGGTATGACACCCGTCGTGTTACTAATATATATAGAAAAGTCCCGTCATCCTTCTTAGGTATGACACCCGTCGTGTTACTAATATATATACAAAAGTCCCTTCATCCTTCTTAGGTATGACACCCGTCGTGTTACTAATATATATACAAAAGTCCCGTCATCCTTCTTAGGTATGACACCCGTCGTGTTACTAATATATATACAAAAGTCCCGTCATCCTTCTTAGGTATGACACCCGTCGTGTTACTAATATATATACAAAAGTCCCGTCATCCTTCTTAGGTATGACACCCGTCGTGTTACTAATATATATACAAAAGTCCCGTCATCCTTCTTAGGTATGACACCCGTCGTATTACTAATATATATAGAAAAGTCCCGTCATCCTTCTTAGGTATGACACCCGTCGTGTTACTAATATATATACAAAAGTCCCGTCATCCTTCTTAGGTATGACACCCGTCGTGTTACTAATATATATAGAAAAGTCCCGTCATCCTTCTTAGGTATGACACCCGTCGTGTTACTAATATATATAGAAAAGTCCCGTCATCCTTCTTAGGTATGACACCCGTCGTGTTACTAATATATATAGAAAAGTCCCGTCATCCTTCTTAGGTATGACACCCGTCGTGTTACTAATATATATAGAAAAGTCCCGTCATCCTTCTTAGGTATGACACCCGTCGTGTTACTAATATATATAGAAAAGTCCCGTCATCCTTCTTAGGTATGACACCCGTCGTGTTACTAATATATATAGAAAAGTCCCGTCATCCTTCTTAGGTATGACACCCGTCGTGTTACTAATATATATACAAAAGTCCCGTCATCCTTCTTAGGTATGACACCCGTCGTGTTACTAATATATATAGAAAAGTCCCGTCATCCTTCTTAGGTATGACACCCGTCGTGTTACTAATATATATACAAAAGTCCCGTCATCCTTCTTAGGTATGACACCCGTCGTGTTACTAATATATATACAAAAGTCCCGTCATCCTTCTTAGGTATGACACCCGTCGTGTTACTAATATATATAGAAAAGTCCCGTCATCCTTCTTAGGTATGACACCCGTCGTGTTACTAATATATATACAAAAGTCCCGTCATCCTTCTTAGGTATGACACCCGTCGTGTTACTAATATATATAGAAAAGTCCCGTCATCCTTCTTAGGTATGACACCCGTCGTGTTACTAATATATATAGAAAAGTCCCGTCATCCTTCTTAGGTATGACACCCGTCGTGTTACTAATATATATAGAAAAGTCCCGTCATCCTTCTTAGGTATGACACCCGTCGTGTTACTAATATATATAGAAAAGTCCCGTCATCCTTCTTAGGTATGACACCCGTCGTGTTACTAATATATATAGAAAAGTCCCGTCATCCTTCTTAGGTATGACACCCGTCGTGTTACTAATATATATAGAAAAGTCCCGTCATCCTTCTTAGGTATGACACCCGTCGTGTTACTAATATATATAGAAAAGTCCCGTCATCCTTAGGTATGACACCCGTCGCGTTGCTAATATTTTTTATATAGAAAAGTCCCGTCATCCTTCTTAGGTATGACACCCGTCGTGTTACTAACATATATAGAAAAGTCCCGTCATCCTTCTTAGGTATGACACCCGTCGCGTTGCTAATATATATACAAAAGTCCCGTCATCCTTCTTAGGTATGACACCCGTCGCGTTGCTAATATATATAGAAAAGTCCCGTCATCCTTCTTAGGTATGACACCCGTCGCGTTGCTAATATATATAGAAAAGTCCCGTCATCCTTCTTAGGTATGACACCCGTCGTGTTACTGATATATATAGAAAAGTCCCGTCATCCTTCTTAGGTATGACACCCGTCGCGTTGCTGATATATATAGAAAAGTCCCGTCATCCTTCTTAGGTATGACACCCGTCGTGTTACTAATATATATAGAAAAGTCCCGTCATCCTTCTTAGGTATTACACCCGTCGTGTTACTAATATATATACAAAAGTCCCGTCATCCTTCTTAGGTATGACACCCGTCGTGTTACTAATATATATACAAAAGTCCCGTCATCCTTCTTAGGTATGACACCCGTCGTGTTACTAATATATATACAAAAGTCCCGTCATCCTTCTTAGGTATGACACCCGTCGTGTTGCTAATATATATAAAAAAGTCCCGTCATCCTTCTTAGGTATGACACCCGTCGTGTTACTAATATATATAGAAAAGTCCCGTCATCCTTCTTAGGTATGACACCCGTCGTGTTACTAATATATATAGAAAAGTCCCGTCATCCTTCTTAGGTATGACACCCGTCGTGTTACTAATATATATAGAAAAGTCCCGTCATCCTTCTTAGGTATGACATCCGTCGTGTTACTAATATATATACAAAAGTCCCGTCATCCTTCTTAGGTATGACACCCTTCGTGTTACTAATATATATACAAAAGTCCCGTCATCCTTCTTAGGTATGACACCCGTCGTGTTACTAATATATATAGAAAAGTCCCGTCATCCTTCTTAGGTATGACTCCGTCGTGTTACTAATATATATAGAAAAGTCCCGTCATCCTTCTTAGGTATGACACCCGTCGTGTTACTAATATATATACAAAAGTCCCTTCATCCTTCTTAGGTATGACACCCGTCGTGTTACTAATATATATACAAAAGTCCCGTCATCCTTCTTAGGTATGACATCCGTCGTGTTACTAATATATATACAAAAGTCCCGTCATCCTTCTTAGGTATGACACCCGTCGTGTTACTAATATATATACAAAAGTCCCGTCATCCTTCTTAGGTATGACACCCGTCGTGTTACTAATATATATAGAAAAGTCCCGTCATCCTTCTTAGGTATGACACCCGTCGTATTACTAATATATATAGAAAAGTCCCGTCATCCTTCTTAGGTATGACACCCGTCGTGTTACTAATATATATACAAAAGTCCCGTCATCCTTCTTAGGTATGACACCCGTCGTGTTACTAATATATATAGAAAAGTCCCGTCATCCTTCTTAGGTATGACACCCGTCGTGTTACTAATATATATAGAAAAGTCCCGTCATCCTTCTTAGGTATGACACCCGTCGTGTTACTAATATATATAGAAAACTCCCGTCATCCTTCTTAGGTATGACACCCGTCGTGTTACTAATATATATACAAAAGTCCCGTCATCCTTCTTAGGTATGACACCCGTCGTGTTACTAATATATATAGAAAAGTCCCGTCATCCTTCTTAGGTATGACACCCGTCGTGTTACTAATATATATACAAAAGTCCCGTCATCCTTCTTAGGTATGACACCCGTCGTGTTACTAATATATATAGAAAAGTCCCGTCATCCTTCTTAGGTATGACACCCGTCGTGTTACTAATATATATAGAAAAGTCCCGTCATCCTTCTTAGGTATGACACCCGTCGTGTTACTAATATATATACAAAAGTCCCGTCATCCTTCTTAGGTATGACACCCGTCGTGTTACTAATATATATAGAAAAGTCCCGTCATCCTTCTTAGGTATGACACCCGTCGTGTTACTAATATATATACAAAAGTCCCGTCATCCTTCTTAGGTATGACACCCGTCGTGTTACTAATATATATAGAAAAGTCCCGTCATCCTTCTTAGGTATGACACCCGTCGTGTTACTAATATATATAGAAAAGTCCCGTCATCCTTCTTAGGTATGACACCCGTCGTGTTACTAATATATATAGAAAAGTCCCGTCATCCTTCTTAGGTATGACACCCGTCGTGTTACTAATATATATAGAAAAGTCCCGTCATCCTTCTTAGGTATGACACCCGTCGTGTTACTAATATATATAGAAAAGTCCCGTCATCCTTCTTAGGTATGACACCCGTCGTGTTACTAATATATATAGAAAAGTCCCGTCATCCTTCTTAGGTATGACACCCGTCGTGTTACTAATATATATAGAAAAGTCCCGTCATCCTTCTTAGGTATGACACCCGTCGTGTTACTAATATATATACAAAAGTCCCGTCATCCTTCTTAGGTATGACACCCGTCGTGTTACTAATATATATAGAAAAGTCCCGTCATCCTTCTTAGGTATGACACCCGTCGTGTTACTAATATATATAGAAAAGTCCCGTCATCCTTCTTAGGTATGACACCCGTCGTGTTACTAATATATATAGAAAAGTCCCGTCATCCTTCTTAGGTATGACACCCGTCGTGTTACTAATATATATAGAAAAGTCCCGTCATCCTTCTTAGGTATGACACCCGTCGTGTTACTAATATATATAGAAAAGTCCCGTCATCCTTCTTAGGTATGACACCCGTCGTGTTACTAATATATATAGAAAAGTCCCGTCATCCTTCTTAGGTATGACACCCGTCGTGTTACTAATATATATAGAAAAGTCCCGTCATCCTTCTTAGGTATGACACCCGTCGTGTTACTAATATATATAGAAAAGTCCCGTCATCCTTCTTAGGTATGACACCCGTCGTGTTACTAATATATATACAAAAGTCCCGTCATCCTTCTTAGGTATGACACCCGTCGTGTTACTAATATATATAGAAAAGTCCCGTCATCCTTCTTAGGTATGACACCCGTCGTGTTACTAATATATATACAAAAGTCCCGTCATCCTTCTTAGGTATGACACCCGTCGTGTTACTAATATATATACAAAAGTCCCGTCATCCTTCTTAGGTATGACACCCGTCGTGTTACTAATATATATAGAAAAGTCCCGTCATCCTTCTTAGGTATGACACCCGTCGTGTTACTAATATATATACAAAAGTCCCGTCATCCTTCTTAGGTATGACACCCGTCGTGTTACTAATATATATAGAAAAGTCCCGTCATCCTTCTTAGGTATGACACCCGTCGTGTTACTAATATATATAGAAAAGTCCCGTCATCCTTCTTAGGTATGACACCCGTCGTGTTACTAATATACATAGAAAAGTCCCGTCATCCTTCTTAGGTATGACACCCGTCGTGTTACTAATATATATAGAAAAGTCCCGTCATCCTTCTTAGGTATGACACCCGTCGTGTTACTAATATATATAGAAAAGTCCCGTCATCCTTCTTAGGTATGACACCCGTCGTGTTACTTATATATATAGAAAAGTCCCGTCATCCTTCTTAGGTATGACACCCGTCGTGTTACTAATATATATAGAAAAGTCCCGTCATCCTTCTTAGGTATGACACCCGTCGTGTTACTAATATATATAGAAAAGTCCCGTCATCCTTCTTAGGTATGACACCCGTCGTGTTACTAATATATATAGAAAAGTCCCGTCATCCTTCTTAGGTATGACACCCGTCGTGTTACTAATATATATAGAAAAGTCCCGTCATCCTTCTTAGGTATGACACCCGTCGTATTACTAATATATATAGAAAAGTCCCGTCATCCTTCTTAGGTATGACACCCGTCGTGTTACTAATATATATAGAAAAGTCCCGTCATCCTTCTTAGGTATGACACCCGTCGTGTTACTAATATATATAGAAAAGTCCCGTCATCCTTCTTAGGTATGACACCCGTCGTGTTACTAATATATATAGAAAAGTCCCGTCATCCTTCTTAGGTATGACACCCGTCGTGTTACTAATATATATAGAAAAGTCCCGTCATCCTTCTTAGGTATGACACCCGTCGTGTTACTAATATATATAGAAAAGTCCCGTCATCCTTCTTAGGTATGACACCCGTCGTGTTACTAATATATATAGAAAAGTCCCGTCATCCTTCTTAGGTATGACACCCGTCGTGTTACTAATATACATAGAAAAGTCCCGTCATCCTTCTTAGGTATGACACCCGTCGTGTTACTAATATATATAGAAAAGTCCCGTCATCCTTCTTAGGTATGACACCCGTCGTGTTACTAATATATATAGAAAAGTCCCGTCATCCTTCTTAGGTATGACACCCGTCGTATTACTAATATATATAGAAAAGTCCCGTCATCCTTCTTAGGTATGACACCCGTCGTGTTACTAATATATATAGAAAAGTCCCGTCATCCTTCTTAGGTATGACACCCGTCGTGTTACTAATATATATAGAAAAGTCCCGTCATCCTTCTTAGGTATGACACCCGTCGTGTTACTAATATATATAGAAAAGTCCCGTCATCCTTCTTAGGTATGACACCCGTCGTGTTACTAATATATATAGAAAAGTCCCGTCATCCTTCTTAGGTATGACACCCGTCGTGTTACTAATATATATAGAAAAGTCCCGTCATCCTTCTTAGGTATGACACCCGTCGTATTACTAATATATATAGAAAAGTCCCGTCATCCTTCTTAGGTATGACACCCGTCGTGTTACTAATATATATAGAAAAGTCCCGTCATCCTTCTTAGGAATGACACCCGTCGTGTTACTAATATATATAGAAAAGTCCCGTCATCCTTCTTAGGTATGACACCCGTCGTGTTACTAATATATATAGAAAAGTCCCGTCATCCTTCTTAGGTATGACACCCGTCGTGTTACTAATATATATACAAAAGTCCCGTCATCCTTCTTAGGTATGACACCCGTCGTGTTACTAATATATATAGAAAAGTCCCGTCATCCTTCTTAGGTATGACACCCGTCGTGTTACTAATATATATACAAAAGTCCCGTCATCCTTCTTAGGTATGACACCCGTCGTGTTACTAATATATATAGAAAAGTCCCGTCATCCTTCTTAGGTATGACACCCGTCGTGTTACTAATATATATAGAAAAGTCCCGTCATCCTTCTTAGGTATGACACCCGTCGTGTTACTAATATATATAGAAAAGTCCCGTCATCCTTCTTAGGTATGACACCCGTCGTGTTACTAATATATATAGAAAAGTCCCGTCATCCTTCTTAGGTATGACACCCGTCGTGTTACTAATATATATAGAAAAGTCCCGTCATCCTTCTTAGGTATGACACCCGTCGTGTTACTAATATATATAGAAAAGTCCCGTCATCCTTCTTAGGTATGACACCCGTCGTGTTACTAATATATATAGAAAAGTCCCGTCATCCTTAGGTATGACACCCGTCGCGTTGCTAATATTTTTTATATAGAAAAGTCCCGTCATCCTTCTTAGGTATGACACCCGTCGTGTTACTAACATATATAGAAAAGTCCCGTCATCCTTCTTAGGTATGACACCCGTCGCGTTGCTAATATATATACAAAAGTCCCGTCATCCTTCTTAGGTATGACACCCGTCGCGTTGCTAATATATATAGAAAAGTCCCGTCATCCTTCTTAGGTATGACACCCGTCGCGTTGCTAATATATATAGAAAAGTCCCGTCATCCTTCTTAGGTATGACACCCGTCGTGTTACTGATATATATAGAAAAGTCCCGTCATCCTTCTTAGGTATGACACCCGTCGCGTTGCTGATATATATAGAAAAGTCCCGTCATCCTTCTTAGGTATGACACCCGTCGTGTTACTAATATATATAGAAAAGTCCCGTCATCCTTCTTAGGTATTACACCCGTCGTGTTACTAATATATATACAAAAGTCCCGTCATCCTTCTTAGGTATGACACCCGTCGTGTTACTAATATATATACAAAAGTCCCGTCATCCTTCTTAGGTATGACACCCGTCGTGTTACTAATATATATACAAAAGTCCCGTCATCCTTCTTAGGTATGACACCCGTCGTGTTGCTAATATATATAGAAAAGTCCCGTCATCCTTCTTAGGTATGACACCCGTCGTGTTACTAATATATATAGAAAAGTCCCGTCATCCTTCTTAGGTATGACACCCGTCGTGTTACTAATATATATACAAAAGTCCCGTCATCCTTCTTAGGTATGACACCCGTCGTGTTACTAATATATATAGAAAAGTCCCGTCATCCTTCTTAGGTATGACATCCGTCGTGTTACTAATATATATACAAAAGTCCCGTCATCCTTCTTAGGTATGACACCCTTCGTGTTACTAATATATATACAAAAGTCCCGTCATCCTTCTTAGGTATGACACCCGTCGTGTTACTAATATATATAGAAAAGTCCCGTCATCCTTCTTAGGTATGACACCCGTCGTGTTACTAATATATATACAAAAGTCCCGTCATCCTTCTTAGGTATGACACCCGTCGTGTTACTAATATATATACAAAAGTCCCTTCATCCTTCTTAGGTATGACACCCGTCGTGTTACTAATATATATACAAAAGTCCCGTCATCCTTCTTAGGTATGACATCCGTCGTGTTACTAATATATATACAAAAGTCCCGTCATCCTTCTTAGGTATGACACCCGTCGTGTTACTAATATATATACAAAAGTCCCGTCATCCTTCTTAGGTATGACACCCGTCGTGTTACTAATATATATAGAAAAGTCCCGTCATCCTTCTTAGGTATGACACCCGTCGTATTACTAATATATATAGAAAAGTCCCGTCATCCTTCTTAGGTATGACACCCGTCGTGTTACTAATATATATACAAAAGTCCCGTCATCCTTCTTAGGTATGACACCCGTCGTGTTACTAATATATATAGAAAAGTCCCGTCATCCTTCTTAGGTATGACACCCGTCGTGTTACTAATATATATAGAAAAGTCCCGTCATCCTTCTTAGGTATGACACCCGTCGTGTTACTAATATATATAGAAAACTCCCGTCATCCTTCTTAGGTATGACACCCGTCGTGTTACTAATATATATACAAAAGTCCCGTCATCCTTCTTAGGTATGACACCCGTCGTGTTACTAATATATATAGAAAAGTCCCGTCATCCTTCTTAGGTATGACACCCGTCGTGTTACTAATATATATACAAAAGTCCCGTCATCCTTCTTAGGTATGACACCCGTCGTGTTACTAATATATATAGAAAAGTCCCGTCATCCTTCTTAGGTATGACACCCGTCGTGTTACTAATATATATACAAAAGTCCCGTCATCCTTCTTAGGTATGACACCCGTCGTGTTACTAATATATATAGAAAAGTCCCGTCATCCTTCTTAGGTATGACACCCGTCGTGTTACTAATATATATAGAAAAGTCCCGTCATCCTTCTTAGGTATGACACCCGTCGTGTTACTAATATATATACAAAAGTCCCGTCATCCTTCTTAGGTATGACACCCGTCGTGTTACTAATATATATAGAAAAGTCCCGTCATCCTTCTTAGGTATGACACCCGTCGTGTTACTAATATATATAGAAAAGTCCCGTCATCCTTCTTAGGTATGACACCCGTCGTGTTACTAATATATATAGAAAAGTCCCGTCATCCTTCTTAGGTATGACACCCGTCGTGTTACTAATATATATAGAAAAGTCCCGTCATCCTTCTTAGGTATGACACCCGTCGTGTTACTAATATATATAGAAAAGTCCCGTCATCCTTCTTAGGTATGACACCCGTCGTGTTACTAATATATATAGAAAAGTCCCGTCATCCTTCTTAGGTATGACACCCGTCGTGTTACTAATATATATAGAAAAGTCCCGTCATCCTTCTTAGGTATGACACCCGTCGTGTTACTAATATATATACAAAAGTCCCGTCATCCTTCTTAGGTATGACACCCGTCGTGTTACTAATATATATAGAAAAGTCCCGTCATCCTTCTTAGGTATGACACCCGTCGTGTTACTAATATATATAGAAAAGTCCCGTCATCCTTCTTAGGTATGACACCCGTCGTGTTACTAATATATATAGAAAAGTCCCGTCATCCTTCTTAGGTATGACACCCGTCGTGTTACTAATATATATAGAAAAGTCCCGTCATCCTTCTTAGGTATGACACCCGTCGTGTTACTAATATATATAGAAAAGTCCCGTCATCCTTCTTAGGTATGACACCCGTCGTGTTACTAATATATATAGAAAAGTCCCGTCATCCTTCTTAGGTATGACACCCGTCGTGTTACTAATATATATAGAAAAGTCCCGTCATCCTTCTTAGGTATGACACCCGTCGTGTTACTAATATATATAGAAAAGTCCCGTCATCCTTCTTAGGTATGACACCCGTCGTGTTACTAATATATATACAAAAGTCCCGTCATCCTTCTTAGGTATGACACCCGTCGTGTTACTAATATATATAGAAAAGTCCCGTCATCCTTCTTAGGTATGACACCCGTCGTGTTACTAATATATATACAAAAGTCCCGTCATCCTTCTTAGGTATGACACCCGTCGTGTTACTAATATATATACAAAAGTCCCGTCATCCTTCTTAGGTATGACACCCGTCGTGTTACTAATATATATAGAAAAGTCCCGTCATCCTTCTTAGGTATGACACCCGTCGTGTTACTAATATATATACAAAAGTCCCGTCATCCTTCTTAGGTATGACACCCGTCGTGTTACTAATATATATAGAAAAGTCCCGTCATCCTTCTTAGGTATGACACCCGTCGTGTTACTAATATATATAGAAAAGTCCCGTCATCCTTCTTAGGTATGACACCCGTCGTGTTACTAATATACATAGAAAAGTCCCGTCATCCTTCTTAGGTATGACACCCGTCGTGTTACTAATATATATAGAAAAGTCCCGTCATCCTTCTTAGGTATGACACCCGTCGTGTTACTAATATATATAGAAAAGTCCCGTCATCCTTCTTAGGTATGACACCCGTCGTGTTACTAATATATATAGAAAAGTCCCGTCATCCTTCTTAGGTATGACACCCGTCGTGTTACTAATATATATAGAAAAGTCCCGTCATCCTTCTTAGGTATGACACCCGTCGTGTTACTAATATATATAGAAAAGTCCCGTCATCCTTCTTAGGTATGACACCCGTCGTGTTACTAATATATATAGAAAAGTCCCGTCATCCTTCTTAGGTATGACACCCGTCGTGTTACTAATATATATAGAAAAGTCCCGTCATCCTTCTTAGGTATGACACCCGTCGTATTACTAATATATATAGAAAAGTCCCGTCATCCTTCTTAGGTATGACACCCGTCGTGTTACTAATATATATAGAAAAGTCCCGTCATCCTTCTTAGGTATGACACCCGTCGTGTTACTAATATATATAGAAAAGTCCCGTCATCCTTCTTAGGTATGACACCCGTCGTGTTACTAATATATATAGAAAAGTCCCGTCATCCTTCTTAGGTATGACACCCGTCGTGTTACTAATATATATACAAAAGTCCCGTCATCCTTCTTAGGTATGACACCCGTCGTGTTACTAATATATATAGAAAAGTCCCGTCATCCTTCTTAGGTATGACACCCGTCGTGTTACTAATATATATAGAAAAGTCCCGTCATCCTTCTTAGGTATGACACCCGTCGTGTTACTAATATACATAGAAAAGTCCCGTCATCCTTCTTAGGTATGACACCCGTCGTGTTACTAATATATATAGAAAAGTCCCGTCATCCTTCTTAGGTATGACACCCGTCGTGTTACTAATATATATAGAAAAGTCCCGTCATCCTTCTTAGGTATGACACCCGTCGTGTTACTAATATATATAGAAAAGTCCCGTCATCCTTCTTAGGTATGACACCCGTCGTGTTACTAATATATATAGAAAAGTCCCGTCATCCTTCTTAGGTATGACACCCGTCGTGTTACTAATATATATAGAAAAGTCCCGTCATCCTTCTTAGGTATGACACCCGTCGTGTTACTAATATATATAGAAAAGTCCCGTCATCCTTCTTAGGTATGACACCCGTCGTGTTACTAATATATATAGAAAAGTCCCGTCATCCTTCTTAGGTATGACACCCGTCGTGTTACTAATATATATACAAAAGTCCCGTCATCCTTCTTAGGTATGACACCCGTCGTGTTACTAATATATATAGAAAAGTCCCGTCATCCTTCTTAGGTATGACACCCGTCGTGTTACTAATATATATAGAAAAGTCCCGTCATCCTTCTTAGGTATGACACCCGTCGTGTTACTAATATATATAGAAAAGTCCCGTCATCCTTCTTAGGTATGACACCCGTCGTGTTACTAATATATATAGAAAAGTCCCGTCATCCTTCTTAGGTATGACACCCGTCGTGTTACTAATATATATAGAAAAGTCCCGTCATCCTTCTTAGGTATGACACCCGTCGTGTTACTAATATATATAGAAAAGTCCCGTCATCCTTCTTAGGTATGACACCCGTCGTGTTACTAATATATATAGAAAAGTCCCGTCATCCTTCTTAGGTATGACACCCGTCGTGTTACTGATATATATAGAAAAGTCCCGTCATCCTTCTTAGGTATGACACCCGTCGTGTTACTAATATATATAGAAAAGTCCCGTCATCCTTCTTAGGTATGACACCCGTCGTGTTACTAATATATATACAAAAGTCCCGTCATCCTTCTTAGGTATGACACCCGTCGTGTTACTAATATATATAGAAAAGTCCCGTCATCCTTCTTAGGTATGACACCCGTCGTGTTACTAATATATATACAAAAGTCCCGTCATCCTTCTTAGGTATGACACCCGTCGTGTTACTAATATATATAGAAAAGTCCCGTCATCCTTCTTAGGTATGACACCCGTCGTGTTACTAATATATATAGAAAAGTCCCGTCAAAGTCTTGTCAGTGAGAGAGGAAAGAAAAAATCTACGTAAAAAGTAAGAGATCCATTGTCATTTGAGATATTGATATTTCGTCAAACAGATCTTGATGACGACCGTATAATCTTTGTGGTAATGACTTCAACCTAGGAGCAACTTAGCCTTGCTTGAGTAACTGAGTATGATTTACAATAAGATTGTTGGTGCTCTTTGGTAATGATTGGAAGACAAGTTAGAAATAAGAGATTGCTTTACATTATATACTATTATTTATTTCCTTCATGCTACTAATCTAGTTCATAAATATTTTAATAATATCATACATGCCAAAGAATCAATCAATCAATCAATCAATCAATCAAGATTTATGTGATCACCACGAGCATTTATTGGGACATTTTTAAAATGTATGTAGGTTAAATACTTGAAATTGCCAGTCATGAAAATGTCTAAAATGTGTCATACAAATACCGATTCAAAGGAATATTAAAATATTAGTATCATGATTTAAGAGCGAAAAAGTGATAAAACCACTATTTCATCAGAAACGCCAACACATATATTATGTATAAAATAGTCATTTCAAATGAACAAATGCATGTTTATAATCATTATTACGACTTTACATTTTCTACTAATGTATTGTGTTTTTGTAAATCAATTTAATTACAAAAACCCATTAAATTTCAAAATGATTCACTTAGGCAATTTGACAATTTATGAAAATTGAAATTTCAATTTTACGCATAGTTATAGGATTACATGAATAATTTAGCAGTCTCTTGGATGATATTTAATTTGTATTTGAATCTGTGTTAGTTAGAACACATTTCCCTAATGACGACCGAATACAGACTTGCGCATCTGGCAAAGCAAAACAAAAAAAAAATATGAGCAAGTGTGGCGATCTGATGTTAATTAGATTGGCGCACCTGGTGAAATATATTACCTTCGATATTTGTTTGAGATTTAATATTATGCATGCTTGCTGCAACTTGCAGTGCCAGTATTGCAATACCCTGTATCAAAGTTGACGAAGTCTCTACTATATCAAGTGTATCAAAGTACAACTGCACTATTGGTTAGTTCATAATTGATAATTAAAGGATCACGTTTGTCTGTATATCGTTCTTATTGTGTTAGTTTGCAAACCATTAAAGACCATGCTTACTTATTTTGTGTCAAATCTAGAAACATTTATACCATTAATAGAATAAACTCAGCTTCATTGGAATATTGAAATTCCAGACCAGACATGACTAATTCGTCCACTATTTTGTATTTGTTATATATTCCTTTATAAGGGATCAAACAGATTAATCATATCTCAATTTCCAAAACTAAATTGTCAGCAAATTCTTCTGAACATAAAAGTGTCATTCTGTATTGAGATTGTTCAAATAGAATTGAAATCGCTCATGTCCTTTCTATATTGAAAATTAAATGAAGCTCATGGCTAGATGTACTTCATACACCATTATGTGATAAAGTTGTCAGTGACTTGCGACAGGTCGATGGTTTTCTCCCGGCACTCCTGTTTCCTCCACCAATAAAACTGACCACCACGATATAGCTGAAATATTGTTGAAAGTGGCGTTAAGCACCATACCTTCTCAATATAGCCAACACAGTAATGTTTATATCTATATTCATGCTAATTGTATGGTGCCAGCATCAAATAAATAGAAATTGTGTAAAAACAATGAGGGAATTTTGGGAACACGTGACACAAGAATTTCAGAATTGTCTGGAAATATACGGTCGCTTATTTCCTAGTATGTGCGCACCAAACGGGAAAACGGGGTGCCTGCGTTGTATGTCAGGCCTTCGTCAGCGGGCGGGCTCGTGATCTCTGACGCTTTGATCGACGGATATGAGGAGCACATTGGATTCTTTTTTTATGAAAACTTTATATTTATTGCACAAAACACATATATAAATATTACAATATACAGAAAACAGACATGCATATTAGTATAACCACAAGGATATTGAACTTAATAAAACATTTATAAATTGACTGCAAAGGTAGCAAAGCCAATAACCAAACACATATAAAATTAGCGTAAATATAGCGCTGTTAATCAAAAGTATACGAGATAGGAAACAATACCTTAATACTATATAAATATTGATCAACGTTCCATTATAGGTAACCAGGGACTCCAGTACGTATTGTATTTTTCTGGAGTTAAGTTCTTGAAAGAAATGTGTTTTTCTAAAATCAGATTTTCTTTTAAAGTAATTCTTTAATGCTTCAAAGTTGACCATTCCTTCATTTACCTTTGTTCTAAAAATAAAAAAAATTGTTAACAAAATTATCTTATTTTTAATTAAATTAGCATCATAAGGATGTAGTAGGCCAAACATAGCTATCTCCAAGTTCAATGGAATTTCATTGTATGTCATTTCAAAAATCCATCTGTTCAATTCATGCCATAAGTCTGAGACTTTATGACACCCCCATAGTAGATGTTCAATACACATTGGATTTTAATGCAAGTAAGAATAACAGTATTTCTCTTGTGTTATTTTCGACAGCAATACCCCAAATGCATTGATCTACAAACTAGCGAAATAAGAACGAATTACAAACAAATGTGATCTTTTTATTATCAATTATCAAGCCTATTGATAGTGCAGCTGTACGTTGTTAATCGACAAGCTACTATAAATGTAATCGTTATAGTACACTCCTTCAATTTCGATTCAATATAGTTTAATACCGACACTTGAAACATGTATAATATTAAATCTTGAACACATATATTGAAGTTACCTATATTAATGTAATGTATCAGATGTTCCAGTCTGCATTTATTGTATCTAAATGTTCTCTTATTCACACAGCCTCGATACCAAATCAACTATCAATCACTGAAAGCAGAAAAACGCAAGTTTTCCAAGAAATAAACAATAAACATGCAGTTTCTAAAAATAAAAAAATGATCAAATGTTTAGCATATGGTCATCTTTTTAATTAATCAGAATATGAAGGACAAACCTAATGTAACAAATAGTACATCATTCCCCTTTTGCGGACTTTCCTCTCAAAAGGGCTGGTATTTACAATATGGATGACAAAACAATTGAAACAAAATTGGAAAATAAAGTTGTCAGGCATGAGCATGATGATAACGTCCCTTCCGTTATGCTAATTTGAAATCATTTTACAATCCGGTGAAAACAAGCTTCACCGGGTTTATAACTAGATTAACACGACGGGCGCCACTAGTGGAGAAGGAACTCCTTACCCTTCCTGAGGATCTGAGGTCACCCTGGTATTTAGTGAGGTTCGTGTTATTCGATCTTAAGATTTATGTGTATGTTTTGTAGATAGTTGTTTGTCCTTTTGTACTTTTTCCTTTGGCAATTGTGTTGTCTGTTCTTCTTCGATTTACGAATTCTGATTAACCCTTTGGTATCTTCAAATACTTCTTGTTGCGAGTGATATTTGTTATTAATTTCAATTCTACCATGTTCAATAATATACTATTTCTTAATTTGATAATTCAAAAATATTTGAAGTCATCATTTAGAAACTTTGCGGTCCCCACCATGACCTGGTTAACCGTTACGAAATATCCGTGTCACAGATGACCACTGATATGTTCTGTTAATCGTAATCACAATCCAGTCCTTTCCTCATTCATGACATACATGTATCACCGGGTTTACAACAAGAGTGATACGACGGATGCCACATGTGGAACAGCAACTACTTACCTTTCATGGACACGCCTGATTTTTAATGGGGCCATTATTAAGAAACTGTAAATTTCAATAATAAATATCACCAACAAACCCTGTTGATGATGGGCAAAGTGATCGCAAAAAAAACCAAAAAATCGGAAAAAGAAAAAAAACCGTAGTTATCTAATTTAGTATGTTCTGGAATATGACACTCATAGTCAAAAGATTGGAAGACTAAATAACTTCAATGTATTTGGGAACAACAAAACCAATGAGCATAAATAACTACATACAGCAATCAAATACATACTTATGAATAGGAAAAGAAAGCTTAAACAGGGGTCCTAAAACATTCCACCAATATCAACAAATCCAACAGTCACCTCTCATCTTTACTAATTGAACACAAAAAGTGAGGGGTAATCGTCGGATATGACGTCGGAAATCCAGATATTAATATTTATTCCCTAAATTATGATCAGTACCATTGAGATGAATAATTTGTTCAATTTAAATACAGTAATTTACGTTTTGTCTTAAATCTGAAATTATAATAGACAGTTGTCTAGACTTTGACAGATTAATAACCCGTGGTGACAATATTAATAGAAATATGTCAAAAACAGTCACTACCGTATTTTAGACACATCCGATCATAATATAAAAAAAGAAATGAAACGAAAATGAATGAAAGAAAGAAAACTTGGAACCATCCTTCAATAAAATTTCACCAGACATGTACAATGTATTGGGCCATGGATCGCATTCATTTATTAATGACAAAGGATTTGAGATTTATCGGTATTAACTATATATTGCATAATTGTAGTTCTCTTAAGCTTAGACTTTCTAGAAAATAATTATATAATTATGATCACATAGAAAAAATGTATCTTAAACTATGTTCTCTCAAGTCATACTGTTTCATAAATCACATTGCTGTCATTTATTCGTTTACAATACACTTAAAACATAATTTCACTCGCTCACTATATAGCGAATAGTTCATGGCACTGAGGGTCATATGGCAGTATATGGACTGGTCCATATACTGCCATATGACCAGAAGTGACATGAACTATTTGCTATATTATACTTTTTATCTAAAATAATGCAGGTACCTGGCCGGTCCATATACTACCGGTCCATATACGAAAATAGTGACAGGCTGCGATAACAAAGACAAATAGGGAAAATAAAAACGTAAAGTGCAATATAACATTTTATTAATAACATAATGAAAATGAGCTTAAATTAATATTTTTGTTGCAGAAATAATATCTTAGAGCATTTGAATTCATTGTAAACATGTTATCAAATTGTCCCAGAAGATGATTTTGTTCTTAATCTAAACAATAAAAAAGTATGCATATTAAACAAAATTGTTCAACATAAAGCTCTGTCTTAAATGGAAAGATTGTGTTTCTCCTATTTTAAGATTTTTCCAGGGTAAAATCAACCCATTTTAGTTGAATAAGAAGCAGGAACGATAACTCTTATCATTTGCTATCACTTCGGTTCACCCCTGTGTTTTTGGCGGGGTCTATGTTGCTCATCTTCTTAGTATTCTTTGTCGTGTTGTATTTTTGTTTGTTTTGTTTATCTACGTCCTGTGTCTTATATGGCTAATGGTGAGTGTCTTTTTGTTTGTTTTGTTTATCTACGTCATGTGTCTTATATGGCCAATGGTGAGTGTCTTTTTGTTTGTTTTGTTTATCTACGTCATGTGTCTTATATGGCCAATGGTGAGTGTCTTTTGGTTTATTTTTGTTTGTTTTGTTTATCTACGTCATGTGTCTTATATGGCCAATGGTGAGTGTCTTTTGTCTTTTTGTTTGTTTTGTTTATCTACGTCCTGTGTCTTATATGACCAATGGTGAGTGTCTTTTGTTTGTTTTGTTTATCTACGTCCTGTGTCTTATATGGCCAATGGTGAGTGTCTTTTGTCTTTTTGTTTGTTTTGTTTATCTACGTCCTGTGTCTTATATGGCCAATGGTGAGTGTCTTTTGTTTGTTTTGTTTATCTACGTCCTGTGTCTTATATGACCAATGGTGAGTGTCTTTTGTTTGTTTTGTTTATCTACGTCCTGTGTCTTATATGGCCAATGGTGAGTGTCTTTTGTCTTTTTGTTTGTTTTGTTTATCTACGTCCTGTGTCTTATATGACCAATGGTGAGTGTCTTTTGTCTTTTTGTTTGTTTTGTTTATCTACGTCCTGTGTCTTATATGACCAATGGTGAGTGTCTTTTGTTTGTTTTGTTTATCTACGTCATGTGTCTTATATGGCCAATGGTGAGTGTCTTTTGTCTTTTTGTTTGTTTTGTTTATCTACGTCCTGTGTCTTATATGGCCAATGGTGAGTGTCTTTTGTTTGTTTTGTTTATCTACGTCCTGTGTCTTATATGGCCAATGGTGAGTGTCTTTTGTTTGTTTTGTTTATCTACGTCCTGTGTCTTATATGGCCAATGGTGAGTGTCTTTTGTCTTTTTGTTTGTTTTGTTTATCTACGTCCTGTGTCTTATATGACCAATGGTGAGTGTCTTTTGTCTTTTTGTTTGTTTTGTTTATCTACGTCCTGTGTCTTATATGACCAATGGTGAGTGTCTTTTGTTTGTTTTGTTTATCTACGTCATGTGTCTTATATGGCCAATGGTGAGTGTCTTTTGTCTTTTTGTTTGTTTTGTTTATCTACGTCCTGTGTCTTATATGACCAATGGTGAGTGTCTTTTGTCTTTTTGTTTGTTTTGTTTATCTACGTCCTGTGTCTTATATGGCCAATGGTGAGTGTCTTTTGTCTTTTTGTTTGTTTTGTTTATCTACGTCCTGTGTCTTATATGACCAATGGTGAGTGTCTTTTGTTTGTTTTGTTTATCTACGTCATGTGTCTTATATGGCCAATGGTGAGTGTCTTTTGTCTTTTTGTTTGTTTTGTTTATCTACGTCCTGTGTCTTATATGACCAATGGTGAGTGTCTTTTGTTTGTTTTGTTTATCTACGTCATGTGTCTTATATGGCCAATGGTGAGTGTCTTTTTGTTTGTTTTGTTTATCTACGTCCTGTGTCTTATATGGCCAATGGTGAGTGTCTTTTGTTTGTTTTGTTTATCTACGTCCTGTGTCTTATATGGCCAATGGTGAGTGTCTTTTGTCTTTTTGTTTGTTTTGTTTATCTACGTCCTGTGTCTTATATGACCAATGGTGAGTGTCTTTTGTTTGTTTTGTTTATCTACGTCCTGTGTCTTATATGGCCAATGGTGAGTGTCTTTTGTCTTTTTGTTTGTTTTGTTTATCTACGTCCTGTGTCTTATATGACCAATGGTGAGTGTCTTTTGTTTGTTTTGTTTATCTACGTCCTGTGTCTTATATGGCCAATGGTGAGTGTCTTTTGTTTGTTTTGTTTATCTACGTCCTGTGTCTTATATGGCTAATGGTGAGTGTCTTATATTGCCAATGGTGAGTGTCTTTTGGTTTGTTTTGTTTATCTACGTCCTTATATGGCTAATGGTGAGTGTCTTATATGGCCAATGGTGAGTGTCTTATATGGCCAATGGTGAGTGTCTTATATGGCCAATGGTGAGTGTCTTATATGGCCAATGGTGAGTGTCTTATATGGCCAATGGTGAGTGTCTTATATGGCCAATGGTGAGTGTCTTATATGGTGAGTGTCTTATATGGCCAATGGTGAGTGTCTTATATGGCCAATGGTGAGTGTCTTATATGGCCAATGGTGAGTGTCTTATATGGCCAATGGTGAGTGTCTTATATGGCCAATGGTGAGTGTCTTATATGGCCAATGGTGAGTGTCTTATATAACCAATGGTGAGTGTCTTATATGGCCAATGGTGAGTGTCTTATATGGCCAATGGTGAGTGTCTTATATGGCCAATGGTGAGTGTCTTATATGGCCAATGGTGAGTGTCTTATATGGCCAATGGTGAGTGTCTTATATGGCCAATGGTGAGTGTCTTATATGGCCAATGGTGAGTGTCTTATATGGCCAATGGTGAGTGTCTTATATGGTCAATGGTGAGTGTCTTATATGGCCAATGGTGAGTGTCTTATATGGCCAATGGTGAGTGTCTTATATGGCCAATGGTGAGTGTCTTATATGGCCAATGGTGAGTGTCTTATATGGCCAATGGTGAGTGTCTTATATGGCCAATGGTGAGTGTCTTATATGGCCAATGGTGAGTGTCTTATATGGTGAGTGTCTTATATGGCCAATGGTGAGTGTCTTATATGGCCAATGGTGAGTGTCTTATATGGCCAATGGTGAGTGTCTTATATGGCCAATGGTGAGTGTCTTATATGGTGAGTGTCTTATATGGTGAGTGTCTTATATGGTGAGTGTCTTTTGGTTGTAAATTCTTGATCGCCCTTTCGGTTTTCTCTTAACATTTATTTTTATATCTTGCTAAAAAAACAGGTGGACAATTTGTGTTGGGTCCATTTTTTGTGAAAGAACTATTCTGTAATATAATATGGTTGGTTTCCCTACAAATTGATATAATCCTCATCAATACATTTAATGACATGGCTAGTCATGCATAAAGTGTATCATATTACTGTTAATCGTAAATTCCAGATGAAGGACACCGTGAGTCATAAACATAGATAAATGTTCTTATAATCTACTGAACTGTACATACATCGTCATTGGATGATTGTCCATGATGATTGCAAATCTAACATGTCACAAACACACAGCATACGCATAATAGTAGTTAACATAAAACAACATGAAAATATTCTTAGAATCTTAGGATGTACAGATTTTGATTTCTATGTATAATCATTTGATGTTGTCGAGATCCGAGATAGCGAAATGATAAGATTTTTAAACAGATGGGCATCTAGGTGGAAAACAAAAAGATCTTGTAAAATCAGCTTTATGAGTTTCTCCACCATTTAGATCGGTGTATGTTATTTAAGAAATAATTCATGGCAGCCGTAGATTTGTGCTCATTTAACCATGGGTTGGGCATTTATATTCGATTATTTTTTCCCGAGCGCAAGCGAGGGATAAAATACGAATATAAATGCCCAACCCATGGTTAAATGTACACAAATCTACGGCTGCCATGAATTATTTCTTTTCTAATATGACAAATACGGTAATTTGCATGACCCTAGGCGACCTTAGAATCCGCCACACAACGGCTGTTCCGTTTAGTCCCCTTCACATATTAATATGAATATTGATTGTTTACGTCGTCAAAATTTCACGTGGGAGGTGGCCGGAACATCCGTCGGAGAAAACCCCAGATGAGTGCGTTTTCATCGCATATTTGTGTATACATGTAAACATAGTAATATAATGTGTAGTTGTTGTGTATGACCTCACCGAAACGGCCTTGTAGGCTTTTATTCATTACAGAAACTTTTTGAATTATGTTTTTTTGTTTTCAATCGATAATTTGAGTGCACAGGTGCTAAAGGTAGATATTTACCGATATATACTGGTTGACAATATATGGCCGTCATATTAGAAAATACTTTAACTATGTTTCCACGACATGTGTGTCACAAAGGCCCACGAATAAATTTCGTTGGTGGTAATCACAATCCGTTCTTTCCTCATTCGTGACTTATCATCGGAATTTTAACATGAGTTCACCCCCGGTTTTTTGTGGGATTCGTGCAGCTCAATCTTTACTTTTCTGTCCAATATTTTGTAGATCAGTGTTTGTCCTTTATTTTTCTTTTGGTCATTGTATTGTCTGTCCTTTGATTTACAGTTTGTAATTACCCCTATAGTATCTTCAAGCTTTTGGTCATTGTATTGTTTGTCCTTCGATTTACAGTTTGTAATTATCCCTATAGTATCTTCAAACTTTTGGCCATTGTATTGTCTGTCCTTCGATTTACAGTTTGTAATTACCCCTATAGTATCTTCAAGCTATTGGCCATTGTATTGTTTGTCCCTCGATCTACAGTTTGTAATTACCCCTATAGTATCTTCAAGCTTTTGGCCATTGTATTGTTTGTCCCTCGATTTACAGTTTGTAATTATCCCTATAGTATCTTCAAGCTTTTGGCCATTGTATTGTTTGTCCCTCGATTTACAGTTTGTAATTACCCCTATAGTATCTTCAAGCTTTTGGCCATTGTATTGTCTGTCCTTCGATTTACAGTTTGTAATTATCCCTATAGTATCTTCACACGTTTGGCCATTGTATTGTCTGTCCTTCGATTTACAGTTTGTAATTACCCCTATAGTATCTTCAAGCTTTTGACCATTGTATTGTCTGTCCTTCGATTTACAGTTTGTAATTATCCCTATAGTATCTTCACACGTTTGGTCATTGTATTGTCTGTCCTTCGATTTACAGTTTGTAATTACCCCTATAGTATCTTCAAGCTTTTGGTCATTGTATTGTCTGTCCTTCGATTTACAGTTTGTAATTACCCTTATAGTATCTTCAAGCTTTTGGCCATTGTATTGTCTGTCCTTCGATTTACAGTTTGTAATTACCCCTATAGTATCTTCAAGCTTTTGACCATTGTATTGTCTGTCCCTCGATTTACAGTTTGTAATTATCCCTATAGTATCTTCAAGCTTTTGGCCATTGTATTGTCTGTCCTTCGAATTACAGTTTGTAATTACCCCTATAGTATCTTCAAGCTTTTGGCCATTGTATTGTCTGTCCTTCGATTTACAGTTTGTAATTATCACTATAGTATCTTCAAGTGTTTGACCATTGTATTGTCTGTCCCTCGATTTACAGTTTTTAATTATCCCTATAGTATCTTCAAGCTATTGGCCATTGTATTGTTTGTCCTTCGATTTACAGTTTGTAATTACCCCTATAGTATCTTCAAGCTTTTGGCCATTGTATTGTTTGTCCCTCGATTTACAGTTTGTAATTACCCCTATAGTATCTTCAAACTTTTGGTCATTGTATTGTTTGTCCTTCGATTTACAGTTTGTAATTACCCCTATAGTATCTTCAAGCTTTTGGCCATTGTATTGTTTGTCCTTCGATTTACAGTTTGTAATTACCCCTATGGTATCTTCAAGCTTTTGGCCATTGTATTGTTTGTCCTTCGATTTACAGTTTGTAATTACCCCTATAGTATCTTCAAGCCTTTGGCCATTGTATTGTCTATCCCTCGATTTACAGTTTGTAATTACCCCTATAGTATCTTCAACCTTTTGGCCATTGCATTGTCTGTCCTTCGATTTACAGTTTGTAATTACCCCTATAGTATCTTCAAGCTTTTGGCCATTGTATTGTCTGTCCCTCGATTTACAGTTTGTAATTACCCCTATAGTATCTTCAAGCTTTTGGTCATTGTATTGTCTGTCCCTCGATTTACAGTTTTTAATTATCCCTATAGTATCTTCAAACTTTTGGTCATTGTATTGTCTGTCCTTCGATTTACAGTTTGTAATTATCCCTATAGTATATTCAAGCGTTTGACCATTGTATTGTCTGTCCTTCGATTTACAGTTTGTAATTATCCCTATAGTATCTTCAAACTTTTGGCCATTGCATTGTTTGTCCCTCGATTTACAGTTTGTAATTACCCCTATAGTATCTTCAAGCTATTGGCCATTGTATTGTCTGTCCCTCGATTTACAGTTTGTAATTACCCCTATAGTATCTTCAAGCGTTTGACCATTGTATTGTGTGTCCTTCGATTTACAGTTTGTAATTACCCCTTTAGTATCTTCAAGCTTTTGGCAATTGTATTGTTTGTCCTTCGATTTACAGTTTGTAATTACCCCTATAGTATCTTCAAGCTTTTGGTCATTGTATTGTCTGTCCTTCGATTTACAGTTTGTAATTATCTCTATAGTATCTTCAAGCGTTTGACCATTGTATTGTCTGTCCTTCTATTTACAGTTTGTAATTATCTCTATAGTATCTTCAAGCCTTTGGCCATTGTATTGTCTGTCCTTCGATTTACAGTTTGTAATTACCCCTATAGTATCCTCAAGCTTTTGGTCATTGTATTGTTTGTCCTTCGATTTACAGTTTGTAATTATACCCATAGTATCTTCAAGCTTTTGGCCATTGCATTGTTTGTCCCTCGATTTACAGTTTGTAATTACCCCTATAGTATCTTCAAGCTTTTGGCCATTGCATTGTCTGTCCTTCGATTTACAGTTTGTAATTACCCCTATAGTATCTTCAAGCTTTTGGCCATTGTATTGTCTGTCCTTCGATTTACAGTTTGTAATTACCCCTATAGTATCTTCAAGCTTTTGGTCATTGTATTGTCTGTCCTTCGATTTACAGTTTGTAATTATCTCTATAGTATCTTCAAGCGTTTGACCACTGTATTGTCTGTCCTTCGATTTACAGTTTGTAATTACCCCTATAGTATCTTCAAGCTTTTGGCCATTGTATTGTCTGTCCCTCGATTTACAGTTTGTAATTACCCCTATAGTATCTTCAAGCTTTTGGCCATTGTATTGTTTGTCCCTCGATTTACAGTTTGTAATTATCCCTATGGTATCTTCAAGCTTTTGGTCATTGTATTGTCTGTCCTTCGATTTACAGTTTGTAATTATCTCTATAGTATCTTCAAGCGTTTGACCATTGTATTGTCTGTCCTTCGATTTACAGTTTGTAATTATCTCTATAGTATCTTCAAACTTTTGGCCATTGTATTGTCTGTCCTTCGATTTACAGTTTGTAATTACCCCTATGGTATCTTCAAGCTATTGGCCATTGTATTGTTTGTCCCTCGATTTACAGTTTGTAATTACCCCTATAGTATCTTCAAGCTTTTTGCCATTGTTTTATTTGTCCCTCGATTTACAGTTTGTAATTATACCCATAGTATCTTCAAGCTTTTGGCCATTGCATTGTTTGTCCCTCGATTTACAGTTTGTAATTACCCCTATAGAATCTTCAAGCTTTTGGCCATTGTATTGTCTGTCCTTCGATTTACAGTTTGTAATTACCCCTATAGTGTCTTCAAGCTTTTGGCCATTGTATTGTCTGTCCTTCGATTTACAGTTTGTAATTACCCCTATAGTATCTTCAAGCGTTTGACCATTGTATTGTTTGTCCTTCGATTTACAGTTTGTAATTACCCCTTTAGTATCTTCAAGCTTTTGGCAATTGTATTGTCTGTCCTTCGATTTACAGTTTGTAATTACCCCTATAGTATCTTCAAGCTTTTGGTCATTGTATTGTCTGTCCTTCGATTTACAGTTTGTAATTAACTCTATAGTATCTTCAAGCGTTTGACCATTGTATTGTCTGTCCTTCGATTTACAGTTTGTAATTATCCCTATAGTATCTTCAAGCGTTTGACCATTGTATTGTTTGTCCTTCGATTTACAGTTTGTAATTACCCCTTTAGTATCTTCAAGCTTTTGGCAATTGTATTGTCTGTCCTTCGATTTACAGTTTGTAATTACCCCTATAGTATCTTCAAGCTTTTGGTCATTGTATTGTCTGTCCTTC
This sequence comes from Bathymodiolus brooksi, assembly GCA_963680875.1. Classification (NCBI taxonomy): domain Eukaryota; kingdom Metazoa; phylum Mollusca; class Bivalvia; order Mytilida; family Modiolidae; genus Bathymodiolus; species Bathymodiolus brooksi. The sequence goes on from OY804579.1 coordinate 21,460,652, forward strand.
GATTTACAGTTTGTAATTAACTCTATAGTATCTTCAAGCGTTTGACCATTGTATTGTCTGTCCTTCGATTTACAGTTTGTAATTACCCCTATGGTATCTTCAAGCTATTGGCCATTGTATTGTTTGTCCCTCGATTTACAGTTTGTAATTATCCCTATAGCATCTTCAAGCTTTTTGCCATTGTTTTATTTGTCCCTCGATTTACAGTTTGTAATTATACCCATAGTATCTTCAAGCTTTTGGCCATTGCATTGTTTGTCCCTCGATTTACAGTTTGTAATTACCCCTATAGTATCTTCAAGCTTTTGGCCATTGTATTGTTGTCCTTCGATTTACAGTTTGTAATTACCCCTATAGTATCTTCAAGCTTTTGGCCATTGTATTGTCTGTCCCTCGATTTACACTTTGTAATTACCCTTATAGTATCTTCAAGCTTTTGGCCATTGTATTGTCTGTCCTTCGATTTACAGTTTGTTATTATCCCTATTGTATCTTCAAGCTTTTGGCCATTGCATTGTCTGTCCTTCGATTTACAGTTTGTAATTATCCCTATGGTATCTTCAAGCTTTTGGTCATTGTATTGTCTGTCCTTCGATTTACAGTTTGTAATTATCCCTATAGTATCTTCAAGCTTTTGGCCATTGCATTGTCTGTCCTTCGATTTACAGTTTGTAATTACCCCTATAGTATCTTCAAACTTTTGGCCATTGTATTGTCTGTCCTTCGATTTACAGTTTGTAATTATCGCTATAGTATCTTCAAGCGTTTGACCATTGTATTGTCTGTCCTTCGATTTACAGTTTGTAATTATCGCTATAGTATCTTCAAGCGTTTGACCATTGTATTGTCTGTCCTTCGATTTACAGTTTGTAATTATCCCTATAGTATCTTCAAACTTTTGGCCATTGTATTGTCTGTCCCTCGATTTACAGTTTGTAATTATCGCTATAGTATCTTCAAGCGTTTGACCATTGTATTGTCTGTCCTTCGATTTACAGTTTGTAATTATCCCTATAGTATCTTCAAACTTTTGGCCATTGTATTGTCTGTCCTTCGATTTACAGTTTGTAATTACCCCTATGGTATCTTCAAGCTATTGGCCATTGTATTGTTTGTCCCTCGATTTACAGTTTGTAATTACCTCTATAGTATCTTCAAGCGTTTGACCATTGTATTGTTTGTCCCTCGATTTACAGTTTGTAATTACCCCTATAGTATCTTCAAGCTTTTGGCCATTGTATTGTTTGTCCTTCGATTTACAGTTTGTAATTATCCCTATAGTATCTTCAAGCTATTGGCCATTGTATTGTCTGTCCCTCGATTTACAGTTTGTAATTACCCCTATAGTATCTTCAAGCGCTTGACCATTGTATTGTTTGTCCTTCGATTTACAGTTTGTAATTACCCCTATAGTATCTTCAAGCTTTTGGCCATTGTATTGTCTGTCCTTCGATTTACACTTTGTAATTACCCCTATAGTATCTTCAAGCTTTTGGCCATTGTATTGTCGGTTCTTCGATTTACAGTTTGTAATTACCCCTATAGTATCTTCAAGCTTTTGGTCATTGTATTGTCTGTCCTTCGATTTACAGTTTGTAATTATCTCTATAGTATCTTCAAGCGTTTGACCATTGTATTGTCTGTCCTTCGATTTACAGTTTGTAATTATCCCTATAGTATCTTCAAACTTTTGGCCATTGTATTGTCTGTCCTTCGATTTACAGTTTGTAATTACCCCTATGGTATCTTCAAGCTATTGGCCATTGTATTGTTTGTCCCTCGATTTACAGTTTGTAATTACCTCTATAGTATCTTCAAGCGTTTGACCATTGTATTGTTTGTCCCTCGATTTACAGTTTGTAATTACCCCTATAGTATCTTCAAGCTTTTGGCCATTGTATTGTTTGTCCTTCGATTTACAGTTTGTAATTATCCCTATAGTATCTTCAAGCTATTGGCCATTGTATTGTCTGTCCCTCGATTTACAGTTTGTAATTACCCCTATAGTATCTTCAAGCGCTTGACCATTGTATTGTTTGTCCTTCGATTTACAGTTTGTAATTACCCCTATAGTATCTTCAAGCTTTTGGCCATTGTATTGTCTGTCCTTCGATTTACACTTTGTAATTACCCCTATAGTATCTTCAAGCTTTTGGCCATTGTATTGTCGGTTCTTCGATTTACAGTTTGTAATTACCCCTATAGTATCTTCAAGCTTTTGGTCATTGTATTGTCTGTCCTTCGATTTACAGTTTGTAATTATCCCTATAGTATCTTCAAGCTTTTGGTCATTGTATTGTCTGTCCTTCGATTTACAGTTTGTAATTACCCCTATGGTATCTTCAAGCTATTGGCCATTGTATTGTTTGTCCCTCGATTTACAGTTTGTAATTACCTCTATAGTATCTTCAAGCGTTTGACCATTGTATTGTTTGTCCCTCGATTTACAGTTTGTAATTACCCCTATAGTATCTTCAAGCTTTTGGCCATTGTATTGTTTGTCCTTCGATTTACAGTTTGTAATTATCCCTATAGTATCTTCAAGCTATTGGCCATTGTATTGTCTGTCCCTCGATTTACAGTTTGTAATTACCCCTATAGTATCTTCAAGCGCTTGACCATTGTATTGTTTGTCCTTCGATTTACAGTTTGTAATTACCCCTATAGTATCTTCAAGCTTTTGGCCATTGTATTGTCTGTCCTTCGATTTACACTTTGTAATTACCCCTATAGTATCTTCAAGCTTTTGGCCATTGTATTGTCGGTTCTTCGATTTACAGTTTGTAATTACCCCTATAGTATCTTCAAGCTTTTGGTCATTGTATTGTCTGTCCTTCGATTTACAGTTTGTAATTACCCCTATAGTATCTTCAAGCTTTTGGTCATTGTATTGTCTGTCCTTCGATTTACAGTTTGTAATTATCCCTATAGTATCTTCAAGTTTTTTGCCATTGTTTTATTTGTCCCTCGATTTACAGTTTGTAATTATACCCATAGTATCTTCAAGCTTTTGGCCATTGTATTGTCGGTTCTTCGATTTTCAGTTTGTAATTATACCTATAGTATCTTCAAGCTTTTGGCCATTGTATTGTCTGTCCTTCGATTTACAGTTTGTAATTACTCCTATAGTATCTTCAAGCTTTTGGTCATTGCATTGTCTGTCCTTCGATTTACAGTTTGTAATTATCTCTATAGTATCTTCAAGCGTTTGACCATTGTATTGTCTGTCCTTCGATTTACAGTTTGTAATTACCCCTATAGTATCTTCAAGCTTTTGGCCATTGTATTGTCTGTCCCTCGATTTACAGTTTGTAATTACCCCTATAGTATCTTCAAGCTTTTGGCCATTGTATTGTTTGTCCCTCGATTTACAGTTTGTAATTACCCCTATAGTATCTTCAAGGTTTTGGCCATTGCATTGTTTGTCCCTCGATTTACAGTTTGTAAATACCCCTATAGTATCTTCAAGCTTTTGGCCATTGTATTGTTTGTCCCTGGATTTACAGTTTGTAATTACCCCTATAGTATCTTCAAGCTTTTGGCAATTGTATTGTTTGTCCCTGGATTTACAGTTTGTAATTACCCCTATAGTATCTTCAAGCTTTTGGCCATTGTATTGTTTGTCCCTCGATTTACAGTTTGTTATTATCCCTATAGTATCTTCAAGCTTTTGGTCATTGTATTGTTTGTCCTTCGATTTACAGTTTGTAATTACCCCTATAGTATCTTCAAGCTATTGGCCATTGCATTGTTTGTCCCTCGATTTACAGTTTGTAATTACCCCTATAGTATCTTCAAGCTTTTGGCCATTGTATTGTTTGTCCCTCGATTTACAGTTTGTAATTACCCCTATAGTATCTTCAAACTTTTGGTCATTGTATTGTCTGTCCTTCGATTTACAGTTTGTAATTACCCCTATAGTATCTTCAAGCTTTTGGCCATTGTATTGTTTGTCCCTCGATTTACAGTTTGTAATTACCCCTATAGTATCTTCAAGCTTTTGGTCATTGTATTGTTTGTCCCTCCATTTACAGTTTGTAATTATCCCTATAGTATCTTCACACTTTTCTAAATGACAAACTGAAAAATATAGACCCGACATTTCCATGTAAAGTGCATTTCGAAATAACCATTAAATGTGATTTTTTAAGTGGGCAATTTGCTGATATTGTCATTTGTAGAATTGGTATGTAACTTGTGCCACAACCATGATTCATTTAGTATTATTTATAGATCTAACTAAATGTCCTACTTAAGCTAATGTGTTGGTGGGTCGTCATTTTGAAATAAACATTTGGGTTTTCATCTTGTAAATCCAGAAAAGTAATTTCGTTATCACATTAAAATAAATCACTGTTACATAACGTTAACATTAGTTTATATCAAGTTTATGTCTTACATTTTCCCTTATTATAATATCAATTTCGTAATATGATTTATCATCAAAGAAAATCAAAAGGCAGTGCGCAATTCTAGAGTGCATTAATAATTTACTGCACTCATCAATATTTACTACCCTTTAATCTTCCTCGTTGTATGTGATTAATTACAATTATCCTTTGTTGCACTGATAAGATAAGACACACAAAAAAAGAATGAGTACAAACCAAGAATTAGATCTGATTAGAGGAAATCTAATAGTAGTACGCATATTTGGGTATGCTGCTAATATAAAGAAGTGAAAGTAAATAAACAATGCGAAATATCAAATCTGGCTCATAAAATGCAAAAAGCATGATTTATATACGCTAGTTGAACAAATTCTATTTTCAAGACTTATACATGCTAGCTGAACAAATTCTATTTTCAAGACTTATGCATCCTAGCTGAATCAATTCTATGTTCAAACTTGTACATGCTAGCTGAACAAATTCTATTTTCAAGACTGATACATGCCAGCTGAACAAATTCTATTTTCAAGACTGATGCATGCTAGTTGACCAAATTCTATTTTCAAGACTTATACATGCTAGCTGAACAAACTCTATTTTCAAGACTGATACATGCTAGCTGAACAAATTCTATTTTCAAAACTTATACATGCTAGCTGAACAAATTCTATTTTCAAGACTTATACATGCTAGCTGAACAAATTCTATTTTTGAATCCATTCGCAATGTAGCTGCAACCAAACACTGAAATACGATCGTATCATAAATATCTTCAACTGTTAAGTGTATCACATCAAGTAAAGTGCAGAAATCATAGACTGCATGGGCAAGGCTAGCTGAGCAACATTGTTAAAAAAAGATATATCTCTGGCGAAATGGTGATATTTGCCTTCTTTATGTACACTGGAGAATGACATGTCCATTATTTGTACCAGGACATAGTGTTGGACATCACTTGACGGAAATGAACAGTCAACATGAATAAAACATGAAAATAGATGCATACGAATGTGTTACACAATGCTTATCCGAACACATTGAAACATTGAACATGAATAATCTAGAACTCACTTAAGAACAAAAAGGAGGGAACATCTAGTACTCGGGAATGTTAAGTTGAGTATGAACGGCATCCTTAGTGTATATCAATATACTAAAGCAAGTGCAATGGACTTGATTATAATTATAAAGGCCGGTGTTTGATAAGAAAAAGAAACTGCCTATCATTCTGAAGCACCTGGGTTCATCCCTGGTTTCTTTTAGTGGAGTCCGGGGTGTTATCTTTTAGTGGAGTCCGTGGTGTTATCTTTTAGTGGAGTCCGTGGTGTTATCTTTTCGTCTTGGTTTTTGTATGTTTTAATTTTGTTTATGTCTTCATTCTGTGCCTTGTGTAGATATCAGAATTAGTGCGCGCGACACGTTTCCGGAATAACATTCATCATGTATGCTTAAAATTGAAAAGTGTTTGGGAGCAATATAACCGTATGGTCTAAACAGAATAGCCAACATCGACTACTGTCACCTATGCCTGAGGGAGGAGACCTTAAGTTTTGATGAAGATTACATTATTGATGAACTGTGCATTTATGTAGACTGTGTCTGTGGGTTGTACATTCTTGATTGGCACGTAGGTTTCTTTAAAGTTTATATACCTTATTTGGGAACCTGAAAATGATGGAGATTAATTTAACTGAAAATCTTATCTCTGCTTTGGTCAACCAATTCGTGGTAACGGCAATACCTTTTTTGTGATTGACGATGTTAGTTTAATGTCTTCATAACATTTGAGTATATTTTATTACAAATGTATTCATCTATCTGGAAAACATCGCACGTGTACATGAATAACAGATGATAAAGGCGATATTTTATTCAATATTAGTCGCCCAACCGATATGACAATTACCTCTGAACATCATCTTGTCATACCTGGTACTAGTGTTGTATCAGAAACTAATGTGCATCTGTACGCGACAGGAAATAAGACAATTTAAACATTTTGTGATCTCATTATTTTCTATGCAATTAAGCGGAAGTAAATAACGGACGTAAGCTTATATGTCTAAGTCATAAACATAATTAAATGTATTGACATGTCAGACATGGAGGGAATCGTATCGTCATTTGTCACTTAAATACTTGCATCGGAAATAAAGTTATATTGACGAGTTAAATTGTACATTGTAGGTAGAAATAATCTAGACGCCGTTATTATAGGTCTTTTAATGTATTTTAAATGTTCACATACAAAAAAAAATGTATATAAATCTGAAGGTTCTTTCTTAAATAATCCAATAATTCAAATATAAATATTCAAAGAAAATTAAGCGTGCTAACAAAAATATCGTTATTATTACAATAGATTAAGATAATATTATTTTGAATTTGTTGTATACATGTACAGTTCTCTTCCAAGTGAAGAAACAAGTAAAACCAGTATCATTCCATAATATTCTGGAATGTTAATCCATTTTAAATCATTTGCCGTATGCCCGTAATCTTACTTAATCACAAACAGATTACGATAGTTTGCTTAAGTGGAGGTAAGTATTAGAGTGGCTGCACAAAATGGGTAGAGAAAGAAAAAAAATGTCGCGGTAGTATAAGAAGAGTTCGAAGACACCAAAGGGGTAATACAAATTCGTAAATCGAAGAAGAACGGACAACATAATGGTAAAAAAAAACAAAAAACAAAAAAAAGTATAAATAACGATCTGAAAAGTCCGTTTCAGTTATCATGTACTTCTTCTATGGGTTTCTATTATGTGGTAACTTGCATACCCAAGGCTACAATGGAAAATATGCTCACCTGATACATAAATATGACAAGAAAGGTTAAACAGTGGTGGTGAATAATTTCACCAATATCAACAACACGAACCACCACTTCTCACCTAGTTTTGATATCTCAAATTACTGCAAACAATCTTATTCCTGACGTACGAAAAAAATGTCAACCACAATTTCCACCGGATGACAGAAAAGCATTGAAATAGAAAAAGAAGATGCTATCCGTTATGTGATATTTCACGGAGTGGAGTTAGTAATGGCTTAGCTTGTACTGATGATCTGCTTTATTGCCATGTATCGTTGATGTTTGTTAAATATTCCCATATTCTTCTAAATTAACAGTACTGGAATTTTATCAAATTAGCTAAACGTGAAATATGCTACTTAGTTACTAAATGTAGGTTTGGAAGGCAAGTGTTGAATTCTGAAAGGGTAGATTGTACTGTTGAGGATTGCACTTACCCTAGAAAGTCACATCATTTTAATTGGTTTTTACAGGTTATTGATGACAGAGGAACATCTGATGTTTTTATTATTTCGCTTCTGTGTTAGGTTAAAACAGCCACATTAAGAAGTCTTCCAAATGAAACGTTAGAGAACATGGAAGGGGCACTCAAGATTGTCCATAGACACAAGCAAAATTGGTCATAGGACACAGAGAAGACAAACAAAACTAAAAAAAATACAACACAGAAAACTTAAAATGGGAGCAACACGGACACCAACAAACAACTTGAGGGGTCAACCTAGGTGTTCGTGAAGGGCAAGCACTTCCTGTTTCTGATAAGACACCCGCACTGTTACTCATAGTCTAGTCCGGTAAAAGTCTTGTCGGTGTTAAAAAAAAGAAAATTTCCGTAAAAGAGTACCGTTATAAAATTAACACTAACTTGACAAGTACAGCATGCGACAATTAGGGATTAAGATAACAAAATTATTCATGTTCAAATAGCGGTGAACCAGATATGATCATGTTTCATCTCCGCCTGTTGTAGATTTTAACTACATTGTAATTGTGTTCACTTTTATTGTTTCATTTGTTGAATGAATTATCGATTACGTGATATCAGGTGAGGAATACTTCAGGACAAGGTTACACACACTAGCTGGGTTAAGCTGGCTTTGTGATTGCATATAGCTGTATGCTATTAACTACTAACAAGTACATAAAGGGGAGATAATTAAGCACTTAAATACACGGAGAGACGACTTCGTCCTCGATTTAACACTTGCTGTTTGCTGTCAACATTCTTTGGATTAAACATCGATGGCCATGGTTGTTCACATTTGATTCATAGCAGTTTATCACGTTTTTCAAATAAAATACCTTTCACATTCACAAACCTATGATAAAACTACCAAACCAAAGGACAATTCTAGTACAAAGGGTCAATCATAATACAAGAAACACACAATCTTCAGACATTATTTCCAAGCAGCTTCTCCTTAATGGTCATTTAGAGTTCTGATTTTCTGTATAAAGTGATTAATTTCATAGTTTGTTATCCGTTAGCCAGCCAGATATTGACTATTATTATGTAAGGAAGTTGATGTTAATCATATTTTATTTCTTGTTTTTGTAGGGTTATGATAATTGATCTTGTATTGCTCATATGAAATGCCAATTTGTACAGAACCTTATAGACTGGTATTACGTAATAATGTCAGGTAGATGCACTATTCTGATGAATAAAATAAAATGCCAAAAAGTCATGTTTACTTGTTAGTAGTTAAATGAAATTTTTAGAGTCTTAGTGCCATTTACAACTTAATAATGTTCAATTAAAGTTTCCTTTCGATGATTGATTGATTGATTGATTGATTGATTGATTGATTGATTAGTCCGTATATGCATGCCGAACAATTTTACAAACAATAAATTATGTACTACAGAAATGGCGGCACTGGAATACATGGGTCTACGAGTGGAAATAAACGTTAGAGAAAACCAAAGGTACAATCAAGAATGGACAATCCAGAGACAATGGAGGTTTAGGTTGCCATCGGAAAAAAAGGAAAATAATGTCAGAAATGGTTTTCTTGCAACATTAGGCTTGCAAAGGCCACTCCTAGCAAAACGTTGTTCAGTTGAAGCTGCTGCATAGTTGTTCTTACGTGTATGGAGCGTGGTATTCTCCGTATACGATTAACTCATTTGCGTCCCTTCCTAACTGCGAGCTATGTTTTTGGTGACTTCCACAGAACTAGCGGACGACACCTTTGGAAGGGTTGTACCCTGCAACGGGGAAATAAGGCCCTATGTCTATAATGGGGGTGTTTTCTATCGACTACGAATTAATTACTAAAGTATTATAGATCGATTGAACTATTGTTTGATAATGAAATTAAATTACTTAAGGCAAGCATATATTTTGCTCTACAATTTGTTATACAACTAATATATGAGGGAAAGCAACGTCTAATCTAACACTAAAGCGCATTTATGCAATCAAGTTTAATCTTAATATTGGCTTAAAGGTGGCATTGTTGTTTATTTTTGTTTTTGTCTTTACAAAAACAAATTAATATAGCGCTTAGATCAAATAAAGCTGTAATAAATTGCACACTATCTTGCAAGAAAATATACGCACTTATATGAACACGAGAGAAAATATTACGTTTCATTAAAGATCTTAGAGCTACATTACCAGTGATGGATGGACATTACACTATAAGCAAAGTAACAAAACATGACAAGACATTAATTTATTTTGTAGGAGTTACAAGAAGAGCATCATTCATTTATTTAATAGGAGTTACAAGAAGAGCATCATTCAATTATTTTTTAACAAGATTACATTTGTTTGACAAATTGCTTAACTATGATCATGTACGATAGCCAAACATTACGAAATCGGCTCGCATGTTATACACAATGCATTTGCCGATCAATACCGATTACAGTAAACTTGTGAATCTTTTTTCAATTACTGTCTTTAGGAATTAGGATGTCACACAGAGCACAAAATAAAACAGTTGCTGTCATAAGATTAGAATCATCAGATGTCACACAGTATTCGTGCGAGTATTTCATACTGTCCTATATGCTAAATGTGTGGTCTTAGGTTTGTGCTATTTTATTTGATTTTTATCCAAATTAGTACGCGCGACGCGTTTCTGGAAATACCTTCATAGGGAAGGCCCAATGTCAAAATATTGTAAAGTCAACAATCTTAAACGTGTTCAAGAGCAAGAAAACCAAACAATCTAAACAGCATAGGTTGATTAAGTTCACCTGTGTCTGAAGGAGAAGAACCTTAGCTTTAATAGTTAAAAACGTAGATATCAAATTTAGTGCGCACTAGGCGTTTCATGAATAACCTTCATCAGGTACGCTAAAAATCGAAAGATTGGAAAGCCAAACAATTTAAAGTTTTGGTAGCAATAACACCAAAGCGCCTACACAGGATAATTACATCATTGCATAGGACGGTCATGCTTAAGTTTGTGCCTCATACGTTTATTTAGATTTTTTGGCGTTCACCAAATTGTCCTTGAAATCGTCCGTACACCATTGGTGTCATAAACAGATTAGGACATGTTAAGTTATCTCCCTTTCTTGTCATATAATTATTAAAGGCATATTGACAATTATTTTGGATTTCATTTTCTGTCATAATATTTAAACATGGATGGTAAAATCGTGACCTCTATGTGGTGGTGTTTTGACATATCTGTGTTACATTTTAAGAAAACCCCTTCATACCATTATTTACTGCACCAATCCAGGGGTTTGAGCCGTCATGTATAAGGATGCTGGTGTGTATCGATTTTTCAGTCTGTTTCTACTGACTTTGAAACTGTTCTGAGGTTTTTTTTCTTTTCTTTTTTTTTTTATTTTATTTCATTTCATTTTCATTTTAAAATATCAACGTATCACCTAATGAAATATTTTTTCTATAGTCCTACGAGACCAAGTTATTCCATTCCAAAAAAACAAACAAAAGAAATTCCTTAAATTTTATAGTCATTTCTGTTCAGGAAAAATGACCGACTGACGTGAAAATTCAACGAAGAATTTCATAAATATTTGCAAAGTATTGGCCCTGATTACCTGCTGGTTAAGTTTGTTGACATCTGAGCACAAACCTAATACCACATCATACGAAACGGTTTTTCAGACACATATCAATGGCCGGAGTTTCTGTGGTCATTATTTCGCCTTACCTGTCCGGCCTTCTATGTATTCATGTGGTAGGGGTATCGATTTTACCCTTTTCTACGATTTTTCTGTTGGATTTTGGAAACAGTTTCCGGTAGTGTACTATATTTTTTTTTCATTGTATTATTATTTTTTACTCTTATAATAAGTCATTGGATTGTTGAAACATTGGCTAAAGTGGAAATAGACACCAATGATTTTAAAACAACAAATGGGACACGTAGGAAAAGAGTGATCAATTGTCAGTCCTTTAAATCAATGGTGATCCTCAAAGATTTTTTTCTCTGGATTGATTATTTCAAAAGAGAAAAGAAATAGCATTTAAATAGATGGTATAGTTCGTTAATTTTATATTTTGTAAGAGCGAAAGTTTACGACAAAATAGATGATTTCAATTTTCAAATTGTGAACTTTCCATTTATATGTAGCAATATTCCAGCAGCACTTCCATGTGGAGTATATATCTATCAGTCAATACAATAGGCTTGCCGTTAACAAGGAAGCTATATATAAATGGCTTTCCTATGTTTTGACAATGAGCTTTACCCACAGACACGTATCATACGCACTTAATTAGATACTTACGTTTATATTTAGTTCTTTCTACGTCAAGTAGTAAACTGACACTCATATCAACATACTCCAAGCTAAATCTACAACGTCAAAGAATATCATAAATAGCATAGAACTTGTGTGGAATAAATGTATTTTGGATGAAGTTTAATTGTTTTTTTAATCAAAGGACAAAATAGAATACAAGTTTACTAGAGGCATTACGATCACACAATTAGATATCATGGTCAACATCTTATTCAGTTTGGTTTATAATTCTATCTGATGTAGAAACATCAGCATGATAGAACATATCTAAATAGATGATAACAAAGACTGTATTCAGAGAGTCACGAAACATGCTCAATTGTCAGGAAGTCTCTGGATGGAATTACCCTTCCAGTGACCTATCTAATATGACTGCTGTTGTAATTACAGCTGCTAACAAAACTTCCTTTTCGTACATACATAATAGAAAAAAAAATAAGTTAAAAATATACTAGCCTGTGGTTAATTATTTTCTGGAATCTGTTATTTATAGTCATTTCTGTTCAGGAAAAATTTATGATAAGCGGGACGACTTCAATTTTAAAATCATAATTTTTTCAAACATGTGCAGCAATATACCAGCTTCTCCTGCATATGGCGTTTACATCTCGCAATTGATTCGCTATGCAAGGGCCAGTAGCAATTATTCTGATTTCCTGAAACGTCATCTTCATCTGAGAAACAGGCTACTGGACCAGGGCTATAAAAAGATTCGCCTTATTCGATCTCTTAAAAAGTTTATATTCCGATACCAATATCTTGTCGAAATATATTCCGTCTCTGCAGAAAAAATTATAAGCGATGCATTTTCTTATAGTGAAAATGTATAAAGATAAAGAAGTCAAAAATGTCAAGAGTTTTTTTGTCAATGTGTGACGTAAAAGTATTTTTGACATTTACGTCACCGAATATGGTACTGCTTTGACAACTATTTTACCTATTTTGTTCCTGTATTTAAATACTGTTACAGTGACAGCCGGAACCTTTGAACCGTAATGAGAGCGGGAGGTTTGGCGCCTTAAAGTCTGATTCAACTCACCATTTCTTTAGAAATGCCTGTACCAAGTCAGGGTCATTACGGTTTTCACAGTTTTCCGGTTGTTGACTGATTTTGTCTGTTTATATAATTATGAGTTTTGACTTTCCCTTTGTAAGATTGTTCGGAGTTCGGTAATTTTGTTATTACCTTTATTTCATTGTATTCTTCACAATTGTGAATCTATTAATTTATCGTTTTCATAGAATACGTTTTTAAAGCAAAACATGGTGAACTGTAGCTAAAACAAAACGTTACTGGTACAACGTTTCAGTTTCTTTACAACTTTTCACAAAAAATAGGGCTTTGTATTTTTGTCTAGCTTTTGTACCATTCGTTCATCTCAAGATAGTGTTATCCTGTAAAAGTGGAAGCATAAACCTTTGATTTGTTGAATCGATTAATAGCGATTTAAAGAAAGGAGATGTTGAAAATATACGTTGTCTTGTAGTAGTTCGTCGAGTTCAGATTTTGTTTCGCGATACAGTTTATTGTTTTCTCGTTCGATTGTCTTTTACCCTTCATAATACATATAATACTCCATGACTCTCAATAAAAAAAACCCAGAGTGTCTAAATACTAATAACAGAACATCAAAGAAACATAGCCAAGTATTATTGTGAGTCTGAAACATTTGAATAACCAACTTATTAGATTTACATGTAAAAACAGGTTTTATGTGACAAGACGAGGATAATAATTCATTGTTTGTCGTATCAATTACCGTAGCCGGTAGACCTATAATATTTTAAGGAGAGAAATGAGATATACATGGCAGACTTATTAACTTCGTTAAGGGGATATGTTCAATAAAAATATTATTCCGTATTTTCGTCTCAAAATAGTATCTGTGTCACTGATATTCGGTAAAAACAACCATCCTTATATTTTCCGAGGTCTACCTAGGAGACAAATTGTCACAGCAGCATGAAGACAGTGGTGTATGTCGACATATACACGTCTTGTTGTCTTGTTGGAAATAAAGCATATCTACCATTGTGGTTATTAATTATGCAATCAAGTTGTTATGATTTTGGTGTTTAACGCCAATTTCAACAATATTTCAGTTATATCGTAGCGTTTTACAATCAACATTTGTCAAATGTGTTTAGATTTAATAAATAAATGTGACATCATTATTTGTTATATAACTTAATGTATGTAATATTTGCGACGCCAAACTGTTCGACCTGCTGTAATCATTATCATACACTTCGGGCGTTAAAATAATGCAGTATTCGCTTGTTGAAATTACCATTACAATAACACGTCAACATAGATAATGGGGGCCTCGTATATATGAAGAACTGAACAGGAAATGCAAATCCTTTTTGACGTACCTGATATTGCACTAGTCTTGTAGTTAAAGTTCATGTCGTCCAATCATTTATTTTTATTTCCTATCGATTTCAGTGTTCAATCGTGTTGTTTTGTCCATCGGTATTCTGTGTTTTTGAACTGCTTCCAATAAGTTTGGGTTCCTAAAACTAGCTTAACCCCACCACTTAATATTGTGACTATGTCAATACAATAAGTCCTATGCCAAGCGAGGAAAGTGAGTGGGCATGTATTTGTGTGTTAGGGATATTGGATTTGACTCTTCCTTCCATTTTCCTTTTTGATAAGGGTAATAACAAAATTACCGAACTCCGAACAATCTTACAAGGGAAAGTCAACACTCATAAGTATATAAACAGAAAAATCAGTCAACAACCGGAAAACTGAAAACCATAATGACCCTGACTTGGTACAGGCATTTCTAAAGAAATGATGGGTTGAATCAGATTTTTAAAGCACCAAACCTCCCGCTTTCATTACGGCTGTCACTATGACAGTATTTATAACAATACTGGAACAAAATAGGTAAAATAGTTGTCAAAGCAGTACCAAATTCAGTGAAGTAAATGTCAAAAACACTTTTACGTCACACATTGATAAAAAAATATTTTTGATATTTTTGTTGACTTCCTTATCTTTATACATGTTCACTATATGAAAGTACATCGCTTAGAACTGTTCCGACAGTGTTGTGATTTTTTATTTTAATTTAATTTCATCTATAAGTGTGTGAAACAGGCCAATTGGTTAACATGAAATGATGGATGAATGATTATTGAAGTATTAAGTGTTATGAGTTGTGGAAGTTTAACGTCACTTCCAACAATATACCAGTTATATCGGGGAGGTCAATTGTATTGCAGGGGGAATCGGGCATGCGATAAAAATAATCGAAAGAACGGGTTTTTAACTCAACTTAAAGGCCCCGATCGTGTATTTTCTTAATTCTTGGTTTATTGTTTCTTGACAAATTGTCTTTTCTGCTTCTTTCTACATTCGAATCTTTTGACATTATCGTTGATTTTTTTTATGCGCCACCATATTCTTGTTTTCTAAGTCAATAACAACTGTATCTCTGTACAGTAGAATTGCAAACAAAGCGCTTCGTGAATATGGATGATATATTGTAGTGACGACTAAACGATATTCGGGGGACGTTTCCACGAGATAAACGTAGAAGAAGTTGACGTTATCTTCAAGGCGGCCTATTTGTTGTTAATTTATGTTTTCCATACATATTCCTTAATAAAAATATTTAGGTAAAAACAGCAACGAATTTGCAATTAAGTTGCAAATGTAAACAATAAAACAAAATAATTATAGTAATACATGATACACTAGAGACAATAAATGTCCATTTATCAGATAAAATCACAATAGCTTGATATTATTGTTCATTTAATTACATTTGTATTTTATAAATAACTGACATGAAAGTCTATCTTTGTATGATGGAATATGCGGTTAATAAGGATGGACGTATTTAGAAAAGCTGAAAATGAATAGGAAACCACCACTAAATGATATATATATATAGATCTATATATATAAAAAAGAAATTATTAAATTATAAAGTCTCTTAGATTATTTTACAAATAAAAACTCTTATTCCATATTCCATACGTTTCTGCTGTTTACACAGCTTTCCTCAGTGGAAATGTATTTAACCCTTAATTGTCCAAAGAGCCTATTTTTAGGCTTTTCAAAACACCCCTCGAGTGCCAACGACCTATTTGTAGGCTTTGCGTAAAACGTCATTCATCGATGACGTCACAGTAAACATGACGTCACAAGTTCAATGATAGTGCCGTTCTATAATATATATTTTTTTTATTTTTTTTTATTCAGAACCTACCACTTTACAACGGTGGCGAGCATCAACGTACCAATGTTTGCGTCTAATAATCATAAATTATACAACTATATTAAAATGAGTATAAATCATACACGAACATTGAATATAACACATTTGAAATCATCAAAGAATAAAAAAAACATCATTGTCATTGTCATAAAAGTCACAATATATCATCACAGAAACAGAAACAATTGTGTCATTCTTCATTAAAACAAAATTATATACATTGTATATTTTTAATTGCACTTAATTATAAGTAAAATATAAGAATGACATATAAAATAAAAGAAACACAATATTAAGCGAGTTCCTGATCATCGACACATGACTCAATTACAATAGTTCGCTCTTTCATCATTTTACATAATTATTCTTTTTACTGAACTGCTCGATCAAGAAACCAAGCTCACTGTTAAAGCTAAAACTAAGACAAAAGTCACCGCAGATTTTGAAAGGACGGTAGCTCTGAAAACGCAAGATCCGGATAAAACGATTTTATTACTGTTTCTATTTCTTCGAATAGTTCTTGTCTGATAATGATTGGTATATGCACTGCGCTTCAAATCAACTGAATGGCGTAACAAATCATTTAAAGATAGGTGTAAAGTAATCAAACATCTCTTCAATTCATTTACGGAGAAGTGCATTATTTCCAGTATTATAGTTAGATAGACATGTCACCCCACTCGGATACAATATCCTGATTCCGAGCCAACCAGTCTTTGCTAGATTTCTCCTTAATGCTACGTGCTTAGTGGAGAAGCATCAAATACCAATTTTATAGTCTTTGGTTTGACCCGATCGGGAATAGAACGCACGACCTACCGCATTCGACATTTTAATAACGATTATATGTATATATATATATATATATATATATATATATATATATATAGGGTACTGTAGGGTACCCTCTGAAATGGCCCCAACTTTCCGTTCAGGATTAGGAGTTATAAACTTGTGTTTAATTTAAAGGTCTAGGCAGGGCCGCCAAGAGAATTTTTGGGCTCCAGGGAAAAAGGAAACTTGGCCCCCCTCCTCCAATTCTCCAAATAATGATACTCAAACTAAGTCCACCACGGTGTGTCATTAGGAAGGAATCAGTACAGCAAAAATGAATAGATGAATTGTGATTTAGAAAACAGCTTTCTACTTGTTTATTTGTCTGGACCATTAATTATAATGATCTGGTACATTTATTAATAGATGTATTTTTATAAACTAAAAACAATAGTCAAATTATTTTATCGACAACCAAATATAGAACATATCTTCACTAATTTAATGCCCTAGGCAGCTGAATAAGTACACGTTTTAGTCTAAGTCTACAACATTTTTATTTGAAAAAGCATAGGGTAAAAACAATTTCAGCAGCAAATGTTACTCAGATAGGATTCCGAGGCTTTGAAAAAAATTACCAACAGGAACCCTCGTGTCTCGTTTTACCCACTTGCCTTCATAAGAATATTAATCAGTTTAAAGTTAAACTGAAGTCAATATACCAAAATATAGTAGAAACTACTTTTGATACCAACAACTATTGTAGGCCTACTTTGGCCAGTTGACTTGTGCGTGTCTGAGATGTCATCCCTTTTTTTTATATCTCTCTCAGTCTCTCTCTCGACATCTTTTGTATCGACCCGCTCAGCATACCTCGATTATAATTTGTTTAATTTGTATGTTGCAATGTTTGACAATGACAATGTGGTGACTGACGAAGTGAAATTAATAAATAGATGAAAAATAAAGGGCCATCTGAACGGAATCAATTGAGTTTAACGAAAGTCTGATCATGTCTACTCACCATTATTGAGCCCCTCCCCCTGCAATCCTCGATCTGCTACTCTCAGAGGTAATTCTTAGGGACTTAGCCTGGGACCCCATTTCTATGTATTTGTCTATAGCAAATCACTTAGGCCTACATATTTCAGAGCCCTTATATAAAATTTAGTGGGGCCCCTCCACCTGCAACCCTCGATCCACCAGTGTCAATGGTTGTTCTTAGGGGAGCCTAAGCTGTCGGGCTTGGCTCTCATTTGAGTCATTTAATATACATTTACAAATTGAAAATCACTAAATATATGTACATGGCCCCCTGGCCACTGTTCCGGCTGACCCCCACCCTCTCAGTGGGCCTGGGTCTAGGGTATGTACTTACATATGGTGATATTGCCAATGTGTAAACCTACTTAAAAAGGTCCTCCCGACATAAGCAAAGTTTTCAGGCTACCCCAGCGAGTTAATCAAGGCAACAGAAATAGACTTGTGCGTTTTGGAAAGGGGAAACAGCGAAACTGTATTCTCTGTACTACACCAAACATACGCTCTAGAGCAATCACTATATGCTCGAGATGTAATAAAGTGGTTCATGCCATATGCTTGCATTGTATCGGCATTGAACTTTAAGAAACATATTAAACATATTGACAATTCATAGCTTTTGTCAATATATATTTTTAGATGGATAGATTAACGTGTTGAAAGAACAAAACTTAACGGGTGAAAAAAAACACAGATCACAGGCAATAATTAAATTGTTATATATCTTTGTTGAACTTTCTCAAATATAAGGTTTAAATCCAACAATCATTACTCGGAGCTGGACTAGAGAGATACTCATGTCATTTATGTCGATTCTTTCAACTTTACATGTGAATATTTACCATGCTTCCTCCATATTATTTGTTATTTAATGTTGATATATATAACAGAGAATTATGGTATTAAACGTCACTTTCAACAATATTTAAATTATATCGTGGTGGTCAGTTTTTTTTTGGTGGTGGAAACCGGAGTACCCGGGGAAAACCATCAACCTACCGGAAGTCACCGAAAAACTTTATCACATAATGTTGTATCGAGTACACCTCGCCTGAGTGGGATTCGAACTCCCAGCGTTAGTAGTGATAGGCAGTACACCTCGCCTGAGTGGGATTCGAACTCCCAGCGTTAGTAGTGATAGGCAGTACACCTCACCTGAGTGGGATTCGAACTCACAGCGTTAGTAGTGATAGGCAGTGATTGCATAGCTAGTTATAAAAAACATATCCACCTAACATAAGATCACAACCACGACATTGTTTTTTTAGGGCAAAAGCGTATGTCAAATTTTACATATATTTCATTATTTAAAGTGTGATAAACGCGCATGCAATTTTACATGATTAGATTCAATAAAGTGTGGGGAAAAAAACAAATGTACAATTTTACATTAGACATATTTTTTTTTTTAAATACATCAGTAATTTTCTATTTTACCCATTAAGGTCTGAAAAAAGATTGTGCAATTTTACATTGTAAATTTACAACCCACAAAGTCTAAACACGTGTGTGTAATTTTACATTGTAAATTTACAACCCACAAAGTCTAAACACGTGTGTGTAATTTTACATTACAATTTACACCCCACAAAGTCAAAAAACGTGTGTGCAATTTTACATTAGGTCATGTAATGTTTTTTTAAATACGGCAGTAATTTTCTGTTTTACATTTTAAGGTCTAATTTTTTTGTTCACATTACACCCCACAAAGTCTAAAAAAAAACTGTGTGCAATTTTAGGTCATGTATTGTGACGTTTTACACTGGTAACGTCATAACTTCACGGTAAACAAATTTAACTAAAAATCCCTTGGCACTGATCAGTGAAAAGGGCTTGGCATCCAAAGGGTTAAGAATTGAATGCATTCTTTTGAAGTTTCATTGGGGTATGAAAGCGTTGACCGAAGTACAGCGCTTCATGTTGAAAATGTAGTTCGATCAACGCTTTCATACCCCAATGAAACTTCAAAAGAATGCATTCAATTCTTATAATTATATTTAACCCTTTCAGTGCCAGAGCGACATTTTTGTCGTTTGAGGGTTGACTGCCAAATCGACATATTTGTCGTTTGGGGGTTGACTGCCAGACGACATATTTGTCGTTTAATTGATTATTTTAGCTATTCACGGTTTTCGGCACAATCAATAAAATCATACCTTTGTATACATTTTTAATAACTGTGTTGTTGTTTTTTCTACAATGTATGACGTCTTACGTCTTAGATATAATGACGTCACTTTAAAAGAGATCAAAGAAAATGAACGAAAGTTCGGGTGAACTTTCTGACGTTTCAGACCAGTTATCGGACATTACTGAAATAATATCAGATGTCGGGACGGACGAATCTGATGTTGACACTGAAGAAGACATACAGCCTGCTCCTGGAAGGAATGCCAATCCATGGTTTTTTATATAGACAGATAAACTTTCCAGCTGAACGTGGAAGGTTTCGTGGCCGGAAAGCACTGGACCTACGGGATTTGAACCAAACTATACGCCCGTAGAATATTTTGAAAAATTTCTATCAACCAAAGATGAAGACATGATAGGTCGTTTGGTTACATGTATTAAAGCATAGTCATTGCCACTAAATTTTGTTGTTCACGTAGATGTTCTGTCTCCTGGTACTATAATGCAATTTCATCTCTTTAATATTACAAGAAAATCTTATAATTCATATAAAATATTGGCTTAGAATATAAATTATATATATTGTATGTATTTTGAAAATTCCAGGAGGGTCCGGACCCCCCCCCCCCTCTCCCTTACACGCCGCTATTTAATGGGTTTAGTTATTTAACCTACGTATGTGAAATGATCAAACATTTTTATAAAGGCGTATTGCGCGTTTGACACACTGCGGAGCCTTCACCTTGTGCATTTATGTCACTGTTCCATTTTACAAATCAACAGGTATGCAAACCAGTGTCAGAACAGAGAGCACCGATCAACACATGCAAGATCGACACAGTGGAAACCCGTGCAACGTTTGAAATTAATCACGTGATCATGGGGCATTGCTTTCAGGCGGCACAAAATGGGAGAATTGATTCAGATGTTTCATTTTGAAGCATTATATGTTTATGAGTAGCAAATGATTTAATTGAATTAATTGATAAAGATTTGTCGAAATTATTTGTTTGCGATGCGCACAACGTGATTTAGATTATTTCTTCATGAGCTGAACAACAGTTGCGATCAATCCTTAAAATGATCTCATTTCGAAATCCCTGAATCCGTCCAAGGTCCACAGTTCATAAAAATATTAAAATTTCACAATTGCATTGATTTCTTTCAAAAGTTTTTAGACGAAAACATACAGACGAGGAACAAATATAAAGTTCACGACAGAGAGATTTCATCTCATCTTTTTATTATTTTAAATGTATGGTCTATACATATTTTGCATATTTTTATGCTACAACGATGTAGCTATACACATGTAGATATTATTTTAAAGGATTATTTACCGTACCGTACTGTTCAATCATTTTAACCGATGTCCTTCATTTTAACTTTTCCTAGATATGAAGCAGTTATGGATTTAGTTGCACCGCATTTTGGAAAATATCACCATGTCACAATGGATAATTGGTTTACGTCCCCAAAGCTTTCACAAGATTTGAGGAATGGGGGGAGACGTTACGCGCGCTATTGGTGATACTTTGACTAAATAGAACATGAAATAAGTATTTAAACGAATGTAGATTTTTTTTAGATTGATAGATTTTGATTTCCGATACATGCTTGTATAGGGAATTATACGAATAATTGCTTTATTATATTAGATTAGGTTTAATTTTGCTTTTGAAAACGAATTTATTGGAAGAAAACGTCGCTAACGCACAATTTTCTCATGTAACACGTTACAAAATATCCGTATGTCTTTTACATTTTTCTCAGTAAAAACCTAAAAATACGTTTTTCGGACCATTTTTTTGTAGGCCCGCAAGCAGAGTCAGCGTACTCTATGACCTCATTAACGATTTCTGATTAAAGGAATGCTTGAAGGAAACACATCGGTGAGTTCCTGGAAAGAAAAGAATGTAACGCTGAAGGAAAAACATCTGCATGCCAAAAAAAACAAGCTTTATTTCAGCTATGATTTTTTTAAAGAAAGTTTAAAAAATATTCCTAAAGGAGTAAGGTCAACAAAAATGTCCAGTTGCAACTTGACGTAAAAAAAAACACGAAGTATAAAACTTTACACATTCGAAACTATATTTGTCGCTCATAATTTTCGTGCTAAATCCAAATAGCAAAAATGTGCATTTTCAGTGGAAGAGAATGAAATTAACAAACTTGATTTCGGATAAAAATTACGATTTCTACGTAAAATTGTAGAAGTTCAACCAATTTATCCAGTAAACGTTTTATCTTATCGACGACAAAATAACGTCGCGCCACATACAATCTTGCTATATTTTTCAAAGTTTGCTATTTTAAAAATGAAAACAAATAAACAACAACACGATATTACGATAATTTTTTAAGAATACAACGTATACAATCAATCAATAAACAAACAGAATATGATAATCTCATTTTAGAGCAACATATACTTTCAAAGAAAAATTGATAAAGTACAGTCACATAACAGAAACAATAAATAAATACAAAAAGGGAATACAAACGAAATAAAACAACAAAACAAATAAGCAAACAAACAAACATTGAAACAAACATCGTAAAGGAAAACACCAATTACATATATATATAGACAAGCATGCGAAAATAAAATAAAAATCAATAAAAACAAAAAGTGAAATTCCGAAATGAAGAACAATACATCAAAACACACCCAACCCACCTCCACCCTAACCAAATCATCCATCATCCATTTACCAGTAGCACACCATAACCAACACCACTACATAGACATCATCCCCGAGGGAAGGAGGCGGTAATGTGCTGTGTGTGCAGACAGGAACAACACTTTTAGGAAAAGTAGAATAAGTACTTGGTGTTCTACCTGTGTCGTTGGCCTATGCGTTGGTGATTGTTCCCACAAATTGCATGCAAGACAGGCAGAATGAGTTACATTTAAAATCCACCTGTTATGTAAATCTATTGTCAAAACTCTCCATTATTTTTAAGGAATGGAGAGTTATTGTTCTCTTTGTTCTTTAGATACTATACACAGGCTTTTTTGTGTTACAAGATTAATAATTAATAAAATTAATAAAGTACAATGGGTGGATTTTAAGTTGGAGAATGTTCTCGTATCTCTCCATTCCTTAAAAACAATGGGCCTCGGCTCCATTATTTTTAAGGAATGGAGAGTTACTCGGACATTCTCCTATACGTATTACCGGCAACGTTCAACTGTACCCTACGGATGTTTGTGACATTTAAATACACAATGTGCTAAAAATATGTTTTATCAATTTAAATTATGTACAAGCAACTGACTCAATCATTAGCATTACGATTTTTTTTATAAAGTAATTTATTAAAAACTTTTAAAATTTCAAATGAAGTTTTCGTCAACTATAACTTTGTGCTTTAACGGATCGAGCAACCTTTTATTGCATAACTCAAAGTCCATTTCATCTCAAACTAGCTGCTTATGTACATGTACAGTCCATGGACATAAGTATTCGTCACCCTCGATTTTAAGCTATATATTTCATATAAAACCACATTTTTCAAAAAAATTATTGTGAAGTCATTTATTTCTAAACGGATTTTGATCATTTTTGCACCAGAAGAAGCAGAAATATTTAAAGATTATTTGTTTATTTTAGCATGATTTTCCGTTAGATTGCCTTTATTTTCTTATGATTTAAAGACATTTTTTCTTCTGACGTCAAATTTGCTATATATTTTAGCAAAAATAAAATCGGAAAAATCAACATTTGTGTTTAATTCACTAGAAAACAAAAAAACATGCAGACAAAAATTACTATCAGATAAACAAATAAAATTCAAAGAATTCTGCGTGTCTTGAAATAAAGTTCATAAAAATCTGCCCAGAGATAGCTTTAAAATAATTTTTTTGAAAAAAAATGTGGTTTTATATGAAATATATAGTAAAAAATCGAAGTTGACGAATACTTATGTCCATGGACTGTACTAACACTAATACTTCCTCTACATTCTATAGTAATCGTAGATCGTATAAGTATAGCGCAAATATTATTCAGGTAAGTATATGCACTTGATGGAAACCGAAAATCGAAGAGTATGAATTGCGCGACGTCAGAACGATTTAATTTATTTGGCGCCGAGACGTCGTATGACGTGGTATAATTCGGCAACGTTGCAAACGTTATAATTTTGAATCTGGCACTGAATATAGTTGAATTTTTCGTTGTAAATTTTATTTGTGTTAGATTATTTGCTGTTGGAAATTACTACGCCATTGATTGTTTACATCTGACGTCGTCATGGAGGCACGTGCAAGTTCGGATTTGAGTTTCATTGGGATGTGAAACATCTCTTTTATAATCATGTGACCACTTCATAACCAATCATATTGTAACATTTCAATGAAAAACGGAAGTAATGTAATTATTACAGAATACAAACAATACATACACACATAGCAACGTGACGTTATAATATAGCAATGACTTTCATGACGTTTAATTCCCGCAAAAAAGTTAATGCCGTTCCATCTTTGTATTCAGTCCTGCTTTAACTGACATTCTTAATGTCTCATTAGGAGCTATAATTATAGGTAGTATCACAACAAGCGTTTCCAGGGGAACATGGATTCTGAGTGATCGCTTAGTTATATTTTTCGGCGCAAAAACAAAATCCGGTTTTTGCTTGTCGTAATTGTGACAGGCACTTTCAAGAAAGCGTAGCTGATGAAGGTTGTTCCATCAACGTGTCGTGCGCATTAATTATGTTTTTATGTATTTATCAGAATATTTGTCAATGCAAATACAGGTAGACATAAACATGAACGCATAAAAAGCATGCGTATATGATATATGCCTTGATTTAAGAATTGAATGCATTCTTCTGAAGTTTCATTGGGGTATGAAAGCGTTGACCGAAGCACATTTTCAATGAAGCGCTACCTGTTGAATATACCCCAATGAAACGTCATAAAAATGCATTCAATTCTTATAGTTATATTTAAATCACACCAAAATTTAATATATTTGAATTTTTCGTTGTGCATTTTATTTGTGTTAGATTATTGGCTGTTGGAAATTACTACGCCATTGATTGTTTACATCTGACGTCGTCATGGAGGCACGTGCAAGTTCGTATTTGAGCTTCATTGGGATGTGAAACATCTCTTTTATAATCATGTGACCACTTCATAGCCAATCATATTGTAACATTTCAATGAAAAACGGAAGTAATGTATTTATTTTGCATTAAAATATATATATTTTTTTCTCAATGTAGGCTGCATGGAAATTGATTTCCAAATTCAAATTGTATTTGTAAGGTAAATTTTCGAGAATTGATGCATTCATCTTTAAAATATTTAAATATACCACACCATCGTAACTGTGTGCTAAATGCACTCTCAATTCGTTTTTCATTTATGTTTCAAGCGTAGAAGAAGAGTTTGAAGATACCAAAGGGGCAATCAGAAACCGTGTATCGAAGAAGAACAGACAACACAATGGCCAAAAGAAAAAAGTACAAAAGGACAAAGAACGATCGACAAAACATACATATAAAACTAAAGATCGAGTAGTCCTCACTAAAAACCGGGGGTGAATTCAGGTGATCCAGAAGGGTAAGCAGTTCCTGCTCTGCTAGTGGCACCCGTCGTGTTAATCTAGTTACAAACCCAGTAATAAGTCGTGAATGAGGAAAGGACTGGGAAGTGTTTACGACAAGCGGAACATATCCGTGGTCATTTGTGAAACAGATATTCCATAACGGTCAACCAAGTCATGGTCGCGACCGTAACATTTTCAAAGTGATGACTTCAACTTTACCAAAAGGAACCCTTGGTTCAGTAGCTTCCTTGTTAGCAGCAACCCTCTATCAAGGAAATCCTGATAGGAACCACAAGCTCTGGAATATCGTATCATCTGAGAGATGTATACTCCATATCCAGGTGCTGCTGGAATGTTGCTACATATAAATGGAAAGTTCACAATGGGAAAATTGAAATCATCTCTTTTGTCGTAAACTTTCGTTCTTAACCGACTCTCACTGTCGATTTCGATGTGTAGGTCAAGGCATGAAGCAGACCTATCTGTATCTGTGGTATCCTTTATTTCAAGCTCAATGGGATAGATGCGATCAACAAAATCACTAAATCTAGAATTATGTAGTGATATGAAAAGTTTGAAGATACCAAAGGCGTAATCAAGAGCCGTAAATCAAATATGGACAGCCAATACAATGACCAACAGAACAAAAGGTAAAAAGGACAAACAACGATCTACAAAGTATTATACAGAAAGCTAAACATCGAGCAACACGAACCATTCTAAATCCAGGGGTGAACTCATGCGCTCCGGAAGAGTTAGCCATCCATGCGCCACGTGTGAACTCGTCTTAATTGTCAATGCATTGTGTATGTATTGGTTTTCCGAGTTGAGCAAACAATATAAACGAGTAAAAAAAAAGTACTGGTTAGCACGATATCAACACAATTATTTTAAAGCAAGCAAATAAAAGAATCAGGACATGTTTGTGGTTGTTAACTAATGCAACGGAAATCACAGTTATTCTTATTAGTACAATATCAATAAGCCCATCATCACATTTCCTTGGCTCAAACGAAATATAAAGATGTATGGTTACATTTCTAACTGTAGGTTGTGGGTTGTTTTCGTGAAAAATCAGTACTGCATTGGATAACCTGAAATCAAGATCTTTCTCTCAGGTATCCTCCATCAAAACCTTTGATTTTTCAACTCTATATACCACCCTACCGCATGACAAATTAAAAACCCGCTTAAAAGAAACAATTCATAAAGCTTTTAGTCATAGAAACTATGGCTCAAAATTTGTTGTGTTAGGCTACAATTCCACATATTTTTCAAACAAAATTCATAAAGGTAAAACATGCTACTCCGAGGAACAAGTGATCAGTATGCTGGAGTTCCTCATCGATAACATATTTGTCTCCTTTGGAGGGACACTGTTTCAGCAGGTCGTCGGCATACCAATGGGTACGAATTGTGCCCCTCTTCTAGCCGATTTATTTTTATACTCATATGAGTCGGAGTTTCTTCAAAAGCTTGTTAAAGATAAGAAGATTCATGAGGCTAGAGCCTTTAATTTCACATACAGGTATATTGATGACGTTTTATCTATCAATAATTCTAGATTTGCAGAATTTCTTCCATTGATATATCCTCCAGAGCTGGAAGTTAAAGAGACCACCGATACAGCTTCGTCCGCATCATTTTTGGGCTTATACCTCGAATTTGACGACAGTGGTCAACTCAGTACTAAAATTTATGATAAGCGGGACGACTTCAATTTTAAAATCATAAATTTTCCAAATATGTGCAGCAATATACCAGCTTCTCCTGCATATGGTGTTTACATCTCGCAATTGATTCGCTATGCAAGGACAGTAGCAATTATTCTGATTTCCTGAAACGTCATCTTCATCTGAGAAACAGGCTACTGGACCAGGGCTATAAAAAGATTCGCCTTATTCGATCTCTTAAAAAGTTTATATTCCGATACCAATATCTTGTCGAAATATATTCCGTCTCTGCAGAAAAAATTATAAGCGATGCATTTTCATATAGTGAAAATGTATAAAGATAAAGAGTCAAATATGTCAAGAATTTTTTTTGTCATTGTGTGACGTAAAAATATTTTTGACATTTACGTCACCGAATATGGTACTGCTTTGACAACTATTTTACCTATTTTGTTCCTGTATTTAAATACTGTTACAGTGACAGCCGGAACCTTTGAACCGTAATGAGAGCGGGAGGTTTGGCGCCTTAAAATCTGATTCAACCCACCATTTCTTTAGAAATGCCTGTACCAAGTCAGGGTCATTACGGTTTTCACAGTTTTCCGGTTGTTGACTGATTTTGTCTGTTTATATAATTATGAGTTTTGACTTTCCCTTTGTAAGATTGTTCGGAGTTCGGTAATTGTGTTATTACCTTTATCACAAATACAACACAACAATTTGCCACACTCCTATCACTATTCGAAAGGCCAAGATATAATAATAATAAACAATATCAGAGTTAAGTAAACAAACAAGAGATTAATAACCTTTTGGGTTAATGTTCATTTCAATACGAAGCACAAACATGGCATTTAAAGACACGACAGGGAGTCTTCTAAAGAACCACTTTGTCATTACAGTGTCTTCTTTCAACGAGTTGGACACAAATAGATGTCAATGATGTATTACTTTAAGGTGGAGAGTAAGATAACATGACACGCAATGAAAGACTGGTATTTAGTCAGGCAAAAAACACTTCAATTATCCTAACTTTTTCTTATACTTTTTTTGTTATACACGTCTAACTTGAGTGCTGAAATAACCGCTTTAATGTAAGAACAATGAATGATTCTTTTAATTGTTGGTACATTTAGGTCCATTAAACAATATTTTTAATACCTATATTTGTACTACGGTCATTGTTAAAATATGATTGGAAACTTATTCGTAAAGATAAATTATTTTATTGTCTTTTATGTTACATCAAATTCTAAAATGGTGTGGTACATTTCTGCCTAGTAAATAAATAAAACTACATTCGATTAAGATTGCTATATACAACAAGCCATTCACGGAATATTTTCTTTCAAATTCTTTTTTTTTTCTTTCTTTCATTATTTAATAATTTAATTAAACACAATATGATATCGTGTCTTTTTCTCAAGATACACTGGAGTGGACAGGAATATGTTCTCTTACTTTAGAAATTGTTTTACAGACAAATATTGCCACCCAGGAATAAGTCTTATCATTAGTTGTATATTTAGAACAGTTCTCCATGCTTTTTACTTTCATCGTCATGGGAGATTATATTTTGAGGTGTTACCTTTTGACCACCAAGTCTGCTCTTCATCATTTCTCAATATCTGTAAATAAATACATGTGGCATGTTGCATCAGAACTGCTGCAAACGTATATATTTAATTTATTATACACACCGCGTTTATGGAATAAATTGAGCAGGTACGGTAAAATTCAAAAGATTGGACAATTTTTTATTTATCCACCTGTGAACGTAAATCGGTCAGTTAAAACATTTCTTTATTATTCTCATTCAAATTGGTATTTATATCAAAGATAAATGCCATGCTTACTTGGGCACTTAAGCCAAATAAAATGCCAAAACATTGTTTAATTCGATTAAGAAATGTCGGCTCACTGACCTTTTTTGTTTGCATAAGTTTTGTAATGGCGCCCAAGTCACGCTACCTAAAATCGGTCAACCATAAAATAGTCATGTGGAACACCAATAGGCCAATGAGATTGCATTTTACAATATTTCTTAATTTGCTTTTTCCATATTTCCCCATTTTTTCATTAGATTGTGTTTGCTGTCACTTGTTTTCAGCAGAGAATTTCCCTGTTTTCATGTACAATTTAATCCATTTCCATGTACAGAATATTTATATTAAATCATATCTATTCCACACAATTTCGCGCTAGAAATCTGAAAATTGTCTAAGGAATTACTTAATTTCAAAACGAAAACAATGCAACTGCCGTTGCCTAACAAAGCTGTAAATATAGGTCAGGATGCGCAATGGAATGTAAACAAACACATGATATGCAAATTATCCACTACGGACTGTGTGTTTCTGGAAATATTTGACTTTGATTATTAAATCAAAATGGTAGTAGTAAATCGGTACCATTTTGGCACCAAGACCTATAGATATCTTTTCTTATCTGTTTAAATCTCATTATTGTCTTGATCAACGTGAAAGTAAATCGATTATCTATTTCTGGACGCAGTTTGCAGGATAAATGACGTCATCGACATCTGAACTCACGTGACAGCGCATTCCAAAGTGGTGACCGATACAGGTGTTGACCGATTTTAACGGACAAGAGGATAATTTTCAAAGGTATTTTCCTCAATCATAATTGATCACCTGGTTTGTAACAAGAGTAACGCTACTGTTCCCACTAGTGGAGCACCTGAGTTCACCCCATGTTTTAGTGGTGTTCGTGCTGCTCAATCATTAGTTTTTTGTGTAGTGTTTTGTGTATCATTGTGGTCCTTTGTTCTTTTTCATGTTGTCCTTCTTCGAATACCCCATTTGTTTCGTCAGACTTATTTTACATACATCTGAGGGAGGAGAACCTTGGATTTAATAATAAATGTATTACTTAAGAACTGTAATTTTCAATAACTTAAGTAGGTTAAGTTTCTGGTGCTTTCATACATATCACTTTCTGAAAACCAATAATTGCAAATTCTTTATATAAGCATATATATATATATATTTAGATTTTCGGTTCGTCTTTACGTCCAGTTGTTTTATTTATGCTATTGTTATTTGTTAACGTATGGAGGCATCCAACACAATGTTAAGTCGTTGTCTTTCTGTGTTCAATAATCTCATGTCTGAGGTAGGTGTTCGTCTGATGCTATTTGTGGAATTGTCGACCATCGCTGTTTGAAATTTCTCTTCATAATTATATACAGTTACAAGTGATAGTTCATTGTCCAATCACAGAACTTAAAATAAGTGATAAAGTTGAGAAATAATTCATGGAAGCCATAGTTTGTTAAATATTTTAACATGAGTAGCTTTATTTTCCCACTGAGCGACAGCTACTGACACTTTTCATTTTAAACCAATTTTATTTTTAGTAACTTAAAGAACAATGCTGACAACATCGTAAAAGTAAATCAGTAAATGGGTGACAATGCGTCACCAGTGTTCCTAGGTAATAATCTAAAGGAAGAAGACATATTACAAAAGTGGAATTCGATAGATGGTAATCTAAAGTATTTTTTCTGGAGAAAATGAATTTGTAGAGAAACAAAAACAACATTTTAATATTTGTTTATACCACAGTACATGAAATCACACAGGAATGATGTCCATAATTTTTCCGTTAATATTCATGTGCGACGTACAAAATATCAAGGCATTTCATCACGGCCTTTTGTAAACAACCAATAAAGGACGTCATATTAGTATAATAATTATTATTCTATTTTCATTTATATTTTGCAATATTAACCATTTTAATAAACATTGCTACGTGTGTATTATTTTACCTCTATATCATCCATATAACCATAGCATAAGGTAGCATAAGATATTGAACGTACAGAGCGGAACAATTTGCTGCACCGGTTTCCTCCACCAATAAAACTGACCGCCACGATATAACTGAAAAAATTGCTAAAAGTGGCGTTAAACACTATCAAACCAATCAATCAACTTCTTTTTCCGAGTACCGTGGAGGAGACTCCAAGGTAGGAATGTGAAACTTCCCACTGAAGTAGTGCTAAAGCTTAAATGACTTAGGTGCACACAAAAAATGCGTTCACATATTTTTGAAACAAGTTTATTATATTTCTGCGACATCGAGGATAGATATTATTTCCTTTTGAAAAAAATGTAATCATATTCATGATTCAACACCATAACCCTAATCCGGAACAGTTGTCTACTAGCATACACATTCTTGACAGTAAACTATATTAAAAATATATCAACAACTTTTTCATTAGAGTAACTGATCAATTTGTACAAAGGCATGTATTTCAATTATGGCGAAATTGATGTTCAGAGCTAACGAGTACAGGAACTTTTAGAATAAATTCTCGCAATAAATAACAACTAGCGAATAAACCCGACCGCTTCGAATTACAAACCAAACAAACCATAGGTGAACACATGACACTTGAAAATAAACATTAGAGAAAACCGGAAATCATGAATGGACAATCCAGAGACACTGGCAACATTGGACACAAGACACAGGACAAACAAAAACAAAGCTAAAAAGATGAGCAACACGGGCACCACCATATAGTCGTGGGTGAAACCAGGTGCTCGTGAACGGGAAGTAGTTCGAGAACGGAAAAGGAGTATTCCAATATAAATAAATTGTTTTATTGTTGTTAAATGCAATCTACTTTGGCTTTCTAAAAATTAAGAAAAACAAAACAAAAACAAATAAACAAAACACACTATCGTAATTGGACATGTAATACGTAGGAGAATATACTCCTACTTGTATATACCTTAACACGTACGGGGGTGTATTTTACATAACCTAGCAGCTGTTAATCGTAAATGGACATGTAATACGTAGGAGAATATACTCCTACTTGTATATACCTTAACACGTACGGGGGTGTATTTTACATAACCTAGCAGCTGTTAACACGTCAAAATATCCACAAAGATTATTAATAATAAATTATTGTCTGGCAGTAAAATAACAGCTTGAGCATGTCTTTATCCTTGTTTAAGAGTCACTGTTTTATATATCTCCTTCAAAAGCAAGCATGAATACAGTTGAGATTTTTATAAATATATAAAGATGGGGTATCTATTAGAAAAAAGGAATACAAGTAAAATATAAAATGAAAAGAAAGGAAATAAAAATGTCATACAACATCAAAAAGAACACAAGTGTGTTTGAAGATGATACATTTGTCTTGTTCTATGTATGTCACTTGTCCTGATATTCTCATTCAATACTACGAAGGTGTGATATATAAAAAAATTAGTTAAAAGGAAACAAGATTCTAAGTACAATGAAACCTGTTTAAACTGAACCTTGAATTGAACTGAATTCTGTATAAATCGAATATGCTTAAATTTTCAATGTAGGAAATCTTTGTTAATTTAACCTATATCAACAAATTAACCTGTATATTTCGGAAAAAAAATGGTATTAAGAAGGGTCAGGTAGTACCAGATTTCACTGTATCACAACGGATGACACTCGGAAATCCCGTAATGGTCGAATATTTCATTATTGCGATCAAAACAAAATGTGAGAGATAACAATAATTCATGTAGGTGGCACCATTTCGCAATAGTTGACAGTTGCATTAAAATTTATTAAAACACGTGTAATTTTAGATCCAAGCATTTTAGTCATTTGTCTCTTAAACAAAAACCTTTCAATTACGAAACATCCATTAAAACTCACCATGACAAATCAATTAAAAATGAAATTATTTAACATTTTAAAAAATGACATAAAATTTTATATTTTATATTCACCATTATAAATTTTCAAAGGGCACAATCTATCATCAAGTATAAAGCTTAGTAAATTAACTGTTTAATCGAAAATTTGCTTTAAGTAGATGAAGCTACTTTGTTTTCATCGCCATAAATCAGCTTTAACTTGAAATCGAATTAAGTTTGCTGTTCTATAAGCAATTTAATCACAAGTTGTAAATCCCCGGCGATATCATCAACGAATCTTTTATAGGCCGTAAATACTACATTTCATTACGCCTGTCATCTAAACAACTGAAATAACGGAAATAAGTATTTCAAATACTATTTATGAATGAAAATAAACAAATAAGTCCAATTTTATTCGTTGCAAAAATTATTGCATACACAAAAAATACTTAATCCGAATATCGATAAAAAAAATAATTCGCTTGAATGCTTATATTTTGATTTGAAAGGAGGTGACATCTATAATCAATACAATATCGATATAGCCTATATTACTCGTGATCGCTTCCTGTAAATAAGAATTTCTGTTTCCTATGTATTATTTCAGAATATTCAAAATATTTGTGTGGAAAAACACTGACACTTTCCTAGTGGTAAACTAATGGATTAAAGAAATCAATCCTTCATGTAAGTATCAGCTAATTAAATTGTTTTATTATTGACCATATAAAGTTTATATTTAAATTGTCTCACATAGAAACTTAGATTCATTTCGCTACGCCAATTTTTTCTCCAATTGCTCATTGAAGTAACATACGTATCAAAAGAGAATATGAAAAGGGCTGTCTGAAAACAGCTGACATGCTGCTCACTGGACGTTACGAGTATTCAATCCATTTTGAATATGCTACACTGCCGTTTCAAGATTGTAAGTGTGTCGCCACATTCGGTTTTCTGTGTAGTAATTTGTCGATTATTTTTCTTGTCCTTTTCTCCCCTTTCCTTTGGCCAATGTATTGTCTGTGTTTCTTCGAATTACGTCTTCTGATTTTATTTTTGGCGTCTTCAAACTTTTATTGTGATTCTACGTCGTTGATATAATGTTCAGAATAACGTATTGTAAAAGAAATGAATCGACTAATCCAATCATTATTAACTGAACGTGTCACTCTTGAATATGACAATTATCGTTTTGAAATACAGCCACTGCAATTGTAAAGCAACATATTGTAAACATGTTACAATAGTTTAAATATGAAAAGAAAGCTTAAACAGTGATGCTCAACAAGTCCACCAATATCAACAAAACGAACAATCACCTCTCTCCTCAACTCGCTGAACTAAGAAAAAACTACGACATATTATGTTGGAAATCCAGGTCTTGGTTTGGGACAGGCGTAAAAATGTAGCTGGATTAAATCAGTTAATGGGATCCCAAACCCTCCATTCTTCATAACTGGATCCTAAGCCCTCCATTCTTGATAACTGGATATCAAGCGCCAATACATATATGTATAAACAAACTATAAACAAGGTCCTGCTCAGATTCGCTTCCACTCAATTAGACCACATACTATCACCAAAATGAATGACAACATAAACATGGACAAAACAATAGAACTATCAATGAATGCTAGGAATTCGCCGACTACTAGCTAGAAAGGCAGAACATGTTGATCATTACTCACAAGCGAAACTAATAACTGATACTTCGAACACATTTAATATTAATCACTCATGAACATCAACAAAAAATAATGGTCTTCGTAGGAAACTAGAACAAATATGTCCACAACTTATTGAACATTAAATAGTAATATGATATGGAATGAAATATAAATACCTCTTTGGTATCTTCAAACTCCTCTTAATTGCTAGTTTATGCTTGCCTTTTCTAGCCTTTACATGTAGGAAACTATTCATATAGGTATACTATATTGTACTTTTGAGTTGTCGAAATTAAATTCTTAATAATGAAATGTCAGTAATATAACTGTATGGTATATTTATTGGTGTTTTTCCATAAGACTTATGCTGACACAATTAAAACGATGAGCAACACGACATTACCAAGACATCCATGGATGAATCCAGATGCGCGCCTCGTTACTAATAGTCAAGTCTGGTAATCGTGTTGTTGGTTATAGAGGAAAGAAAATAAAATGCGCAAAAGGTAAAATATCAATTGCCATTTGCAATACCACCGCGATGACGATTGTAGGATTTGTGTACCGATGACCTAGGGAACATATCATTTGTTTGAGTAGCTAAAGTGTCAGCAAGTGAGGTATGTCCAGAACATCACTTCTGAGCACAATTCCCCTAAAATGATGTACGAGTTGCAAAATGTAAACTTCATAAGCTGGTACTGCTGAAATATTGCAACTGATGAATGAGAAGTTGACCATTGGAAAAGGAAGTAAGCACGTTTGTCGCAGATTTTTGATCTTTGTTTTGTTTTTGCTTTTTAAAAAAAATCTTCCTCCGTTGTCGAGAATCTTGTCCTGGCAATTGACAATATCTGCTTATGTTATTGCATAAACTATAAATCATAGCAGATTGACAGACTGCAGTGGGAATCAAAATCACCACACAGGGATTAAGACCGAGACATCTTAAAGACTGACACTCAGCAGAAAAAACCCCACAAAAGATCAAACCATCCCAATACTTTGTAATTCATTAAAAGATGACCTGTCCAAGAATCTGTGTCGTATTGTGATATTGTCCTGGAAAACCTCACATTCATTCAGGATAATAAATAGCAGTTTTATTTCGTGCTATGTGTATTTGATATATTACTATCGTTATGTTACTCAATATATATATTGTTTTGACTCTGTTCAACCTCTAGTGATTCTACAAAATTATGCATCAAAAATCAATAAAGAACGTTATTGGTTTTTTTTTAGGTTTGTGGTATTTGTGTACATCTATAAGATTTGTAATTTTGTAAAATTGTAATTTATTTTTCGTGGACAGCATCGTTGTTCAACGATCCAACGCCTACGTTTAAAAACCGTTTCAGTCCAAAATTTGACTAATCCGTTTGCAATGTTTGCATTATTGTACAATGACAGGTTTCCATGTAGAAAACCCATATGAAATACTAGAATATAATTGCACATGGAATATAAATCATTTCATGTTAGAACCTCCTCGAGATTTCAATTCAGAATGCATATATTTTTATTCTAAAGTTAAAAACACTTCATATTGAATTTTCGCATAGGCTAATGTTGCAGTCTATTATTCAATTTAGTCATTAAATAAAGTTTCAGGTGAAATAAGCAACAAGTTTGTGATTTAAAATCATGTCAGAAGTTACTGTTACATGGCAATATCATTACGTCGTGTTCGTCATCCCATTACGTTTTGTACATTTTCTCATGTTATTACCGGTTATGTGATAAATGAGAATAATCGTTAGAGAAAACCGAGGGACTTTCAAAAATTGTTTGTCGAAGATGGGTTGTTGTTCTCACTACGTTCGTTTTATCTATTTGTTTTTCGTAAAACGTGTTGTTTGATGACTTGGGTTTGCTATAGTATTTCATAGCTATGATTCACTGACGTGGTGTCGTATATTCGAGTTGTGATAATGTACATCTCCTGTTGACTAGTTGATATAATATTATGTTTGTCTGTCGTCCATTAATTGTTTACATTTTGATCTTCTTAAGAACAACTGGTAAAATTGGACCACACGTGGAAGTGATACTGCTTGGCTGACCCGCTTTAAAATGGAACAGCAAATACCATTTTTTTTCTTTGGTTTCACTCGAACGAGGTCATATTCCACAACTTACCACACTGGAGTCGCGGATCATTTACTACGTGCCTTCGTATAACCTTGGATAGTTCATTTACATCCATATCCTCTCATAGTAGTTAACATTGTTATGAAATATATCAACAAAGCCTTAACCTATTAAAGATCTCTTGAAATCAATGCTTAAATGAGGGAAACTACATAACATGTCCTTCAAAGTCTGATTACTATAGTTTTAAGAGGCAACCTGATACATTTTCGAACTTGCCATATTGTATAGTACGGGTTTATTATATCTATATACATGCTTACATTGCTTTGTTAGATAAACCAGCTAGGGATAACATTGAGATGTAAATAGAACTTTAACATGAATACCATGTCACATGCTATCTGTTTAAAGGAAATATTTAATGATCAATATAAGTTTGCTATTAATTTGATTTTTACTTTGTCGTAAAATTAATCCTGTTGGAATTAAATCCAGAAACTACGCTTTTAAATGATTTTATGCCCGTATTTACTAAGACATGTAATTAATAAAAGAACACTAGAAATGCTGTCCCTGTTAACAGTCACCATACAAGTTTGAAGGTACCAAAGGGGTAATCAGAAGCTTTAAATTGAAGGACAGACAATACAATGGTAAAAAGAAAAAAGACAGAAGGACAAACAGTAATCTAGAAACACTACACAGAAAACATAGGATCGAGCAAGCGAACCTCACTAAAAATCGTATGCGTAATACATACAGATAGCATAAACAAATCAAACTCCTTACAAAATAAATGGGAGTACAAACGAACTGAATATCATTATTACATTGAAATTGAAGAGAATAACAAACAACACGGTATTAAAAACAAGGAGATATGAAATTGAAGAAATTGAACAACACAAACCCCACTAAGACCGGAAAGAATCTCCGCTTCACCGGAAGTGTAAGCTATTATTCTGGTGAAGTAACTAAATGGGCATGAACTATGTACGGAATCAGTCAAAAATATTATACAGAGGTAATGATTTTTAGCTTGGGATTTTGTTTTTGTATTAAATAGACTATTCTGTGGTTGGTTCGGGTGTACTTATTTGACGCATACATTTTACAAATAAACTTATTTGAACATGCCTGCAAGAACTGCTAACCCTTCCCAACATTTTACTGGATAGGTTAATTTGAATGTTCCGCTACTCCTACCCCCTTGTTTAACGT
The DNA here is from genome assembly GCA_963680875.1 of Bathymodiolus brooksi. Lineage (NCBI taxonomy): Eukaryota > Metazoa > Mollusca > Bivalvia > Mytilida > Modiolidae > Bathymodiolus > Bathymodiolus brooksi. The sequence continues at coordinate 21,498,672 of OY804579.1, forward strand.
GGTAAGTAAATTTCCAGAAACTTACAAGATTCATACTATTTCATTGAAGATGTATGTACTACGTAAATAATAATTGCTACAATATGTTAGACAATTACCAAATGTAGCATTTTAGTAAATATAAAAAAAGCACCAGATATGTCTAAAGTTAGACTAAAAATGTAGATATAGAATTTCATGCGGACTAGAATTTCTGGAAAACATTCATTGGGTACGCTTAAGGTCAAAATATTTCAAGTACAAATAATGTAAACTGATATTGACGTATCCTCGTCAAGAATCTAAAATTAAGTATAAAATATAAAGGTCTCTTCAAGCAGATTAAAATTTTACCATCTGAGAGTTTTAAATAAAAAAAAAACCAATCTGTCTAACCTAAATCCCTTGCGAATATATATCAGTATTTTTAAATTGCAGCTTTAACGTCAATGTCTAGTTAGAATCTTACTAAGAAAGAGTTCAACTATTTAACTTAGAAAAGCGCAATGCGTGGACACACTAGGGAATACGTAATAACGCTATGTTCTAACATTAGTGAACGTCCTAGCAAACAGAGAGAGAGAGACCAATGATGGGAAAGATTTAAAATACGTTAGTGTATGTCTGGCGAAATACTCTGTAAATAATTTGAACGGCGAATTGGTGGTGATTAACTTATTGTGTTCTCATAAAATTACAATTATATAGAACTTCATTTTGATATGTATTTCGAGAATGTGAAAAAAACATGGGTTCGTCTCGATTTTGGTGAGATCCGTGTTGCTCTCCTGTTTGGTTTTCTGTGTTCTATTTTTTCTTTTGTTTGTCTGCGTCATGTGTCTTGTGTGTCCATTGTTGCCAGTGTCTCTCGACTTTCCATTCTTGATTGCTCCTTCGGGTTTCAATGTCGTTTATTTATAATTGTACACCTTCGTTGATGTATTACGATTATTAGTGTATACTATTTCATATGTTAATTGTTCAACTATGCTTGATCCTTAACCACATCGTTGGCTTAATGACTAGCGTCTTCGGCTCGAGATCTTAGCTTCAAACCCCGTTCGTGCCACATTAAGAACAATAACAATGGTGTTTGTTGTTTCTCCACTAATTGTTCATCTATAATGAGTAAGAACAAAGATGTGTGTCCGAGTAGAGCTATTCATCTACCAACGGACTGTTGTTTCAGTCAGTTGGCACTATAAAGATTCAATTAAGCGTGTTGGACTAGTACAAAGTGGACCTCATCATCATTTCATTCATAGAATGTAACTTGTTCTCGCCATAATATAGCTGTACAATTGCTCACCCTTTTTTAATTTTTTTTATCAGAGTTCGTGTATGTCATCAAGTATATTAGTCGATGTTTTCTGATTTACCATGATCAAAGCAATTTCTGCATAACACTCGTTTCGCTATGTCTATATGATAAATGATGGAACTGTTTTCTTTTCTCATATGCTCAATAGTTTTCAAATTGGCCGTTTGTATTTGAGTTCTTCTCTATTCTACATCAAATACCGTAGGTAAACCCAAGTTAATATGCTCCTCGTGTAATTGTGGCGCCCATCGTGTTACTCAGGGTAATGATAACAATGCAGTAAATGGTGTATGCGAGGCTGAAAGGACAGGAAAAAATTACGTAAGTGGAAGTAAATCCTGAGTTATTTGTTTTACAGACTATAGGTATTCTATTTGTACTAATGCAAACTGATTACAAAAAATGCTTATTGTTTGAAGAAAGTCATTTGTCTTTTCATGCATTGAAAGCGTGTTTTATAACCATATCTCATTGGGACAGTTTTACAAATTGCTTTGTAATGTTGAAATAACATGCTACACCACAGATGATTAATATCATACAATTATATGTTCTGTTAACTACCAATGTTTTCTCTAGATACAAATCTCATCCTCCTCCATAGAATTAACCCCTACGCCTTACTATTAATCGAGGTGATGTGAGAAACAATAACGTATGTCTGTTCTGGTAAGCACTTCCTCGTTAATATCATGATTATAAGTCTTATCATTAACGACGGATTTTTTACATATATATATATATATATATATATATACGTCTGAAAATTAAACCAAACAGTGTTAGAATTAGATTTTAGAGCTGTCAAATTTTTGTTCTTCCCTCGACGGGATTTGAACCCACACCATTGTTACACTGCAGCACCATTCGCTTAGCCTTACGTCCAGCGCCCTAGACCACTCGACTACATCCACTCCCTAAAAAAAGGAGCTTCAATAGTCGTAGTGTTACCTTGTCTCGTAAGGCAAATCTAGGGATGGGCGTAATACATGTGTATAAGCGTGTGTAGATGGTACATATATACTTAATATTATAATTTGACAGCAATCTAACTCAGCAATTTTTAATATATTGGATAGGATAATGAAGAATTATTCACTATACAGTCACAGGAAATAAAGTATATTATACAAACGTCTAGAAGCAAGTGACAACCATACAATATATCTGTCCCACTGGATCTCAAAGTTACTTTAAAGGATACTAGGTTAATACTAAATATTATATACGTCTGAAAATTAAACCAAACAGTGTTAGAATTAGATTTTAGAGCTGTCAAATTTTGTTCTTCCCTCGACGGGATTTGAACCCACACCATTGTTACACTGCAGCACCATTCGCTTAGCCTTACGTCCAGCGCCCTAGACCACTAGACTACATCCACTATATATATATAAAAGAAATTAGTAAAAGAAAACAAGTCGGATCTTTCACAACATTCTTGTACTAACGTTTTCACTGCTGTTGCAGATCTTCAGGTACAATGTTTAACACTTATAAATATTGTACCTGAACATCTGCAACAGCAGTGAAAACGTTAGTACAAGAATGTTGTGAAAAATCCGTCTTGTTCTTTTTCTTACTAATTTCTTTTATATGTACCAGCATACGGATTTCATTTGACTTTTTGATATATATAATTAGTTTTTCCTTATAAAAAGCAATATGCAACATTTTTATAATAATGTGGTCTTGTCCAGGTAATATGCCAAATTATTACCCAGCTAATATGCCAAAATATTACAGTACCAAATATCACTACAGAAATTTACACGAAGTATAATAATACGTAAAAAAAAATTAGAATATGATACCTGACCAGAACGTTTTGCATCAAATCGAATAACGACAGCGCAACGGCGAAGGGGAGCAAATTCTTTGATTTAAATAATGAATTCACCAATTATATATGACGATAATAACAGCATGGTGAATGAATAAGATGGACTCCTTTAAGATTTAAATGCTTTTATTATAGAAAAGAATTCTCCGGATTGGTAAGCTCTCAGTGGGTGGTAAGAGGCCACATCAAAATGATCCGTAACGGGGCTACGTTATATCTTTATGCTAGGCATAAAGAATAGACTGAGCTATTAAATATTTATGTTAAATACGATTGTGTTAATATCTATCGGCTTATTAATGTCGAACGAATTGCCAACTTCCTAAAAGAATAATGGCAGTGCCTCGAAGATGGACAAAATGTATATATAGCAATATTCCAGCAGCACCTGCATATGGAGTATATATATCTCAGTTGATTGGATATTCCAGAGCTTGCGGTTCCTATCAGGATTTCCTTGATAGAGGGTTGCTGCTAAAAAGGAAGCTACTGATTCAAAGGTTCCTATTGGTTAAGAGGAAATCATCACATCGAAAGTTTTACGGTCGCCACCATGACTTGGTTGACCGTTAAGGAATAGCTGTGTCACAGATGACCACGGATATGTTCCATTTGTCGTAAGTACTTCCAGATCCTTTCCTCATTCATGATTTATCACCGGGTTTATAACTAGATTAACGCAACGGGTGCCACTAGTGGAGCAATAACTACCTATGCTTCCGGTGCACCCCGGTTTTTAATGGGGTTCGATTTAATCGATCTTTTGTTTGATGTGTATGTTTTGGATATAGTTTTTTTTTTGGTCATTTTTCTTTTGGCCATTGTGTTGTCTGTCCTTCGATTTACGGATTATGATTACCTCTTTGATATCTTCAAACTCTTCTTAAGCAAATAACAAGGGTAGAATTAAAATTAGCAATTTTGTGCAATACTTTGAGGGAGACCGCATTTTGTGCATGACGTCACGTTATTTGCTACTGTTCATTAACTAATGTCATGTTTCAGTTTCAATAATCACTTTCAGTGTCACTATGTCATCGTACGACAACGCTTCTTGTGGAGAGATGTTGACCGTACAATTGTCGGAAATATTGAAACTATGTCCTTGGTAATTATAATATGACCGTTACCTCGTTTGTTTGTTTGTTTGTTTGTTTGTTTGTCTGATGGTGTTTAATGCCACTTTCAACAATATTTCAGCTACATCGTGGCGGTCAGTTTTGTTGGCGGAGGAAACACGAGGACCCGGAGAAGGACACCGACCTGCCGCAAGTCACTAACAAACTTTATCACATAATGTATATAATAGGTGTAATATAGACATGTAAAACAAATTCGTTCGTGACAGGCTTTATGTAAATCATCTGCACATTTAAGGTGATATTTACTGATGTACTGGTTTGTTCCTGTCGTTGCATGAAACATCAATTGATAACGTAGAAACTAATATTTGATCTTTATCATGTTTATGTCGATTGCAGTATATATATTTCCGACAACCAGCAGGTTTCTGAATAACAAAATTACAATTTGAAGAATACAAAATGTTGTTTTCACAATTATAAGATCAAATTATTTTCTGCTTTCCTGGAAATTATATAATATTGTAAGCTTAATAATCATTTTCCAAGAAACTAATTAAAAATCTACAATTGTAACCTTTAAATAGACTTAGCTTTGTCCTAGATGATAATCTTTACATGCAAATAGCAAATAATTAAAAAAAATAAGACTGATTGGTAAATTGTATTAGTGTAGTATATAAAATAACATAAAGATATCAATCCACCTTTGTTACTGCCTATTTATATACCACAGTTGTACTTAAGTCCACCATCAGATTTAGTGGGCTTCGTGTTGCTCAATATTTAGGTTTATATATCATTGTTCATCCTTTTTCTTGTGTACACTATATTGTCTGTGCTTCTTCGATTTACGACTTCTGAATATCTCTTTGTTACCTTCAAACTAGTCTTAGAAACATTATATACAAAATATACTGGAAAATGCATGAAATGCACATCAACAATAATTATCCACAAAACAGATCTCTGTTCGTATTGATTGCATAGAAAGCACGAATCAGATTAAACAATTCCACCATTTTAGTTATTTTCATGAATAAAGCCGTTCCAATGTCACATGTTACATGCATTATGATGTATTGCTTGTAAGCATATCAACTTCATGAATGCAGTTGATGAAAGGTTTTCAGATACCAATGGGGTTATCAGAATTCCCTAATTTGGTTTCTGGAAACCCCGAAGAAATCAACACGAGGACAAAAATTAATGACAGGTGCACAATCTCGTGTCCTTATAAAAGAAAATATACAAACTTGTGTGGCTTCTCTTGATTATTCTATGTGAAATTGCAGATAACAATCTGTATTACATTGCAAATTCATGTTTGGCTCTGGAAAACCCATAGAACTCAGTGTGATATTAATTTAAAATAGCAAGTGCCTAATTTCAGTATTTGTAGATTAAAATGTTCGAATTAACATGGTTTCTGTAGAGTAGTACGCCATGAATAATGCATTAGAGATGTTTGCTTCTCCATGTACAACAATAAAATTCACTGCATCTGATTTGAAAGCACAAAGATCAATTTGATGCAAATCAAATCAAATATCAGGTGTAAACTGTAGTTCTGCTGTGGGTTATGGTCATGGCGTTTAACTCCACTTTCAACAGTATTTCAGTAATATCGTGGTGGTCAGTTTTATTTGTGGTGTCCGTTGTGGGGAACCCTATACATCAAAGTAATAGAACAGTAAAACTGAAGGATTCAAAACTTCAAGGAGGTTATTTGTAAGTTTGGATGTTTTTGGTAAATGAGGAGATGAATAATTTTGAGAGTGTGGTGCTGGTGAAGTAACACAGCTGAGAGTAATCCCTATACAGGCGGCATAACAAAGCATATAGAATATATTGTTTTATGTCACCATTATTATATGAACTCCAGAAATTCATCAACCCGTGTTTTATCTTAAGAGATCAAATGTATAAATATATAGCATGAATCACTCAGTCTTATTGAAGGAATAATGAAATCATCTGACATGTTTTGTTAATTAAAAGTAACCTTTCATGTTTGCTGGAAATAATAAAATCTAGACATAATGACCTCAGGAACCAGGTCACAACACTGTACACAGTTGTGTAAATAAAGATTGAAAATATCAGAGGGCAAATCACAATCCGTAAATCGCAGTATTGAAAATATAATGGTCAAAAGATGGACGACGAACAGACAAACAATGGTCCATAAAATACTACACAGAAAACTAAAAATGATTGTAGGCATTTGTTCAACCTGTAAAGTTGATGGTGTCAAATATCAAACATATCTGGTACAATCAGCTACTCTACAGATGACATGTTTTGAAGTAAGACATTTTTACGGTGGCTGATTAAGGCCATGCGAGAAAAAAAAAATTTGTTCCTTCAGTATAATATCTTGTTCCCACAACTTATTATTTTGTTCCCACAAGAAATATATTTTGATCCCACAACATACTATTTTGTTCCCACAGCATATTATCTTGTTCCCTCAATATATTATTTTGTTCCCACAACATATATTGTTCCCTCAATATATTATTATTAATACTAATTAGTTATCCCCCTCAAGAAAGGCGATCTATCCTATAAGGCCAGATTTCAAATGCACTGAGATAGTAAAATATTAATTAATTTATGCCCCTCAAGCGAGGCCACCCATCTCAGTGCATTTGAAATCTGGCCTCATAGGACAGGTGGCCTCTATTGAGGGGGATAATGTATTAATATTTTATTATTTCAGTGCATTTGAAATCTTGCTTCATAAGATAGGTGGCCTCTCTTGAGGGAGATAATTAATTAGTATTATACTATCTCAGTGCATTTGAAATCTGGCCTCATAGGATAGATCGCCTCTCTTGAACGGAATGATTAATTAGTATTTATAATAATATATTGAGGGAACAAGATAATATGTTGTGGGAACAAAATAGTATGTTGTGGGAACCAAATATCTTTCTTGTGGGAACAAAATAATAAGTTGTGGGAACAAGATATTATATTGAGGGAACAATTTTTTTTTTCTCTCTCATGGCCTTAATCAGCCACCGTACATTTTCGTCGAAAAAAAGTCATATTTCACTGAAAGGCAGATCATACAGTGACAAATGAAAACGGACAAAAAGACAAACAATGATCGACATATAAAAATACACAGAACACTAACGACTGAGAAACACGACCCCATTAACAAACGTGTGTGAGGTAAGCAGTTCTTCTCCACTAGAGGCACTGGTAGTGGTACACGTCATAAACGAGGAAAGGAAGGGGTTGTGATTACGTTACACTGAACATATTTGTGGTCAGTTGTGACAAATCTAATCCGTAGTGGTTAATCAAATCATGTTGGCGACGATAAAGCTTTCATCATTACATTTACAGTTCTTAAATAATGTCATTTATTAAAATGCAGACCAATCCCCCTCAAGCATATGTTACTTCAGCCGATTTTGCTATCCTATTTAGGCCCTGTGTTTTCTTTCTCCCACAGACTAATTTTATGAGTAAATTGGCGAATGTTATAAGAGGCAGGAACTGCTTTACCCTACGAGAGAAACTGGGTTCACCCCGGTTTTTAGCTTTCTGTGTTGTGTTTTAATGTTTCGTTTGTCTTTGTCTTGTGTAGTGTGTGCCGTATGTTGCCAGTGTTTTCTTGATTGCCCCTTCGGTTTTCTCTCACGTTTATTTCAATTCTTTTGGCTGTGAGTGTACACTAAATTAGATATCTACGGTTTCATTACAGAATCATATCATGCATTGCGGCATAAGAGACAGATAGACGTGTATTATGTTTTTATTACAGAACCATATCATGTATTGTGGTATAAGGAACAGATAGACGTGTATTATGTTTTTATTACAGAACCATATCATGTATTGTGGTATAAGGGACAGATAGACTTGTATTATGTTTTAATTACAAAACCACATCATGTATTGCGGTATAAGGGACAGATAGACGTGTATTATGTTTTTATTACACAACCATATCATGTATTGTGGTATAAGGGACAGATAGACGTGTATTATGTTTTTATTACAGAACCATATCATGTATTGTGGTATAAGGGACAGATAGACGTGTATTATGTTTTTATTACAGAACAATATCATGTATTGTAGTATAAGGGACAGATAGACGTGTATTATGTTTTTATTACAGAACCACATCATGTATTGCTGTATAAGGGACAAATATATGTGTATTATGTTTTTATTACAGAACCATATCATGTATTATGGTATAAGGGACAGATAGACGTGTATTATGTTTTTATTACAGAACCACCGCATGCATTGCGGTATAAGGGACAGATAGATGTGTATTGTGTATTTATTACAGAACCATATCATGTATTGCGGTATAAGGGACAGATAGACGTGTATTATGTTTTTATTACAGAACCATATCATATATTACGGTATAAGGGACAGATAGACGTGTATTATGTTTTTATTACAGAACCATATCATATATTGCGGTATAAGGGACAGATAGACGTGTATTATGTTTTTATTACAGAACCATATCATGTATTGTGGTATAAGGGACAGATAGACGTGCATTATGTTTTTATTACAGAACCATATCATGTATTGTGGTATAAGGAACAGATAGACGTGTATTATGTTTTTATTACAGAACCATATCATGTATTGCGGTATAAGGGACAGATAGACGTGTATTATGTTTTTATTACAGAACCATATCATGTATTTCGGTATAAGGGACAGATAGACGTGCATTATGTCTTAATTACAGAACCATATCATGTATTGTGGTATAAGGGACAGATAGACGTGTATTATGTTTTTATTACAGAACCATATCATGTATTGCGGTATAAGGGACAGATAGACGTGTATTATGTTTTTATTACAGAACCAGATCATGTATTGTGGTATAAGGGACAGATAGACGTGTATTATGTTTTTATTACAGAACCATATCATGTATTGTGGTATAAGGGACAGATAGACGTGTATTATGTTTTTATTACAGAACCATATCATGTATTGCGGCATAAGGGACAGATAGACGTGTATTATGTTTTTATTACAGAATCATATCATGTATTGTGGTATAAGGGACAGATAGACGTGTATTATGTTTTTATTACAGAACCACATCATGTATTGCGGTATAAGGGACAGATATATGTGTATAATGTTTTTATTACAGAACCATATCATGTATTACGGAATAAGGGACAGATAGACGTGTATTATGTTTTTATTACAGAACCATATCATATATTGCGGTATAAGGGACAGATAGACGTGTATTATGTTTTTATTACAGAACCATATCATGTATTGTGGTATAAGGGACAGATAGACGTGCATTATGTTTTTATTACAGAACCATATCATGTATTGTGGTATAAGGGACAGATAGACGTTTATTATGTTTTTATTACAGAACCATATCATGTATTGTGGTATAAGGGACAGATAGACGTGTATTATGTTTTTATTACAGAACCATATCATGTATTGCGGTATAAGGGACAGATAGACGGGTATTATGTTTTTATTACAGAACCATATCATGTATTGTGGTATAAGGGACAGATAGACGTGTATTATGTTTTTATTACAGAACCATATCATGTATTGTGATATAAGGGACAGATAAACATGTATTATGTTTTTATTACAGAACCATATCATGTATTGTGGTATAAGGGACAGATAGACGTGTATTATGTTTTTATTACAGAACCATATCATGTATTGTGGTATAAGGGACAGATAGACGTTTATTATGTTTTTATTACAGAACCATATCATGTATTGTGGTATAAGGGACAGATAGACGTGTATTATGTTTTTATTACAGAACCATATCATGTATTGCGGTATAAGGGACAGATAGACGGGTATTATGTTTTTATTACAGAACCATATCATGTATTGTGGTATAAGGGACAGATAGACGTGTATTATGTTTTTATTACAGAACCATATCATGTATTGTGATATAAGGGACAGATAAACATGTATTATGTTTTTATTACAGAACCATGTCATGTATTGTGGTATAAGGGACAGATAGACGTGTATTATATTTTTATTACAGAACCATATCATGTATTGCGGTATAAGGGACAGATAGACGTGTATTGTGTTTTTATTACAGAACCATATCATGTGTTGCGGTATAAGGGACAGATAGACGTGTATTATATTTTTATTACAGAACCATATCATGTATTGTGGTATAAGGGACATATAGACGTGTATTATGTTTTTATTACAGAACCATATCATGTATTGCGGTATAAGGGACAGATAGACGTGTATTATGTTTTTATTACAGAACCATATCATGTATTGCGGCATAAGGGACAGATAGACGTGCATTATGTTTTTATTACAGAACCAGATCATGTATTGCGGCATAAGGGACAGATAGACGTGTATTATGTTTTTATTACAGAACCAGATCATGTATTGTGGTATAAGGGACAGATAGACGTGTATTATGTTTTTATTACAGAACCATATCATGTATTGTGGTATAAGGGACAGATAGACGTGTATTATGTTTTTATTACAGAACCACATCATGTATTGCGGTATAAGGGTCAGATATATGTGTATTATGTTTTTATTACAGAACCATATCATGTATTGCGGTATAAGGGACAGATAGACGTGTATTACGTTTTTATTACAGAACCACAGCATGCATTGCGGTATAAGGGACAGATAGATGTGTATTATGTTTTTATTACAGAACCATATCATGTATTGCGGAATAAGGGACAGATAGACGTGCATTATGTTTTTATTACAGAACCATATCATGTATTGTGGTATAAGGGACAGATAGACGTGTATTATGTTTTTATTACAGAACCAGATCATGTATTGCGGCATAAGGGACAGATAGACGTGTATTATGTTTTTATTACAGAACCATATCATGTATTGTGGTATAAGGGACAGATAGACGTGTTTTATGTTTTTATTACAGAACCATATCATGTATTGTGGTATAAGGGACAGATAGACATGTATTATGTTTTTATTACAGAACCACATCATGTATTGCGGTATAGGGGTCAGATATATGTGTATTATGTTTTTATTACAGAACCATATCATGTATTGCGGTATAAGGGACAGATAGACGTGTATTATGTTTTTATTACAGAACCACAGCATGCATTGCGGTATAAGGGACAGATAGATGTGTATTATGTTTTTATTACAGAACCATATCATGTATTGCGGTATAAGGGACAGATAGACGTGCATTATGTTTTTATTACAGAACCATATCATGTATTATGGTATAAGGGACAGATAGACGTGTATTATGTTTTTATTACAGAACCATATCATATATTGCGGTATAAGGGACAAATAGACGTGTATTATGGTTTTTATTACAGAACCATATCATGTATTGTGGTATAAGGGACAGATAGACGTGCATTATGTTTTTATTACAGAACCATATCATGTATTGTGGTATAAGGGACAGATAGACGTGTATTATGTTTTTATTACAGAACCATATCATGTATTGTGGTATAAGGGACAGATAGACGTGTATTATGTTTTTATTACAGAACCATATCATGTATTGCGGTATAAGGGACAGATAGACGTGTATTATATTTTTATTACAGAACCATAACATGTATTGTGGTATAAGGGACAGATAGACGTTTATTATGTTTTTATTACAGAACCATATCATGTATTGTGGTATAAGGGACTGATAGACGTGTATTGTGTTTTTATTACAGAACCATATCATGTATTGCGGTATAAGGGAGAGATAGACGTGTATTATATTTTTATTACAGAACCATATCATGTATTGTGGTATAAGGGACAGATAGACGTGTATTATGTTTTTATTACAGAACCATATCATGTATTGCGATATAAGGGACAGATAGACGTGTGTTATGTTTTCATTACAGAACCAGATCATGTATTGTGGTATAAGGGACAGATAGACGTGTATTATGTTTTTATTACAGAACCATATCATGAATTGCGGTATAAGGGACAGATAGACGTGTATTATGCTTTTATTACAGAACCATATCATGTATTGCGTCATAAGGGACAGATAGACGTGTATTATGTTTTTATTACAGAACCACAGCATGCATTGCGGTATAAGGGACAGATAGACGTGTATTATGTTTTTATTACAGAACCACAGCATGCATTGCGGTATAAGGGACAGATAGATGTGTATTATGTTTTTATTACAGAACCATATCATGTATTGCGGTATAAGGGACAGATAGACGTGCATTATGTTTTTATTACAGAACCATATCATGTATTATGGTATAAGGGACAGATAGACGTGTATTATGTTTTTATTACAGAACCATATCATATATTGCGGTATAAGGGACAAATAGACGTGTATTATGGTTTTTATTACAGAACCATATCATGTATTGTGGTATAAGGGACAGATAGACGTGCATTATGTTTTTATTACAGAACCATATCATGTATTGTGGTATAAGGGACAGATAGACGTGTATTATGTTTTTATTACAGAACCATATCATGTATTGTGGTATAAGGGACAGATAGACGTGTATTATGTTTTTATTACAGAACCATATCATGTATTGCGGTATAAGGGACAGATAGACGTGTATTATATTTTTATTACAGAACCATAACATGTATTGTGGTATAAGGGACAGATAGACGTTTATTATGTTTTTATTACAGAACCATATCATGTATTGTGGTATAAGGGACTGATAGACGTGTATTGTGTTTTTATTACAGAACCATATCATGTATTGCGGTATAAGGGAGAGATAGACGTGTATTATATTTTTATTACAGAACCATATCATGTATTGTGGTATAAGGGACAGATAGACGTGTATTATGTTTTTATTACAGAACCATATCATGTATTGCGATATAAGGGACAGATAGACGTGTGTTATGTTTTCATTACAGAACCAGATCATGTATTGTGGTATAAGGGACAGATAGACGTGTATTATGTTTTTATTACAGAACCATATCATGAATTGCGGTATAAGGGACAGATAGACGTGTATTATGCTTTTATTACAGAACCATATCATGTATTGCGTCATAAGGGACAGATAGACGTGTATTATGTTTTTATTACAGAACCAGATCATGTATTGCGGTATAAGTGACAGATAGACGTGTATTATGTTTTTATTACAGAACCATATCATGTATTGTGGTATAAGGGACAGATAGACGTGTATTATGTTTTTATTACAGAACCATATCATGTATTGTGGTATAAGGGACAATAGACGTTTATTATGTTTTTATTACAGAACCACATCATGTATTGCGGTATAAGGGACAGATAAACGTGTATTATGTTTTTATTACAGAACCATATCATGTATTACGGTATAAGGGACAGATAGACGTGTATTATGTTTTTATTACAGAACCATATCATGTATTGCGGTATAAGGGACAGATAGACGTGTATTATGTTTTTATTACAGAACCATATCATGTATTACGGTATAAGGGACAGATAGACGTGTATTATGTTTTTATTACAGAACCATATCATATATTGCGGTATACGGGACAGATAGACGTGTATTATGTTTTTATTACAGAACCATATCATGTATTGTGGTATAAGGGACAGATAAACGTGTATTATGTTTTTATTACAGAACCATATCATGTATTGTGGTATAAGGGACAGATAGACGTGTATTATGTTTTTCTTACAGAACCATATCATGTATTGTGGTATAAGGGACAGATAGACGTGTATTATGTTTTTATTACAGAACCAGATAATGTATTGTGGTATAAGGGACAGATAGACGTGTATTATGTTTTTATTACAGAACCATATCATGTATTGCGGTATAAGGGACAGATAGGCGTGTATTATGCTTTTATTACAGAACCATATCATGTATTGTGGTATAAGGGACAGATAGACGTCTATTATGTTTTTATTACAGAACCAGATCATGTATTGTGGTATAAGGGACAGATAGACTTGTATTATGTTTTTATTACAGAACCATATCATGTATTGTGGTATAAGGGACAGATAGACTTGTATTATGTTTTTATTACAGAACCACATCATGTATTGTGGTATAAGGGACAGATAGACGTGTATTATGTTTTTATTACAGAACCACATCATGTATTGTGGTATAAGGAAGGGACAGATAGACGTGTATTATGCTTTTATTACAGAACCATATCATGTATTGTGGTATAAGGGACAGATAGACGTGTATTATGTTTTTATTACAGAACCAGATCATGTATTGTGGTATAAGGGACAGATAGATGTGTATTATGTTTTTATTGCAGAACCACACCATATATTGTGGTATAAGGGACACATAGATGTGTATTATGTTTTTATTACAGAACCATATCATGTATTGTGGTATAAGGGACAGATAGACGTGCATTATGTTTTTATTACAGAACCATATCATGTATTGTGGTATAAGGGACAGATAGACGTGTATTATGTTTTTATTACAGAACCATATCATGTATTGTGGTATAAGGGACAGATAGACGTGTATTATGTTTTTATTACAGAACCATATCATGTATTGTGGTATAATGGACAGATAGACGTGTATTATGTTTTTATTACAGAACCTTATCATGTATTGCTGTATAAGGGACAGATAGACGTGTATTATGTTTTTATTACAGAACCTTATCATGTATTGCGGTATAAAGGACAGATAGACGTGTATTATGTTTTTATTACAGAACCATATCATGTATTGTGGTATAAGGGACAGATAGACGTGTATTATGTTTTTATTACAGAACTATATCATGTATTGTGGTATAAGGGACAGATAGACGTGTAATATGTTTTTATTACAGAACCATATCATGTATTGTGGTATAAGGGACAGATAGACGTGTAATATGTTTTTATTACAGAACCATATCATGTATTGTGGTATAAAGGACAGATAGACGTGTATTATGTTTTTATTACAGAACCATATCATGTATTGTGGTATAAGGGACAGATAGACGTGTAATATGTTTTTATTACAGAACCATATCATGTGTTGCGGTATAAGGGACAGATAGACGTGTATTATGTTTTTATTACAGAACCATATCATGTATTGTGGTATAAGGGACAGATAGACGTGTATTGTGTTTTTATTACAGAACCATATCATGTATTGTGGTATAAGGGACAGATAGACGTGTAATATGTTTTTATTACAGAACCATATCATATATTGTGGTATAAGGGACAGATAGACTTGTATTATGTTTTTATTACAGAACCATATCATGTATTGTGGTATAAGGGACAGATAGACGTGTATTATGTTTTTTTTACAGAACCATATCATGTATTGTGGTTTAAGGGACAGATAGACGTGTATTATGTTTTTATTACAGAACCAGATCATGTATTGTGGTATAAGGGACAGATAGACGTGTATTATGTTTTTATTACAGCACCATATCATGTATTGCGGTATAAAGGACAGATAGACGTGTATTATGTTTTTATTACAGAACCATATCATGTATTGTGGTATAAGGGACAGATAGACGTGTAATATGTTTTTATTACAGAACCATATCATGTGTTGCGGTATAAGGGACAGATAGACGTGTATTATGTTTTTATTACAGAACCATATCATGTATTGTGGTATAAGGGACAGATAGACGTGTATTGTGTTTTTATTACAGAACCATATCATGTATTGCGGTATAAGGGACAGATAGACGTGTAATATGTTTTTATTACAGAACCATATCATATATTGTGGTATAAGGGACAGATAGACTTGTATTATGTTTTTATTACAGAACCATATCATGTATTGTGGTATAAGGGACAGATAGACGTGTATTATGTTTTTTTTACAGAACCATATCATGTATTGTGGTTTAAGGGACAGATAGACGTGTATTATGTTTTTATTACAGAACCAGATCATGTATTGTGGTATAAGGGACAGATAGACGTGTATTATGTTTTTATTACAGAACCATATCATGTATTGCGGTATAAGGGACAGATAGACGTGTATTATGCTTTTATTACAGAACCATATCATGTTTTGTGGTATAAGGGACAGATAGACGTCTATTATGTTTTTATTACAGAACCAGATCATGTATTGTGGTATAAGGGACAGATAGACTTGTATTATGTTTTTATTACAGAACCATATCATGTATTGTGGTATAAGGGACAGATAGACGTGTATTATGTTTTTATTACAGAACCACATCATGTATTGTGGTATAAGGGACAGATAGACGTGTATTATGTTTTTATTACAGAACCACATCATGTATTGTGGTATAAGGAAGGGACAGATAGACGTGTATTATGCTTTTATTACAGAACCATAACATGTATTGTGGTATAAGGGACAGATAGACGTGTATTATGTTTCTATTACAGAACCAGATCATGTATTGTGGTATAAGGGACACATAGATGTGTATTATGTTTTTATTACAGAACCATATCATGTATTGTGGCATAAGGGACAGATAGACGTGCATTATGTTTTTATTACAGAACCATATCATGTATTGTGGTATAAGGGACAGATAGACGTGTATTATGTTTTTATTACAGAACCATATCATGTATTGTGGTATAAGGGACACATAGACGTGTATTATGTTTTTATTACAGAACCATATCATGTATTGTGGTATAAGGGACAGATAGACGTGTAATATGTTTTTATTACAGAGCCATACCATGTATTGTGGCATAAGGGACAGATAGACGTGTATTATGTCTTTATTACAGAACCTTATCATGTATTGCTGTATAAGGGACAGATAGACGTGTATTATGTTTTTATTACAGAACCTTATCATGTATTGCGGTATAAGGGACAGATAGACGTGTATTATGTTTTTATTACAGAACCATATCATGTATTGTGGTATAAGGGACAGATAGACGTGTATTATGTTTTTATTACAGAACCAGATCATGTATTGTGGTATAAGGGACAGATAGACGTGTAATATGTTTTTATTACAGAACCATATCATGTATTGCGGTATAAGGGACAGATAGACGTTTATTATGTTTTTATTACAGAACCATATCATGTATTGTGGTATAAGGGACAGATAGACGTGTAATATGTTTTTATTACAGAACCATATCATGTGTTGCGGTATAAGGGACAGATAGACGTGTATTATGTTTTTATTACAGAACCATATCATGTATTGTGGTATAAGGGACAGATAGACGTGTAATATGTTTTTATTACAGAACCAGATCATATATTGTGGTATAAGGGACAGATAGACGTGTATTGTGTTTTTATTACAGAATCATATCATGTATTGCGGTATAAGAGACAGATAGACGTGTATTATGTTTTCTGTGATAGATGCAATTCACAAAGAGTTATATCGGTTAATTGTTTCTTTTCGGTTGTTAGTCTAATTTTGGTTTGTCCTACCTGCTTGTGACTTTGTGACTATCTATTATATTTTTGGTATTTATCAGTGTCTTACAATATTAGGGGGTATCATTTATCCATTGAATGTCTTCAATTCGTTTTCCATAACATTTAATTTCGTAAATAACATTTAAATATTGATAATAGATGATGATTCAAATAGCACAAAATAAAAGAAAGCTCAAATCCCAACCTAGATAAAGTGTATTTTTTCTTGACAGTCATTTTCCTTGATAATTTTACACGTTTACTTATCAGGATATCACTTTCGACATTCGGATAGCCCACCCCTTCATTACCCATAGAAATCACAAAGCGTGTCAATGTTCCATGTTAGAAAACAATTAAAAGTCACAATAGAATAACTAAAATAGTTTATGAGGAAATAAATATGAGTTCAGAAATACACTCTTAAGCTTTTTATCAGAACTTTTGGAATTTTACTCAGCAAATTTTACATCACCATCAGAGAGTTCTTTAATGTTTCTGTGACATACCAATATAACAACAAAAAAAGAAACAACTATGGTTTGTGTAAAGTATCGCTTCATGATTTAGTTCGTGAGGGGATCAGATCCTTTATCAATATAATGTTTCATTAATTAACTTATCAGTTTTCTCGGGAAAGAAATTGATTAAAATATACAATGATGATATGGATGTAATTGATATTATTTGTATATTGAACGAAATGTGAATAAAATCTATAGGAATAATGAAGCCCATACACTGGCTATGATAAACGGCAATGAAATCTGATTTGTGGACAAATAAATGTAGTTGATGTTGATAATCTTGTTCGTTCTGTTTAACCTTGGTGCACAGTCCTCTCATTTCTTAAGATGAATTAATTGGAACAATACTAATAAAGCATGAGTTTCCATATTCAATCTACATATTAGTTGTAAAATAATAATTATTTGTGACAGCGCAAATCCCAATACAAATAGATTGATATAAAACACTGTCAAAAAATTGCATTATGTTCTGTATGTTACAATTCTATAATATTGAATATCAATCATTCCATTGGAAAACTGCAAATAATTATTTTGAACTACTATCTGTTTCCATTTCCTCTGTAATGGAATAAATTCAAATTATTAGATATATTTTTTTTTCTCGAATAGATACCAAAGTATAACGTAACATTGTTAAATATCAAACGTAGAAATCAAAGGTCTAATCATAACATCGTGAAATCTCGATATTTACTTGAAATGTTTCATATCTCTAATGTAAATTAAATACCCAAAGGAAATCGTGGCCATGCAAATATGACTTTCGTTATCTGATGTGTGGTACAAGTCCTCCGCGTAAGGTGCATCAGATGACTGTACGGGAGGAACCTGATAAGAAAAGATGTAAATGCATGCGTTGTGCCTTTACTTTGGAGAATGCCACGCTGATGACATGCATAGGACAACCTATAGCAATATATGGTCATTTCCCTACTCTATCGATTATCTCCCCTTGCAATTGTGACAATCAGTCCTTTAACCTTATTCAGCGATACCTTTTACTAACATGATATATTGGTTGTCTCGTCACGTTGTTGCGAGTTTACCCCTCATTGCAATTCATTATCCTTTCGTTAATTTGAGTTTCAGTAGGTCCAGCAATGATTATGTCCATTAAGCTTCAGAAGGGTTCATACGATTTTCCTATTGATAAGAATCCAAGGTATGTAAAGCTTCATTTCAATGTAGCTGATATAAATGATATATATTTGTTTCATCTGGCTTCCATTCAAGATTATAGAATATTCTATATTCCATTCAGAATTATTTCTTTGAAACAAAACTAATAGGCGCTTTACTTAATGTTGAAAATCAAGCCAGTACAGATCATTCCATTTCATTGATGGTGAAAAGTAGAAATGCGAATGCTGTCAGACAAGCAAAGGTAATTTAAAACTGAATATGATTCAAAACCACCCATGAACAGTTTGGAATTGTCTTGTAGGTGTGTGTAGGGTAGACAGCAAATCTCAATATTTGGTTAATTTATCAGTGTTTGAGGAATTCTGTCTGGGAAGAGGAAGTCAACTGTGTTATCGGTGACGTGATTTAACCCGACCAGCTGTGGTACCGACATTCGTGATATTTAGGAATTCCATGGCTACTAAATGGATACTACACATGTAATTTATGATTAAGTACCTCACTAAGCCATCGAGTGAATTCATGTGATCCAGTATGATAAGAAATTCCTGCTCCACGACTGGCACAAAACGTGTCAATCTTGTTACAAATCCGGTAATAAGTCATAAAAGAGAAAAGGAAAGGATTTGAAAATATACTTGGTCATCTGCCATACATATATTCTGTTCAGATAACCAAGTCATTGTTGCAGTCGTAGAATTTTTGAAGCGGAGACTTCAGCTTAACCAATATGAACTATTGGTTCATGAGTCTCCTTATAGCAGCAATCATCTATCAAGAAAATCCTTATGGAAGTCGCAAGCTCTGGAATATCGTATACATTGAGAAATATCTACTCCATATACAAGTGCTGCTAGAATGTTGCTACGTATAAATGGAAAATCCACAATGAGAAAATGAAATGATCTCGTTAGCTTCGTTCTAAACATGACTGATAATCAAAAGTTGTTATGAGCTATAGTTTGTTGGATGAAACAAAGTGTCGGTATTTATCAGATGTTGCGTGACGCCATTATGCTATTTCTTCAATTCTCTACCATTCACGTCCTTCATTTTTATTTATGACAGAAGATGTTATATACAGACAATATATTAATCAATCATCTTCATCACAAAAGTAGTAGTTTCATACTTTATGAAGCAATCTTTCGAATTTTGAGAATGATCGATCATTTTACATATGACAAAAAGATGTAATTCACTACCGTTTGTTTTCCTGTATTGTGACTTAATGTCAAATTTCATAATATCCTCTGAAAGAACAACGGTTTGATTGTTACACAACAATTGTTGTCTTGGAATGATTGAGTAATTGATGGATGGTTTACTTAATGTCAAGGGAGCAGTATTTCAGCTATATTCATGCTCATAGTAAGTTTTAAAAGGGTAATCCACATGTAGGTAAAGTGCTTTAACCTTCGAATGTTAGCCAAAGGTAATAATTTCCACATTTCACATTCGTTTTGATCCACGTCATTTTAATAGGTTGTTTATTGGATTCATCATGATCCAATGGATACCAAAACGGGGAAACTATGTCTTATAAATAAAAACGTGTAGAGATACCAAAATAGTAATCAGTTACCGTTATTCGAATGCAGACAATATCATTGTCAACAACCAAAATGACAAACGGGCACTCAATGATTTACAAAACACTACACAGAAAACAAAATATTGAACAACCCGAACCCCACTAAAAATCGTGAGTGACCTCATGTCCTCGGGAATGGTAGCCGTTCCTGCTCCACTCCTGCCACCCATCTTGCTACTCTTATTACAATTCGATGATAAGTCATGAACCGGATTGTGATTCCGACAAACGGAACATATCCGTGGTCATTTGTGACTCCGATATTCAGTGAAGATTGACCAAGTCATTGTGGCGACCGTAAAACCTTCGAAATGGTGACTTCAACTTTACCATTTGTAGCTCTTTGTTCAGCAGTTTCCTTGTTATCAGCAACTTTCTAGCGAGGAAATGTACACCGGTATTGGTTTGGGGATGGTGGAATTCAGGCAACACAATAGGATAACAACTACAAAATTAAGCACGACATATAAACAATTTTCCGACAAAAGTAAACCAACCTTGGATAGAATAACAATTTGTAGTCTTTATACAAAAGAAGTTCGTTCCATGAAAGACATTAAAGTACTTTTCATGCCAATAATTGATGCTATATTGGGAACGTGCTTCAGTGAAATATGTCAACTTGGTTGTAGTGATATAGACATATATATTAGTACTTATATCAAAAGGTTGAACAATTATACACCAAAAATCAATCAAATCAATCATAGTTCAACTTTGAAGGTTAGTTGTCATCTTGGAATGGATTAATCCTATATATTCTTGTGGTTATGAAATGAAAACTATTTGCCTTTGACCTTTTTGTATGTATTGGTTTATTTTTGTATTACTACTGACAACTTCCGCGATTCTCTCCACATTGATTGTTATTCTGATCACGTCGGTATTCCATGGTACGCTTTAGGTAGCACACATATTAGAATGTCATTACCTTTATGCAGATTTGTTCTACTTTATTTGAACCGCATGTATAGGAGAATAATTGAATTGCTAGATTGAATGGATGTTTTCAATAAATTGAGCTAATATCGTATTGATTATTTATAGTATTAGTAGAAACCTGCGAAAACAACCGAATATTCTTCTCCTAAAGTTACAGCTGATTACATCACACTGGGAGCGACCTGTGACCTCATTGGTGATCGAATACTAGTCTGTATATACGACCGATCGCATGACACATATGGCCTTTCGCTTGTTCATTATGATAACCCCACATGGTGTCAATATTTGTTCATATATCTGGCGGAAAAATATTGTTTTTGTTCTTGATATTACAGCTATAAACAGAAAACAATAATAATGGACACATTAGAGGTTGTTTTTTCTTAGTAATACGAATGTCAATATTATGAAAGGTTAGTTGGTTGGTTTATGGTGTTGTGCATCACTGTCAACAAAATTTCAATTATATTGTGGCAGTCAGTATTATTGATGGAGGAAACCGGAGTATCCGGAAAAACCACCGACCTGCCTCAAGTCACTGGCAAATTTTATCACAAATTGTTGTACCGAGTACACCTGGCCTGAAAAGTTTAACAATTACACCAATATCTGCAAAACGAACAAACACCAAGCACAAACAAAATAAGACAACAACATATGACATTGGAAATACAGAATCTAGTTTGGGACTGACACGCACATTTTACGGGGGTTAATATTATTTCCTAATTTAACTACCTCGTCAGTCATACAGCAGTCCTTGATTACATATATATTGATATAAATGTACCAAGTTGTTAATTATCATTAATTTGTCTAGACGCTACTGTAAGATACACGGTGATTTTGATACTGAATAAGTAAGTTGCAAAGAAATATAATGACAATTCATTTTATACATAATTTAAAAAGATTATTTTGATCATTTTATATTCATTTTTAGATTTTACGAAATTACCCTGAGTGTGACTTTTAAATATCAACTCAGATGGTTTATCCCATTCTGTATTATAATACGTTATTACATAGGTTGAATCAACGAGATAATAACGGTCTTAATGACGGCTAAACCGACAATATGTATAGCCTCTATTTAAACGTTTAATAACTACCTACTGCAAGGGATACTAGCATCATCACTTGTATTTTTTTTAACATTTAACATTCATATGACGACAGTTACTTCTTCGATCTTCGATTTACGGCTTCTGATTGCCCCTTTGGTATCTTCAATTTTTCTTACATGGAATAATGTTACAAAGGCAAATGATAGTGATCATGTTTGCAAATTGTCCACAATGACTGTACAGTCATATTATCGTCATAAGTATGTAATAATTGTTTCTATCCAATTAAGAAGAAGGAAGGGTTGGTATCCCATTGATTCAATTTTAATGGATTTATCAAAAGCATTTGACTGTCTCCCACACAATTTATTAATGTTAAAATTGAAAGCTTATGGTCTCTCATAAAATTCTTTAAAACTTTTAAAAAGTTATTTAGAAAACAGAAGACAACGCATTAAAATTGGTAATAACTACAGTGAATGGGATATATTAATCAAAGGGGTTCCATAGGGGTCAATCCTAGGCCCCGTTCTATTTAATGTTTTTATAAATGACATTTTTCACTATGTTCAAGATAGTACTATTTATAATTATGCAGATGACAATACTCTTTCTTTTTCTGATACTAATATAAATACAGTAGTTAAAACTCTAGAAAATGATAGCATAAACTTAATAGACTGGTTTTCCAAAAACTTAATGAAAGCAAATCCGGATAAATTTCAGGATATTGCCATTGGTCCTAAAACAAATAAACACAATTTATCTTTTGATTTAAAAGGAAATAAAATTACATGTGAAGAAAATGCTAAACTTTTAGGCATAACGTTAATTCCCATCTAAATTTTGATAAACATATATCAGAAATTTGTAAAAAAGCATCCCAACAATTAAATATCATTAAACGAATAGGTAAATATTTAAACAGATTAGGACGCCTTACCATTTACTACTCCTTTATTCTTTCAAACTTTAATTACTGTCCGGTAACATGGCACTTTTGCAGCGAAAAAAATACTAAAAAAATTGCAAAAAATCCAGGAAAGAGCTCTCCGTTTCATTTATGAAGACTATGAAAATACTTATGCAAATTTACTTAAAAAATCTAAATTGCCATCTTTAAAAATTCGAGGATTAAGAACTATTGCAGTTGAAACATTCAAAATTGTCCATAAACAAAGTCCAAGCTATCTTCATGATTTAATTTCAATTAAAGATCAAAAATATAATTTTAGGCATCAAGATAAAGCAGTTTTACCCAGAGTACGAACAACAAGGTATGGTTTAAATTCTTTCCGGTATAATGCTGCACAAATCTGGAATCAGCTGCCGAATCACTTTAGACAAGAAACATCATTAGAACATTTTAAAAATATAATTCACACATGGAACGGCAGCCCATACCAGTACAGTGCATGCAGATGACCTTTAAATTTTTATTTCTAAATTTTCATGCTTTTAAATATTTTTATTATTTTATTATTTTCTGTTGTTGCTTAAATGCATGAGCCTCTTATTATTAGCTTGCTTTTGTTCAGTTGATATCTGCTTCTGTAACTTGTGTCTATATTGAATTGCATAAATTGATGTATGTTTTTATTTAATATGTTTGTATGCATGATTGTATGTGTTGTTATATACCATAGTCGATTTTAAAAGCTCATTAGAGCTTGTGTTATATGTACGATTTATATCGACTCTAAATAAAGCTTTGAATTGAATTGAATTGAATTGACCGGTTAAACCCCTCCAACGATTTCCAAGGACTTGGATTTGTTATAAAAAACACATCAAGAAAACGGCCAATTACCTCTCACCTGAACTCTTTTTGCCATTCATGAAAGAGGAAGTAACCCATATTAATAGCTTGTCATTTATTACGTTGTTTGTCCATTTGTCCCTTTGTTCTTTTGGCCATTGTATTGTCTGTATTTTGTCGAATTATGGTTTCTGATTACCCTTTTTGGTATCTTCAAACTTTCCATACATGTGTCCAACTTCGAACATAAGCGTCTACAACAGTGTTCATTAAGAAAAATGTACAGACATTACCATACAGTTATCATTTACTTTATCAAGTATCACATGACCTAATGTTGTCACATTTTGTACGTTAAGGGAGTTTCTAGTGTTAAGCAAACTTGTTCTTGTGTTTTTACAATCGTATTTTAATCCTAGACTTGTTTTTGTATTTGTTAAGATATTGGCACAAAATTGATCCGTTGTGATTCCTTTATTGCTGAGGTAGAATAAGCCAAAACCAGTAATGACATAACGATATTTATTTATGTATTAATGCAGTGGAATATTTTAATAATTGTCAGCGGAACGTCTGTCCACCATTAGCAAATATGTTTGGAATAGGAAATGTGTCCTAGAATTATGTGAATGGGAAAAAGGCCATATTATTTTTCTTTATCTTGAAGAACTGTGTAATTTATAGAACATGAATGTTTCTTACTACGGTTGACAAGATAAATTAGTCCTATTGATCGAATCAGACTCTGAATTGTCTTTAACAGCAAACAATAGCGGATAATAAAGTGTATTTAACAGTCAGAGAATATGAGTTAAGGACACTACACCTGCTAGAGGTAAGTACATAATAATGAAACTTAATTAGATATATTTAAGAGTTGTTATCATTAACGGCTGACTAGATTGTAATATAAAAATCATGAAGAAAATAAAAGGATATTATTTTACTTTAAAGTATTTGTGCTTCAACAAGTTGTTCAGTAATGAAGAATATTTTAATTTCAGACACTTTAGTATTGTAATTCATGTCATTGTCCTCTATGATGTTAACTTTTAAATGTGAAACGACATTAATTACGTTATGAAATGTCAAAGTATTTACTGTGCTTTTTTTTTCACACAATTTTTTCGGTGAATGAACTTACTGTGAGATGTAATAAGTGTAATAATCCAAGGATTTATAAAATACAATAAATTGCACACTATTAAACTACAAGGTGTCCATTGTTGCTGCGATTGCAGGGCACTAATAGTAATTAAATTTGGAATTACTATGCCGAGATTGCCATTGACTTTGCGCAAGTCGGCGGTCTTCTCTACATATATATAAATAACTAAAATAGTGTTGAAAGTGGCGGCGTTAGGCTCGCATAGCCGAGCCTATGATTAATTGTAATAATATATGTACACATTTAACCTCAGCCGACTGCGTATGAAATACAAATTGCATGGGGAAATCCGTCATTCTCCGTGATTATATAAATAAAAAAAACGTACATATAATGTAGTGCACACGTCGCGTCTATGGAATAATCTCCATCGGGTACGCTCATAAAAAATTGGATAGCCAAATAATTGAAGAGTCTTTGGTAGCAAGAAAATAAAAAGGTCTTAAGCATGATAGCCAGGGAGATGGGCCTTAGCATGATAGCCAGGGAGAGTGACCTTAGTTTTAATGAATTACATCCTCGGTTATTTGGTGGGATTCGTGTTGCTCATCATTGTAGTTTTTAGTTTTTTTGTTTTTGTTTTTTGTTGCTTTTTTTTATTATTTTATTTTGTTGTCTTCGTTCGGTGTCTTATTCCCAATGTTGCGTGGGATTTGGGAGTGTTAATTCTGGAATGCCACTTCGGTTTTTTTTCTAACGTGTATTTAGGAACTGTAAATATGAAAGAAATATCCATCTAACACCATATCGGAGCCACAACACTTAAAACTGATCAGATGATACCCCCGGGGTCTCAACGTTATAGTCTACCAGTCTACGACGACCCAGTAAAAAGAAATTATCTTTATATATTTATATAATTAGAAAGTCTTGTAAGACGATATGACTGTTGTCGTTCCCGTCCTGTCTAGATGTTTGTTTTTTATATCCCCGTATGACAATAAGTTGGTCAGTCATTGGATAATGATTGATTATTTTTTCATGTTTGAAAAGTAAACGTTTTTTTGTTTTTAATGATGTTCCTCATCTATTCTTGCTCAAATGTGTAAAGTTCCATGGAAAAAAGATCAATAATAATGACACACTGACCCATATTTGTTTACTACCCTTTTTCCAAATGGCGTCCTATTACGTCACATAAGGCCGGTCGAAGGTCAATAAAGCACATGATTTTGTCATAGGCCAACCAAACTTAAAGAGTAAACCAGATTAAGAAAGTACAGTATTTTAGCTTTTTCAGTCTAATTGTGTTGTCTGAAAAATTTCAAAAGATGTTTTTTTCAAATAGTTTGAAATTGAAGTATTACAAATTAATTATGTTATGCAAATATTAAACTTGCTTATCCATATAATAAAGTATTTAATCCAGTGAATTTGTTGTTTTTGCTTTGGTCAATACAATCTATTAGACTGACTACATCCTGCCATATTTTTGCAAAACAATTAATGACCGATTTCAATTTATTTTAATCACATGTATTATCACAGAGTGGTAACAATACAGTTTTGTTGATGCAATTTGTAATAATGACAGGTTTTTTTTTACCCAGATAATCTCATTTTCCTGTCTGGTTTAATTTAATTCTCTGTTCAAGTTATGCTATAAACTTTGATTATTGCTGTTAAATTAATTCTTTTTCTATCTTCTCTGTGAATTTCATTTCATTACTCCAAGAAGTAAGGGGTATATTTGTTATTAAAGCAGCAGTGGAAATGCAAAATAATCTGCCATTTTGTGATTAATGGAGAGCACTAGTACTTGTATGTATTTCCCCGGTAAAATCGGCCATTTTCTAGAAAATGGTGGAATCTGAATGATCAATCATCATATTTTCAAAGTATTTTAAAATACAATTTGCTTGGCCTACATTCCAGAAACGGTCATGAACTGTGATGACGATTATGTTAACAAACCGGAAAAATACAAATGCTTGGGGAATACCATCGATGGAAACATATTTAACAAGCATAATGATCAGGAAAAAAAGACATTAGTAAAAAGGATCTTTTTTATTGACTGGGCAGATGTCACGACACGATATATGCTATATTAATGATTATGGTCGACAATCTCGTCATGCAACAGTGGAATGACCATAGAATCGTATCATGCATCTGACGATGATTTTGTTTTGTATCTTTACATCGCTGCAATACAAAAACTAACCCCGTTTCAATTATTTTCACTAAATTAAACAGAGATATTTTATTACAATTATTAATTTCTATTACTAGTAAAAATAGTGGAATAGTCTGTGAATATCAAATTCATCTTTATGGGGCTTAGGAACAGGTATAAATGAAAAGGCGTATAGGGACTTGTCCTTATCTTTCTTGCACTGTTCAAATAAAGTTTATATTTAGAGACAATGCATGCATAATCTCTTAATTCTACAATACCAATCAAGTTAATAATCAATGGCATACACGCTACACAGTGGGGGAACAAATGTATTGTGCAGGAATATGGGAACACGGTAATGCATGTAAGAAACGAACCTAAAAACAAATATTAAAGAATTCTATTTATGAAAGTACCGCCGATAACATAATATAACATGGGAATTTCAAGTAATCTATCTGGGTTTTTTTCAAGCAATTTTGCACATTCGCAAACTGTGGTCGATATCGCGGTCCTCAACTGACATTGTGTGGAAGTATTTGAAGGAGCAGCTCGGTGTCTACTTTCTTGATACATATGTTGTATAAAAAATAATGCTTTCTTACCAATAGTTGACAAGGTCTCGGTCATTTTCGTATGTCAGTATTCATGGGTATGACGTAGTTTTTCTACTCTGTGCTATTCCAAGCATTAATTATAAGGGTGTCTCTTCAAGAGATGCTCGCTTCCTTTAGCAGTAACAATGCTGCGTGTCACTAGTGTAGCAGACACTACTTACGATTCAATCACACCCGATTTTAAGTGTTTCCTGCGTTGCTCCGTTTTTAGTTTTCTGTGTAGTGTTTTATGAATCGGTGTTTGTCATTTGGTCTTTTTTCCTTTGTTCATTGTATTATCGATCTGTTCGATTACTCATTTGATATCTTCCGATTTTCACACACTTGAGAAACATACCAATGCAAAGCAACTGTGATCTGATATTTGTTCTTCCTATCATCGTCTCAGTATACAATGCAGTTATTTTCATTCTTATACAGAACAAAAAATGTTACGAGTGTGCTATAATATTGTTCAATAATGACATAAACTTACATTCCACGAAATACAATCTATAATAATATTTACAACCTAAGCGTCTCAGCTAAGACATGACGTCAAATGTACAATGCTAGAGTCAAATGTAAACATTTGGCTTATCGGTCATTACCTTTAGATTTCAAAGATGAATAAATCTCATTAGACCTAGTTCTTGGGGTCAGTAATGTCTTATATTCTGCTTTATTATATTTTATGTGAATTTGCATGGAAATCTTGCATTGTCATTGGTTTAGAAGAAGGTGACATTTTAGTCTTTCGCCCTCTGGAGCGGGTGACAATTTGCTTGTCGTTCACCCTCGCGTTAGCTTCAACTGGTTCCCTCTGTAATTGACGAAACCAGATATGAAATCATTTGAGCGTTTGATAAAGTATGAAAACACGTTGTAATCTTAAATTTGCCATGAAATAGAATGTTGTTGAAAATTACCTGTCGACATCAAATGGATTGGTATTTTTATTATCAATTTTTTAAATTATCACATGTAGCTAACAGTTTACAGAATCAAAATATTATTTAAGAAAATTGAAAAGGTTAGCAGATTATTTTGCACAGACAAAATGACAGAAGGGAACATTGAATATAATAGAATAAATAACATATATTTGAGAGGGTGATAAATATATTGTAGCCTTTTAAAATACATCGTCAACCTCGGTTCCGTCTAAGTTGACAATGTTTTCTCGGGGTAAAAATATCGCCCGCTCTAATATATGTTATTTATATAATAATGCTTCTATTAGCATGTTAGATTTTAAGAATTTAACATGATTGGTTGTTGAAAGTATAAACCTTATTTATGACATGTAGTTTGGGATTTTTAAGAAAAACCTTTTACACAAATATTGCACAAATTTAAGTATATCATATTAATTTGTTTTAAGTTTGTCTTATTGAATTCCACTAAAGATCCACATAGTTATATATCGACTTCTTTAACTTGTTTACGATATAAATCTTTATAGTAAAGGGTTACATTGGGATTTCTATTTTGTTGTTGTCTTTAGAAGAATACCATCTTGTAAAGTAATCGGTTGATAATTGGATTTCTCCGATCTCGGTCGTTAAAATTTCAGATTTTAACAAGCTCGCTTAAGCAAGACTTAGGCTTTAAAGTCAAATAAATGAGATTTAACGATCTCGATTTAAAACATCCAACAATCAACTGCTAAAATTACAAGAACCTATATATCAAGATCAATACCTCCCAAATGTGTAAAACATAAAGCATACATATTAAGTAGGTAATGGAGTGTGTTTTCACTTTCATACTGCTTATAGCCAATGTTTTAACATAAAGGGATACATGTACAGGCGTCATTTGTGTATGAGAGTACCAGTAATGCATTGCTTTTATCACAAGTAGAGAAAAGGTGTTCCGTGAATGCTATCTAAACTGACACAGTCATATTAGATTCTTCGATAACGAGTGTAAATATACTTTAAGGTGAATACATGATACGAACAGAAACTCTATACAAACGACACATTTTTACTTGAATAGGATGGAGACTTAATTGTTCTGTTGAAATTCCGTTTATATTTGACTTTATCATTTTTGAAGACTTCCTGACAAATGATAACAGAATAAAGGTATTGAATAGAACATGACACCCTGTCTTTGTTGCGCTTTTTCATATATTCAACCAAAATGGCGTGTGTGTGAACAAAATTACAATTATATGGATGAATGAATCTGGACAAATAATGAAATAAATAAATGTCAATGCTGGAATATTCAAGGCAATATACATTGCATTAGTTTTATTCTACGAGACATCGGGGTCATCAGAGAACACTATTGTTTTGCTATCTATGCAATCAGTAACTAACACCACTTAATCTTGTGATGTTGATCCCCAGATGTACCATATGCAACAATGTGGTCGTTTATATAAAGGAGCGTGTTACTGACCGCCATAATACAGCTGGTTTTCTCCAGACTGACCGCCATGATGCAACTGGATTTCTCCCGACTGATCGCCAAGATACAACTGGTGTTCATCGGACTGATCGCCATGATACAGCTGTTTTTGTCCGGACTGAACTTATTGATGCAACTGATTTTCTCCCGGTCCTGTCGCCATGATACAACTGACGTTCACCAGACTAACCGACATGGTACAACTGAAATATTTGTGAAATCCATAATATTCAATGTAATTATTGGTCAAAATATAGCTTTCTCCCCAATACTCATGTAGTAGAGCTTGCTTGGTATTAAATCAAAAATAAACATCCATCTTCATGTTATTAGTTTCATCAATGATATATGATATTGTCTTGCAATATTAATACCAATTTCAGTAATTATTTTAATGTTTGGAGACACTAGTGTGAACAATCATCTGTAATGCAATACCGTACAAGGAAATAAGTATTGACATAGGTTCAGGGGTTCTGTCGTGATATATAATTTAGCGTAATAGTCTAAACAATAATGATGGACAATATTACCAGCCACAACAATACAATATAGTAGAGTAGAAACAGTTAGAAATACACTATATACAACTTTTATTACCTTTTTGTCAAATATGGTGAATCATTATTTTCAGCAAATGTATAAAAATCAAAACTCTATCCAGCGATACCCTGTACTTGAGTACGATGGACCCTTAATTTTTCCTTTAATATTTGACTCTATTTTCTCAAATCTTTGCTGACATATGATAATAGAATATATGTTACTTAAATATGTGCACTTTAATTTCTTTAAATTTCTTGTCGTGAAATATAATTTAACATAATATGCTAAACAATAATGATTGACAGTATTATCAGTCATACAAATACAATATTATATAGTGGAAACAATTGTAAATACACTATATGTAAAGTGTATCACATATTTTTTTTTATCAAATATTGTAGGTAATTATTTTCAAATATATACTTAAATTTACTTTTTTATACAATATTATTCAACAATATTATTTCCTCAAATGTGCGCCGATATGTCTGCGCTTATGAAATATCCTTTACGACATGATATGTACATTTTCATAGAACACTATGGTGTTTCACCTGCCAGAATGCACAGCCTTTGCTATTAATCTCGAATTGCGACGGGAAAAGAGAAAAATGAGCTGGGATGTGAACAAAAGGGCATCAAAATTATTGCAAGTGCCGTTGCAAGGGTTAACCTCTAATATTTAATATTTACAAGTTTTAGCTATAATTGTTTGATAATTTGTGCGAATATAGTACTCATTGAAGAAAAGACAGAAAAGGCGACACTTTATTAATATTCAAGATTACTGTTAAAGCTTTAGGTATTTTGTTTTCAGGATTGGTCAAAGTATTAGAGCATGCTGAAATGTAGTATGCCTGTTTAATACAAACGTAGATATCTAAATGTTTGAGGACGATTCGTTCATGGAAAAACTTTTATGAGGTATGATCAAATTGGAAAATCAAAAATGATTAAACTCTTTCTGATTACGAAAGCCACAAGGTATGAACAAGACATCCATATTTTTTTATGTTTACACATGCAGAGGAAGATGAATCTTTGTTTGCTGAATAATTACATTAGTTAGGAACTGCCTACCCTTCCGGAACATTCGAATGCACCCCCGGTTTTTAGTGGAGTTCGTGTTGCTCGAAGTTTTGTGTCTAGTGTTTTGTAGAATGTTGTTTGTCCTTTTGTCATATTTCCTTTAGTGTAAACATATTTTATTAATCAATACATATGAATATAGTACACCAATTTAAATACAACAATAGTAATGACTATGAATTAATTAAGAAGATCCGAAAACAAGTTATTAAACTTATATAAATCCGTATCCCATATTTCCTTTGGCCGTTGTGCTGTCTGTTCTTCTTCGATTTACATATTCTGATTACCCCTTTGGTATCTTCAAACTCTTCTTAGGAACTGTGAATTTTTGTAGTTTTATTGGCGTGTAAAAGCGTGAACCGCAGCACATTTTGTATGAAGTGCGCCAGCGCTTCATACAAAAAATGTGCCTCTGTCCACGCTTTTAGACGCCGATAAAACTACAAAAAAATGCATTTAATTCTTATAATTACACTTAAATCACACCAAAATTTAATATAGTTGAATTTTTCGTTGTGAATTTTATTTGTGTTAGATTATTTGCTGTTGGAAATTACTACGCCATTGATTGTTTACATCTGACGTCGTCGTGGAGGCACGTGCACGTTCGGGTTTGAGTTTTATTGGGATGTAAAACATCTCTTTTATAATCATGTGACCACTTAATAACCAATCATATTGTAATATTTCAATGAAAAACGAAAGTAATGTAATTATTATTAAATATATTTTATAAATCATGTCAATACTCAAACCTTGACTACTGGCCTGGGTGGATGATATACTCAGGAACTAATAATCCACCAGCAGAGGTATCTACCCGTCCGTAGTAATAAAACAGTAGATATTTTACTTACTGAGCACTAAACATTTTTGGAATAGCTTACATCATATATACTCAAAGTGTAAAGATTACATTTTTTGAATACATATCCTCACTGTTGTTATGGTGAGGGAGTCTTTTCTTATTATTTGTTTATTATTTGTTTTGTGTCTTGCTGATTTCGTTGTGACATACGTGATACGATTCTGGGTTTATCACATGATTTCAATATTTTACATTTTCTGATGTTCTCTGTCGTATATGCTTAGTTGTAGGTACAATAAATGTATGTAATTTTTGCGGGACATACAGTCGTGATGTTTCGCATTTAGAATATAGCACAATTATGGTATATTGTGTAATGAAAACAACTATGATTATTCCCTCAAAATTCTATGTAATACTAATAATATAGGTAATCTATGTGTTAATATTTCTTGTTAAGTCAAATTGGTATCTATTAGAATTGAAATTGGCAATATATCAACCATGTGTTGTTATGTTCTGAATCAATCGAACACCGAAATGTCTACTGATGGTTAAATACATTGTTTATAGGATTCGTAATGTCACAAATGGCAATGAAAACATCAACAAGCATTACTACTTGCTATGATTTAACTACTGTTCATATTAAAATAACATAAAATATTTACAAATATAAATAAACAATACAGCAGATTGGTAATATCATGTGTTAGTTTGTAATGGAGACATTTGTTACAAAGTGAATTGTGTAGGTGTGCGAGGAAACACCTACATATTTCTAAGATAATTGAAGCGATGGATAATCGAATAAACAAAAATACAACACCTTCAGAAAAGTTCCAAAAATTAATAGAAAACTAGTAAAAGTAGAAAAAGATGTCAAATCGATACTCCTATCACATATATACATGACTGCTCAACTTCAATTAAAGCAATAAACATTGGATATGAGCGTTGTTTCCTCAGTTGCCAAATGTTAAGAATAAAGAACACTGTATTTTCAAACTGAAGATATTCATGAATAGCATCTCAAATGTCTTACGAGAGGCAATAACTTCTTACCCTCAGCGAGCGCCTGGGTTCATCCGCGGTTTTTAGTGAGGTCCGTGTTGCGCATCATTTCAGTTTTCTGTGTTGTGTTTGTCCTCGTCCCGTGTTTTGTGTCTCCAATATTGCCAGTGTCTCTTGATTGCGCCTTCTGTTTTTTTCTCAGAAAAATTTGAAGATGGTTACCAAAGGCCAAAAGAAAAAGGGCAAACAACGTTCTACAAAACATTACAGAGAAAACAAAAGATCGAGCAACACGAACCGATATAAATCGAAAGCTTAAAATAGGAAAATTGAAATCATCTCTATTGTCGTAAAGTTTATTTCTTATCCGGACCTCACTGTAAATTTCGAGGTGTAGGACAAGGTATATGTGATATCCTTTATTTCAAGCTCAATGGGATATATGTGATCAACAAAATCACCAAGCTTAGAATTATTTAGTGAAAAGGCAAAATGTATATAGCAGAACGTAATATTTTAAAGGATCGGGCTAGCTTTTTGTTGTTGTTTTTCTTCAGAAGCCTTTGTATGAAGTCTGCCTCGTACGAATAAAGGAACAATTTAGTACCCTGTGGAATGCCGACAGTCTATTGAAAAACACGTCCACCTAACGTTTATTTTCGTAATACACGACAACTAAGAAAAATAAAATGTAATTACAACATCAAATTTAATTCATACTTCACGCTTATAGTATAATTTGATTCATTTAAACCACCCATAGCTTTGTGGGACGTGATGCATTACATATCGTCGTTCAGTTGACGTTACAACAGTGAATGTGTTGTCGCTTAATGTGTTCCGACGTTTTACATTGACTTTTCTTCGTGTTGTTTTTATAGCTCTATTGCTATATTCATCTAACTGACGTCAGTATCGGTTTACAGTGTTTTCAAAGTAATTTTATAAAAAAAATATGATAAATTGCGCGCATGTTGAATGGTTTCCCTTGTGAATATTTAGATTGCTTTTCTTTCATGTTTCGTTCCATTGAAAATATTTTCTTCTTAAATCTAAATAGGTATAATCAACTTTAGAAATGGAATTGATGTTTGCAAAATGTTAGGTCTTTTAAATTGTATTGTTTTTTTGTCTATGTGAATCATAGCTTTCTTGTGTATGACGCAAATTGGTAATATACCTGATTATTTGGAACTAAGAAATACCATCTTTTATTCCCGTTTAAGAATCCATAGACCATTGTTTCTCTTTAATAATGTTCATTATGCACTGCATGTATAGACATTGCTAGATTTAATGGTACTAAAATTGAAATTATTTCTAAACGGTGAAAATAAGACAATTTGCAATGCACTGGTTAATTGTTTCAAAGACATTTAGCTAAAAGATAATTTCGATGGATTTTAATCTGATTCACCACCCCATTTCTATGTGCGGAAATAAATAATAAGTGGTTACAGTTTCGACATTCTGTCAGACTTTGACAATTGACCAAGAAGCTTTGGGTGGAGAACAGGCTCTGCAAACACAGAAACAAGGTTTCGGTATATAAAATTTATTGCGAACCAGAGGTGTTGAAACTGGTTGCAACGTCCTTTTATATACCACTTTTACGCCCGTTTCTGTATTCACAGATTTTTCGACGTCAGCATAAACTCCTGACCTGATAATCCATCCTGTTTCTTTGCTTAAAAGATGTAAGCATCCTATTGTTACATGATTTATCTCTAAAACATCTGGTGAACTTGAAGCTACCTCTGCCCTATTGACTTGCGAAAGGATGGGTTGATTTTAATAAAAGATTTTTGTAACAAAACATCCAAGATTTAAAATGTAGAAAAATATTGCCTCACAATTATCTCATTACTGCATTTTTCTCTTGTTGTAAAGCGTCTGTTTTGACATAAATATCAAAAGATATTTCTGTTTTATTGATAAATTATGACATGTTTCCTTCGAACTCACCTAGGGATATTATCAGTATCAAAGGATTTTAAAAACGATGCTCAAAATTATCGTTCAGTGTGACGTCAAGCACATTATGACGTCATATTTGCCATCCATCAGTGTTCTTTGGGGATAGCTAATTTACTTTGCAATGGAAACTAACTATTTATAGGTTTTTTTTACAGATAAATGATTAAAATCGGATGTAAATTACATTTTTTTATTCCAAAGCCGACATGGATTCACGAGCTTATGTAGAAGTGAAAATTTGGGTTTAAGCTAAGTTTTTTAAAAATAAAATCAAATGGAATGCATAAACTATGAATAGTATTAAAATTGTAGTCGTGTTACTCGATCTTTAGTTTTCTATGTAATGTTTGTAGATCGTTGTTTGTCCTTTTGTAATTCTGGCCATTGTGTTGTCTGTTCTTCTTCGATTTACGGATTCTGATTACCCCTTTTGTATTTTCAACTCTTCTTAGTTTTCCAGCTTCATGTATTCCCGTCATTGACTGTATTAAGACCAGTTTTATGCTGTCATCTTTAAAGTCTGTATGGCGAATATTAGAAAATTCGAACCTGGAATTGCGCAAATAGTTCTTCTTGATTTCGTTATTCATATTTTCGTGATTTCCCCTTTGCAAGTGTAGGTTAGAGTTTCGCTAAGCATTTAGCGTAGACTTATAGTTCTGTTGAGTTTCCTATGTAACAAGCGAAACGCTGCCTCCTTGGAGGCCATAATTTTTGTTTTCTTTCTTATGCGTTTTTTGCTAACGAATCCTGTTTTCTTCGTAATTGTAGTGTTGTCTTTTATTCCCAATTTTTAACTAGGCGTTCTGTTGTTAACATTGGTTTATGTAAACTTTATTAAACTCTATCAATTGCCGTACCAGAACATGGTAGCAAAACTATTAGGTGGCAGGTCAAAATGTTCGACAGGGGTAAAAGTCGAAACAAAATGAGTTGTTCATATTGAGATTTATGTCTGGAAATGAAAGCGCTGCATAATTCAAATTGTTCTTTGTGCATGGTACTTTCTAAGTTCTTTGAGATTAATAAATCCATTGTTTTAATGTTTTTATCCCACAACGATTTCCTCTAGATTCAATCGGAAAATTCGTTTTGAAAACTGCATGTTATTTGTCGCCATGCCATAGATATTTAAGTCAGAGCATAAGGTTCATGTTTACGGTTGATAAACAAATTGTCCCAATCAAGAATATGAAAAAAATACATTAAACCGTTTGTAGATCAATGTACTAAAACAATTCGATTATAGAGATAAAAACATAGCATTGCATTTTCATTTTCCGCCGTAGTATGCAACAAATAAAACACTATGTCTCAATTCTATATCTATATAGCAATAAAGCTGAAGTACAACACAATAAGCAAAACAAAATAATGAATAGTAGAAATAATATTTACTCCAGACAACAAAATAAATGTTTTTGAGTGTAAGCGAATGTGTACAGGCTTTAATCGTTTTACAGTTGGAAATCCAGTTATTAAGAGGGGATGGTTGGAACTCCGTTATCATGTTTAACACCACCAAATGTTTGTGCATAATATAATCCAGTCAGGACCTGGATTTCCTGCGTCATATGTCGTGTCTTTTTGTTGTGTGTGTGTGTGTGTATATATATATACATCTGAAAATTAAACCAAACAGTGTTAGAATTAAATTTTAGACCTGTCAAATTTTTGTTCTTCCCACGACAGGATTTGAACCCACACCATTGATACACTGCAGCACCATTCGCTTAGCCTTACGTCCAGCGCCCTAGACCACTCGACCACATCCACTCCCTAAAAAAGGAGCTTCAATAATCGTAGTGTTACCTTTTCTCGTAAGGCAAATCTAGGGATAGGCGTAAGACATGTGTACAAGCGTGTGTAGATGGTACATATATACTTAATATTATAATTTGACAGCAATCTAATTCAGCAATTTTTAACATATTGTATAGGATAATGAAGAATTCATTATACAGTCACATGAAAATAAAGTATATTATACAAACGTCTAGAAGCAAGTGACAACCATATAATATATCTGTCCCACTGGATCGCAAAGTTACTAAGGATACTAGGTTAATACTAAATATTATATACGTCTGAAAATTAAACCAAACAGTGTTAGAATTAGATTTTAGAGCTGTCAAATTTTTGTTCTTCCCTCGACGGGATTTGAACCCACACCATTGATACACTGCAGCACCATTCGCCTAGCCTTACGTCCAGCGCCCTAGACCACTCGACCACATCCACTCCCTAAAAAGGAGCTTCAATAATCGTAGTGCTACCTTTTCTCGAAAGGCAAATCTAGGGATATACGTAAGACATGTGTATAAGCGTGTGTAGCTGGTACATATATACTTAATATTATAATTTGACAGCAATCTAACTCAGCAATTTTTAACATATTGTGTAGGATAATGAAGAATTCATTATACAGTTACATGAAAATAAAGTATATTATACAAACGTCTAGTAGCAAGTGACAACCATATAATATATCTGTCCCACTGGATCTCAAAGTTACTAAGGATACTAGGTTAATACTAAATATTATATACGTCTGAAAATTAAACCAAACAGTGTTAGAATTAGATTTTAGAGCTGTCAAATTTTTGTTCTTCCCACGACGGGATTTGAACCCACACCATTGATACACTGCAGCACCATTCGCTTAGCCTTACGTCCAGCGCCCTAGACCACTCGACCACATCCACTCCCTAAAAAAGGAGCTTCAATAATCGTAGTGCTACCTTTTCTCGTAAGGCAAATCCAGGGGAATACGTAAGACATGTGTATAAGCGTGTGTAGATGGTACATATATACTTAATATTATAATTTGACAGCAATCTAACTCAGCAATTTTTAACATATTGTATAGGATAATGAAGAATTCATTATACAGTCACAGGAAATAAAGTATATTATACAAACGTCTAGAAGCAAGTGACAACCATAAAATATATCTGTCCCACTGGATCTCAAAGTTACTAAGGATACTAGGTTAATACTAAATATTATATACGTCTGAAAATTAAACCAAACAGTGTTAGAATTAGATTTTAGAGCTGTCAAATTTTTGTTCTTCCCTCGACGGGATTTGAACCCACACCATTGATACACTGCAGCACCATTCGCTTAGCTTACGTCCAGCACCCTAGACCACTCGACCACATCCACTCCCTAAAAAAGGAGCTTCAATAATCGTAGTGCTACCTTTTCTCGTAAGGCAAATCTAGGGATATACGTAAGACATGTGTATAAGCGTGTGTAGATGGTACATATATACTTAATATTATAATTTGACAGCCATCTAATTCAGCAATTTTTAACATATTGTATAGGATAATGAAGAATTCATTATACAGTCACATGAAAATAAAGTATATTATACAAACGTCTAGAAGCAAGTGACAACCATATAATATATCTGTCCCACTGGATCTCAAAGTTACTAAGGATACTAGGTTAATACTAAATATTATATACGTCTGAAAATTAAACCAAACAGTGTTAGAATTAGATTTTAGAGCTGTCAAATTTTTGTTCTTCCCACGACGGGATTTGAACCCACACCATTGATACACTGCAGCACCATTCGCTTAGCCTTACGTCCAGCACCCTAGACCACTCGACCACATCCACTCCCTAAAAAAGGAGCTTCAATAATCGTAGTGTTACCTTTTCTCGTAAGGCAAATCTAGGGATATACGTAAGACACGTGTATAAGCGTGTGCAGATGGTACATATATACTTAATATTATAATTTGACAGCAATCAAACTCAGCAATTTTTAACATATTGTATAGGATAATGAAGAATTCATTATACAGTCACAGGAAATAAAGTATATTATACAAACGTCTAGAAGCAAGTGACAACCATAAAATATATCTGTCCCACTGGATCTCAAAGTTACTAAGGATACTAGGTTAATACTAAATATTATATACGTCTGAAAATTAAACCAAACAGTGTTAGAATTAGATTTTAGAGCTGTCAAATTTTTGTTCTTCCCTCGACGGGATTTGAACCCACACCATTGATACACTGCAGCACCATTCGCTTAGCTTACGTCCTGCACCCTAGACCACTCGACCACATCCACTCCCTAAAAAAGGAGCTTCAATAATCGTAGTGCTACCTTTTCTCGTAAGGCAAATCTAGGGATATACGTAAGACATGTGTATAAGCGTGTGTAGATGGTACATATATACTTAATATTATAATTTGACAGCCATCTAATTCAGCAATTTTCAACATATTGTATAGGATAATGATATTCATTATACAGTCACATGAAAATAAAGTATATTATACAAACGTCTAGAAGCAAGTGACAACCATATAATATATCTGTCCCACTGGATCTCAAAGTTACTAAGGATACTAGGTTAATACTAAATATTATATACGTCTGAAAATTAAACCAAACAGTGTTAGAATTAGATTTTAGAGCTGTCAAATTTTTGTTCTTCCCACGACGGGATTTGAACCCACACCATTGATACACTGCAGCACCATTCGCTTAGCCTTACGTCCAGCGCCCTAGACCACTCGACCACATCCACTCCCTAAAAAAGGAGCTTCAATAATCGTAGTGCTACCTTTTCTCGTAAGGCAAATCCAGGGGAATACGTAAGACATGTGTATAAGCGTGTGTAGATGGTACATATATACTTAATATTATAATTTGACAGCAATCTAACTCAGCAATTTTTAACATATTGTATAGGATAATGAAGAATTCATTATACAGTCACAGGAAATAAAGTATATTATACAAACGTCTAGAAGCAAGTGACAACCATAAAATATATCTGTCCCACTGGATCTCAAAGTTACTAAGGATACTAGGTTAATACTAAATATTATATACGTCTGAAAATTAAACCAAACAGTGTTAGAATTAGATTTTAGAGCTGTCAAATATTTGTTCTTCCCTCGACGGGATTTGAACCCACACCATTGATACACTGCAGCACCATTCGCTTAGCTTACGTCCAGCACCCTAGACCACTCGACCACATCCACTCCCTAAAAAAGGAGCTTCAATAATCGTAGTGCTACCTTTTCTCGTAAGGCAAATCTAGGGATATACGTAAGACATGTGTATAAGCGTGTGTAGATGGTACATATATACTTAATATTATAATTTGACAGCCATCTAATTCAGCAATTTTTAACATATTGTATAGGATAATGAAGAATTCATTATACAGTCACATGAAAATAAAGTATATTATACAAACGTCTAGAAGCAAGTGACAACCATATAATATATCTGTCCCACTGGATCTCAAAGTTACTAAGGATACTAGGTTAATACTAAATATTATATACGTCTGAAAATTAAACCAAACAGTGTTAGAATTAGATTTTAGAGCTGTCAAATTTTTGTTCTTCCCACGACGGGATTTGAACCCACACCATTGATACACTGCAGCACCATTCGCTTAGCCTTACGTCCAGCACCCTAGACCACTCGACCACATCCACTCCCTAAAAAAGGAGCTTCAATAATCGTAGTGTTACCTTTTCTCGTAAGGCAAATCTAGGGATATACGTAAGACACGTGTATAAGCGTGTGCAGATGGTACATATATACTTAATATTATAATTTGACAGCAATCAAACTCAGCAATTTTTAACATATTGTATAGGATAATGAAGAATTCATTATACAGTCACAGGAAATAAAGTATATTATACAAACGTCTAGAAGCAAGTGACAACCATAAAATATATCTGTCCCACTGGATCTCAAAGTTACTAAGGATACTAGGTTAATACTAAATATTATATACGTCTGAAAATTAAACCAAACAGTGTTAGAATTAGATTTTAGAGCTGTCAAATTTTTGTTCTTCCCTCGACGGGATTTGAACCCACACCATTGATACACTGCAGCACCATTCGCTTAGCTTACGTCCTGCACCCTAGACCACTCGACCACATCCACTCCCTAAAAAAGGAGCTTCAATAATCGTAGTGCTACCTTTTCTCGTAAGGCAAATCTAGGGATATACGTAAGACATGTGTATAAGCGTGTGTAGATGGTACATATATACTTAATATTATAATTTGACAGCCATCTAATTCAGCAATTTTCAACATATTGTATAGGATAATGATATTCATTATACAGTCACATGAAAATAAAGTATATTATACAAACGTCTAGAAGCAAGTGACAACCATATAATATATCTGTCCCACTGGATCTCAAAGTTACTAAGGATACTAGGTTAATACTAAATATTATATACGTCTGAAAATTAAACCAAACAGTGTTAGAATTAGATTTTAGAGCTGTCAAATTTTTGTT
Organism: Bathymodiolus brooksi; assembly: GCA_963680875.1. Classification (NCBI taxonomy): domain Eukaryota; kingdom Metazoa; phylum Mollusca; class Bivalvia; order Mytilida; family Modiolidae; genus Bathymodiolus; species Bathymodiolus brooksi. Next base: position 21,541,458 of record OY804579.1, read on the forward strand.
CTTCCCACGACGGGATTTGAACCCACACCATTGATACACTGCAGCACCATTCGCTTAGCCTTACGTCCAGCGCCCTAGACCACTCGACCACATCCACTCCCTAAAAAAGGAGCTTCAATAATCGTAGTGCTACCTTTTCTCGTAAGGCAAATCCAGGGGAATACGTAAGACATGTGTATAAGCGTGTGTAGATGGTACATATATACTTAATATTATAATTTGACAGCAATCTAACTCAGCAATTTTTAACATATTGTATAGGATAATGAAGAATTCATTATACAGTCACAGGAAATAAAGTATATTATACAAACGTCTAGAAGCAAGTGACAACCATAAAATATATCTGTCCCACTGGATCTCAAAGTTACTAAGGATACTAGGTTAATACTAAATATTATATACGTCTGAAAATTAAACCAAACAGTGTTAGAATTAGATTTTAGAGCTGTCAAATTTTTGTTCTTCCCTCGACGGGATTTGAACCCACACCATTGATACACTGCAGCACCATTCGCTTAGCTTACGTCCAGCACCCTAGACCACTCGACCACATCCACTCCCTAAAAAAGGAGCTTCAATAATCGTAGTGCTACCTTTTCTCGTAAGGCAAATCTAGGGATATACGTAAGACATGTGTATAAGCGTGTGTAGATGGTACATATATACTTAATATTATAATTTGACAGCCATCTAATTCAGCAATTTTTAACATATTGTATAGGATAATGAAGAATTCATTATACAGTCACATGAAAATAAAGTATATTATACAAACGTCTAGAAGCAAGTGACAACCATATAATATATCTGTCCCACTGGATCTCAAAGTTACTAAGGATACTAGGTTAATACTAAATATTATATACGTCTGAAAATTAAACCAAACAGTGTTAGAATTAGATTTTAGAGCTGTCAAATTTTTGTTCTTCCCACGACGGGATTTGAACCCACACCATTGATACACTGCAGCACCATTCGCTTAGCCTTACGTCCAGCACCCTAGACCACTCGACCACATCCACTCCCTAAAAAAGGAGCTTCAATAATCGTAGTGTTACCTTTTCTCGTAAGGCAAATCTAGGGATATACGTAAGACACGTGTATAAGCGTGTGCAGATGGTACATATATACTTAATATTATAATTTGACAGCAATCAAACTCAGCAATTTTTAACATATTGTATAGGATAATGAAGAATTCATTATACAGTCACAGGAAATAAAGTATATTATACAAACGTCTAGAAGCAAGTGACAACCATAAAATATATCTGTCCCACTGGATCTCAAAGTTACTAAGGATACTAGGTTAATACTAAATATTATATACGTCTGAAAATTAAACCAAACAGTGTTAGAATTAGATTTTAGAGCTGTCAAATTTTTGTTCTTCCCTCGACGGGATTTGAACCCACACCATTGATACACTGCAGCACCATTCGCTTAGCTTACGTCCTGCACCCTAGACCACTCGACCACATCCACTCCCTAAAAAAGGAGCTTCAATAATCGTAGTGCTACCTTTTCTCGTAAGGCAAATCTAGGGATATACGTAAGACATGTGTATAAGCGTGTGTAGATGGTACATATATACTTAATATTATAATTTGACAGCCATCTAATTCAGCAATTTTCAACATATTGTATAGGATAATGATATTCATTATACAGTCACATGAAAATAAAGTATATTATACAAACGTCTAGAAGCAAGTGACAACCATATAATATATCTGTCCCACTGGATCTCAAAGTTACTAAGGATACTAGGTTAATACTAAATATTATATACGTCTGAAAATTAAACCAAACAGTGTTAGAATTAGATTTTAGAGCTGTCAAATTTTTGTTCTTCCCTCGACGGGATTTGAACCCACACCATTGATACACTGCAGCACCATTCGCTTAGCCTTACGTCCAGCGCCCTAGACCACTCGACCACATCCACTCCCTAAAAAAGGAGCTTCAATAATCGTAGTGCTACCTTTTCTCGTAAGGCAAATCTAGGGATATACGTAAGACATGTGTATAAGCGTGTGTAGATGGTACATATATACTTAATATTATAATTTGACAGCAATCTAACTCAGCAATTTTTAACATATTGTATAGGATAATGAAGAATTCATTATACAGTCACAGGAAATAAAGTATATTATACAAACGTCTAGAAGCAAGTGACAACCATATAATATATCTGTTCCACTGGATCTCAAAGTTACTAAGGATACTAGGTTAATACTAAATATTATATACGTCTGAAAATTAAACCAAACAGTGTTAGAATTAGATTTTAGAGCTGTCAAATTTTTGTTCTTCCCACGACGGGATTTGAACCCACACCATTGATACACTGCAGCACCATTCGCTTAGCCTTACGTCCAGCACCCTAGACCACTCGACCACATCCACTCCCTAAAAAAGGAGCTTCAATAATCGTAGTGTTACCTTTTCTCGTAAGGCAAATCTAGGGATATACGTAAGACACGTGTATAAGCGTGTGCAGATGGTACATATATACTTAATATTATTATTTGACAGCAATCTAACTCAGCAATTTTTAACATATTGTATAGGATAATGAAGAATTCATTATACAGTCACAGGAAATAAAGTATATTATACAAACGTCTAGAAGCAAGTGACAACCATATAATATATCTGTCCCACTGGATCTCAAAGTTACTAAGGATACTAGGTTAATACTAAATATTATATACGTCTGAAAATTAAACCAAACAGTGTTAGAATTAGATTTTAGAGCTGTCAAATTTTTGTTCTTCCCTCGACGGGATTTGAACCCACACCATTGATACACTGCAGCACCATTCGCTTAGCCTTACGTCCAGCGCCCTTGACCACTCGACCACATCCACATCCACTCCACTCCCTATATATATATATATGTGTGTGTGTGTGTGTGTGTGTTCAGTGGGTTAAGATGAGAGGTGATTGTTCGTTTTGTTGATATTGGTGGAATTTATTACCATCACTGTTAAAACTTTCTTTTCATAATACACGTTTGATTTATTATGATCACATTTAATTTGAATGTTATGTGGATCATTAGGCCTCTTTCTTAAATTACGAACGATAACTTTGTGTCATTTGAGAAATATTGCCTCGAATTCGTCACGTATATTTTCTTAATATCACAACGTACAGTCCTACTTGCTGTCTTACCAATGTCCACAGGCAAATTATAATCAGAAGTACGGAATATTGTTAAAAAAAATTCAAATATGTCTGTGATGTCAATAATGAACTGTAATCTAAATAAAATTATATGTTTTTCTCTCTTTTTTTTACGATATTCTTACCTCTAATGATATCCTGTATAGGATCATGCCATCGGTCATGTTTTCAACCGATCAATCAACACGGAGCCTATCAAATCTTGAGGTATCAAAATTAATGATTTCAGCACCCATAAACAAAGCGTTCTTTCAATATTTTTGTCTATTTGTCGATTTCTCGATTTTTAAATGTCGCCTACTATACAATATGTTTACAAGCACACTATGTGTAATATTTGAATTTTATTTGTCCAAACAGAAATTGCGTGTTCTGCATTGTTTTTGCAAAAGCGCTTTCTGTTACATATGCACAGACATCGTTACGTTTCTAGCTAAACCGAGCACACGCTGAGCGATGTCCGATTGGTCAATATATTTTATTTATTTTGAAAAAAAATGAAAATCAAGCATACATCTAATTCTATATAAGTAGATAGTAATTAAATGCTTCATGGAGATTCAGACGAATCAGGAATCAAATAAGACAAATAAAAGCATTACACGACGATGTACATTAAGAACCACGCGACTTCCATCACAGTATACACTTTTCCATTACCTTTTAAGATTTACCTTTTGATATAGTACAATGTCTGTTTCATTACCTGAACTGCATGATAGTCACCTGGAAATCGTTGATAATAAGAAAAATCAACGTGCACTAGTAATTTTGTTTAGAATAAGACACGAACGTTCTTAGCAACATGCGATCAAATTATTTCTTGACATCACTTTGCTTTAGATACGTTGATCAATGCATTCAGTATTTACTTATCTTAATTACCTCGTTTTTACGTCTTTCACATTTTGCGTGAAAGTCACTAAAAACATGTAAATGCGTATATTAGGATTTCTAGATTCCAAGATATACTATTTAATAAAATTAGTATAAAATTATAGCTTATATAAAGACTCTGAAAAGCACTAGATAATAACGTAAATATATTGCTTCACTGAGCAAAGAGGAACAAGGTACAAATAGTTCATCCATCACGCACATCAACGGGGACTTTAACATAAAAACAAAATAGGAATTTAGCGAAAGAGTAACACTAATCACAACCAACACAATGAAGCAACAACAATCACAACCAACACAATGAAACAACAACACACATTGTCGTAAACGTTCTAAGTTCTAATAGAAAAATAGTAGAAACAGAGCAATATTGATTTTCCTAACACACATATAAATGGCCTCTCAGTTTATTCGCTTGATACAGGCACTTTAGTTAAAAGTGGCAGGTCATTCGCTCTCGAAATAGAAATAGCTGAAACTCTTATCAGTGAGACTGATATATATTCACTTGTCGTCTTTGATTGGCACGTATTCGCGACTTCGTGCAATTTTACATGGACCGTATTGTATACACATCATGGTGGGTATAAATAAAGATATTGTAGACATACATATAACTATTTTGGTAGAAGATGATAAATTACAAAAATGATTGAGTTGATTTTCATTTCGTGTTACTTAGCTTATGCCGAAGTCTATATATTTGCATGGCCATGCATGACTGACGTTTTCAGTGATGCCTTTTCCTCAATACATCTTGTGCGTATCACGAAGAGAAATGTTTCCGAAAATATAATAATACGCCTTTATTGTTAAGTGAAATAAATTGCTATTTCTATTTCTGTTTTGGTTTTCACAGGATAACTGTGAAGACGAAAATGGTATCATTTAATGTAAGATCCAAAGTCCTTGAACTGATGTAGTCACTTAACAAATATATATGACCATACGAGATTTATCATTAGAAGAAATTATGACATTATATAATACTGAATACCAAATGATGTCTTAAATTGCATGGCTTATAATTGTATTCTTTTTTGAAGTGAGAAGGGTTTTGTTCGTAATCTGTAGACGTACAGAATTATACCCATGCTTACCCTTCATGAGTACCAGGGTTCACCTCCGGGTTGTTGGTGGGATCCGTGTTGCTCATCTTTTTCGTTTTCTGGTTTTTGTTTGGTTTTTGTTTGTTTGTTTTGTTTGTTTGTTTTTGTTTGTTTGTCTTTGTTCTGTTTCTTGACCCTAATGTTGTCTGTGTCCTTGAATTGTCTTAATGGCCCCTTACGTTCTCCCTAACGTCTATGTACATGTATATTGTATCATACGTACTGTGTTTACTAGTAAAGTTTGTTGTATATTGTAGGGTAATACATGTATCTGTGTCATGTGATTAACCAGACTGAAATAAAGGTTGAGACATTTCAAAATTCAAATTAGCACTTCTATTATGAGCTCCATTGAACGGTTAATTTGCTAAAATCTTCTGAGAATAAAATAATTTATTTCTCATTAAATATGAGAATTTCTCAAGCAAGTTTGTGACAGAAAGTGATCAATAAAAATCTGTGGTATGCATTTAAATAGTTAAAGTCGATATTCTGACATTCAGTTTTATAATTAAAAACATATATATCATTTTTTTTCTTGCACATTCACGAGGCTTTAATATGTAGGGGAGACTTAATTTCAATGCAATGTTACCTCTATGATAGGAGTAAATCGACTTAATTTAAATTAGGTCAACCAGGTAAAACACATTAATCTCCCTTTCATTGAAGTAATTATATATGCATCCAAGCATACTTTAATGGTCATTTCTATTATTAGTCAAATAATAGCCCTTCTCTGGTTAGATCTAGTAATGTTTTTTCTACACTGATACAAATGTTTTTAAAATTGTACAATTATGATAATGTTAAAGTTTAGCAAACACAAAATCCAATTTCATTACCTTGGTATCTAATAATTACACATGCGGCAAAATACAACACACGAAAGACGAATTCTCTGATTGTGCTAAGTTACGCAGGTATTGTTATTCTCCATAGTCAAGGTCCTATTTTTATTCGGATTTGTTTCATAGTACCCATTTAACACACATTAGGCCAGCCATGTATCTGATATCTTTAGTTTTCTGTTTTGTGTGGTGTTGGTTTGTTTTGTTTGTCTTAGTTCTGTGTCTTGTGCACCCAATGTTGCCAATGTCACTGGACATTTCCATTCTTGATTGCCATTCTTCGAGTTTCAATGACGTTTGTTTATATTACTTATGGTTATATTTACTTCTGAAATCAACGCCCACCACAACAAACAACTTAGATATCTTCTGACGAGTGATAAAATGTGGTCATTATTTACGGCAGGCTATTGTTGGTTTTCTCCGAGTACTCCGGTTTCAGCCACCATGAAATAGCGGAAATAATAATCCTAATCCGCTTTGGCATTGCTATTTGTGCATTCAATTGGACTGAACTACAAACGTGTTCTCATGAAATCGAAACCTAATCACATACGAAGACAGGTGTTGAAATAAAAACATATATCTAATATACATACACGTCATTCTATGCTCATGGAACCGAACCTAGATCACATGAGTCAAAATACAAATGTTGAGACATACACGTAATATGAAACCAAAACCCATTCACATGAGTCTAACTACATGTATGTCAGGGTTATATGGCACGTGGTAATTAAATCTAAGAAATGGTGGCGACAAGTAGTTGAACTAGGACGTGAATAAACGGTATCATAGCATCCGTGGTAAGATAGGGTCGTACTATATATCATATAAACATCGAAGATACCTTTCCTAAGTATGTATAATTCGCTATAAAGCCTACCTCTAAACCGCTTAGTCTTATGTCATGATTACGCAGTATACAAAATGGCTTCCAATGTTTGAATATGATATTATATTCTTTAAATATGTTAAAGTAAATGTGGAGTACCGTTGTCTGAAGAATCCATCAAGTAGAGAGGATGCCAGGATGCATAGCAATAGTACAAATACAAAGCATATAATAATCACAAAGAAAACATCATTATATAATAAAAAGAAGTGATGATATCATCTTCTTCCACATCAATATACCCGACATGAAGTTCTAATTTTGTGTGTCAAAGAGATTACACCTCACCAAATACAGTAATCGGACTTAAAAAGTCATATGGCCTGATTGCATACTTTGTAGGTGTAAATACAACTAGTACAAAACGTGTTTTCGGGAAACCCCTTAAAACGAAGATAAATATATTGTTCACACATTACTGGTAGTAAAGACAAGTGGATTTTGATACATCTATTTGTGATGAAAGAAATGATTATGCCATCAGAGCGACAGCCACGTGAACTGGATCGATTTGTGTATTTACTACTATTAATATATGCAAGATATATGTACTTGAATGCAAAAACCAAAGATTGTCGGGTTCTTCACGATTATGCGACGAGAGCTTCAAAAATATAAATGATTTCTGTAGCTGCATTTTTTCTAATGATGTATATCATACGGTATCCCAAAGTTCGGATCTGTTCCATCCTGAACTGTACAATTCTCTATTGCCACTTTTCGTTTAAGTTGTTGTGCTCTTATTTTAAATACTAAATGAGTGATGACCATGGTTGGTATATTTTCTAATCATTATGAAGAGACTGATCTAGAAATGACAAAAACATAACTCATCTAATAGTCGATGCATGTCTATATGGACATCCACTGGAATAATAATTGTTCGTGCCTAATTCTTTATTCCTAATCCTTTAATGGTTATTCCTATTTCTACATTCATAATCTTTAAATATGAATGGTCTAAATTCATCATGAGTATTTCTAATAAATTGATATATATCTAATTTAGTGTGCACGACGCTTGCTTGATAATTTGTTCTTTATTGCTTATTATTTTTTAATGCACGATTCAAAATCTTTTACATAATTACTAATTACGAATTCCTCCTTCAATATTTCCTATTTCTAATGCTATGTTGTAATTACAATGTACTTCCTGCTGAAATATTAATCCTTACTCCTTATTTATTTTACAGTTTTACTGCCTTTAGTAGAACCCTATAACTATTTAAGAATGGGGCATTTTGCTTTCATAGCTCATGCGAAATCGGACGTAACTATTTCGTAGCTCAACGTCACGCGCTGAAACGTCTTATATAATGTGACGTCGATGTGGATAATTAAAAAAAACATAAGTGGGAATTCCATTCATAGAAAATAGTGCCAATCCAGATATCGTCATCAAGCAATCAATGAATGAGTGTACATCCATATAGGATACAATCATATGGGAATAAGAACATTTAATACCAGACATATAATTGGTTCTACGTGCTTCTTTTTCTCAGAAATGCACGTGAAGCTCCCCGTGGAACTGACTAGCAACATCCGGGTATATTTTGTAGTTACGCAATCAAAATCTCAGAATTTTACTAAGACGGGAATGATAGTAAATACACACCTTCAGTTCACCCAGTTGTCGCTAATAGATTGTAATTATCCCCTCCCAGCAAAAAAGGCAGATATAGAAAAATACAACAATTACATTCAAGTAAATATATGTTAGAAGAACTCGTTAAAGTGAAAAAATAAGGGGTAATAAATTAACTAATTAACATATTAGCAGGGACAATTTACAATATATCGATTAGAATATGTAATATTGGAGGAGAAATTACGAATTCATAATTAGTAATGAAGGATTTGGAATCAGAAAGGAAGAAAAAAAAATTAAATAAGAACTAAAGATTACAGATGCAGAATTTAGAATTACGAATGGCGAATGTAGAATGAAGAACTAGGATTTACAATAACAAAAACATGAGAATTAGGAATTGAGTAATACGAATTTGACCCCTATTGCTTTCTATATATTTACAGTATCAACATTTCAGAATTTACGTTAGTGCATATGAGAATATTATTTCGATTTTTTCGTTGTTATGCAATGTAGTCATAAGCTGCAGATTACATGGGATCTTAGTTAATGTATATTGTAAGAGTTAACTGATTCCTGTAATTATCATGCTGAATTAACTTTTTAATTATTACTCTGCAATCGACTCACAATGCGGATTACGATGCAGACAGAAGCATTAAATACATATCATAGTCTTAAGGGAGACAAATAATGTTTGTACAAAGACATATTGATATATATATATTTGGTAATCTTATGAAAGTTGAGCGAGTGCATTGTATGCAGTTACATTATGGAGTGAACTGATCATTGCGCGAGATGTATCTTGTATAAAGTCTTTAGCCATTTTCCAACAGATCAGTCCTCACTCTGTTCTCTATGATGCGAGTATCGGAGAGAACTGATTTGTTTCAAATTGTCTTTAATTTAATTATGTATATGTAAATTATAACTAATAATCAATACAGATGCATTGAAACTCAATAAACCGTTATATAGTACATATTAATTATCTCCCATTGCAATATGAGGACTGTATATATGTATAAACTGTATCTCTATGACAATCTGATAGCAATGATTTACAAGAATAAAGATCATTGTGTTGTATTTTAATATGTGGACTGAAGAACAAAGTTCTGTTTTTTAGGTTAGTTGAAACAAAGTAAATGTTAATTTGATTAAACACAAGACTGAAATGGTTGGAGAAAAGACCGCTTCCAGAATAGGCGGGAATAGCAATTCAGCCAAATGTAAGTACTAATTTTTCTTCTCTTACATAAAAGTATATTTTTGTAAGATTTTGTAAGATATAGAGTGTAATATAACTACATAAAGATTGATTGATTGTTGTTTGACGTCAGACAATGAGTATTGCATCTATGTTCGAGACAAAAACAAGCTTGCAAACAATACATTATGTTTGTAAGAAGATGCCACTGGGGTGGGAATATGGGCGGTGTTTTTTCTCCATTTTCCTTGTATACAAAACAAACAGAATGAACATATTGTCACCAATGAGGTAGTCAGTGGTTTTAGTGTTTTATAAATATGTTTAAGGTTGTCCGTCATGTTGTATCAAATCCACAATGTGCCACAAACGACTGGTCGTAAATGAGTTCCCCGTTTTAGTGAAATGGTATTCAATCTGTACGCAAAAGAAGGGGCCGTTGTGGTCGTGATCGTATGGGAGTTGGATTTTCAACTACCTGTGCAAGCAGTACTTATCACCACTAAATTTGTCATTTCGAATCCCACTCATGGAAAGATGTATTTGATACAACATTATGTGATAAAGTTTATCAGTGACTTGTGTCAGGTATGTGGTTGTCTACGGGTACCCTAGTTTCTTTCACACATAAAACTGACCACCATGATATAATTGGAATATCGTTGAAAATGGCGTTAAATACCATAACCATTACTCATAACCGGTAAAAATAAACGGCTTGCAGACGATCCTGACAAGTAGTTGTGAGTGATCGTTAATGGCGCGTTGCAAAGCCAAATGTTAATGGAAATTATCCATAATCGCCGTCTTTTACTTGTGACACACAGAATATCCGCCTATCGATCATATAGCTTGTACTTGACGTTAAACAACACTCAATATATCTTTCGTGTACCATGAGGAGTTCGCTATCAGAGATGACACGTACGGATATATATATGGAGAGATGTTCGAAAGTACCCTGTGGTTAATGCTTATTTTATAGCCTGAGAATTTGATACAGTCTGGTTCTGATACATTACGATAAGTAGACAACATCCTGAAAGTCTTGAAGAGAATGGATTGGTGGTTATATCTTGACATAATCATGTAATTATGCCTAATTGATTGTATCAAATACAAAGCGTATTAGCTAATAACGGCTTGGATATTTATGAATCATAGGTCTATGTTCGTTCAAATATTTTCAGTCAATCTTCTTTTTCATTCTATGTTGTAATATATATTTTTTACATATAAAAAAAAGTATATCTGGAGATGTGGATGCATATGTACGTTAGTATTGTTTTCGACTCTATATTGTATTAGATATATACATATAAGTATATCTTATTACTTAGAGATGTGGATATATTTATTACCAATATAATGTTAATACTTTGTTTCATCCACCGCATAATTCGCATTATATGTATATGTAAGAAAGTAATGATACAATAAAGTTATATTAAGATCAGTTCTATTCGAACAGAAAATCGCAACGCAGACCAAAAGAAGAATAGAATGAAACGTGCAAGAAAACATTAATTATTTGTCTTCGTCTTGTTGCCAGTTTCTCAGGATTATCCATTTTAATTGCCCCTTCTGTATTCTCTATCGTTTATTTATTATTAATCTTGTACAAAACAAACATTTCTGACCATCTTGAATGAAACTCTTGATAGACTGGATTTAAAACCAAATAATTGCGAATATGTATCAATATCTTAAATATGATAGATTATTTATAATTCCAATTTAGCCATTTCATTAATGCATATATTGAATGAAAATGAGTTTTCAATGATAATAATAAAAGAAAATAGACATGTTCAAAATTCGACGGGGATATAACACGAGGACATATCTTCTCCATGTTTGGTTAAACTATTGCCCAGTTTGTTCATTACCTCTCCAAACAGGAAGCACACAATAAGTTGCTTGATCCAAAGTGCTGAAGTGTAAGAATTGGTCATCTGTATATAACGTACATATTTTAAGCCACCATGTGTGTGTAATTTTATTTTATAATAACGATATATCTGACAAATTTCATATTGGTACAAATAAAGCACTTCTGTCGTGTTACATACAATAGGAACTGTAGTTGTCATCGTTTAGCACCTCTTGTTTCTAATTAGTTATAGAGGTTAAAGGAATACTAATTTAATTCTAGATATGTAACATACACTTGAAACATTGGAAATTAGATTAGTCAATTTGACGACAATGAAGCTTGTAGAATATCGACAATTGTTGAACTTGTTACGTAAAAGATACTATTCGGAACTGGTTAAGTGGGAAATGAATTCTATAATTTTTGTAGGACGTAAGATGTTATATTGACAACTTTACAAACTGTTATGACACAAATATATAGCTCGTCTAAATGATAGAGATCCAGATGGTCATATAGTTTAAGCACTTTCAACAATGTTCAATTTAAATTATTGCAGGTCAAATCCGATTTCAGTTAGTAGTATTACCCGTGTGTCAACTTTTGATTTTCCGTTGAACTTGTATGTGTATAATATATAATTAGAAAATACAGCGTGTTCTCTTTTGAAAAATAGACAATTCTATCACTGGTTTCTGGTGTAGATCTCTAGTTGTTTTTTCTGTTTTTCTTATTTTTCTTTGGCGTTTGTCTTTGGGTTCATTTCTTTACCTCTGATCTATATTTGGATTATTGCTGCTTGCATCATTCCTCTGGTAGTCACCAATGGAGATAGTCTAGGGGTAAAGGAAATCTGTTGATGTGATATTAATTACACATTCAATTGTTAAAATCTTTGAGGTGATAGGTGATTGTTGGTTTTGTTGATATTGGTGGAATTGTTGACCACTTTTTATGGCCTGTAAATTTCAAATTCAATTTAATATCATTTGTGTTGGCGTGAATTGTAAATACAGTCAAACCTGTATTAAGAGGTCACCGTTGGGACAAAAAAAGGTGGCCTTATAAGACAGGTGACCTCTTAAAAGAGGTTCAATTCATATGAAAATTTCTATGACAGAACAAGAAAAAGATGACCTTTTAATACAGGTGACTGCTTAATAGAGGTGACGGGCAGGTTTTACTGTACATTAGCTTAATTTCATTAACTACTGTTAAATGCAGATTATAATCGACAGTTTTATGGAATGTAATTCAACACTTTATTAAGATAATATAACTGTTCGGAGATTACACGTGAAATTCGGTTCACATGGCCAATGTGAGATGTTTCAAACATGCTGCGTTCGTTGTCAGCTGTCCGTCCGTCGATAGCATTTAAAATGTTAATCTTCTAAGATACCACTAGGCAAATGCTAATCAAAATGAGCAATTTGAAGCCATTTTTAGCAATGTGACCTATCATATGACCAGTGGGGCCTCTGGTTGAACTATATGTTAATGTCTTCAGAAGAAAAGTTGATCAATGCAACATAATATGCTAAACGAGGCATGATTCATACGTAATTATTACTTAATATTATAACAGTACAAGTCTACTGTTTATTAGCCATTAGTGATCAATTTATACATAATAAGCTATATATGTGTATTATATTACTGTTATTAGATAAATATCTTATTAGAATACTAAAATTACAAGAAAAACTAGATCGTAAAATGCTAAAAAGTCAATGTGTAATGAACATGGTCTACATAAATTAAAGTGGACAGAAAGAACTTGTGTAGATATTGCTACTGTATGAGATGTGCGTGTATTTATTGTATTAATTACACGTTTTAATACATTCAATCACACACAGTTATTGTGCGATTTGTTTCCTCATATTCACCTTTCCATTGTAAATTATAAGTAAAGCCACAGCTGCTAAGATTCATCAGCCTGTGGTAGCATTGGCGACAATAATGAACTTGTTTAATTGCTAGAACCGTAGCATTATCAAAATATGGGGTATTTACGTCATGCCGAGAGGAAATGGTATGCATTTATTCCTCTCGCCAATTAAGCTTTCGTCCCTATCGACGGAGTTGTACCCTGGAAGCTGTAGAAAGAGTACATTATAACGTTCGTTTGAGTTATTAGACAAATGTTGCAGGTCTACTATTCGAAACACCCAATCTGACTCACAGGTTTTCTGTTTGTTTATTCATAGAGTGTCCTCCACTCTGTATTTTTCCATTGTGAATTTTTCCATTTATATGTAGCAACATTCCAGCAGAATCTGTATATGAAGTATTTATCTATTTGTTGACACGATATTTCAGAGCTTGTGTTCCCTATTATCATAGCTGTTAGTATGAAAGTTGCAGAAATCACGAGTTCCAAGTTGAGCAGGAACTGATTACTCTTACAGAGCACATGAAATAAACAGGCGTTTTTGGTGAGATTCGTGTTGCTCAATGTTTCATTTTCTGTGTAGTGTTTTCGGTACCATTGTTTTCCTTTGATCATTGTATAATCTCTACTCTTCTATGTACTTGATCTTTGATATCCTTAGACTTTTCAATTTTTCTGTCAATCATTTACAGGACAATTTATGTTTATTTTAATGTTAGTTGTATCTATTTACGAAGTATGATGTTCGAAATAAGATCCGTGGACGTTGTCATGCAAAAAGCAGTACAAATCTTTATGATATTTCCGATGCTCTTTTGATTTAATTATGAATTGTGAGTTATTTAGACGTAATATAATGGTAAGAACCGTCAGTAAAAGAATTCGGACGTATATTCAATTATAAAAAAATATGTTTTTTTTTCTTTTGTTTTTTCTACTGGTTTGATTTATATTATTTGCTTAAGGGGCCGTCATGGTCGTGATCGCATGGTGTGGGATTAATAATTACCTATGCAATCAGTGTCTATCACCACTTACGTTGTGAGTTCGAATCCCACTCAGGCGGGATGTACTCGATGCAACATTATGTGATAAAGTTTGTCAGTGACTTGCAACAGGTCGGTGGTTTCCTCCGGTACTCCGGTTTCTTCCACCAATAAAATTGGCCTCCACGATATGCCTGCTCTATTCTTAAACACCATAAATCACCCTTTCTTTTGTATTTTCTACAGGTTTGACTTATATTTTTTTATTTTCTACGTTAGCCTCAATATCGTTACATATGTACTCTTATATACTCGATCAATATATATTTAACATGGAATAATTAATAAAAAAGACCTATGTCTATCATGTCTTTACCTTTTTGCTTTGTTTCACATTTTACCCGTTAGCGTCCAATTATGCAAAATTAATTATGATTCTGATGAGAGAAAATTGTTATATTTCCCGAACAAGAAAGAGTACTTTAACTCAATTGTCGATGGAAAAAAGCCAAATTAGCTGATATCGGAATATAGAAGAGGTTATATTTCAGTGCAAGTGTCATTTATCTTAGTCTTTTTAGTCTGATCCTCATAATTGGCCAGAGGATAATTTGAAAAGGTTACAATTGAATGTTATTAATTTGACGGAATATATAAATATGGCGGGAAATCTGCGAGGTAAGTGTTAAAAGTTGTGTTGCGTGCTTAAGCCATCATACATATTATCTTGACCATGGTAAATGGTAAAAGTGTCTGTTTTATCATCAAAGAGCCGTACACTTACTGATATACGACAAGTTATGTATACTGTATATATAACACTACTTTTAAAGGCATACAGTCGCTCAGATTGAGTTTTTCTTGTTTATATTAAAAGTTGCCAATATTCGATGTTTTATACTAATAAAATATTCTGAACAAGAAGCCAGGTTTAAAAAATAGGTTATAATGTCGTAATTAGTGAAAAGAATTCTAATGTTTGTTGGTGAAATCGCCATTAACACACCTAATTATAAGTCGGCTGTCTTTTCCAAAGTTTACCGGACACTGATAACTGCTATAAATAACCAGAAAGCATGTTGCAGGTAAATATTGGTTAAAATTAATATAATTTAAGAAATTTATCTGTGAAATTGAATTCCGGGGTAATCAGTTAATATTATATAATGGTACTTAGTAAGAATGACGCTTAAAATCGAAAATACGTGATGAAATCAATAAAAACAAACCCAAACTCTGCAAAGGGGCCCGATAAAGGGAAAATTGTAAACAAATTGTATTGCATATTATTGACAACACTTGAGTTGACTTGATTATATTTTTTTAGAAAAAGAACAGACATGAAGTTCATTATTTTAGTCTCTAATTTAAAAGAGCGTCTTCTGCTGAAAGAAAAAGATATATAAAAAAAAACTACGATGCAATTCTGTCAAAACACGATTCAGCCGAAAAAAGATATAGAAATTATGCTTACGTGTTGAAAAATGGAGTAGGTCGGTTTAACATCTTTTTTTAATTTTTACACAAATCTTGCTGAGTCCTCCTGTGTCGTTTTCGCGTAGAATCCGTCAATATGTTTATTTATAACATGTGCTTTTTTTCAGCAAACAATTTCGCACATGTGCAAACGCTTTACCGAATGAGGTCACTGTGTAGGTCATCAATGGTCATATGATCATATTCATGAATATATGAATATCATGCTGGTAAACATTGAATTATTTACGGGACATAAGAAAATCAAACAGCGACATATTTCCTTCGTTCCAGGTTAAATACGTATGATATTATGAAAAATTTCAAGTGCAATTAGTATAAAACATCGAATATTGGCAACGTTCAATATAAAAAAAAAAATCAATCTGAGCGACTGTATGCCTTTAAATGTTCAAAACAATAGTTGTTACATCAATTAGATCAATTTGTGATCTAATTTCAAAAAGGACATAGTATCTGTTGTTTTTATTTAAACTTCTTTTGTAGTCAAGTGGTTAATATTGTGCTAGCTAAAATATAATTGGTAAAAAAATGTTTTTGGAACTGTGTGAATTAACAGTAAAGCTGGTGATAATAAAAACGGAGATATATATATATACATACATCAGGCACGCTCATACTGAAACGATTGGAAACAATCTTTGGGAACAATCAAACCAAAGGTCCTAAACAAGATAACAAAAGGAGGTTCCCAACTTAAAATGAGTTGTTTGTGTCTTTTTGGTTGTGTTGTTGTATGTTTTTATTTTTGGTTGTATTAGCCTAGTATATGTTACAAATGTAGGTGGTTATTTTTGCATCGTATATCACAAACAATTACCACATAACACGTAGCAGGTATCCTTTTCTCCTTTCTTTCGTTATTTATATCAGATAGCCAAACAGTAGTATGTATGACAGTTAGCTTCAGTTTGTTTTTCTCTCTAACATTTCACGGTATATTTATTGGTAAATTGATTTCTCATACAAAGAAGACCCTGTCACTGTTTGTGACTGATCATTCAGTTTGGATCTACAAGTACATGTACGTGTATTCTAAGCACAGACGTTTAAAATAAATGTAGCCTTTTACACCATGTATCACTCATAGTAAAATTCTGAGGAACTTTGTCTGTCATATAACATTGATTCACGCTACAGTATTGTAAATATATCCGACCGACATATACGATTTGTTAATTGTTACAAATCCTAATTTAACATGAAAACAACAAAACGTCAACAACTTTGGCTTGCTATACCCTGTGACCCGACAAACCATTCAAATACAAATTTACTAGAATTGTCGAGAAGCAACACAAGTTGAAATTTCACTTGATATGCACTACGCTTTGTTTACTTTTCCTTGTTTACCGCAAAAAATTGCAAGGATTTATTTAACGTGGGTTGCTATTGAATAACAATCTTTATTCATGAATAGATTATTGTGGTCCGTGACCTTAGATGTACAGTATCAAATAAACATATACGACAGCTATATTAATAGTGCACCGTATGCGTATTTATGCATTTACTTTATTCAATGAATCTTGAAGCTAAGGCAAATTTAAATAGCAAACATTAAAGAGCAATCGAAAACCATAAATGTCGAAATTAATAAAAAAAATAGTTTAGTATGTCAATGCCAATGAAGTCTGGATTTTTGAAATTATCAAATAGTACTCAATTAGTTTCAGGTCAACGCCTGGGTTCTGACTATCGGATTCAGGATATATTCCATTTTTTCAGTGAATATAATTGAACGAGCCCCTGGGTTAACCCCACTGTTTTGTTAGGGTCAGTGGTGCTCATCTTTTTAGTTTTTTGTGCTGTGTTGGTTTTGCTTTCGCTTTGTTTGTCCCCAAAGTTGCCTGTGTGTTAGGATGTTCCATTCTGGGTTGCCTCTTCGGTTTCCACTGACGTTTATTGCAATAGCATGTCTTGTAACACATATTACTTGATTCTTTAATGATTAATCTTGATCAGGAATGTTTCATGTAAATGGATACACATCAATCTTGTACGTTGCACGTACCCCATCAGTACACCTGATCCAATCTCATATTTCAGTTGGATGCAGAAAATGTCAAACGATTAATTTTACGTTTATAATCGATTTCATATTGTTCATTTCGATGATATTTTAAGAATAATGTATTAAAAGTAATACGTTGTATTCTTTTAGTGTTCTTTTCACAAATGTCGTATTTCAGAGACTAGTCATTACAAATAAATTATATAATTTGTTTTCGAAAACTTGAAGACACCAGGCAGGTGCTCGGCGACCGCTTGCTACCAATTATCTGTTTTACATGTTTATGTCCGATGCTTACTGAGATTGAACACACATGCCGTAGAAATTTGAAAACCAATTTAGAAATTAGATTAACTTATTTAATGGAAAATGTTTTCCTACTGTATTGTCATATAATAGATTAGCTTTCTATTGTTTCTGTTTTTTTTTTATATATTTCCGATAGCATGGTTCTGGACTAATAACAAAATTGCACTTCGTAGAATAATATGCGTCATTTCTATATGTTATTTATATATTTGTTGTCGGTGCATTTCAGTTTCTCTTTATATAACTGATTACATTTATGGTGAAAAAAGACACCCGACATATAGAAATGTGTAGCTTCTAATCTTAAATGTGTTAATACTGGAATAAGCATAACAATGTAACCTTAAGATTAAGGACAACGGCATGATAAGAACTAGTGACAGTGACGTTTATGCTGAACCATGTAGAGCTTCCATGAATATGATTTGTATGGAACACTGCACTTATTAAAGGCCGAAGTCCTGACAGCCTTGTTGTTGTATAGTAAACATTATTTGTGACGCGCTTACTGCTACATCATTGAACATGACAATTGTTGATAAGAAACGGACATTAATCTTTCAACTCCAGCCACTGGGATGTATGGTCTGAGAGTCAAATTCAGTCGGACATCATTAGTAGAACTATTGATTCTCTTGGGAACAATATTGTTTAATCAGTCACGTTCAGGTTTGATTAAGTGCTCTTCATTTATCTTGAGCAAATCATTATAATTTATAAAAATAAAACGTAGATATCTTACTCAGTGCACACGACACATTTCTGAAATAACCTTCATCAGTAGTACGTTCAAAGTCGAAAGATCTGAAAGCAGCCAAATAGCTTAAAAGGTTCTTGGTAGTAAGAAAGACAAGGGGCCGAAACAGGGTAGCCAAAATCGGTTAAGGTGATCTATGACTGAGGGAGGAGAGCCTTAGTTTCAATAATAATTACATTATTCACGAACTGTAAATTTTAATGATATTAAGATAGTGTATCTAGTAACTCATATCAGTGTCAAAATACTGATTACTGATTGGTTGATCCCCTATGTGACTAAAACATTCCACCAGTAGAGGTATCGACCTAGTATAGATTGTCTGTACCTGATACAAAGAATATAAAAGTTGTTTTACTAATAACTTCTACATTTCCAGTGTGATAACCGTGAGAGGAGAGTATATTTTAATATCTTCATTTCTGGTAACAATAATGGAACAGAAAATATACCTTTCTGGGAGAAAGATTTACAGAAGATTTATAATTAGATTCTGAATCCTACTTAACAACTTAATTCCATTTATATGTACTAACTTTATAACAATTGTTTTCAAATTAAATACTATATAAACTACACAAACATATACATGTACTTATAGTTAATCTGTGAGGTCTCACGAGTAAGAGGTCGTTAGTCTTGTTATAAAGGTTAGTGGATTTGTAAAACATTATTACATGACATTATTAGTGTCTGAATTCTATCTTAACAATTATATTGTAAATAATGATCTGCCAACTTAATTATTTCAATTCTATTGAGAGAGCTCTTCCAATTAGTTAATTGATGTGTCGTCTGATCACTTTAATATTACAAAACATTTCAAAACATGTAATATAAATTAATAAACAATGGCAAACAATTTAATGGCAGTTATTTTAAAATACTTCCAGATCACATCAATTCAAACAAAACAATGCCATATGTTTTTGCAGTTTATAGCATTTTTGGCTATCAGACAGATTCTAAATCAGACTAAATGCATATGTTGTGCAATATAATTTTCTAAATAGAATAAAATTAGAAACAAAAAATAAATACCACACTGTCAGAACAGTTCTAAAATACCACACTGTCAGAACAGTTCTAAAATACCACACTGTCAGAACAGTTCTAAAATACCACACTGTCAGAACAGTTCTAAAATACCACACTGTCAGAACAGTTCTAAAATACCACACTGTCAGAACAGTTCTAAAATACCACACTGTCAGAACAGTTCTAAAATACCACACTGTCAGAACAGTTCTAAAATACCACACTGTCAGAACAGTTCTAAAATACCACACTGTCAGAACAGTTCTAAAATACCACACTGTCAGAACAGTTCTAATATACCACACTGTCAGAACAGTTCTAAAATACCACACTGTCAGAACAGTTCTAAAATACCACACTGTCAGAACAGTTCTAAAATACCACACTGTCAGAACAGTTCTAAAATACCACACTGTCAGAACAGTTCTAAAATACCACACTGTCAGAACAGTTCTAAAATACCACACTGTCAGAACAGTTCTAAAATACCACACTGTCAGAACAGTTCTAAAATACCACACTGTCAGAACAGTTCTAAAATACCACACTGTCAGAACAGTTCTAAAATACCACACTGTCAGAACAGTTCTAAAATACCACACTGTCAGAAGAGTTCTAAAATACCACACTGTCAGAACAGTTCTAAAATACCACACTGTCAGAACAGTTCTAAAATACCACACTGTCAGAACAGTTCTAAAATACCACACTGTCAGAACAGTTCTAATATACCACACTGTCAGAACAGTTCTAAAATACCACACTGTCAGAACAGTTCTAAAATACCACACTGTCAGAACAGTTCTAAAATACCACACTGTCAGAACAGTTCTAAAATACCACACTGTCAGAACAGTTCTAAAATACCACACTGTCAGAACAGTTCTAAAATACCACACTGTCAGAACAGTTCTAAAATACCACACTGTCAGAACAGTTCTAATATACCACACTGTCAGAACAGTTCTAAAATACCACACTGTCAGAACAGTTCTAAAATACCACACTGTCAGAACAGTTCTAAAATACCACACTGTCAGAACAGTTCTAAAATACCACACTGTCAGAACAGTTCTAATATACCACACTGTCAGAACAGTTCTAAAATACCACACTGTCAGAACAGTTCTAAAATACCACACTGTCAGAACAGTTCTAAAATACCACACTGTCAGAACAGTTCTAAAATACCACACTGTCAGAACAGTTCCGAAATCTAATCGTAAAAAGAGACAAAATAGAGACCTCCAAGACATATATACATGGTCGCTGACTTTCCTGGTTTCTTCAATGAAAAATGGCAAGGTTATGCTAGTTTTATGTACCTCTCCTCTAAGTGAAATGATGTGGTAATACAATTGTGCTTTTTAAAAGTACAAATAATGGAAGCATTTCAGAAATATGGTTTCTTCATGCTTATTTCAATACGGAAAGTTATTACATGTTTTAGGTGATGTTACCTAGAGATACAATCTCCCGTGTTGATGAATTATGAGGGAAATAAATTGTGTTCTAGTGATGATAAAGAATCACTGACATATTCGTTTGGTTGTTTCCTCTAACGTCGCATCACTAATGCCATCCCATTTTCTAACTTTCATTCTTTGTGATATGTGGGGTGTTTTTGAGTAGAAGCGAATCTGTGTAGGTTTTTATTATTTGCTTACATCTATATTGTCGTTGGCGAACCAATTATCAGATGTGGGTGGTTGGGATCCTAATAACAGGTGTAACCACGCCACATATTTGTGCTTTTCCTGAGTCAGGAACTGGATTTTGAACGTCTTGGTCCATTATACCATCAATTGATCGAGCAGGATCTGGATTTTGAACGTCTTGATCCATTATACCATCTATTGATCGAGCAGGACGTGGATTTTGAACGTCTTGGTCCATTATACCATCTATTGATCGAGCAGGATCTGGATTTTGAACGTCTTGATCCATTATACCATCTATTGCTCGAGCAGGACCTGGATTTTGAACGTCTTGGTCCATTATACCATCTATTGCTCGAGCAGGACCTGGATTTTGAACGTCTTGATCCATTATACCATCTATTGCTCGAGCAGGACCTGGATTTTGAACGTCTTGGTCCATTATACCATTTATTGCTCGAGTTGCGAGGTGGTTCGTTTTGGTGATATTTGTGACATATATATACAAGACTTCATAACATATACTTATTTTCAATAGAACATTTTTCAAAACGGCAATGTTTATTATTTTCAAATGCACTATTTTATATTTCTTTTCTCAGGAACCACTTTTTTCTGTCAAGAATAATTACGTAATCAAAGATAATAGGGTGAAAATCGTATGTCATCGTTTAAAGAAAAAAGGTTCGTCGCCATGGTGGCTGTAGGTTGTGGATCCGTTCGGAATTCTCTATCTTAACTTATTGTCCAGATGTGTCCGTATTAAACCTGTGAATAGCTTATTACGTGATTTATACCGGTTTGCATTACTGAAAGGGGAAATACTTATCATTCAATCGTTCTCTGTATTCCTATCATTTCTTGTTGAACAATCCTTCATTTGTTGGTTTGTTTAACCTTTGCTTTCATTTTCCTTGATGACCTTTAACATACATAGACGATATGGAAGCGTGAAACACAACATAATTACAAAACAGCAACACATTTTTCTTTTCATCATGAATGTTTTTCTGAATACTTCTAAGTTGGTTATAGTATTATACCGAATCATAAAACTAGTTTAACCCTGCCACTTTTTATTGAATTGCCTGTACCAAGCCAGGAAAATGAATGTGTGTCAATGATATCGACTTTGCCTGTGTTTCTACGATTTTACTATTGGTATTGTTACGGCAGTGTGGTTTTATTTTGTTTTTCATTATATTGTTGAGTTTGTACTGTAATCAAAGGGATCAACCGTCCACGATACTACAAAACAGGATAAAGGATGAATGTGCCAATAATATGAACTATTGACAGTAAACAATTATTCATGATAGGTAACTTGATATTTTTTGTGGGTGAGGTGTAAGTGAATGAATACTATATCTTTGTTTATTGAACTTGTATAGGGTATAATAATCCATTTTATTATACTTCTCATACTTTTTTCTATGTAAATTTTATTGCAATAAAAATACTATTTCCAGTTTCAATCAATTTTTCTGAAAAGTACTATTTACCGGTGAATAGCACACATGACTATTCACCGGCCGGTGAATAGTACATTTATCACATGTTGTTGTTTAAAAAAAAAATTCTTCTTCAAATGCACACATGAAAATGTATTAGTTTTAAAAAGCATTAATAAAGTAGACTAGAAATCCATCAGAAAAGGACCTAACTTAGAAGTTTAAATTTCACAGTTGTTCAGTATACTAAAACACTTATAGACTTGATATTCGGGTAATAGCGCTTTAATTGTCCCCTCTGTACGAACTATTTTCCTCGGCGTTGCCTCGGAAAATAGTTGGTACCTTGGGGACAATAAAAGTGCTATTACCCTCATACCCAGTCAATAAGTGTATATTATCCTTTTCGAAACCGTTCAAAGAGGTGCCACTAATCCTTGATATTGCTAAAGTTCAAAAAGTTGATGATTGATGTGAAATGTACTATGTTACTTATACATCACAACAGGCTAATAGACCGTATGTGTGATACAAACACTGGTTAAGATACACAATGAAATGTTTTGATTACATTTTAGTAAACGCTAAAAGTTGTTGACGCAACACTACAAGGATCTCTGGTTATTGAAAACATATTTTTATCAAAGGGGGCAATATGCTTTTTCCATACTGATGCTTGAGATGACCATAGCTAAGACATAACAATAACATAAAATTCAGATTGAAAGGCCAGATATAATTATTTTTTTTCAATTACACCCACCAATCTATTTCAGTTTTATCCCTTTCCCCTTTGTTATCTATTAAGTATGTCCTTTGATCCTCCCCAATCACCGTGTCACCGTGGTGTTCAGATGGCTAGTCGTACCTAATGTGCTCCAATCTACCGGTAAGTACAACGATTGTGTGGGATATACTAGTATCAAAGACACAATCAACAGTCATCCAGTACAAGGGGCGTACATACCCGATTGATGTCAGACATCTATCAATTTTGCCCTCTTTCACTTGTATCAGTTGATTCATACCATAGGCCAATGTCATTGTTATATATGTTTTAATTTCTCTCATTCAGTTTTTTGTTTTGAGTTTAGCTAAAACAACTACCCAGTTGAGGGTTAGGGTTATGGTGTTTAGCGACACCGTCAGCTATATCTCATTTATATCGTGGCGGTCAGTTGTATTGGTGGAAGAAACCACCGACCTGTCGTAAGTCACTGACAGATTTATTTCATAAAGTTGTATCAAGTATATCTCGCCATGAGCGGGATTCGAACTCACAACTTCATTGGTGATAGACACTGGTTGCATAAGTAGTTGTAAATCCACCTACCGTAGAATCACAATCAGTTGACGTTAACACTAAATGATCAATTAGTCTGTCATTTTTACACGCAGTCCTAAAATATTAGGAACAACAAAGTACAAAGTCCAACTACGTAGTTAGTTTGAAATTAACAATGATAAAAAGGAAGATATCTAATTTAGTTAGCACGACTCGTGTCTGGAACAACTTGAATCAGGTACGTTCAAAGTCAAGGGATTAATAAATCTGGAACGACTTGCATCAGGTACGATCAAAGTCAAGAGATTAATAAATCTGGAACAACTTGCATCAGGTACGATCAAAGTCAAGAGATTAATAAATCTGGAACAACTTGCATCAGGTACGATCAAAGTCAAGAGATTAATAAATCTGGAACAACTTGCATCAGGTACGATCAAAGTCAAGAGATTAATAAATCTGGAACAACTTGCATCAGGTACGATCAAAGTCAAGGGATTCATAAATCAATTCTTATCTCACGAAAGGTTGCATAAATCACACATAGAATTCATTAACCGTATATACAGTAACATACATGTCAATTTGTTTTCTGATTTGTAGTATTTGAGAGAACAATTAATATGAACATGTGTCGATAATGTTATATATGTTTTACGTTGATTGGTACTGACATTGTACTGATTATTACAATATATTGTTCTATTGAATTCAGTCTTTAATGAGAAGAATGACATCTGTTGAGGTTGATCAATATCATGACATTTTAATCCAGTTTTAATTTCTTTTGATTGTCTATTCCAGCGCCATTAGACAAAATAATGTTATCATTAGTTTTAAGTAAATCCATTCTCACAAAGAAGAAATGCTTAAGATTAAAGCGTTCCGTATCATAACGTTATTCGTTCGGTTATATGTGAGGGTTGGCAATTTACTGACATGTTGAAAACACCTGCATCACTGCTTCATTTCACTAATTGAGGAGGTTTGGGCCCAGAAACTAGTCTAACCCAGCCACTTGTTATTGAAGTACCTGTACCAAGCCAAGAAAGTTAGCGATCAGGTATATTAGCGTGAGGGGAATCGATAATTTTTATTCTGTTTTAAATTTTTTCGATTATGTTTGGAATTGTTCCGACCTTATGGTATTTTTCTTCTTTTATATCGAAGTGTGAATAGTTAAGGAGTCACAACCGCCCCCCCCCCCCAACCAGTCATTTGAATAATTATAAATGGTTGCATGGTGCATTGACCTGATAAATTATGATTAGCATTTGAGATTATGGTACACAATGATAGGAACACTATGTTTGGATACGTGCTTCGTATATTAAAGACGACAGATCCCCCATTAAATCCATGTCTTGTACAACCACGTATTCGTTAGAAAGGTCACCTTCATTCAGTGGTTTATAGAGTAAATCGTCACAGCAGACATTTGTGTCTGGAACAAATAAAAATCCTAGAGATCGAAGCTTTAATTGTATATTATCATTAACTAAGTTATGTTGGGTTTTTATATTTATGCTACAAATTGGATCTGACCACATATTTCAAGAAATTGCCTAGTCATAGGTCCTAAATAATGTTACTATTATTAAAACTAAGGTTCTCCTCCCTCAAGCATATGTGAACTTAGCCGAATTTGGCTATCCAGTTTAGGCCCTTTGGTTTTATTGCTCCCAAAACTTTAAATTATTTGGCTTTTCAAATCTTTCGATTTTGAGCGTACCTGATGAAGACTATTCCAAAAATTTACGTTTTCATTCTATCTGCTTCATTTTACATATTTTAGGACATGTATGATTAATGGTAATCCTAAGAATATCCAGTGTCTAATGATTTACAAGTTATAAATGAATCGTCTTTTAATAAACCAAATTGGGGTTTTTTTCTTCATTTTTGTAATTAACACTAGATGAGCTAAATACCACAGCACGAACAAATCGAATCGGGATTTGAAATTCAAGCCACTTAATAGAAAAATATCCACACAGGAAATCTAATTAGCTTAATTATGATCAAAAATATATGATACTTTTCTACTGTTACTCAAATTTCTCTGATTTCCAAGTCTATAATTTATGTGCCATCCGATATCTTAATTGTACATATATTCATGTCTAACCATGTTGTCTATATATGTATATTGTGAATTCAATATTTGAAAACATGTCTGTAATATTGATAATATATGCAAGTGCCTTCTGGTCTAAGTCATTGCATCCCACCATATTCGCATTTGTTCTATAGCAACACAAAATGATGTCAGAAGGCGTTAATCGAAGAAGGACCGACAATGCAATGGCCAAGAGAAAAGGTATTAAAGGACAAACAATAATCTACAAAAACAACACACAGAAAACAAAAGATTAAGCAACAATAACCCCACAAAGCACCGCGGTTGTCCGGCAGTTCATCTTCCACTGGTGACATCCGTCGTGTTATTCTTTTTAAAATCAAGTGATAAAAGTCATGAAAGATGGCCTCCCGACAGGATACGGACTACGAAAAAAACCTACATTTTAGTCAATGTGGCGAATATATATATATATATATCTAAAAATATATGAAATGTATTTATAACGCGCGTTTCATTTGAACCAAAGTTGTTTCCATCAATAAATAAACCATGAGAAACTCTAAAGAGAAGAATAAGCATTGCAAACATTTTCTAACTGCCCCTGTCGCGAAACAATAATTCCCAGTATTGTTACAGCAGAAGTAAATAATTAGCCCTTCTGTTGATTGTGATATTAGTGGGAGTGCCTTATAGGTAAGGTTATGAGAGGTTTGTATGATATATGAGCTTAGAAAATATCAATATAACAATGCAGTAGATATCAAATTCAGTGCTTACAACTCATTTTTAGAATAACCTTCAACAGGCACGCTCAAAGCCAAAATATGTGAATGCCAAGTAATGTAAAAGTCTTTGGGGACAAGAAAGCCCAAAGGGCCTAAACAGAATAGCCAAAATCGGGTATGGTCACCTATCCCTGGAGAGGAGATCCTTAACAAACCATGAATATGAAATCGGGTAAGAAGAGTTTGAAGATACCAAAGGGGTAATCAGAATCCGTATATCGAAGAAGAATAGTCAACACAATGACCAAAAGTAAAAGTACAAAAGAACAAACAACGATCTACAAAAGATACATATAATACTAAAGATCCAGTAACACGAACCCCACTAAAACGGGGAGTGAACTCATGGGCTCCGGAAGGGTAGGTAGTTTTCAATGATCGCATATCCCGATATAGCTCATTGATTTAGAATAGGATCTCACTTCTTCGTTAGCAGGTAGATTTATTCTTGTCATGATAATTACTGAAATTATACAACAATTAATCAACCGATCAAGGATGTCACACATAGTGAAACATCGTCATGTAGAAAGTTGTTTATTGTCATTAATTAGTTTTCGTGCGCAGCAGAATCTTATCAGATGATACTTTAAATCAGTGAAACATGAAATAAGAAATCAACTTTTGGTCCACACTTGTGTACATTTTTCATTTTTGTAGCATATTTTTTCATACACGTTGCTTGATCTATTTCCATGGCTAGCTGGTTCCAAAATTATATGTATGTTTTATTAAAAGCTATCTTAGCACATTAATTATAAAGTAAATATTCAATTTGGAATTTTTAGACAGTAAATCAAAATGTGATAGTCAATTACTTTTTTTTATTACATAATGATTGTTTACTCTTTATTTCGTTGGTTTAGAATTTATCACCTGACATTCCATTAATCTTTGAATTGTTTGATTAAAATCCATATTGACTCTCTTTCACTTTCACTTTTCATTGCATGACGTCATAATGAAGTGATTAATTTCATATTGAATTGGTTTCACTTTTCATTTTAATGTAATAAAACAATTACAGTCTTTTGTATCGGTCAATGCGAGTTTGTATGGAACTTAGAAATCAATATTCACCTCAGCCTAAAGGCTTCGGTGAATATCGTTTCTAAGGTCCATACAAACTCGCATTGACCTCAACAAAAGACTATAATTGTATAATATCAGATCCATTTAGCTGTTTTCGATATTTGATATATTTTCACTGACGTTTAATTAAAACAAAACCAATTTAAAGTAAACAACTATCATCAAATGACCTTCGGCGATGACACCATTCCTATTTTGCTAAATTAGTACGCAAAAATAGATAAACATACCTCATAGTTGTGTACTCTGCATTTGTGACGCACAGAGAGACCCCGAAGAATGAGCATATGCATGGCCTACAAGCCATCCGAAAGGGATGTGTACTGCTTTCCATTGTACAACATTATGTGATAAAGTTTATCAGTGACTGGCGGCAGGTCGGTGGTTTTCTCTGAGTACTCAGGTTTCCTCCACCAATAAAACTGACCGCCACGATATAACTCAAATATTGTTGAAAATGGCGTTATACACCACAACCCTAACACTAACCCCACAAATTAGAAAACCACATTTGGATGTCAAACATTGAACATCGGGTAAGTACCCAAAATGTCAATTCTTACAAACAAATCCAATCTCTAAGGCTGTTTATCTTAACATGAAGGATGCCTGTAGTCAACCCAAAATTATTTGAGATTTTCGCATTGCATTGGAAAGTTATATGTAAACATATGGTTGTTTTACAAATAGTACAATGAAAAATAATATTAATGTATATATACTAGATGTGTAAAATAATACCTAAAATCAACTTATGATATTGTCAATGATGCCTCCTATCACATGACAGGTGTGATTTATCAATAAAACAGGTGTGGTTCATATCTGTATTTATAGTAAAGTAAAACCTATTTAGATATATACAGGTGAATTGTTTTGAAATCTGTAATAGTAATACATTTATTAATTCAAAGCAATCACAGTAAGCAAACTAAATATTGAGCAACACGAATTCCACTAAACCTGGATGGAAACTCAGGTTCTTCGAAATGGTGTTTCTGCTCCATATATCACACCCGTCGTGTTACTCTTGTTACAAACTCGGTGATAAGTCATGAATGAGAAAGGACCGGATTGTGATTATGACCAATGGAACATATCCCATCTCCTCAGTTCTATTGACATTGGTATAAAGGATGCACCCATTTTAATATCAGGTGGATTTATGGGTCTTTTTTTTTGTGTTGATCAATATTTGTAAAGTTTATAAAATTGTGTTCTTCTTGATTTAATGATTTAATAGTTTAATTAGTTTATATAATATATACTTAATTAGTTTATATAATATATACTTAATTAGTTTATATAATATATACTTAATTAGTTTATATAATATATACTTAGATATCAATGAACGTGTTTAACAAAAGTAGGACATCATTGTAGTTTTAAAAGTTTCTTATTGATAAACTAACATGATGCAAATTCTTATTTTCATCAGGTCATTAATAATATCATCGTCTAGAAAATAAAATATTTCAATAGGAAATATGTGTTTTGAACTTTTACATAGTCTACCATTACAAAATCGTACTTCAACTAAATATATCGACGACTTTACGTCAAAATGTAGATGGTGTTTACGTCATTTAACATCATTATTAATAACGTTGGCTTGGTTAATCCTTTACGGAATATATGTGTCACAAATGAACACGGATAACAGGTGCTACTAGTAGAGCAGGAACTGCTTACCCTTACGGGGCATCTGAGTTCAACCCAGTATTTAGTTGGGTTCTGTTTGCTCCATCTTTAGTCAAACAGTTTTGTGGTTCGTTGTCTGTCATTTTGTCATTTTTCTTTTGTCTATTGTGTTGTCTGTTATTCTTCGATAGATCGGTGATTTTGTTTTCGGTTTTGCCACCAACATGATATATATGAAATATTGTTAAAGAGTGTTCTTAAGCATAAATAATCCATGCAATCACCTTCAGCATAGATATTACCTCTTCTTCGGTACTAAGCGAATTTTGGTACAACATGCAAGTACAGTCAAACTATATTTTCTTAAATACTGCGTTTGTGCAATCTAACATTTAGTTCTATTTTTATTTTTTTTGTAAACAAATTGACAAATGCGGAAACTTTATTATAATCTGCAACAAAATAAATTCAGGTATTTAAATACACAGGATACAATTTAAAAGTTGTAACGAGGGACTTGTTGTGTAACATTGGTAAATATTAACATCATTTCCGCGTATTTTAAATTAAAATAATTTAGCCTGAAAATTACCGGGAAAAATATGTTTACGCTTTGATATTTCAGATTAATGAAATTCGCTTTCTCATGCATATCCAACTATTGGGATAAACTTCCGTCTACATACAGAGTACACTGACATATACATATTTAATTGCGATTGACTGATATCGGGTCGTATACGTACCTGTGAAAAAAGTCACAAGATAAATAAATATACTATGTATTAAAATTAAATGATTTAAAGTTGGTAGTGTTAAATGGATAAATGTTAAATTAAACCAAAAGTGCACAGAAATAGAAGTTATTTCAAATATGTACCCTCCACACATACAGAAGAGTTTAAGGATACCAAAGGGGTAATCAGAATCTGTATATCGAAAAAGAACAGACAGCACAATGGCCAAAAGAAAAAGTACAAAAGACGTACACATAAAGCTAAAGATCGAGTAACACGAACCCCTCTAAAAATCGGGGGTGAACCTGAGTGCTCCGGAAAATTGATTACAGACAAATTAAGGGGTTTAATTAAAATATAGATATTAAACATAATTATAATAATTGTCCCTATTATAATATAATATTACATATTATCTCTTTTAATTGTTTCTTTTAATACATATTTTTTTCTAAAAGATGTACATTAACCATGACTAGTAGATTAAAGTTCAATATATAGAGCAATAGCTATTAAAAGTCAAGCCAAAGCTGTTAATTGATGGTTTGTTTAGGGTTTTTTGGGGGATTTTTTTTTTCTTTGGGTTTTTTTAGGGGGTTTTGTTTTTGTTATTTTGTATTTGTTTTTGCTTATTAATTCTTTTCTGTTGTATTTAAGGGTACATTCTCTAGAATTGTAAAATTTCACATGCCTGGCAAAAACAAATATGCATGTTATGTGTAATAATGGTAAAGAAACTAGTCATATCGAAACAACTAGTCACAAAAACTATTATTTATAGTTATTAAAAAAACATTCCCGAATTCATTTAATTAAAAGTGACTGCGATCAAGATGGAATGCAAACAAACTATGCCTGTATACAGTCATGGCGTAGGAAGGTCGTTTTCTTCTTGTGCACAGTCAAGCAGATGATTTA
This sequence comes from Bathymodiolus brooksi, assembly GCA_963680875.1. NCBI lineage: Eukaryota > Metazoa > Mollusca > Bivalvia > Mytilida > Modiolidae > Bathymodiolus > Bathymodiolus brooksi. Next base: position 21,573,251 of record OY804579.1, read on the forward strand.
TCTTAATTGAAATTATGAAAATTACAAAGCTCCATAAGATTAATGTAACGTACCGTATCAATCAGACAAACTCTCTAAGACAAGTGTCTGTGTAAATCACATTACGATTTTTCTTAGAACGATACTATCTTGAAGAATGATACATCACAATTTGTTCTATAAATAATATTTTTGAAGCCAGACTTTGCTCCCCACACATATATCTAAACGTGTTCAGCAAGTATATATTGACTGATATATTATTTTGTCTGTGTTACATTTATATAAATTAATGAACTTATTTATATATTAACGTTTTCACTATTGTAATTCGAAGTTATGACTTGTTGTCCTTCTTTAGCATACTCTTAGTGATATAGGCTAGACATCAACTTGAAATGCACATTTTGAAAAGAAAACAGTTGAATACATTACAACTTGTATAAATAGTACTTTTGCAAACGAAAATTGATAACCCACACATATTTTAAGCTGTGATTACCAATTTTTCTTTAATTGATAATTATGTTGTTTTTGCATAGCAATGCTACATGTAGGCCTATTGAAGATTGAAGTGAGGACTTGCTTTACTCTTACATTTAGAAATGAAGAACAGCAATAAAAAGCGCCGATGAATTTTCTTTTTTATGAGATTTATATATATAGAGTAAATTAATATGCTATGTGAATATTGTGTAACGCTGTATGGTCAACGGTATAGTTATATATTTATAAGAACAAATTCTACATTCTGTGAACTGTATGTTGTATGCCTTCTTGCACTTGGTAACTTAACTCAATTTACCCTGTGTAGCCGATCAATCAATACCTTCAATTACTGTGTTTTATTTCCTATAATAAACTGGTAAATATCTAATTTAGTACGCACCACGCATGTCTAGAATAACCTTCATCAGGTATGTTCAAGGTCGAACGATTGTATAGTGAAATAAGTTAAAATATCTTTAGGAGTAAGAAAACAATAGGGCTTAATCAGGATAGCAAAGATCGACTATGGTTATCCATGTTGGGAGGTGAATCTTAGGTTAAATAAATAACGAACAATCCTGCCTTTTCCTCGTTCGTGAGTTTGTAGCAAGAGTAACACTTATTACCCCTTTGATATCTTCAAGCTTTTCTTAAGACAGTGGAACTGTGGATCTATTTTATTAAGCTAAAAAATGAACAAGCCATATATTTGTGAATGATGCAGCTTTAGAACAATGGGAACCTGCGTCTTCTACAAAATAAATCTAAGTCGTGTCTTTACTTGTCAGCAACATTTTACAATGGCTATATTTGTTTGACAGGAAAGGTATTTTTTTAAAGGATGTAAGATGATAAAGGACTATAAATGGACTTAAAAGTAATTTATTATGGTATTGTATAATCTAATAGCCGTAAACTTTAGGTTTAAAAATATATCTTTTGCAAAGATAAGAATTAAATGATGCCGTCAATCTATGGATAGTTTGCACTTAGCATACATAAAATGCAACCTTTTAATTGAATCTCTCTTCTTTTTCATATAAAAGTATTGATAATATATAAAATATGGATTGTATGAGCTTATGTTCAATTCCCAGACAGAAAACTGTTTTGAAACAGGTCAAAAATAATCCAGGTGTAGTTAAATTCTAATATAATGCATGTTTATGACTTCGTGTGTATTGACTGTAAGGAAATTCCTAGGTTAACGAGTGAATGTGCACGATGACAATATCATGTGCACATGGTCAACGTGATATTAACATTGTATATTTAGAAAATTTATAACATCGTTAAATTGTGCAAAAAAAAAGATTAAAGATACCAAAGGGGTAATCAGAAGCCGTAAATTGAAGAAGAACAGACAAACAATGTTAAAAAAAGGACAAAAGAACAAATAACGATCTACAAAGCACTAGACAGAAAACTAAAGATCGAGTAACACGAATCCCACTAAAAACCGGTAGTGAACTCAGGTGCCCCAGAAGGGTAAGCAGTTCTTGTTCCACATGTGGCACTCGTTGTGATACTCTTATTACTAACCATGTGATTGGGCACGAATAAGGATAGAACCAAATTTTGATTACGGCAATCGGAGCACAGATATCCGGTAACGGTTTACCAGGTCATGGAGGCGACCGTACATTTTCGGATTGATGACTTCAACTGACAAATACTAGGAACTCTTCACACTCTTCTTGTTAGAAATAACCTTCTATCAAGGAAATCCTGACAGGAACCACAAAGCTCTGGAATATCAAATCAACTGAAAGATATATACACCATATGCAGGTGCTGCAGGAATTTTAACAATGGAAAAATTGAAATATTCTCTTTTGATATAAAGCTTCGTTCTTAACCGGCACTCACTGTCAATTTTGAGTTGTAGATCAAGGTATGACACAGATCTAGCTGTATAATTATATGGTTTCAAAGTCAATGGGATAGATGCGATCAACAAAATCACAAAATTTGAATTATTTAGTGAAAGGACATAGGTGATCTTATCCGATTGTTTTGTAACTTCTGGTCTTGTTGCTCTCTTTTATGACTTTCCATTCGTATGCCGTTGAGCGACCTGATATCCTAGAAACGCATCATACTCACTAACCTAGATATCTACATGTTTATTACTGATATATTACACTAAATAACCCTGTGATTTTGCTGCATATTATTCAGAAAATGAAGAAACATAGTCTTAGCAATTTGGTTGTTTTCAAAATAATTTTTTCCGATTTGTGAAGTTTGACTTAATAAGAACTTTAACAGCCTCGCTTTGAAAATAATAAAACCAAAAAATGCAATCGATTTTATGTCATTGTAATAATATTTTATGTCATTGTAATAATATTTTATGTCATTGTAATAATATTTTATGTCATTGTAATAATATTTTATGTCATTGTAATAATATTTTACCGTAATTGTTGGTAATACTGACGCATTTCGTTGCTAATTTATCTAAAATTACAATGTTAAAGGCTCAAAATCTCTTTAATCAATCATTCAGGTGCATGCATTTGCATGTTAGTTACACAAAAGAACATTATAATCTCTTTATATTAGAAATTGCTTTGTGTTGTAATGATTAAATAGTGACGTTTGAAGGTATAATATTAGATCGTGGTTTCGAGCCACAGGTTAGGTGAAATCAAGTACTATGAAATTGATATTTGTTGCTTTTCCGATAAGCACGAACAATCCGTAAGGAGAAAGAGCAAATACTGGTCGGCTCAGAATCAGGATAACGTGTCCGATTGGAGCAACATGTCTACCACTAGACAGTTGTTTAAGAGAGCAAGCATTATAAACATTTAACAAAGCGGGTTGGGCTATTACAAAGCGGACCTCATCATCATCTCATCGGAATGTAGCTTGTTCTTGCCTTTATATAGTTGAAAAATTGCTCACATTTCGCTAAGCATTAACCACTCAAAGAATCTTTGGTGGACGTATTTTTCAACAGACAGTCGGCATACCTATGGATACAAACTGTGCTACTCTTCTCGCCGACTTGTTCCTTTATTCGTATGAGGCAGACTTCATACAGGGACTTCTCAAGAAAAACGAAAAGAAGTTAGCTCGAACCTTTTAATTTCACGTTTCGCTATATAGATGATGTCTTTTCACTCAATAAATCTAGGTTTGATGATTTCGTTGATCGCATCTATCCCATTGATCTTGAAATAAAGGATACCACAGATACATATAGGTCTGCTTCAGACCTTGACCTACACCTCGAAATTGACAGTGAAGGGCGGTTAAGAACAACTCTTTACGACAAAAGAAATTATTTCAATTTTCCCATTGGAAACTTTCCCTTCATATGTAGCAACATTCCAACAGCACCAGCATATGAAGTATATATCTCTCAGTTGATGCGATATTCCAGAGCTTGTGGTTCTTATCAGGATTTCCTTGATAGAGGGCTGCTACTAACAAGGAAGCTACTGAACACATCTTCGTTAAGTTGAAGTCATCACTTCGAAAGTTTTACGGTCACCACCATGACTTGGTTGACCGCTATGGAATATCTGAGTCACAAATGACCACGGATATATTCCACTTATCGTAAACAATTCCCGGTCCTTTCCTCGTTCATGACTTATCACAGGGTTTGTATCTAGATTAACACGACGGGTGTCACTAGTGGAGCAAGAACTGCTTACCCTTCCGGAGGACATGAGTTCACCCCCGGTTTTCAGTGGGGTTCGTGTTACTCGATCTTTAGCTTTATATGTATGCTTTGTAGATCGTTGTTTGTCCTTTTTCCATTGTGTTGTCTGTTCGTCTTCGATATACGGATTCTGATGACTCCTTTGGTATCTTCAAACTCTTCATAGTCTACTATTTAAAAGACAAGAGTATAAATATGTCTTGATTCATAATACTATTTTATTGTAAGCTACTATTTAGATGGATTTTTGAGACAAGGGCATAATTGAAATAATGTAGCAGGCATGCGCAAACATGTATCCGGTTGTAGTGTCCATGTCGAACTATACTGGATTACTGGAAGTCAAAAGTACTGTTTGTTCTGAATATACATATATATCTTGCTTGTAAAATGTGATTGAATTAAACAAATTATCTAGAACTGATTTTAATAAATTGTGTAAAGCGTAAAGTGGAACTGCTGCAGTTAATGTGATTATGAATGGTTGTTATTAAATTGGTACCCTATACATCAAAGAGAGAACGCCATGTCATAATTTCCTTTTTTTTCCATATTTAACGATTTGCTAAGACGACAATGTTTTTTCAAATTAAAAAAATCATATTGTGCTGTTATCTATTAAATATGTATTTTGCAAATACGCTAAACAAGATATATTATATTTCTACACAACATATGCAGATTGGTAGTTATCATAAATAAAGGTGTGTGTCCTCCTAGTTAACTGTGAAACTCTATATACCATGCTTGTGAGAATCAATATATATATAAGGGAGTGGATGTAGTCGAGTGGTCTAGGGCGCTGGACGTAAGGCTAAGCGAATGGTGCTGCAGTGTATCAATGGTGTGGGTTCAAATCCCGTCGAGGGAAGAACAAAAATTTGACAGCTCTAAAATCTAATTCTAACACTGTTTGATTTAATTTTCAGACGTATATATATATATATATGCACCGTTGACCAAGGACATAATAACCACATTAATGTGTAATTAATACGTGGTGTGCCAAGCCAAATGTGTACAATTATACTTTTATTTCATCTGGATTCTATGGTCCTTTGTTTCGTTTTTTTCTTCTTTTTTATATCATATTATTGAAATATGTGTAAATGTTGAAGGATTAGAACCACAAAAAGGGAGGAATGTTGAGCTAAGACTGATCATCTGACATTACAACCGTGATATACTTTTCACAGGTCCAGATACAATCTAATAGGGTTGTCGATACTTTTATAATTATCCAATCCAATTAATTCATATGTAAAACATACATTGTATCAATTTAAGACATGCAGGACATAAACAATATTTATTAAGAACCGGTATCAGATAATTTCCTAACTTATTTGGATAAGTAAAGTATATTATGAATGAAATGACGATGGCCGTCGAGGTAGGGTAATATTTGTTGGTCTAATATACTAAAGCATATCACTAATTTGTAATTAGGACAGTCTTGTCATCTAAGTTTTTAAAGACCAAACATTTGTAATGTTTCAACGGATGAATATATCAATGGAAACATATGTAATGATATGACCCTGCACTTGAAGGGGACATCATCCATATTGATCTGTAGACATCTACGTCACTAGACGACTTTTACTCTCCGCTCCATTAATTTGACTTCTATGTAAGACGTCTATCATCAAATCCTTTTAAGGTGATAGGCCTGAGGTATGGGAGATAACTCTATTTTCAGTGTCTTCTCAAATATATGATCATCTGTGCGTTTGAAAATTCCCCCTCAATTCCAAGCTTCTTGGTGACAAAGATTGTTTACATTGGATATGGCCAGTTAATAAAAGGACACCTTTTCCTTTTACCTTTCCATAGCTGTGCTCCTTGCAGGGCTCACCGAACCAGGCGAAGTGGGCGAAGTTCTTGCCCTATATCGACTGAAGTCGCTCTCCCTCGACTACAAAGCGAAATTAAAGTCGCCTTGTTGTTTCTTTTTGCAAGTCACTCTTTTCTTGCAAATAATCTTCGTTTTATGCAATTATGGTAAAGCTGATTGTAATCAATGGGAAGATACATAAGAATAAGAGGAAAAGGTTTTATTCAAGCAATAAAGAAGGTTTAATTTGTTGATACAAAAGTATCACGGCAAACTTCTGCAAATTTGTACTGACGAAATTCCAGGTGAATATTAAATCCCAAATCTTGTGTTATATTCTAATTATTTTCACCAAACTTGAGTTATTTGTAGCTTTTCAAAAGCTAAACAATCAACATGTCTAGGTTTTAAACACAGCGATCATGGGGACGTAGGAAATCGGGGGAAGGAAACGAACATTTAGATGTCATTGACAGATTTCAAGGCAAAAATGAATAAATCTAAAATCAATAAATATAAGATCAATAATAATAATAACACAAATACAAAACATGAATTTAATGTTAAATATGAAAGATATAAACAAAATATTAGCAAAGACACACTTCAAATGCAAAAAAAAAGTTAAAAAAACCCACATTTTTGTGAAAACATGTCTCCCTGTCATGCCTTCAATTTTCTCTCATCTTCTAAGACAACTAAAGAATAACCAGAATTAAACGAATACAACTGGAGCACAGAATTTGAAGGAATTTAACAATACAGCTGGGTGGCTGTCTGTGATTTTTGTGGTTTTTTTTTGTAATGAATTAATCAAGTAGAGTCACCATCAAACCACCCCTCCCCCTCCCCAGCCGATTTGAAAATAAAAAAGACAAATGCATTCATTTGGTAATTTGGACATCCACTTTGTCAATTATAAGAATTCAAAAGCTTTTTGTTATTGGTAACTAGTTATTTTTTATCTCACAAAAAAAGAAACTAGCAAAGGATGGGTGTGTGATAACTTTCCTCGATAATTTCATTTTTTTCTGGGTGCCATCCATGAAAAACATAAATTTAAATATTTTAAAAATCTGACGGTAAAAGTTTGCAAAATTTGGTGCAATGATGTCTATATGTCTATTCTTCAGTGTGACATTTTTTGGTGGAAATTAATTGACAGGAATTTTTTTAATCCGATTTTTAATACCAAGGTGGTCCTCAGGGCATCCCCCATTTTTTGCAGTTTCCACTGTTTTGCACGTGATTATCTCCAACAGGATATTCAGATATGCTAGATATTTCATATTTATTCAACAACAACACTCTCAAGTGTATTAAAGCCAAAATATTCCCTTTCAATCAGAAATAAATGTGCATATCTATTAGAATCTTCCGAAACTAGTATTACCATCTGGCGTCAAGAATACCCCCAAAATTGCTATATTTAGGGTGTGCTATGGAGAAAACGGCACGGTGAAATTTTTTGAAACTTTGGCAGATAATGTATTTAGACATAAATATTCCATGATGCAAATTTAAAAAAAATTGAATAATGGGAAAATTTTAGGGTAACCCAGGTCTACCACCTTAAGTACACGAAGCAGCAAGGTTGACGATCAGCAACGTATGTTTTTTTTTTAAATAAAAGTAATAGTCCGTGGGCTAGCATAACCACCGTGCACACCCCTCCCCTGGCTTGGCTTAGTATAAAAAAGATCGCAGTTTAGTACGAAATATTTTTTTATCTAAACTTTTAAGGGAAAAAATGTCTTTTTTTTTCATTTCAGGAAGGGGGAGGGGTAGGTTTTTCACGTCTGACAAAATTTGATAACCACAAAGTGTATATATCTTGTATTCAATTGAAAGGTAATACTATAAGCTTTCATTTGATACCATATTGATATACTTTCAATACTGTTTAGTATGCATTTAATGCTCGCAAAGACAAAAATCAAAAAATCCTCAAAAAGCTGCGACAGGGTGTAAATATTAGCCTCAAACGGCAAGTTCGTCCCACAATTTTAAATTTTAACATGTTTTTTCTTCAAGAGGATATATAGGAGGACTTAAAAAAATATGTTAACATGGAAGGTGGGGGTGCACGGAGGGTTATGCTAGCCCACGGACTAATACTAATGAGAAAATATTATGCGATTTTCGGCAGGGTAAGGGGTAATATTTTTCCACTAGAAGCCCTATATTTATTTTAAAATGTCTCCATAGCATAACTTCACAGGACAGATGTATAATTTGGTTGTCAATTTATATTATGAAAAAGATATTACGCGCTTTGGGCTGAATAGAGCTAAAATCGGCAAAAATCATAATATTCCATTTTTCTGCAATCTACACTACAAAGCATGTTTTTTTATGGTGTAATGGGTTTAATTTTCCGTAAATGCAATAGTTTTAATAAATTCAATATACAAATATCATCAAAGTTGTGTAATATTTTGTCTATTCAAAACAAAATGCGGAAAATCTCGGTTTTTACGCAATTATATCAGGGGTAGGGATATAATTTTTGCCTCCTACGATTACTGATCTTCATAAAATATTAATAACTTGTATTCATTTGAACGATAATATAATCAGCTATCTACCAAATCCCAGCTTTTATATTCTAATAGTTGTTCATAAGCTACAAGACCTAAGCTACAGTGAAGAATGAAAAAAATTGAAAATCCGGCAAAATTGTCGAAAGGATGTAAAAAAAAAAAGGGCTGACAAATGTAAGTTCGTCCCAAAATATTCAATGTTATCATGTTTTTTTCAAACGGACATATCAAAGGACAAAACAAATAGTGGTGTTTCGAAGGTGGGGGGCGGGGGTGGGGAAGGGTAGGCTATCTCAGCCCATGGCCTATAAGAGAAAAAGCGACGGAGTAGTTAATGGTGGTCTATCCAGAGTTGCTTGAACCATTGGGAAAAAGATATAGAACGAAGTCAAACAAAGCAAAAGTCGAACCGCAGAAAACAATGAAAGATGAGAAATATGAACCTCACCAACAAATTGTGAGAGAACACAGGCACTAGCGAAGGGTAATCAGTTCCAATTTCTTAGAAGACATCCGCCATGTCACTCTTAGTCAAGTCCGCTAAAAGCTTTATAGGTAATAGAGGAAAGAAAAAAATCTACATCAACGGAAAAAGTTCCATTGGCATTTGAGAACATGGATAGTTATATCAAATTACCCTGAATATGGCTGCGGGACTATTTCTACAGTGAAACTGACATACTTTTTTCTAAAATGTAATTGAAAACGGAATCTATTAACGGCTAATTTACGTTTGGTACGGAAGAGTATCATTAAGTAAACATGTATATAAACATTAATCTCTAATTGATTGCGGGTGAGATTCTCCGTGTTTACTAAATATGGAATCATTATATGAGGATTAATATGAAAGACTGGTCTAGTTCCTGTAAATTATTGTAATTAATACTTTTCCGCTTTATACAACATGCTTCCGCGAAATTTGGTAAAGTACGATTTAATTTATAGTACTCATTTGCTGTACAAAGCTTATCTAGATTATATAATTAATTTTTACAAGCTTGAATCAATATTTAATCGCGACAGTCTCCTACCTAAGTTAACTGATTCATTACAATAAACATTGATTTTTCAAACTACAGTCCTTTTTCAGATGAACGGATGAAATACAAGACTCAGTTTTGGGATCTTTATTTCACTCATGGTCATGGCTTGAAGCAAAGCTGAACCATATTTTTGTTGCTAATTTTAATTTTGATAATTTGGTTAATTATACAGTCAGGACATGACTGACTGTCGATAATCAGTTAGATGAATACCTCATCAATGTAGGCATTTTATATATACATTGTATATGTAATTGTTTCTTGAATGTGTACGGAGAAGTTACCATGAGAGATGTTTGCTCATGAAAAATATATCAATACAACACTTTCATGTTGCACCGATATACTAATTTATGAGGATAACTTACAACGTAAAATGAGCGTAAAATACCTATACAGTAGTCTATTACATACATGAATCATGAAAGCCATAATGTGTTGGGAGTTTTATCATGGGTTGGCAGGATATTAGTACTTTATCTTGAGCGGCAGTAGTAGAACACAAACATTTATATCCATTTCGTCTTAGTCTTCGACCGCTAGACGCTAGCAGTACAAACAGTCATATATAAAAAGTTTGACAAAGGGGTAATCAGAAGCCGTAAATTGAAGACGGACAGTCAATATAATAAAAGCTTACTTCCTTTACTTTAGCATGTGTGTTAATGAACTATCGTGTTCATTTACATCCATATTTTTACTTTTTAAATGGCAAAGAAGAACAAAGGGGCAAACAATAATCTACAACACACTACATAGAAAGACTCAGCAACACGAACCCCATTAAAAACCGAGAGAGACTCAAGTGCTCCGGAGTGGTAGGCAGATCTTGCCCCACTTGTAACACCCTGTATATGTCTTTCCATCCAGATCACCCTTTTCTCAATCTTTGCTTCTGATTGTGGTAGTATGTGTCCATCTTAAAATATCCGTATATATCAGTGAAGTTCAAATGATAGCAAGCATTGCTTAGACTTTTGACTTGTGATGAAAACCTAAAACATATTTTCTAAGTTAGAAACACATTAATTTGTTCACAACAGTTTTGTTTCACGAAGTTTATTTTTCGTAATCATTTGTATATATTAAGACGTCATGATTTACCTCACTTTGAGGTATATATAAAACTTTAAAGCTCAATATGGATATGTAGATATGTAAACATTTAAAACAAAAACAAATATCCAGTATTTATACCATTATGTACTGTTAAGATGATTGCTATATGTATGTATACTGTTTATACAAACAAATCTGTACGATGTTGCATTTATTTGACGACCTATGATTGGATAAAATCATTCCTAAAAATAACGATAGAAAGGAGAGCCATATATGGAAATCTAGAGAATAAGATTAATACGCTTTACCTGGCCAGGAGAAAATACCATTCATAAAAATAACGATGCAGACGGTAAATTACAGAAGGTCAGCGGGTGGTGCTTAATTGTGTCTAGTGACCATTACGTATTTAGCCTTAGAACTCCCAAGAAAGTCTGTCAAGCATAGTTCGTGGAAAAAACTTAGTTACTGTTTCAAGTTATAGATCAGCAACATCGTACAAAACTTTTCTAAGCTCCCGTGACCGTCTATCATTATTTGGACGGTCACTAGGGAGCTTAGAACTTATAATATTTTATGCATACTGTTTATACAAACAAATATATGTTCGTAATGTATGTAAAGTGAGGGGTTATGTATGTGTGTGTGTAAGGGTTGTCAATGTTGCCCCTCTCTACAGTTTTGCCATTAAATGTTGTTACTGTCCCGACAGTGTGGTATTGTTTGTTTTTAATTTTATTACCACAACATAACTAAGATGGAATTCCCTACAGACAAAAGAAATTCATTATTTAAGATTGATTAACACACCATAAATCATTGTTATTATTCAGTATTTATATAATAGATAATAAACACAATACTACTTAGAAGCTATTTATATGAATACATGTTGTGATTATTAAATTTTTTTATACTATCGAATTATCTTCCCTGGGTGTTCCTTATTACTGCACATTTAACTATACGAGAGTAACTATAAGACATATTAGTAACTCGTTCTCCAGCATTTTCACTGAACATATGCATTTGTACATTTAAATTTGATCCAACAGTGACGTCGGTATCTTCAGAGGTACTAAATAAAGGTAATAACAAAATTACCGAACTCCGAACAATCTTACAAAGGGAAAGTCAAAACTCATAATTATATAAACAGACAAAATCAGTCAACAACCGGAAAACTGTGAAAACCGTAATGACCCTGACTTGGTACAGGCATTTCTAAAGAAATGGTGGGTTGAATCAGATTTTAAGGCGCCAAACCTCCCGCTCTCATTACGGCTCAAAGGTTCCGGCTGTCACTGTAACAGTATTTAAATACAGGAACAAAATAGGTAAAATAGTTGTCAAAGCAGTACCATATTCGGTGACGTAAATGTCAAAAACCATACTACTCTACAAGGGATGACGCTATGACATGATTGTGGCTTTTGCTTTATATATCATAAACCTAGTTTAACCCTGCTACATTGTATTGAAGTGCATCAGACATAGCTAAAGATAAAGTTGTGAATGTTCATTGCTATGTTTGTCTTTCCTATTAACTATATGTTGGTGTTTGTTTATACAAACAAAATCGTCCGGGAGTACATTAATTCGTTTATCGCACCTCTTGAAATTACTCTTTATGCATTAAAGATATATTAATATTTATTTTGATAATAAATAAAGATATAACGAGCTTTCTTTGTAAACTTGCAAAGCAAACCTCCAACCTGGTTTTCTTCGAAAAGAGTTAATCAACAATCTAGTTATCTTCGAAGAGAGTTGACCTACAATCTAATTATCTTCGAAGAGAGCTGACCTACGATCTAGTTATCTTCGACGAGTGCTAACCTACAATCTAGTTATCTTCGAAGAGAGTTGACCTACAATTAGTCATCTTCGAAGAGAGTTGACCTACAATTAGTTATCTTCGAAGAGAGTTGACCTACAATCTATCGAGTAGAGTTCACCTACAATCTAGTTATCTTCGACGAGTGCTGACAAACAATCTAGTTATTGTCGAGTATAGCTGACCTACCATCTAGTTATCTTCGACGAGTGCTGACCTACAATCTAGTTATTGTCGAGTAGAGCTGACCTACAATCTAGTTATCTTCGAAGAGAGTTGATCTACGATCTGATGACCTTCGAAGAGAGTTGACCTACAATCTAATTATCTGACTAACCCCGCACAATGCTAACCAGCATTTTGGCTAATGGAAACTTAACCTATAATCTGGTTCACTCTGCAGAAAATTAATTTTCAAAAGTAGATTAAGGAAAATAAACTGTCAAGCGCAGCCCATTATAGTTTCTATGCTAATTTCTGTTTTATTAAAAATACAATTTTCTATAATATAAAGTTGAGACAATGAAACAAAGAACTTCAACTTGATCATTCCATGTACATATAAACAATATTCACCTCAGACATATAATTGACATATTATGCTGTTATACCTCGGTTTCATAATATTTGCTAAAGGGGTTAACGTTGGTCAGAGGTATATTTTATACTTTTAAGGACTTGATTTATAATATATAAATATTTACATATTATATTACATTAGATCATATTTGATTTACAGTCACTTTAAAGCTAAATGATAAAAACTATTCATGATAAAAAAAAAACAGTTTAAAATTTTTACATAGCATGCGAAACATTATTAGCCAATTAAAGCTCACTTCACACTTTGCAAACATTTAGTCTACTTATATTTATCAATAAATGTTAGAGAATACCGAAGGGGCAATCAAGAATGGACAATCCAGAGAAACTGGCAACATAGTGTACATGTACACAAAACAAAAACACAACACAATATGTGTTTGACAACACTATGAGCAATCAAACACAAATATAGTTAATAAGACATGATCATGAGCCCCCCCCCCTCTCCCCCCCCCGCCCCCCCCCCCCCCTTTGCAAACAACTGGAGGTAAAGACGAACCGAACATAGTTTTTATGCGAAAATCGTAACAGATATCACAGCGCGGAACTCATATCGTAAACATAAAATATGATTATCCCATATTTCCGAAAGTAGGAGTTATATATATCAATGCTATCAGTGACTATCGCCTTTTAGTTTGTTTCCAGCCCGAGACGAGGTGTATTTTTAAATATGATTTTATGTGATAAAGTTTGTCATTGGCTTGCGGCAGATATAACTGAAATGGTGTTAAAAATCACACCAAGCGCACAAAACCTACAATAACAGTAACCTTTATTTCCAAATTATTATTATTCATAATTCCTTGACAATACAAATATAGTGAATGGACGTTTATAGAAACCAACATTCACAGACATAATACCACTATTTACATATCAAATATCATTTACAGTTTTATCACATGTTCTGTCGAATAATCAAAGAGAATAAAATATTTACACACAATTAATTACAATCATTTAAGATTTTTGCTTACAGTTTATATTAAAGTGTGTCAACTTGCTGTGTTGACAGTAAACTGGTATTTTTAGGTACAAATTCTATACAATAAAACATGAGAAATTCAACATTAAACTTTTTGATAACTGTATACTACCTAATAAAAGGTCCATCATCAGCGAAATGTGTCCAGACATAGTCGATAGATATTCTTCATTGTTATTGGTAAGTGTATATCTTGAGTATTAAGAATAATAAATTATATGGTGATTGCTTCTTAAAACCCCTTTTTGAAATACATGCGAGATAATCATTTGACTAACGAACAATGACCTCAGCTAGGCTTAACACCGTTCACATTCATTAATGATAATGACGTCATTAATCCGTTAGTCATGCACTTCACATAGCCAGTATTTCACATGACAATTTGATACCATTTTGGATTAAAGTTGTCACGTCTCTCGTTTGACAGTTTTTTTATTTTTATTTTATAACAAGTCTTAAATATTTTATGAACACAATACATAAAAGTACTTTATCGTTGGAATGCCACGTTTACGAAAGAGGAAGATAGAATATGATTGCAAAAGGGGATAATGGATATAGCCCTTACGGTAATCAACAAGTACTACACTCGAGTTATTTTTCCTTCCCCAAGCCTATCATTCTCCATGACAAGACACCCGTGTTTCGTGTAATATTAGAGCCGAGTAGTATATTTGATTCACGTAGCACAACTGTGAACGATGGGCCTTTGGTTTTCCCGAGTAGTATATTTGATTCACGCAGCACAACTGTGAACGATGGGCCTTTGGTTTTCACGAGTAGTATATTTGATTCACGCAGCACAACTGTGAACGATGGGGCCTTTGGTTTTCCCGAGTAGTATATTTGATTCACGCAGCACAACTGTGAACGATGGGCCTTTGGTTTTCACGAGTAGTATATTTGATTCACGCAGCACAACTGTGAACGATGGGGCTTTGGTTTACCCGAGTAGTATATTTGATTCACGCAGCACAACTGTGGACGATGGGCCTTTGGTTTTCCCGAGTAGTATATTTGATTCACGCAGCACAACTGTGAACGATGGGGCTTATGGTTTTCCCGAGTAGTATATTTGATTCACGCAGCACAACTGTGAACGATGGGGCTTTGGTTTTCCCGAGTAGTATATTTGATTCACGCAGCACAACTGTGAACGATGGGCCTTTGGTTTTCCCGAGTAGTATATTTGATTCACGCAGCACAACTGTGAACGATGGGGCCTTTGGTTTTCCCGAGTAGTATATTTGATTCACGCAGCACAACTGTGAACGATGGGCCTTTGGTTTTCTTGCTCCCTACGACTTATTTGTCTTTTTTGTCTTTTGACTTTGTGCGTTACTTGATAAAGTTTATCCCCGAAACGCATCGTGTTTTCTAAATTAGATATCTACGTTTCTATTGCTATCACTGGTCTATACCTCTGCTGGTGGGCTATTAGTCCTCGAGGGTATCATCCGCCCAGTAGTCAGTGTCTCGGCACTGACATGATTTACGTGTTTTCTAAATTAGATATCTACGTTGTTATTGCTATCACTGGTCTATACCTCTGCTGGTGGGCTATTAGTCCCCGAGGGTATCATCCGCCCAGTAGTCAGTGTCTCGGCACTGACATGGTTTACGTGTTTTCTAAATTAGATATCTACGTTTCTATTGCTATCACTGGTCTATACCTCTGCTGGTGGGCTATTAGTCCTCGAGAGTATCATCCTCCCAGTAGTCAGTGTCTCGGCACTGACATGGTTTACGTGTTTTCTAAATTAGATATCTACATTTTTATTGCTATCATTGGTCTATACCTCTGCTGGTGGGCTATTAGTCCTCGAGAGTATCATCCGCCCAGTAGTCAGTGTCTCGGCACTGACATGGTTTACGTGTTTTCTAAATTATATATCTACGTTTGTATTGCTATCACTGGTCTATACCTCTGCTGGTGGGCTATTAGTCCCCGAGGGTATCATCCGCCCAGTAGTCAGTGTCTCGGCACTGACATGGTTTACGTGTTTTCTAAATTAGATATCTACGTTTGTATTGCTATCACTGGTCTATACCTCTGCTGGTGGGCTATTACTCCCCGAGGGTATCATCCGCCCAGTAGTCAGTGTCTCGGCACGGACATGGTTTACGTGTTTTCTAAATTAGATATCTACGTTTTTATTGCTATCACTGGTCTATACCTCTGCTGGTGGGCTATTACTCCCCGGGGGTATCATCCGCCCAGTAGTTAGTGTCTCGGCACGGACATGATTTACGTGTTTTCTAAATTATATATCTACGTTTGTATTGCTATCACTGGTCTATACCTCTGCTGGTGGGCTATTAGTCCTCGAGAGTATCATCCGCCCAGTAGTCAGTGTCTCGGCACTGACATGATTTACATGTTTTCTAAATTATATATCTACGTTTCTATTGCTATCACTGGTCTATACCTCTGCTGGTGGGCTATTAGTCCTCGAGGGTATCATCCGCCCAGTAGTCAGTGTCTCGGCACTGACATGGTTTA
This sequence comes from Bathymodiolus brooksi, assembly GCA_963680875.1. Classification (NCBI taxonomy): domain Eukaryota; kingdom Metazoa; phylum Mollusca; class Bivalvia; order Mytilida; family Modiolidae; genus Bathymodiolus; species Bathymodiolus brooksi. Next base: position 21,589,823 of record OY804579.1, read on the forward strand.
CGTGTTTTCTAAATTAGATATCTACGTTTGTATTGCTATTACTGGTCTAGACCTCTGCTGGTGGGCTATTAGTCCCCGAGGGTATCATCCGCCCAGTAGTCAGTGTTTGGGGACTCTCATGGTTTATTAGATATATTCATTATTGAAAGTTACAGTTCCTTAATACTGTAATTATTACTAAAACCAAGGTTCTCCTCATTCAGGCATAAGGGAGCGTACCTGATTTTGGCTAGTCTGTTTATGGACTTTAAGCTTCTTGCTCCCCAAGACTTTTAAATTATTTGTCTCCTTTGTTTGACTTTGAGCGTACCTGATGAAGGTTATTCCAGAAAAGCGTCATACCCCTTAAATTAGATACCTACATTTTTATTATACTAAAATTAACAAACAAATTGGCTATTCTTTATTGATAATCATTTTAATGACACGGCTGTGGTCTGTCTCATGCGACTAATAATTGTCTATATTTATTTACCCTATAACAGTGTGTCTTAAATATTATTTTTCTTTTAATACGTTGATAGGCTGATTGTACGGTGTTTACAAAATAAACTTCTTTTAAGACAAAGAAATTGCGAAAAAAAATAAAATTCTCGAGATTAAATTAAAGAAATTTAACCGAAATACTCTCAGTTTGAATTGACGGTCATTAGTCACAAATGAGCAGTAAGTTATTATAGGATACCTTTAGCGTTGATGTGTCGTGTCATAAGGATAACTTTAGATATAAAACTACTGTGACGTGTAAATATGATATTTAAACAACAAAATAAGGTAAATCTACTTCTATATCTTTATCAGTAGAAATATCGCTTTCAATCGATTGATAATTCACAGAAGTTGTAAAGCCATACTTCATTACAGTGTTAAAAGTGCACTGAGACTATAATATCTGCTTGATGCAGCGTGAAGTCATTATTAAATTAAAGTACGAAAGAGTTAGTTGTTATTTAGTGCTATTTTAAAAGAAATTGAGCCTTTTCTTAGACGAAAATTATCGGGAATGGACAGTAAATGGTTAAATTGTTAAAACTATTGATGTGATGTGATCAGATCCTGCTTGGAGAATATAGACAGGAATTAACCACAATGACAGGTAAGAAAGGCTTTTGTACTTTTTCTTTTGGCCACTGTGTGGTCTGTTCTTCTTCGATATTCGAATTCTGATTACCCCTTTGGTATCTTCAAACTCTTTTATAATATTTATTAGTTGAAAATTGTATTTCTACAAAAATAACTTCTTTTGTCTTTGGAATACTATTTTTGTGTTAAATAAATATAATTTTTGTGTTAAATAAATATAATCTGCACAGTCAATCATTTGATAATAGTTTTACATTATATAACCGTAGGAATTTTTATTTCAAATATTTTATGTGTTTCTTGGTCATTTGTTAGTGACAGGAACATACCTATATTTGAATTAATACAATCAAAAACCTTCACTTTATTCGAATTGACTTTTTAATCGTAGCTTAACGTACCTGATGAAGGTTATTACAGTAACGTATCTGATGAAGGTTATTACAGTAACGTACCTGATGAAGGTTATTACAGTAACGTACCTGATGAAGGTTATTACAGTAACGTATCTGATGAAGGTTATTACAGTAACGTACCTGATGAAGGTTATTACAGTAACGTACCTGATGAAGGTTATTACAGTAACGTATCTGATGAAGGTTATTACAGTAACGTACCTGATGAAGGTTATTACAGTAACGTACCTGATGAAGGTTATTACAGTAACGTACCTGATGAAGGTTATTACAGTAACGTATCTGATGAAGGTTATTACAGAAACATGTCGTGCGCACTAACTTTGATATCTACGTTTTTATTAGCCAAATATAGTTATATTATTGTTTTATATAATTATATAAATATACACATTATGTGCCTGAGTTGAAACGATATTATAGTTCTTGTTCGAATGGATATGTTCTGCCGGTTTTTGCCAATTCAATGATCAAACTTTATCTAGTGGATACAACCTGATACATATTAGTCCAAAATATGTTTCTGGGTTCATAGTTTAGACATTTCCGGCCATAACACTGTCAATTACGATTTTTGCACTCGTACTTGAAGACAAAAGTAAATGAAAACACTATGCGGGAGCGTAAATCATAATCATATACGTTTGTGATCGTAATGTCTGATTTAACTAAGATATGTAGTAATATAAAACGTATTGGAAAAGCATAGCTCAGAATGAGTGACACAATGAAACTAACACAGTAAAAAGTTTGAAGATATCCATTGTGTAATCATAAGCCATAAATCGTAGCAGCTGGTCTTACTCCCAGGGTTCTTTAGCGACATTTTGAATGTTTCTCCATGAATGCTAATTGTTGGCTTGGTGTTATACTTGACGAAATAAAGTGTTATTTGAGTTTGATAGTGGATAAAGGCATAATATGCTTGAGGCTTATATTCTAGATAATTATCAACACACAATTTTAAACTAGAAGGCCTTGTATACTATCTAATATTTAAATGATTGCTAAGGTCATGACTCGGTCTTATATAATTAATAGTATACATATGACACCTTCTGTGTCACGAAGATTATGTATAAAGCTCAAAGATTCCTTACAGTTACACTTATTACCCAGTTATATATATGACAATTGGTATTTTTATGCATATGTATTTAAAACACTTGCATGACCGTATCATATCACTAAGAGGGGAGACTTACGCCAATAAAAAGTGTGATCCCGCCACTTGTTTTTGAAGTGCAGGTACCAAGTCAGGGAAGGAAACGGTCATGTATGTGTGCTATGGCTATCGATTTGCCCGTTCCTGCATTTCATTGGATCTTGGATCTGTACCTACAGTGTTGTATTTTCTTTTGTTTCTAATTTTATTACACGTTTCATTATTATTAATAATAACTATTAACAACGCAGGTTAATCACCCCATTTTCGACCCTTCTACACTGTATTCTACTATTTATGCGCAATACAATTACTGCCATCCAAACCATTAGATTCATGTTATTTTTTAACAGTATTGAATTGGACAATTTGATCTTGAAAATAATCACAAGATAAATGATTATCTTATAACTTTATGGTTTTTTTTCTTTAAGATAAATCACTTATATATCATAACCTTATAAATCATTGTTTATGGCAGTCTGTTATAATAACTATTAGATATATTTGTTTTTATATGTCTAACTGAAGTAAGAATTTAGTAGTAACATGTCCCCCAGAGTACTACGCTTATAGTAATCTGAAATAAACATTCTTAAACTGGAGGTTTATTGAATTATTCCCACTTATAAAAACGTAGATATCTAATTTAAAGCACACCAGGGTATTTTCCCCTGTACAATCTGTACAATTTATACATTAATTTTATCACATTTATCGGTAATGCATCGCATGTAATGTCGTGTGATACCTTATTTTCAGCTTTGACTTAATTGAATATTGTTCTGGATACCTGTACAGTCCCACTTGTGTGAAATGTTTATATTTGTTCAAGACCTTTATATAGAGTATTACTATACAATCCAGTTTTGGTAAACTGTAGATGCTCGTTTTCCAAGACTGGAATACATTTCATCATTCCTTCTTTCTTTGTTAACATTTACACTCCTTTCAAGCATCCTACATGTATAGTTAAATCACACTATAAAGGTCTGCACATTTGGGCGTCGTATGTGTGCTTTCTACTTAAATTCGGATCTCTATATACGTGTAGCTGGAATTACTTTCCATTCATGAACGCACGCCCGGTTTTTTTGGTGGGGTGCAAGTTTTGTTTTCTATATTGTTTGGTTTTGTCGTGCATTGTATATCTTTTTGTACTTTTTCTTTTGGTCATTGTATTACCTGTCGTTTTTATTTACGACTTCCGATTACTCCTTTGGTGTATTCACATATGTATTCACACGAGAGACAGAAATATATTTAATATTCAATCTCCATATGCCATAGATCATTCACACTAACAAAATGGCAGTTTTACTAATACTAAATTTAATTATCCCTGTGTTTGTCTTACTTTTCTATTTTCTGTTAACGGTTTGTTTCTTCCGCTTCATTGTGTTTTTCTCAATCATACAGGAACCTGTAGTCTTTGTAGTTCTAATGATTACTCGATTATACCAATCCTCATCTATTAATGACTTATCCTTCTGTTATAAGTCATTACAAATTAATATAAGTAGTGAAGGTTTGGTTTGGTTTGTGGTGCTTAACGCCACTTTCAACAATATTTCAGTTATATCGTGGCGGTAATATAAGTAGTGGATTTTACTAGAACAATTTGACTATCTATTACTTTTGTTCTGTAAAACAACATAGATATCAAATTTAGTGCGCATGACGCGTTTCTGAAATAACCTTCGTCAGATCTATCATTTATCTAATAAGTTTTCTAAGAAAGCTGGAGAATATGTGTAGGAGAGTAAGTCAGATTAATTGGAATATTGTACTGTATATTGTCTTGGCTTGATTACATTAACAATTCTAAGATGGTATGAGAACCAAAGCAGACCTAATTATTGTTCATTCGATTTCAGAAATGTATTGACCATTTGAAATCAATATGGTTTTGACTTGGTAAATAGCACGACGAGTATTGCATAGTGTGTTAAAGTTATTTTCATTTCTTCGACAAATTTTAATCGTTTGCAATGAAATCGGTTTTGTGTGGATGTGTTTGACCAGTGTTGCCTTCCCTACAAATGGACTGCGACTGTACCTCACACCGTTCACTCTTGTCGGTTATTCTCATATGCCTCATTAATTTGTTTGAAAACATGAAAGGAAACATGTACTTTTCTTTTTTAGGAACATGCTTTCCTCTATCTCATTCCATCGGATTTTTCTTATAAACAATTGGTTTATATATTTCTAACGAGCAAAACCATTAGACTCTTCTAAGACGTCCATCTACAATAATTAAGTAATAAAAACGTAGAAATCTATTTTATTGTCCACGACTCGTTTCTGGAATAACCAACAGCAACTAAAGACAAAAGATCGGAAAACCAAATAAAGAATCAAGAACATTACTGAGCCTAAACTGGATAGTGAAAATCGTGTAAGTTCACCCATGCCTGAGGGAAGAGAAGAACCTTGGTTTTAATAATAATTACATTATTTACTAACTGTAAATTTCCATAATAAATATATTTAATAGACCAAAATTAATTCATTTGGCTTTTCAATATTTCGATTTATAGCGTACCTGATGAAGGTTATTACAGTAACGTACCTGATGAAGGTTATTACAGTAACGTACCTGATGAAGGTTACAGTAACGTACCTGATGAAGGTTATTACAGTAACGTACCCGATGAAGGTTATTCCAGAAACGCGTCGTTCGCACTAAATTTTATATCTACGTGTTTATGAATTCACTACCGATACAATATACATTTGTACTTTATTCCTAACGATGTTGATTGAATTGATGTAAGACGAAGTAAAGAGTAGCAACAGCTTTAATCTGTATCTCGTGCAAAATTTGTATTATGCGTGATTCAATAAATGAATTTAAAATCACCGAAATTAATTTACCAATCCATTAATTGTAGGCCTTATCTGTTCCTTTGAAATGGTCTGAAAAGCATTAAAACGTGTCTAGTTGAAAACATTAACTTTTGATATTTCTAAATAAATTTATGCAAGGCATATCAAATTTACTGAAAAATATAAATAAAGGTCGTGCTGAATTATGCTTTTATGGTATTCAGTCGTTTTTGTACTAAATTAATCAAACTAAAATATGTTTCCTTTTTATTTTATTTAAAGTACTATCAAATCTATTCAACTGTTGGGTCAGACTAATACTCCACAAATAGTTTAAATCCCCATAATGTATTACCAAAAGATTACTTTGACCTGGTGGTTGTAACTTTATTAACATAAAATAACACTTACTAACTAGAATTGATGTTTATATTGTGACTTACTGTACATTAGGATAGATTGTTTACCAATATATAAACTATCGTTGATTTGTTTTGCGAGAATGGATTTCTCAGAGCAATATATAATCTAAAGCGAAGCCTGCGATACATTTTAAACAAAACATATCAACGGATAGTATGTTTAGCGAGGATTTGACAATGCAATAGTATAACTGTGTCGTCAATATAACGTCACAAAGTTATATAAAAAAAAGATATCAAAGAATTTTATTTTCATATCACGTCACGTCTGTAGCTTGGTATTATACAATTTTAAGCTCTTTGATTAGGACAATACAAATATAATATATGTACATTGTCGTAAAATATAAAATTCGTGTGTACAGGCATTAGAAACAAGTAGAAAAACGAGTCCTTTTCCGAGCTGTTGTTTGCATGATTCGCAGCGAGTGCAATTATATACCACGTATGCTGACAATGTATATGTGTTTATCTTGCAATGTCAAAAAGTATAAAGTAACTGTCAAAATGTCTGAAAAGAGAGGAAACATTCGTCGCTCTAATCGTTTTCAATTATGTGCTCTATCACGTCCGCCCTGATTATGTTGCCGTCGCTCTATGCGAATCAGAAACCGATAAGTATATAACAAACATTGTACCCAGTCCATGCAGTTTGACTGCTCAAATTAGAACCAGTGCATTATACATGTTATCATCGACCCGACGTAAGTAATTTTAAATGATACTTGGTGATAAGTTTTTTTTCTCTCACAAATTAGGTAAAATTATTGTAACGTGTCCGATATTCATTCCTATATAATTACATTACTTCCGTTTTTCATTGAAATGTTACAATATGATTGGCTATGAAGTGGTCACATGATCATGAAAGAGATGTTGTACATCCCAATAAAACCGTCAAACCCGAACTTGCACGTCTCTCCATGACGACGTCAAATGTAAACAATCAATGGCGTTGTAATTTCCAACAGCAAATAATTTAACACAAATAAAATTCACAATGAAAAATTCAACTAATTTAAATTTTGGTGTGATTTAAATGTAATTATAAGAATTGAATGCAGTTTTTTGTAGCTTTACTGGCGCTGCGCTTCAAACAAAATGTGCTTCGGTCCACTCTTTCACACGCCAATAAAACTGCAAAAACATGCATTAAATTCTTAATTGAAGATGCAAAGACTAAAATGTATTTATATTAAATGTTAGATATAAAATACATTACATGAATACACCCTGGAAATTTTAAAAATAATTCATTTGTCAATTTTTACGATAACCAATATATTTGTGAGATTAAATTTTGTAAATTGACTACCGGAACATGAAAGAGATTTGTAGTTGTTTATTTGTTGTTAAGGAGTACAGCAATTAAATGAGAATGACAAACGATATCTTGTATTGTTGCAATACTAATGTAGATATTTTATTAGTATACCTCATGGTGTTTATATGTTTTATGCTTAATATTAAATTTAGAAAAAAATTACAACTACACTTCAAAGGCCTCGATTAACATTCCTTACATTTCTAATTATAGATACGATGTATGTGAAATGGTGGAAATATTGGATATCGAATCAGTGTGAAGTGAAAAAAGTTCTTCGGGACAAAACTTGTTCAAGTTAAAAGTTAATTTTAAAATCTGAATGTTATACAATATCAAAATTAAGTTATACTTTAGAAATGCATTACTTGAAATATTTTAATTCATTTTCATAAGAAACCATTAAGGATATTTTAAGAAGCGCATACGAGTAGCACTTAGAGGTCATCACTTCGATAGTTTGACGGTCGCCACCATGACTTGCATAACCATAACGGAATATCTGTGTCGATAACAGATGACCACAAATATTCTCCATTTGTCGAAGTCACTATCCCTTAATGCTGTCGTCTTTCGTGATTTATCTACGATTTTTGACGACGAATGCCCCTCAATTGAACACATGTGTTGACTCCCCCCTCCAGGTGTTTACGGTGTTCGTGGTCCTCAATCCTTACTTGTATGTGTAGTGTTTGTTTTCTATTTCCCATTCTCTTTTGGTTACGATATTGTCAGTCCTTCTATGTTTTACGGCTTCTGATTGCTCCTTTGGTATCGTTAAGCTCTTCTTTCTCTAATTTTACATTTTCAACAAATACGAAAATTACGCAAATGTAGCTCATTCATCTAAACTTGTCCATAATGTGTATGTTATTCATCGTGTCTATTATAAGTTCTAAGCTCCCTAGTGACGTCTATCATTATTTGGACGGTCAGTAAATAGTTGAAGAGTTCGCACTAAAGCGCTCACCGTTCAACAATTTACTGACCGTCCAAATAATGATAGACGGTCACGGGAGCTTAGAACATTTTTGTACGATGTTGCTGATCTATAACTTGAAACAGTAACTAAGTTTTTTCCACGAACTATGTTTGACGGACTTTCTTGCAAGTTCTAAGGCTAAAGACGTAATGGTCAGTGCACAAAATTAAGCACCGCCCACTGATCTTCTGTAATTTTCCGTCTGCATCGTTTCGTAACTGCACGTTTATCTATCGTCTGCCTCGTTATTTTTATGAATGGAATTTTCCATTGACCCGTAAAGCGTATTAATCTTATTATCTAGATTTCCATATATGGATCTCCATTCTATCGTTATTTTTAGGAATGATGTTATCCAATCATAGGTCGTCAAATAAATGCAACATCGTACAATGTTATTTATTTTTCCCGATTTATTTTTTGCATCGCACTAAAATCCACTCATAAAAACTGATAATATACACATTTATTACATACTTAAACATAACTTTGGGTCAACATTCGCTTTAGTATAAATTAAGTTGTCGGTTTACGTTTTTAAAATATTTTATGTTCTCAGCATGCCAAACTATTTTAGAATGAGCACTTTTTTGTACTGTTGTGAAATATTTATCGAGCTTACAATCCATTCTGGTTGAAAGGAAAAGTAATGAAAGTAAACGAGTCCATTGATTAAGAAAAGGTCAGTCGAATGTGTCATCTCAGTATTTTTTCATTAAATAATAGGTTTAATCATCAATGACGAAGGAGGAGACTGATTGATTATTGTCCCTTATTGATTGTTTTTGTTTATATAAATCCTTTACGCTAAGTTGCAGATTTCAACCCAGCTAATTTTGAGTAAGCTCATATTGGTGAAGTGAAAACTTAATAAAGTAATTTGAATTAAAAGAAATGCATTTTATCCATGAACATATTTCATCCCAAGCAAACCGCACATGCATCGTTGATACTTGTGTTAATGTGCTATGTTAGATGAGCCATGTAGACATATAAATCCATCGTTTCATAAAGTGTCATCTTATGATAATTCATTTAAAAGCTACAATTTTAGAACATGATCCAGTACAAATTAAAAAAAAAATCTAAATGCGACACCATCAGAACAATTCCAAAATCCATTCGGAATATTGTAGCAACAGTGGTAAAATCGATACCTCTAACATAACTATCTATCCATACCACTCATTCTCCTGCATTTGTACCGGCACTTCAATAACACATATATCTAACAAACAACATCCCATGTTGGAAGGCAAGATGTTTGTATTTAGATCTACGGATTAACTTAGTTGTCATGTAGCGACCATGTTTTTCGTCTTTATATATTCAGATTGCTGTCATTTCTGTAAAGGTATATGGATTCAAGTGAATCTGTTGTGATCGATATTGTCTGTTTGTGTGTGTTTACAAAATATAAATAATGTTGGCGTCCTGATAACATATTTGTAGCTGTTCCAAACCAGAACATAGATTTTAGATTTATATCACCTTATGTCATTGATACATCCCCTCTCTCATAATGATTGATTAACGTCAAGCCAACAGTTATTGATTAAGAGAATAAGTTTATAACATAAATAATGTAGATGAACATATGGCACTGGGGTGAGTCTATGGGCGGAAGTTTAGATCACAAAAGTAAAAACGGAAGAAAATGGATAGGGTCAAAAATTTGCCTTGCATCATATATCTAACATATCTAACGAGCTCTCCTCCTGAATTGTTGCTCAGTAGGAGCTGCTTACCGTTGTCCTACACTCATACCCAGCATATCTCAATTAGGGTGGGGTTTGCCGCACAAGGGAAGGTAGAACAAGGTACTATTACCAGTATTTATGTTCCAATGAAGGCCTGTAATTGTATTTACTATGATTATAGTGTAAAATGCCAATTGACATTATTATTTAACATGCAGTAAGCAGTATTTCAGCTATATGTTAATGACTATGCCTAGTTCAGACAGTCAATTGGAATGCAGTCATGACGATGCCCTTGGGATGGGCCTATGATGTTTTATTGATATAATTAAAATTAATGTATAGGGTGGGATACTGTTGTCTTCCACCAGGCAGCAATTGACCACTCCTACTAACAATATGCTGTTCTACTGGCAATGTTGCAAGTTTCTTTTACATGCTAGGAGTGTGCCATTATCCAAATAGGAAGCGTGCCTGGAGCTAATTTTCCTAGATCGTTAGTGCCAGTGAACGCACCTTGCTTTTATTTTCCAATTTCAAGTTACTTTAATATATAGTACTTTAGATAATGACTGTGGCCATTAAAAGATACTTTTGGGTAATAAAATTGCATAAAACTAATTCATAAATATCAAGTAAATCTAAAATATAATATAGAAAATATTGTTCGGAAATCATTAAAAAGTTATGTTCGCATAATAAAGTTGAAACGACAACGCAAACTAGAAGATGATGCAACATCGCCCTTCATCAACAGAATTGTCGCAACTAGGTCAATACACAATTGATTGTACAATACTGTTTAGAAACAGTCAATTCTGGAAAAATAATGTACAGTTCATACAATATAGGAAAATAATTTACAGTTCATGCAAAATAGTGATATTATTGTAGAGAACAGAAATTGAGCAACTTTAGTGGTTCTCTTCCGAGAATATATGTATGAATAAGTATTTTTCCTGTTCGCTTAAGAACAAAAATGTTCAACAATAAAGCATCTATCGTTACATTATATTGCTTAACATTAATATCAACAAGTTTTATTTGACAATATTTGTTAAATCCTTTCCTTGTATCACTAATGGATTGTAAATTGCACTCATTGGGAGGGTTTTAATGTATTCAGTTTCCTCTGTGGTGAATAGTTAGACTGTTAATCTTACACACATCATCAGTGAGTGTGCGTTGTACCATGATATTTTATATTAACTTATTAACCTATAAACAAAACAATTATAGCATAGTGTTTATTCATGTGTCTATCCAATATATTAATAAAACCAAGCTGTATGTACCCAAGTTGGTACTCGACGATCTGAAAAAACAATATTAATTTAGAGAGATAATAGACCACGATTTCACAAATTTATGGTACATACTTAGGACAACTTACAGCATATCTCAAATGAGCAATAATTTGCTATAGTTGGTTGTTGGCGGCTTGTAGCAAAGGAAAATATCATCTTTTTCCTGTGGCAGTTTAAACTTCCTCTCATATGCCAATCACAGCTTCGCAATTTTTTTGCCCAACTCGATTTATTGTTTACAGGCTTGTTCTCGTCATGAATATAGCTGAAATACTACGCCTTTGTGCTGTTGCAACAATCAGCCAAATCATGTTGGCAGTCATGGAATCACAGAACCATAAGAATAGTCAGTAATGTCTTCGACGATTCCTTATGAATGTTTGCTATACCTTGTACATATATATTTCAAAGTCTGACAAGGCAGTTGGGGCCTGCAAAACAATATATAATTACATGATAGGCAATAGGTCAACCGTAATGTTCATTTGTAGAAACTTTAAGCACGTTAAGCTTTGTTGCCTAAATATGTCGTGAAATCTAGTCAGTTCGCAGTATGCTGTGTTATAGACGAGTGTTAGGAGGGGAATTGTATTTGCAACACTATAAAGCTGGAATGATAATGAAGCAAACAGCGTACAGCAGGAAAAATATGATATATCATTATGCAAATAACGCAATTAAAGTGAGGAGGTCATTGATATAGCTACCATTACCCCCTCTCTTACATTCACGCGGAGGTCAATATTTCATAAAGGTATATACACTAGAATTGGGTGGACTTCAAATGTATGATTGGATCATATATCTTCCACTTCAATATTTTAGTCGTGGTCGTGATTGTATGGTAATTGGATTTACAACTACCTGTGAAATCAGTGCCTATCACCACTAAAGTTGTGAGTTTGTAATCACTAAAATCCGTTTACTATTCCATTTTATGAAACAGGTTGTTGTTTCCTGTGGTATTTCATCAAAAGTTGTTTGTGAAGGGTGTCACTTTAATCTGTTCTAAAGAAACTGTAATGTAAGGTTACACACACCAATATATGAATAGTTATTCAAGCTATCAATAAAACACGCATACTGCACATTATTTTAAGTTGTGCTACTGGGTTGTTTTTACAGTTTTAATTTTTTTTATCGTTGTTTGTCCTTTTTCATTTGATCGTTGTATTGTCGGTCTAACTGATAACTTCTTGCTACCCCTTTCGTATCTTCCTTTTTTCACATCTGTTGATTGCACATTACAGTTTAGCGCCTCTGTGTTATTCTTCACTTCAAAACCTCCAAGACAAAGATCAGTTGCTCTCCAAGAAAGACATATACCATACTACAAAGACATCATAATACAAATTGTTTTTTTAATAAACCGTGTTGCTATTAATGAAATCTAAAACGGTGTCCACGTAAAGATTCGTGTTATGGGTAAAGGTAGCGTTTCACGAATGTGGTGGAAACTGGTCATTAAGAAGAACAAAATGAACAGCAAAAAATACCATATTGTCGTAACAGTTTTAAACCCCATATAAAGTCGTAAAATGATGCAAAATAGATACCCCTAGCACACAACATATAACCGTTCACTTTCCTGGCTTGGTAAGGGAATTTCAATAAATAGTGTCGGGGCTAAGTTAGTTTGTTTTATAGGCTCTGTAAATCAGCAACAAAATATGTGTCTAAATCTATCATAGTACTGTGTATGAAAGTGTGAAAACCGCTGCCTACGTGAAATGTAATCAGATTTACGTCACCACCCACACATGGCGGAATAATACACTTAATGTCCGCCATATTTAATTTGGTAACATGCAAACAGATTAGAACAAACAATGTTTTTGGTTATTTGTTCATAGAAAACCTTCAATGTGCGGTTTAATCCTTGTAATGCAGATCAATGAAACCATGATAAAAGCAGTTACAATAGCATATTTAATCTACGGCGAAGTTTTGATATTTAAAGCAAAATAATATGGTTAATTAGCAAATAAAACAGGATTTAAACTGTCGAAAAGGACAATCATCTCAGTATTTTTCACTAAGTAGTGAATTTAATCAGAAAAGATTATTGATTATATTCTGGTGTTTATTTGTCTGCGCTACGTTTTAAGATTTCGAAACATCTGATTAGGAGCTATAATGGTGCAATCGATGGTAAAATGAACGGAATTGTCGGTCAGGCATTGGACTATCGAACTTAAGATATCACAAATGTAGTAATACTTCACCCAAGTGCCATTAACATTAGTTGTAGATTCTACTTTTAAGCAGTTTCTGAACAGAAATAACAGCGTGTTCTAATTGTGCACTTAATGTTAGAAATGGTATTTCTAAAATGTGATTGCTAGTGACAATGTGTTGCAATATTGTTTGAATGTTGCTCCAAATCTTAAATGTTTTCCTCGTCAAAAGGTGCGTTTTGATTTGATCTGATTTGATTATTGCTTAACGACCAGAGAAGCAGTAGTTCAGCTATTTCCTGGACGATATCAAGTTCTAAAATATATAAAAACTAGACAGATAAGAGAGGGGTGAGTAAATCGAGACAACGATTGTTGACTGCAACTGGAAAAGTATGAAGTTTTGGGTAGGGACGAAAATTTTAGTTTAATGTAGCGGCAACAATGCGTCTACTCTATTTCGAGGAGTTTCATCCAAAATGATAATACACGTCTCAACATAATATATAATGAACAGATTTGCTCTAGTGAATTAGGGATTGTTTATCCTTCCAGAGTGTACGAGTTCATTCTCGGTTTTTAGTTGGCTTCTTGTTGTTCAGTTTGTCAATTTATATGTCTTCACTTTTTCATTTCTATGTTGTGATGTTCTCTATGATTTCCGCATGAAAACGATGTTCCGTACATCATTTATCCTGTTTGTTATGTTGGGTGATGATGTAATGAAGTGAATTAGTTTCAATGCAATGCATATGCCATTTATCTTATGATACAGTCAAACCTGTATATAATGGCCACTCAAGGAAACCTGAAAATGTGCCCTTTATATACAGGTTAAAATTATATATACAATATTAATTAATGGGGAAAATGTGATTGATTTGTAATATAGGGGTATATTATAAGGCATGTTTGACTGTATTTCTTGATAGGTATTATTTCATGGTATTATATATTTAATACAGGATTTCCTCTTTCAGATATGTTAAGCACTTTGCTGAAGTTTTTGACGTGTTTGTTTAGTCAGTAATAAGTGTTGATCAATGTTCAAACATTTTAGAGCATAATGTTTCCTCATCCAAGCATACATGTAAGGATGTGAAGGATGAGGGTCATTCTTATAATGAGCCTGAGGCTCAAGAAGGGTATTATATAGCATATTATTTTGTGCTGACCAGCAAGATATGCATAACAATCTCTATTCAAAGAGGTCAAATCATGACCCCATGTCGGTGACTTCGGTAGTATAAGTACCTGGATAACACGTCAAACCGGCCATTATTAAAAGTATGTTTGTACCAACGTAGCATGAAGGGATGGGTACCTGAGACCAAGGGAGTATATATAATACCATTCTTGAGCCTCAGGCTCATTATAATAATGACCCTCATCCTTCACATCCTTACAGGTATGCTTGGATGAGGTAACATTCTTTTACATTCGCCCTCGTCTCTACGAGGGTATTATATAGCATGTTTAAAGTGTTGGAACAAACTATATAAGGCAATATTGTTTGCAAAAATACAAGAATAAACCAATATATTCTTCAATAAGCCCACAAATGAAATAATTTCATTATAATTATAATACAGCAACAATAAATGCAAGAAACTTGCCACACAAAGTTCACCTTGACATAAAGTTATAAATTCAAATTCACATTAATGTCCAATAAGTCCACATAATAGTCACCGATTCTGGATCAAATAACATCATCATGATAAAGATCTTCTTGTGTATACTATAAAGAATTCAAAATCTTATCAGCAAAATTGTTCTTTACATGAACAACATCCTTAAAATAAAATTTGTAAAAAGTTTTTGCTGAAGCCCAATTAGCAGTTTCAAGGATATCTTTTAGTGATACACCTGCTCCTAATGCTTTTGAGGTAGATGCACCACGAAATGAATGTGCAGAAAATTTTGAAATATCTATTCCAGGCAAAAACAAAACTTGCTCTAGCCATCTAGCTAAAGTACAAGTAGTTACTGCTTTAAACTTTTGAAAGAAACAGACTTTCTTAAGTTATGAGTTCTATCAATATACTCACTGAGAGTATGAAAAACACAAAGTTCTTTTTTATCAAATTTGCATAAAACAACTTTAGGTAAAGACACTCCAGGTCTTGAAGGTTTTAAAAGCTGCTGTATTTGAAAAACATATGAATCAAAACACTTTGACATATAATTAATGTCTAGAGCTGAAATAGTTTGAGCTCTGGCAGCTGTATTAAGTGCAATGAGAGCAATTAATTTGTAAGTGGGCAGTTTTAATGATAATTCTGATAATGGATTTTAAGTAAATACAAATGTTAATACAACTGAAACATCCCAAGTAGTCATAATGCTTGGTTTGACAGGCTTGATATTAAAATATCCTTATATTAATTTGATAATTAAAACTGACTCTTTAATCTAAAGAACTCCAAAAAATGGTAAAGTTTGAAAAAGCATAGCTTTCTGGGTATTCACAACAGAATATGATAATTTTGTTCTCATAAGAGAAGATAAGAAACATAAAACATCTACTTCAGATGGTCTAAATGAATTAACTTTCCATTGGTTGCACCAAAGAATCCATTTTCTCCAACATAGTTGATATTGTTTATTAGTTGATTTTCTCCAGGATGACGTATTATGATGAAGGCATTTGATTTTGAAATTCCTTTTGTAATGAGTGATTTCCAGATACAACACACGCGATTAAGCACATGGAGTGGATGCATCTCTCCTGTATGTGGCAGTCAGTAAATCTTCGTGACGAGGCAGTCTAACAGGGAGAAAAATCATCACTGAAATTAATATTGAGAACCATGTTTCAGTAGGCCAAAATGGAACTACTAATATAGCCTTTTTACATTATCTTCTTTGATTTTGTTCAGAACTTTAGCTATCAAACACAATGGAGGGAAAATGTAAGGTTCAAAGTTTTCCCAAGATATAGAAAAAGCATCAGTAAATTGAGCTTCTGGGTCGAATGACCAGGAGACGAAAAAACTGTGTCTTATTATTTAGCCTTGATGCAAACAAATGTACATCTGGAGTGTAAACATGGTTACATATTCTAATAAAATGTCTCTTTTTAAAGCCATTTCACAGTTGTCGGAGAAAACGCTCGACATAAAATCAGCATTGCTTTTTAGTACACCTGGTAAATATTGAGCAGAAATAAACAAAGGTTGATCAGTACACCAGTTCTAAATCTCTATAGCCAGTTGATCCATAGATTGTGAAGTCATACCTCCCATATTGTTTATGTAGGCTACTGCAGATGAATTGTCAGATTTAATACCAATGTGATGGTACATTGTATTTGATGAGAAAAAAGACTTCAAAGGTAGGAAAATAGCAAATAATTCTTAGAAATGTATATGATTAGTGGATTCTAGAGAGCTCTATCTTCCCCCTGCCAATTTACCATTGAAATACGCACCCAACCATTTTTTGATGCATCAGTCTCTATGAAAAAATCAATAGGACCCTTTCTAATAGATTTTCCATTCAATTTTACTACATTTTCAGATCACCAAATGACCTCTGTAGTTGATTCTTGTGACAATGTTATCGGTGAATCGTAGTCACCATTATAGAGAGCTAAATTCTTGATTTTGTCTCTCTCTAGAGATCTGTAATGCAATGGGGCAAAAGTTATTGCATTGAATGCATGAACACAAAGACCAATAAAGGAAGATAACTTCCTTGTAGTGATTGTTTTTGAACTTATAATCTGGGCACATAGACTCAATATCTTATTAACTTTAGCTTCTGTTAGAAAAACTTTAAACAAAACAGTATCTATTATTACCCCACAAAATGCTAACCTTTGTGTGGGAATCAAAACAGATTTTGTTTCATTTATGATAAAACCAAGATTGTCCATTTCTTGAGTGATCAACAAACTTTCGTTTTTGCATTTCAGTTTATCTTGATTCATCGTCAAAGAATCATCAATGTAAAAATAACATCGAATACCATTCTGTCTGAAAGTGGCAAAAATGGGTCGTAGTAGCTTTGTAAACACTCGAGGAGCCGAAGCCAGCCCAAAAGGGAGTACAGTAAAACTGTACAATATACCTATCTAAGAAAAACACAAAAACAAATTGTAATCTTTATGGATTTATACAAGAAAATACGCATCTTTTAGATCAAGTTTTGTCAAATAATCATTTGGTTGTATCAAATCGAGAGCAAAGTTCAAATTGTCTTACTTAAAATGGTAATATTGGACAAACTCATTCAAAAACTTCAAGTTTATGACTGGCCTATAAGTACCATCCTTTTTTGGTACAACAAAAATTGTTGAAATAAATTGAACATCAAATTTAGGAACAATTTCTATTGCTCCCTTTCTCAGTAAATTATCCACTTCTTGACTAAACAAGCAAGTTTGATCATCAGGAAAAGGAATTTCCCTAGGGATTCTGTTTTGAAAAGGTGTTTGTGTAAATTCTATTCTATATCCAACAACAGTCTCTAGAATCTGCATTGACTACTATTGTACCTATTTTGTTCCAGTATTGTTATAAATACTGTTATAGTGACAGCCAGAACCTTTGAACCGTAATGAAAGCGGGAGGTTTGGCGCCTTAAAATCTGATTCAACCCACCATTTCTTTAGAAATGCCTGTACCAAGTCAGGGTCATTACGGTTTTCACAGTTTTCCGGTTGTTGACTGATTTTGTCTGTTTATATACTTATGAGTTTTCACTTTCCCTTTGGAAGATTGTTCGGAGTTCGGTAATTTTTAAATTACCCTTATCAGAAGTATATCATTTCCAATATTCTAATTTTAGGCTTCTCACCTTTTTGACTACCTGACTACCTAGTATTGACGTCCTCGGCTTCTTGGTGGGTATTGTGGTGGTATCATCAGTCTTGGACGTCTTGATGGCTGGCCCCTTCCTCCTCTGGGGAACTGACCTCTGAAGTTTAAATTTCCTGGTCGAAAACCACCAGAATTGAAACTAGCACCAACACTATATGGTACATTACCAGAGCTAAACGGGTTTGAAGGAACTTTAATTTTTTTCCCTGGGTATTTATTAATGTCACCCATTTCTTTTAACTTATTTAAACAGCTATCACCAAACAATTGGTTTGTAATAGGAACATCAGTGGAACAAATTTTATTATATCTGTCATGAATATAATTTCTTAAACTTTGTCTTCTTTTGTTAGACAATAGAAGGAAACTATGTCCTATAAGACTGATCGCATCAGTTAACATAGTACCCCCTGTGTCTGAATATATATGTTCCTTAGTTTTAGCAATATTATCTGTCATGTTTATAATAGAGGTTAGCCCTAAAGTTAGAAATTTATGTACCTCTTGCAAAGAAAGATCTTTGGAATGGGTATTATTGCCAATAGCATTCCAAATCTCCTTATTACATTTAGGAGCACATGCAAAATTTACATTCTCAGATCTGAGATATTGTTTACCTATTTTAGATATAGCATTTTTGTCCAATTTAATTGTCAATGTTGCATTGACAGCTTTAGCTACCCAGAAGTTATCTTAGGTGCTGGTTTTTCCTCAGTGTTAAGCTGAGGAATATTCCATACCTGATCTTCAGGTTCACTTATTGTAACATATGCCATATTACTTACACTACTACTACTCCCAGTCTCACTGGGATTTTCAAAAGCATATTGAAAAGCTTTCTGTGGGTTCACATTTGTAGTATTGTCAAGATAATTCAGATTAAAATCATCCAGATCAAACTGAGAACTTGGGGAATAATCTGGGATCTGAACAAACGGATAATAGTTATCTTCCATTGGTACATCAACAATTGATGTTTCCTCAGTTTCATAAACAACTTCATCAGTGGGAGGACCAACAGTAGCTGAAGGACGAGAAGTACGAACAGAAGAGATTGGAAGCTGTTTTTTTTATTATTATAACAGTAGAAGTAGGCTGATTAATGTTGATATTTCACCGCGAATATTTAGTTTGATGTATTGTTGTTGTGTATCAATCATAATTGTTATTTGTATATGCCCTCCTGGGGCCCTGATTTGGTTAATAAACTTATTTCTATTTCTATTTCTATTTCTGTTGCTGACAATGCTTGTCAAGGAGGCAATATTACTGACTAATGTATCAATGCCTAACTGAGATCTGAGTACCTCAAGATCAGGAATACTACCATTATTATCATTTACATTTTGTACAGGTGGTTGGTGTTTATTAGTCGTACCTTTGATAATACTATTATTAGTAACAGGTACAGACAAAATTGTTATTACTTTTTTCAGAGGGACTATCCAGCTTCTGTGTAGTAACATTAAACGTTTCATGGATAAAACTATCCTCATAATCGGAACCACAAGACAGAACGTCACTATTTATTTCCGAATTGGCCATTTTTATTCGCATACAACCACGTGTATCGATATATTATTTAAATATAACACCTCGTGTTAAAAAAACAATAAACACCGTACTAATTTGGTGTAATAATGAAGTTAGACCTCGTCTAATACAAAATGATCTTTTATTAATAAATACAAACACACGACTATTTCAGGCAGTCGAAGTAAAAATATCTGTCGGCCTTTTCAGTCGGCCGTCATTTTTACGCAAAAAAATTAATTAATAATCATTGCAAAATGCAAGTAACAAAATTAACAAACCTTTACGATAATGAAAAGTTATACTAGATAAACTCGCATGTATACAGCGAAAGACACAACGTGTCAACAAATTCACCTTGCCGTCTCAAAATAAAATAATGGCCGGTTCGACGTGTTATCCAGGTACTTATATTACCGAGGTCACCGACATGGAGTCATGTTTTGACCTCTTTGAATAGAGATTGCTATGCATATCTTGCTGGTCAGCACAAAATAATTTATTAAATGACTATGAATTTTCTTAATTCTCATTAGTTTAGAAGGTTCATTGCTTCCTCTAACAGAACTACATGTCCACCGCGCAATTTTGCGCGTGAGAATAATAAATCTCATGTCGCAGTTAGTACGTACCCAAATATAGTAACAGGGGAAAACCAGTAGACTGATTAATATCGATAAATTTGATTGGCCGACATTTTGAACCTCAACCAATCAGAGGTGGTCTTGCTAACGAACTTCGGTAATCAGCAGACGACTGTTGGTAAACAAAAATGAACGAAGCAGCTTTATCAGTAGAACCAGAAGTTAAGACACGTTTCATTTGTTAAAATTTTGAAATTGTATTCGTTTTTTCTTAATAAATTTTATTGTTTTGAAACAATAGAAATGTCAAGCTTTAAAAACTGGTGTTTGTTGGTTTGAAGCAGCTACATATAAAAAAGAATAAATGGAAATGTCTAAGAAACAGCAACAATTCACAATTTTCACCCCACAATTACACTTAGAATGTGTCATTTAATAAAACAATTAATGACTTTTCATTTCGGTGGACACTGATTTATCAACCCCTTGGAAGTGATGTTGACCTCAGCCGTTGGCTTCGGTGAACATCACTTCCCCGAGGTTGATAAATCACAGTGTCCACCTTATGAAAAGTCATTAATTGTATAATGCTATATAATACCCTCGTAGAGACGAGGGCGAATGTAAAAGAATTAATGTCTTATCAAATATTGTTCTGAAACATTATATGTTAAACTATTTTTTTAATTCTCCAGCTGTAAGGTTAAAGTAATGTTTTCATATTTCATAAGTATATAATCGTTGGGGGTTTTTCTATCGATATTCAAACTTGTCTGGATTGTTTAAGGTGGTGTGACATGACTTTTATTCTCGACAGTTTCTCCACTAATATTGAAAAATCCGATAATGTTTTGTTCTAATGCAGAACAGAAACATATTTTTTTTTACATTTTTATTGTTATTTGGTATTAATGTATAATTCAATTTCGTATCCTGAAACTTAACCACCCTGGAATGTCCCTCGACATCATATTTTGTGTTCAAATTCAATATAATCTCACCTAATATTTTGCTTTGGGAATTTCTTGCTTCAATAACACAATTTTCTTCAAAATATGTTTTTGTCTTTTAAAAAGTGTTGTCTTCCAGAAATATTAATGACTGTTTATCAGCCAGTGTGTGCATGTCATCTATTTGTTTATACGTATTTTGATAGTGATATTTGATGACTTCGTATTAACCAGGGATATGTATATATTGATCAACACTGTATGTATATACTTAGTCAATACATAAGATCTACAGCTGCATATAAAGGAGCTTAGTTTCCCCATAATTATCAGTTATCCCACGCAGTCGAGGTTATAAGGTCGACAACAATGTAAAATCAAAGCCACTTTTTCATACTGAATAGAAATTTTCATTTGAATTAAGTATGTTGTAAATTGTTTGTCCTCTCTTATCTGACCAATGAATAAAATAAATGTTAACATTATAGCATAGTAACATATTATTGGCAGGTGTATCTATATATCACAAAGTTAATATACAATTAGTTTAGATAAATTTCAATACGTTTTTTTACTCGTTCAGATGTTGTGTGAAATTATTGATATTCTCGGTGTTCTGATTTTTGTGGATTTCGCGGATCACTAAAACCAAGAAATTTAAAATCCAACTAACTACAATTTTCCGACTTATTGTTCCCTATAATGTTTGAAACGACGAATTCATGAATCTATGAATCAATTCATTTTGTGAAAACCTCGAAAATTGGTGTCAACGAATAAAAGTAACTCATCATATACCGGTAGCCTGTCTGGTATTTTGCATTTCGGCAATGAAAGATGTCGAGTTCCTTTTATTCCATTGAAACGGCAGATACACACTTGTTCTGTGATAACTATTGTGCTCTCAATGTTAAACAAACATAAACAATGTTATCAAAGGTCAATTAAAGAGAACTCCTAGCATCAAAATACAAATAAATAAAAGTGCTTGTTCTTCATAAATACTTTGCTATGTCAATTTAACATTTACATGCTATTTGGCCGTAGACAAGTAATAGTTTAATGAATGAATCTGTTGATCTATTGTATGATCCGTGGGCAGTACGTTGTATTGTGTTTATCTCGCATTAGCTGTATGCGTAGTTGTGTCCTTTGCATCATATCTCGGATTATTGTGTGGTCATTCTATATTCCAGACGAAGAATGGTGAAATGCTAATTAGACATGTAAACCATTAAAGCTAAATCATTAATGAAATACAATAGCAAACGTTATCACAGCACGAACTCTCACTAAAACCAGGGTTCACACCTGGTGCTTCAAGAGGGTTTACATCTCATGTTACATGAATGGCGTCCTTTATGTATAGGACGACATGATGATCGTGTTTACTGGAAATCATAGTCGATATCACCATTCTTAAATAACCACATGGGGTCCGTGGTGGTCGTAATCGTGTGGTAGTTAGATTTACAACTACATATTCAATCAGTACCTATCACTACTAACGACGTGGGTTCGAATCTCAATAATGGTGAGGTGTAGTTTGTCGGTAGCTTGCGGCAGGTCGGTGGTTTTCTCCAATTTCATCCACCAATAAAACTGACCGCCAAGATATAACTGAAATATTTTTGAAAGTGGCGTAAAACACCATAACCGTAATTGTAACATAACCACGTATGTGTATGATAATATTCCTGCAGAATATTTCTTCGGCTTTCAGTAGATAAGAAAGTTGCCACTATGCCACTATTTCTTGATAATGGAAACTTTGTATTTTTGCCATGGTTTCATAGGTGTTTTCTATACGTAGCGAAGAATAAAAACTTCATAATTGTTTTCAAGGGTGTCTTATTTGTATGAAACGTGCCTTTTACTGGGAGGGTGTAAATTTAATGTTCACTTTCTTATTTACCAGACACGTATCCATGCTTGACGTTATTAGGATTGGTATGTCTATTTTAGTCTGGATTCTACAGTCGTCTGTGTATTAAAAGACGACTAAGATCTCTATTTTGGTCTGGATTCTACAGCCGTCTGTGTATTAAAAGACGGACTAAGATCTCTATTTTAGTCTAGATTCTACAGCCGTCTGTGTATTAAAAGACGGACTAACATCTCTATTTTAGTCTAGATTCTACAGCCGTCTGTGTATTAAAAGACGGACTAAGATCTCTATTTTAGTCTAGATTCTACAGCCGTCTGTGTATTAAAAGACGGACTAACATCTCTATTTTAGTCTGGATTCTACAGCCGTCTGTGTATTAAAAGACGGACTAAGATCTCTATTTTAGTCTAGATTCTACAGCCGTCTGTGTATTAAAAGACGGACTAAGATCTCTATTTAGAAGTATTAAAAGTATTGAACAAACGGACAAAGAAAACATTAAAATACCTATATTGTACATTTACTGGTTTAACACAATTTTAACATCGCTCTTTATTTGAACTTACAGCGCAACGTTATTCAGCACACGTATCAGCTATCTATGAATCATTAGCCAGTCATACGATATAAACAGAATGTGTTTCAATATATATAAATGGACATAGATTAAACATCCATCTTATAGTAAGAAAATTTTCAAAAGTACAGGAAACCACTTTTACTACACCCCCTCTCTCGAGCCGTCGTAAATAAATAAATAAATAAAGTTTTATTTAGAGTCGATACATATCACAACATGCATAAAACACAAGCTCTACAGAGCTTTTCAAATCGACTATACATATAACAAAAACAACATACATGCATACATACAAGGTACATAACAATACTAGCAAAAATTAAAACATCTATATTAAAAATAATTTAAACTAATTAATTTAAAATATCAAGCACTAAGTAAATAAATTAAAATAAGCAGCCTAAAAAGTAACTATAATTAAAGATTTAAGCACAGATTTCAAAAGCATCACAGATAAGCAAAACAAATAAATAAATAAAATTATGCTTTAAAGCTATCTACAAGCATTACAGTGGCATGAGCTACCATTCCATGAATTAATCAAGTTTTTGAATTGTTTAAAAGAATTTTCCAGTCTAAAGTGGTTTGGTAGCTTATTCCATGTTTTGGCAGCAAAATATTTAAAAGTTTTAATACCATACCTAGTTGTTCTGGTTGATGGTATACTAGCAGTATTTTGGTATCTGAAAGAATATTTACTTTGTTTAATTGTAATTAAATCATGTAAGTACAAATGACTGGTTTTATTGACAATTTTGAATGTTTCAATGGCTATAGTTCTAATTCGCCTGATTTTTAAAGTGGGTAATTTGGATTTTGTTAAAAGTTCTTCATATGTGCTGTCAGTATCATCATAGATAAATTTCAGGGCTCTAAATTGTATTTTTTTCCATTTTATTTGTATTTTGTTCACTGCAAAAGTGCCATGTTACAGGGCAATAATTAAAGTTCGAGAAAATAAAAGAGTAGTATATTGTAAGTCTACCAAGTTTTGTTAAGTATTTACCAATTCTTTTTAAAATGTTCAGTTGTCTTGAGGCTTTTTTTACAGATATTTGCTATATGAGTATTAAAATTTAGTTCAAAATCTATTGTGTAAGTTGTTCAATAACAGTTATGTGAGGAATCCGGGACACAGGGTTAATATAAATGTGTATCCTGCATTGGTTTTATTTGAGCCTGCATTGACTAACTAACTTTTTGCTATATGCGTTGACTTAACAAGATATCGTTTTTCTGGTACCTGATTCGAGATAAGCGACGGTAAGAAACGGTAGCAGTATAAGCGCGAACTTCACATCATCATCAAAAACAACTAGAACGGCGTTTGTTTCTGCCCTTTTCAGACAATTCGGCAGATCTTTTGGAGCCTTTTGACATTGCATGATAAATAAAATATACGTACATTGTCTGAAAGTAGAGAATTCTTTTGCACTCGCTGCGAAACAGGACAGACAACTCGCCAAAGTCTCGCTTTTCTGCCTGATTCTAAATGTTTATATTTGCTGACAATGTACATATAATGTCTATATATCATTCTATTGTCCCAAAGAATTTTAATTGTTTGTCTTCCCAATCATTTGACATTAAGCTGATGAACCTGATTGACCTAATGAAGATTATTCAAGAAACGCACCGTGCGCATTTAATTAGATATCTACGTTTTATTACTATCACTGGGTCGATACCTCTCCTGGTGGACAATTAACCCCGATGGTATCATCCGGTCAGTAGTCCGTGCCTGGTGGACAATTAACCCCGATGGTATCATCCGGTCAGTAGTCCATGCCTGGTGGACAATTAACCCCGATGGTATCATCCGGTCAGTAGTCCGTGCCTGGTGGACAATTAACCCCGATGGTATCATCCGGTCAGTAGTCCGTGCCTGGTGGACAATTAACCCCGATAGTATCATCCGGTCAGTAGTCCGTGTCTGGTGGACAATTAAACCCGATGGTATCATCCGGTCAGTAGTCCGTGTCTGGTGGACAATTAAACCCGATGGTATCATCCGGTCAGTAGTTCGTATCTGGTGGACAATTAAACCCGATGGTATCATCCGGTCAGTAGTCCGTGCCTGGTGGACAATTAACCCCGATGGTATCATCCGGTCAGTAGTCCGTTCCTGGTGGACAATTAACCCCGATGGTATCATCCGGTCAGTAGTCCGTGCCTGGTGGACAATTAACCCCGATGGTATCATCCGGTCAGTAGTCCGTGCCTGGTGGACAATTAACCCCGATGGTATCATCCGGTCAGTAGTCCGTTCCTGGTGGACAATTAACCCCGATGGTATCATCCGGTCAGTAGTCCGTGTTTTAGGACTGGTATGATTTATTGATATATACAGTTCCTAAATAAGATAATTATTATAAAAACTCAAATTCATGTATCTCAAGCATAAGAAACATTAGTCGATTTTGGCAATCTAAGCATTGTTTGTTTTTCCCGCTCCCATGGACATTTAAATTATTTGTCTTTCCAATTTGTTTTTACTATTTGTTTACTGCTAACAATAGCAGATTTTCAGAAACCTATTTAGGTCCTTTGGTTTATTTGCATCTGAAGAATCTTAAATTATTTCGATTTCCAATCTTTTGTCTTTGAGCATACCCGATGAAGGTTATTACAGAAACTCGTCTGTGCACTTAATTAGTTATCTCCGTTTCTGTTTTTAATTTCCTACAGAGTAGGGTAATATTACCCCTCATCTCTAATTGTTTGGTGTTTATCTAAAAAGTCAATATTATGAAACATATTAATGACATATTTAGCGTTCTAGTTGTAAAGTCAATTGTATGTTTTACCTGCTTTTTACCATACACATAGTCACCAAACTGCATAGGCGAAGTTCACGTCAATGGTGTATCTATGGATTAGAAATAATATCAGTAACATTTGAATTTGGTGGGAGGGAAATATAATCTGTTTTCCAACAATTGAAAGATGACTCTATTGCACTTTTGCTGTTAACAATTCTTTGAAGATTCAGCTGCTCTTCAAAGTCCCTTTTAGTTATTGTTGAAAGATAAATACTCACACAATACGGAACTTCTACTCCCACCCGCCAATAAGCTGGAATAAGAACAAATGTTATAGTGGCAAGGTTAGCTGCTCATACAAACGTCTGTTGAGAACGTCATGTAAGAGATGTAAGCATTTCATAGTTGTGACCATTGCTACTTGTACATTTGGTAGATTAAATAAGAGTAGATTAATAGTTGTTGTAATAGATGAGGGCCTGCTTACCCTTCTGAAGCACCTGGGTTCACCACGGTTTTCGGTGGGGTCCGTGTTTCTTATCCTTTGAGTTTTCTGTGTTGTGTTTTTGTTTCGTTTGTCTTCGTCCTGTGTCTTGTGTACTCAGTGTTGCCAGTGTCTCTGGATTGTCTTCGTCATGTGTCTTGTGTACTCAGTATTGCCAGTGTCTCTGGATTGTCCATTCTTGAGTTGCCCTTTCGGTTTTCTCTAACGTTAATTTACAGTTATATTTAGTTCTGATCACTATTGGTTTTATAATAATAGAAAAATCATTGTTATATTAAGGTGGTACCATACACTTCAGGGAAAATTTGATATGCTTGTTTAATTTTCTTATTAGTTTGGCAGTGTTTGAATATATCCACTGTAATAAATATCAAAATTTTAACAAATTCCAACCAACAGACACAGAGCTATCAATTCACTAGCCACGTAGCATCTTTTCTCTCTGTGGTTTTGATCACCGAGATGCTTGAAATCTGCATACAAACATCATATGATCAAAACGTTCAACTGATTTTAAAGAGTTATCTCCCCGTAGTGTATGGTACCCCCTTAAAGAAAAGTTTGAAGAAACCAAAGGGGTAATCAGAATCGGAAAATCGAAGAAGCACAGATAACGCAATGGCCAAAAGATTAGTTCTCTTTACATTTTGATGCAAAGTTTGAAGAAACAAAGGAGTAATCAGAAACCGTAAATCAAGGAAGGACAGACAAAACAATGGCCAAGAGATTACTTCTTTTTCATTTTGATGCAGGTGTCACAATGTAATATTTGTTCATATGTCTAAAGCAGATAACTAACATGTATTTCATTTATATTATTCATTACAACCTACTACAACCTACAAGTGCGCAAGGCATAAATTGTCGAAACAGTAAATATGTAATTGTACGTGTAAACAATAAATGAATTAACATCTGAAATTACCTGGAGGAATAAACTATTACATACGCAGATATACATAAAAGATTACATAAAAATGCAAGTTAAATTGTATATTATTTTGATAATCGTCAATATATCAGTAAGTATTTCATTCTTATTACTTTCTACGTTCAATCTCTGAAATGGAACATGTTCAAATTTTGAAAATACAGTGGTACAAACTTTTACCGTCGTGTTAAATTTAATGTCCCTTAGGAACAGGTGGGATTAGGTAAATTTGTATGTCTTTTCGAAAAATTGTTGTTATTGTTTCTGATATAAATTTGTTGTATATAAATATGTTTTCCAAATGTCTGCAGTAACTCATCAGTTAGTGGATTTATAGTCCGACCCTGTGGCACCGCGTGTTCTATTATACCGTGTATTCACGTGCTATTTCGCCGCCATTTTTAAATTTAACTATCACGATACCATAGGACCCCGAGTTTAATACAGAAATGCCGGATTGGCATACTAAATAATTAATATACATATAATTACCATTGCATTCCGGATATAGAAAGGACATCACGAGTAACCGAGCAACACAGCAATTCATGAATGCTCCTTCTAGTCGGTGAATTTGCATCGTTGTTCTTTTACAAGTGATCGAACGGTAAACGTGACATTAGTGAATAAGCGGCAACAAATAACGTGACGTCATGCACAAAATGTAGTTGCTGTCAAAGTATTGAAATAAGTTAGTTCATTTTGATCGAGTCCTCCTTGTCATAGATAAACATGCATAATATGTTGGTTACAAGACTTTGCCTGATGTCTCGCCTGTGGCATGAACTAAGCTAACCGCATCACTACTCACGACTCGCAGTGATACTGGTCAACGCAACAGGCTTCCTCTAATACAAAGTCTTGTACCTGCATATATCATATAATTGGTATTATTTTTAAGTGAGTGAAATGCCGGTTTTCCTTTCACATGGATATCTCAGTTTTTAACGGCATCTACGTGATAAATATTGGTATCTGTGAGTCTTCATATTTGTAACAACCTCATTTATCTTTTCTTTATGCAAAAGAAAAGTTACAAAGGCATATTATGAGGATGTAAATGGTCGTAAAACTTCAAATGAGGATCGTATAAATCTCGATGATGTAATTTATCTCATATTGTTTGACAAATGTAAGAGTAGATGAAAGAGAGATGTAATTGATTGATCTTTGTATCAGCAACCAAATGACGATAACATTGGAGATTTATTTGAAAATTATATATTCTCTAATCCTTTGTAGAGCACAGTTAATATTCCACTATTGACTTAAATTGTAATTAAAACCCAATCATTACATATCTAAATGAATTTGCTGAATAATTATACGACTCTTTATTATTATTTTGGTCTCAGTTTTACATTCCAGTTCAGTCTATGTCAAACAAGAATAAAATCGTCTGTTTCTAAATATCCGGTCAAAACAACAGTAGTTATATGTGTTCGGGAAATTCCTGCTGTGGTAATTTGATTCTCATGTTTTAACTTATGGTTATGTTTCAATAAATTGCATATATTTGGCACTTAAAATAGCTCCTATTTTTGCTTTAATTTTATTTGGTTGACAACATTTTCTCCCAGTTAAGCTAAAGATATAACTGCAATTTCCTGCGAAACACAGATGTACACCTGAAATAAAAACGTAGATATCTAATTTAATTAACACGACTCTTTTCTGGAATAACATTCACCAGGTACGCTAATAATCATACAATTGGAAAGCAAAATGCTCTAAAAGTCTTTGGCAGGAAAGCCTAAACAGGAAGTAAGCACACGGGCCTAAACAGGAAGTAAGAACACGGGCTTAAACAGGAAGTAAGCACACGGACCTAAACAGGAAGTAAGCACACAGGATAGACAAAATCGTCTAAGGGTACATATTTCTGAGGGAGATAGACGGAAAATATCTAATTGATTTGTACGAGCTTTACAAACAGGAGGTAGAAAAGAGAACCTTTGTCAAGCTGTTTTGGTCTGTTTCACAAAATCTATTTAAGAAAATTCGTCGGCGGTAACAGTGGTACGTTCATGAAAAAAATCATATCACGCAAATGTAATAGTAATATATACATATAACAAAACAATAATTATACCTGTACAATGTCAGTGATGTCCGTTACGATTTCTGCATAAAACGATGTTCGGTTCGTCTTTGTCCCCAGTTCTTTGTAGGAGGGCTCATGTCTTATTTATGTTATTTGTGTTTGTTTGCGCATAGTGATGTCCAACATATATTGTGTTGTGTTTTTGCTTTGTTTTTCTTCGTCTTGTGTACCCTATGTTGCCAGTTTCTCTGTTTTTCTTCGTCTTGTGTACCCTATGTTGCCAGTTTCTCTGTTTTTCTTCGTCTTGTGTACCCTATGGTGCCAGTTTCTCTGTTTTTCTTCGTCTTGTGTACCCTATGGTGCCAGTTTCTCTGTTTTTCTTCGTCTTGTGTACCCTATGGTGCCAGTTTCTCTGGATTTTCTTCGTCTTGTGTACCCTATGGTGCCAGTTTCTCTGGATTGTCTTCGTCTTGTGTACCCTATGGTGCCAGTTTCTCTGGATTGTCTTCGTCTTGTGTACCCTATGGTGCCAGTTTCTCTGGATTGTCTTCGTCTTGTGTACCCTATGGTGCCAGTTTCTCTGGATAGTCCTTTTTTGATTGCTCCTTCGATGTTCTCTAACGTTTACTTTGATATAAGTGTTGTCATAAACTGTAAAGTAATATGTATATTATTATGATGTGTAAATACTGCTTTACTTAAGGATCAGCACATGGTGTCGCTACATAATGTGTATCACTTGTCGCAGCCTAGTTACATAAGCTGCTTAACAGCTTTATAAAAAAGGGACATTTTACGTTTATATAGTCATAAATATATCTCCAATTAAAAACAGAAGGTTTAAAGAGGGCAACAGTTCCATGAAATCAATATATGTATATATATTATTAACAGGAGAAAATAAACAATTCCTTTCAAGCTCTAGAACGACGTCATCTCGAATAGGACTTGCTGAAGGCTTTCTGTGTGATATAACCTTGCTTTCTTTCATAAATGTAAGCTAATTTTCCCCTTAAAAAAATAACCCTTAATTCCAATTAAAAATAGTGTTTATGAGTTGTTGAATTATAAATGGTTTTCGATTTTAGTGTTATCAATAATATTTACAGTTTACACAAATTCATCATTGCATTCCAGTGTTAATATCTAAATATGTGTTAAGGGAAGTAACTCGAATGAGTATTTGTAGTTTCAATATATGGTCAAACTTTGAGAACATTTTTTTCACTTTACAAACCATGCAGTCATTGTAAAAATATAATTCCTTAAATATTTGTTTTTGCATTCCGCATAGAAAAGAAATTATGTGTTCAGAGCGGTCAAATCAGATTGATTAAACACTATTTGCATACGTCAGATGAGCATTATAACAGTATTCACGATAAAGGTTATTCCAGAAACGTGCCGTGTTCACTAAATTTGATATCTCTATGTTTGTTACTATCACTGGGTCGATACCTCTGATGGTAGACTATTATCCCCCCCCCCCCCCCCGAAGTTTTCATCCAACCAGTAGTCAATGTTTGTTACAATCACTGGGTCGATACCTCTGATGGTAGACTATTATCCCCCCCCCCCCCCGAAGTTTTCATCCGACCAGTAGTCAATGTTTGTTACTATCACTGGGTCGATACCTCTGATGGTAGACTATTATCCCCCCCCCCCCGAAGTTTTCATCCGACCAGTAGTCAATGTTTCAGCACTGGCATTGATTATTACCTCTATGTATAATTGAAATCTACAGTTCCTAAAAAATGTGTATTTTGTTTTATCAGAAGGTTCTCCTGCATCAGTAAGTGGTAACCTTACCCGATTTGGGGTATCATGTAGAGGTTCTCTGGCTTTATTGCTCCCAATGGTTTTTTAATTATTTTGCTTTCCAATATTTTCACACGAGCGTACTTGATGAAGATTATTCCAGAAACGCGTCGTGTGCACTAAAACAGTTATCTACATGGCTTTGTTTTTATTATTATTATATTCACTTGTTTCGGTAAATATGTGGCATTGTGAGGAGGTCTGTGAACAGATGATCAAAATAATGCTATGGACGATCAGGTTTATTATCCTCATTCAAGGTCTTTTAACTTTGTGTTTAGCGTTGACTATAAATGAACCATACAAAACTCTTTTATGATCCGGATGTCATTACAGAATACAATGTGTTAAGCATATTGGTTATTGTCCTAAAGTATAAACGATCTTTTTTTTCTATTATCTCCGCATTTCCATTTTCCACTTTTCATGGTAATAAATGCTATATCGAGGGTTTATTTCATTTTTTCACGTTCTACCAATGGCTACGTACTCACAATTTATATTAATTTTTATTACAACTATTATCAAGACTTGTTTATGGGTTTATTTTGCAAAAAAAATGCCTTTTATGTTTATAGCTACTTTCTCTATCATGCCATTCTGATATACATTTGTTGTAAATAAACTTGACCTGCTTATTCAATCCTTTTCAAAATGAACTTTATGGAACAATCAATGAAATAAATGTTAAAGAAATCCGAAGGGTCAATCAAGAATATACTATATAAAGACACCTGCAACATACGGCACACGAGTCACAGGACGAAGAAAAACAAAACAAAAACACACCACAAAAAAATGAAAAGATGAACGTTACGGACCCACCAAAAAACTGGCGGTGA
Source organism: Bathymodiolus brooksi (assembly GCA_963680875.1). Classification (NCBI taxonomy): domain Eukaryota; kingdom Metazoa; phylum Mollusca; class Bivalvia; order Mytilida; family Modiolidae; genus Bathymodiolus; species Bathymodiolus brooksi. The sequence goes on from OY804579.1 coordinate 21,622,494, forward strand.
ACCTAGGTGCTCGCAACTAAACACTAATACCAAGGGTACGGAAAGAAAGTAGTACTGGGGTACAGTATAATACACTGTAAGACACTGCATCTATCATAACACAATCAGTTCAGACAATCGATAAAACTTGTTATACCTTAAAGGTTTTTCTAGATTTTCCATCATTATTCATACTGTAGTCAAAATTGATATAATTTACAAATTACATAAGAGTTATCTTTCTTCTTCTTTATGTATATATGCCACCGTCAACGATAACTTTCAAATAGATAATTACAGTATTTTCTGATTTCTGTTAGTTGCAATGCAATTAATTAACATGTGCTCTATTATATTGTATGCATTATTTGTCAATCTTATATCTTACAAGTTTATCAATGACTTTAAGTCTGATATTTAATCGTCGTGGCCATTTGCGAGTGTTGAAAATATGGTATCACGAAGATACTGTTTGTTTTGAGGAAATGTTTATTTATCATATTTTGTGGTTGCTAATTTTACCAATAGAGTGTTTTGAATTCCAACAACTCTGTACGGATGATCTTATGAAATACTCTAATTATATTACCGAAACGTCGACAGAGAATAAAACGTTGTGGACTAAAATGATATTTTATTTTGTTTTGAATTGATATTATCTTTCATAACAATGTCTAAGGTGATGAATATATTCGTTGGTACACTATAAGCCCAACGTTTTTACACAAATAATCATTATCGTTATGTTATTTTACAGTGCCTTTAGTTATACCTATAGCTGGAGCTGTTTGTGGAACATTACTAGCGGCTGTCATAGTGTTTGTTGTCTGGCGAAAATGTGTTAATCGGCGAAGAAAGAGTTCATCATACGAGAAAATTGTATCTGACCATAAGGCGCGGATGCAAGTAGAAAATGGGCACCATGTACCTATATCGTCATCTGTCAGGTAAGTTGAACTTCTCTACTATAACATGTATCATAGCACCATGTACCTATATCGTCATCTGTCAGGTAAGTTGAACTTCTCTACTATAACATGTATCATAGCACCATGTACCTATATCGTCATCTGTCAGGTAAGTTGAACTTCTCTACTATAACATGTATCATAGCACCATGTACCTATATCGTCATCTGTCAGGTAAGTTGAACTTCTCTACTATAACATGTATCATAGCATCATGTACCTATATCGTCATCTGTCAGGTAAGTTGAACTTCTCTACTATAACATGTATCATAGCATCATGTACCTATATCGTCATCTGTCAGGTAAGTTGAACTTCTCTACTATAACATGTATCATAGCACCATGTACCTATATCGTCATCTGTCAGGTAAGTTGAACTTCTCTACTATAACATGTATCATAGCATCATGTACCTATATCGTCATCTGTCAGGTAAGTTGAACTTCTCTACTATAACATGTATCATAGCACCATGTACCTATATCGTCATCTGTCAGGTAAGTTGAACTTCTCTACTATAACATGTATCATAGCACCATGTACCTATATCGTCATCTGTCAGGTAAGTTGAACTTCTCTACTATAACATGTATCATAGCACCATGTACCTATATCGTCATCTGTCAGGTAAGTTGAACTTCTCTACTATAACATGTATCATAGCATCATGTACCCTTATCGTCAAATGCCAGACAAGGACAATTTCCTTATGAAAACATGCATACATACCAGCATAATACCTCTTTACCAACGAATGCACAACGCATAAATACCCCCTTTATTAAATAAGTTATCTTTCTCTGCTAAATTATAATAAGCAAGACAGCTTCCAGGTCTGATTATTTTTAAATTTTGTAACTTTTAGGATTTAAGACAGAAATGAGTACGAAATTGGTACATAAACGAAAACCACAACTGCCCCGAGTCATTGTTAAGTGTCAACACATGCAATGATACAGACAAAAGCTGACGGCAATTGAGAGTCTGATCGAGGACATGCTAAAATATACTACAGGGATAAATCAATTAAATGAATCTAGACGCAGTTGATAACTAGATTTCAAACGGTCATAATTGTTTGATGAACAAAAAACAAATGGATTCTCTAAGACTCAAAAGGCCATACTTCAGGAAAAAATAAATCCTCTCTCAGCAGATTGATATACTTTTTAAGAGTATGGAGGTCATAGGTCATTTGGTATATTTTGTTTTTCATTTTATTTCCTAAAGATGTAAATTAAAATCTACACGTCACATTTTGTACAGTTTCCAACTGAGTTCTTGGTTCTATAAACTCATACGCTCATAAAAGCCATACACTATTACCTCAGAAACAAACAAATCCTCTCCAGCACATTCATATGCTTTCTTAGAGTATGGAAGTTATAGATCATGTGGTATTTTTTTATTTTATTTCCTGAGGATGTAGATTAAAATTTACACGTCACATTTTTCTACAGTATCCAGTTGACGTTATTGGTTCTGTGAAGTTGACTAAAATGATTTTAAAATTGAGTAGAAACCATTAAATTCTCACGGTGGGAGACGATGTCATATACAAGAATACGGACGACACGAGACAGTGAGAGAAAAGATGAGAAATCGATCTCATTCTACCGTTTAACGCATTATATGTATCAAGATAGTATGCGAGGAGTACTTCTGGTAACCTAAAACGACCTCAGCGGTTAATGCTCTTGTATCAATCAAGCCGTCACACTGTGGTCTGTATCCCGGTCCTTAATTGACGTTGTATCTAAGACTGTGAAGAAACGACTTGATTGTTTAAAATATCATTAATCTCCCGGTGTGATACCGGTATATAATGTTACTAGAAGTACACTGAGTATACTGAACTGATAAATATACTGCGTTAGATCATAAGACAAAGATCAAGTTCTCAACAACAAATGGACGATGACTTCTATTGTCATGTGTCCGTATCCATTCATATGACTTCGCTTTCCTCACCGTGATTGTTGCAACTAAGATAAATTTGAAAATATTAGAGGGGTAAACAGAAGCTGTAAATCAAAGGACAGACAATACAATGGCCAAAATGGAAAATATTTTTATCTACATTCCTTTATTGGAATTGATGTTCATTCCAGATGGAATCCCCCGTTATAGAAATAAATCTAAATTCGTCGCTGTGGGTTGCAATATCTACAAAGGAGGTGTTAAATATTCAACTTGTAAATGGGTATAGGTAAAACAACCTACAGAAACTCTTAATGAGTAATATTCTGATTGGAGTTGTCATAGATAGCCCGTTCTCTTCCTCATCAATGGCAATGTTCTGATTGGAGTTGTCATAAATAGCCCGTTCTCTTCATCCTCAATGGTAATGTTCTGATTGGAGTTGTCATAAATAGCCCGTTCTCTTCATCATCAATGGTAATGTTCTGATTGGAGTTGTCATAGATAGCCCGTTCTCTTCATCATCAATGGTAATGTTCTGATTGGAGTTGTCATAGATAGCCCGTTCTCTTCATCATCAATGGTAATGTTCTGATTGGAGTTATCATAGATAGCCCGTTCTCTTCATCATCAATGGTAATGTTCTGATTGGAGTTGTCATAAATAGCCCGTTCTCTTCATCATCAACGGTAATGTTCTGATTGGAGTTGTCATAGATAGCCCGTTCTCTTCATCATCAATGGTAATATTCTGATTGGAGTTGTCATAGATAGCCCGTTCTCTTCATCATCAATGGTAATGTTCTGATTGGAGTTGTCATAGATAGCCCGTTCTCTTCATCATCAATGGTAATGTTCTGATTGGAGTTGTCTTAGATAGCCCGTTCTCTTCATCATCAATGGTAATGGTCTGATAGGAGTTGTCATAGGTAGCCCGTTCTCTTCATCATCAATGGTAATGTTCTGATTGGAGTTGGCATAGATAGCCCGTTCTCTTCATCATCAATGGTAATGTTCTGATTGGAGTTGTCATATATAGCCCGTTCTCTTCATCATCAATGGTAATGGTCTGATTGGAGTTGTCATAGATAGCCCGTTCTCTTCATCATCAGTGGTAATGTTCTGATTGGAGTTGTCATAGATAGCCCGTTCTCTTCATCCTCAATGGTAATGTTCTGATTGGAGTTGTCATAAATAGCCCGTTCTCTTCATCATCAATGGTAATGTTCTGATTGGAGTTGTCATAGATAGCCCGTTCTCTTCATCATCAATGGTAATGTTCTGATTGGAGTTGTCATAGATAGCCCGTTCTCTTCATCATCAATGGTAATGTTCTGATTGGAGTTATCATAGATAGCCCGTTCTCTTCATCATCAATGGTAATGTTCTGATTGGAGTTGTCATAAATAGCCCGTTCTCTTCATCATCAATGGTAATGTTCTGATTGGAGTTGTCATAGATAGCCCGTTCTCTTCATCATCAATGGTAATGTTCTGATTGGAGTTGTCATAGATAGCCCGTTCTCTTCATCATCAATGGTAATGTTCTGATTGGAGTTGTCATAGATAGCCCGTTCTCTTCATCATCAATGGTAATGTTCTGATTGGAGTTGTCATATATAGCCCGTTCTCTTCATCATCAATGGTAATGTTCTGATTGCAGTTGTCATAGATAGCCCGTTCTCTTCATCATCAATGGTAATGTTCTGATTGGAGTTGTCATAGATAACCCGTTCTCTTCATCATCAATGGTAATGTTCTGATTGGAGTTGGCATAGATAGCCCGTTCTCTTCATCATCAATGGTAATGGTCTGATTGGAGTTGTCATAGATAGCCCGTTCTCTTCATCATCAATGGTAATGTTCTGATTGGAATTGTCATAGATAGCCCGTTCTCTTCATCATCAAAGGTAATGTTCTGATTGGAGTTGTCATAAATAGCCCGTTCTCTTCATCATCAATGGTAATGTTCTGATTGGAGTTGGCATAGATAGCCCGTTCTCTTCATCATCAATGGTAATGTTCTGATTGGAGTTGTCATAAATAGCCCGTTCTCTTCATCATCAATGGTAATGTTCTGATTGGAGTTGTCATAGATAACCCGTTCTCTTCATCATCAATGGTAATGTTCTGATTGGAGTTGGCATAGATAGCCCGTTCTCTTCATCATCAATGGTAATGGTCTGATTGGAGTTGTCATAGATAGCCCGTTCTCTTCATCATCAATGGTAATGCTCTGATTGGAATTGTCATAGATAGTCCGTTCTCTTCATCATCAATGGTAATGTTCTGATTGGAGTTGTCATAAATAGCCCGTTCTCTTCATCATCAATGGTAATGTTCTGATTGGAGTTGGCATAGATAGCCCGTTCTCTTCATCATCAATGGTAATGTTCTGATTGGAGTTGTCATAGATAGCCCGTTCTCTTCATCATCAATGGTAATGTTCTGATTGGAGTTGTCATAGATAGCCCGTTCTCTTCATCATCAATGGTAATGTTCTGATTGGAGTTGTCATAGATAACCCGTTCTCTTCATCATCAATGGTAATGTTCTGATTGGAGTTGGCATAGATAGCCCGTTCTCTTCATCATCAATGGTAATGGTCTGATTGGAGTTGTCATAGATAGCCCGTTCTCTTCATCATCAATGGTAATGCTCTGATTGGAATTGTCATAGATAGCCCGTTCTCTTCATCATCAATGGTAATGTTCTGATTGGAGTTGTCATAAATAGCCCGTTCTCTTCATCATCAATGGTAATGTTCTGATTGGAGTTGGCATATATAGCCCGTTCTCTTCATCATCAATGGTAATGTTCTGATTAGAGTTGTCATAGATAGCCCGTTCTCTTCATCATCAATGGTAATGTTCTGATTGGAGTTATCATAGATAGCCCGTTCTCTTCATCATCAATGGTAATGTTCTGATTGGCGTTGTCATAAATAGCCCGTTCTCTTCATCATCAATGGTAATGTTCTGATTGGAGTTGTCATAGATAGCCCGTTCTCTTCATCATCAATGGTAATGTTCTGATTGGAGTTGTCATAAATAGCCCGTTCTCTTCATCATCAATGGTAATGTTCTGATTGGAGTTGTCATAGATAGCCCGTTCTCTTCATCATCAATGGTAATGTTCTGATTGGTGTTGTCATAGATAGCCCGTTCTCTTAATCATCAATGGTAATGTTCTGATTGGAGTTGTCATAGATAACCCGTTCTCTTCATCATCAATGGTAATGTTCTGATTGGAGTTGTCATAAATATCCCGTTCTCTTCATCATCAATGGTAATGTTCTGATTGGAGTTGTCATAGATAGCCCGTTCTCTTCATCATCAATGGTAATGTTCTGATTGGAGTTGTCAGAAATATCCCGTTCTCTTCATCATCAATGGTAATGTTCTTATTGGAGTTGTCATAGATAGTCCGTTCTCTTCATCATCAATGGTAATGTTCTGATTGGAGTTGTCATAAATAGCCCATTCTCTTCATCATCAATGGTAAAGTTCTGATTGGAGTTGTCATAGATAGCCCGTTCTCTTCATCATCAATGGTAATGTTCTGATTGGAGTTGTCATAGATAACCCGTTCTCTTCATCATCAATGGTAATGTTCTGATTGGAGTTGTCATAGATAGCCCGTTCTCTTCATCATCAATGGTAATGGTCTGATTGGAGTTGTCATAGATAGCCCGTTCTCTTCATCATCAATGTTATAGGTGTTACGTGAAGATACATTTGTGAAGTGCCTACATTGGGTTAGGGTTAGGGTTTTTAACGCCACTTTCAACAATATTTCACTTATATCGTGACGGTCAGTTTTATCGTTGGCGGAATTCGGCGTAGTCGGTAAGACAACCGTCCAGCAGCAAGTCTGAAGTGTCTAAATGTAGTCATTATATTGGGATCTTATCATTTAGGCAAGCTAAGATTTGCTTGTAAGTCAAAATATATTTCCATATGAACATCCCAATTTCTCGTCATAGATATTATTAAAATGCTGCTCATTTGACGTTAGGCAACAATCATCATTCAATAGTTGTGTTTACCATTTTCTTAATCTGTTGTAGCTACATGTATAACCTACAACCATGGTAAGTAGAGGTTACAGAGCACTGCTGAACATAATCGTGCTTCTACACATTCTCACGTATGGGGCAATTCGAGCCCGCCTGACTTGGTACACCTCTATATCTCAGAGGAGAAATGATAGTAGAGAGAGCAAATTCATCTAGATCTTTCTAACCTCTGTGTATCTTGATAGGCGAGAAATATGATATTTAATCTGTTGTATTTGGTCATCAATATAATACGTCTATATACTTCAGTACATATTTAACCGACAAAACCTGTTACTTCGCTTCAGATAATGTTTGATGTAACAATTTAACGTGACGTCATCGGAGATCAATTAACATATAACACTATGAGTTTACTACTTCCGTAGTTTGTGCTAGACATAAAACGGTCATTATCAGACTAATATAAGTGTCAATGGGATATTACTATCGTCTCTTTAATACACTAATAATATAAGCATAAACATAAGATGTTACTGTCGTCTTATTAGGTGTTTTGTGCGATAAAGACCATGTCACCTTACTATCAAAGCTGTGTCAACTTACTATCAGAACTATGTCACCTTACTATCAGAACTATGTCACCTTACTATCAGAACTATTTCACCTTACTATCATAACTATGTCAATCGGGGTTTTACTACATATAGGTTTAAACAAACCAAAATAACATTGGAGCTTTAATGCCGCTCTTAAAAAGGAATGGAGAAGAATCTTGCTTAAATATTTGTTATACCTACATATTTATAGTTTATTGTTGGAGGCCATAGCTGATTTAGGGTTTTCTTGGTTAGGCCCTTTGGTTTCTTGCTCCCAAAATAATCTTTTCAATTATTTGTCATTCCAATCTTTTGACTTGGAGCGTATCTGATGAATGTTATTCCAATCTTTTGACTTGGAGCGTATCTGATGAATGTTATTCCAGTCCTTTGACTTGGAGCGTATCTGATGAATGTTATTCCAGTCTTTTGACTTGGAGCGTATCTGATGAATGTTATTCCAGTCTTTTGACTTGGAGCGTATCTGATGAATGTTATTCCAGTCTTTTGACTTGGAGCGTATCTGATGAATGTTATTCCAGAAACGTATCGTGCCCTCTACGGGTAGTTTTTCACATTATTTTTTTTATTAAAATATGTTTTAAACGATTAGTCAGTTGCCGTTGACGTTGCCACACAATGAGACTATATTCGTTATAAGAGACAGTAACATAAGGTATTGATATGTTTTCTTTTGTCCTTCTCTCGTTGATTAATAACATTTTGATACAGTTCATTGTTATCTATATGTTCATGTTGATAATTTATCACGACCTATTTACCTATATTGACGATATATTAATTTATAATGTCGGCTTTAATCTTTTATTGACTAGTCCATAAAGCTTGCAATCAAAAGTAACATATTTATGTTATTATATATCTTACAATGTATCTATCAATATCCATAAACAGATCACGAAATAATTTCTTCTGGATTAACTTGTCCAAAAGGACGATGCTTGCTTATAGACGGGTTTATCCACAGCTTATCTCAAAATCATGTGCGCTGCCATTAAGAGGTCACGTGCTGCGTCGGCCATAACACTCGTGAAAGATAACACACGTGCATCAATAATCTATAGTATATCATTAGTAAACATTAGCTGTCTTTTATTTTCACATCGATTTTTTTGTATTATTTCTTGTATTTATATTATGGCAAGTGAAGTAAAATATAAAAAAGGTGGTGGTAATTCGTGTGCCGTCAACGGTTGTTCAAATAATCGCCGTAAATTAAATGAATGGAAACAAACTTTTGTGAATTACATAAACAAAAACATGAAGACTGTTCTTGTATGATTCCATATAGACTACATACGATGCCCTCTAATGAGTCAATGCGATTACAGTGGGCAAACGCTTTAAATAGAAAATCCCTCCCTAAGCAGGACGGAAAGCCGACAGAAAGAAACCCAATTCCTGACAACTTAAGCTGGGGTATGAAAAAAAGACAACTCCTGGCCGGCGAAAACTTATGAGACATGAACCCGAAAGTAAAAAACGAAAACTAATACAGGAAGAAAGCGGTGCGGGGATATATTCCGATGATACTGTTTCTACATCTTCAGGACATAAAACGGAGCACCTTCCAGAAGCTATCTGTGAGTTTAATGTTCTTGAACCGTCAAGTGTTAGCACAAGAAAACACAATATAAATATTCCGACTTTTTGGGAAGAGATGATTACACATACGCGAAACCATGGACTGACAACCAGACTACGTTTACACTGACAAAAATACTTTCCATGGACGAAAAGGGTGTTCAAGTTATGACTGAAACCGGTACGATGTCGGCAAAAGGCAGTGTAGTGACAGATTGCGACTCTTTGTTGTATACCGGGGTAACGAAAGAGATCTTTTTTACTTTGGTTAAACTAATGAAAATAGAAAATACATTTTCTTTCCAACTCGATGTCGCTGATCAGTTGCTTCTTGTGTTAATGAAACTAATATTAATTTTACTGTTCAATGATTTAGCCCGTTGATTTGGAATTTCAAAAGGTTTAGCCAGTAGAATGTATAATTCATGGATGCCAGTTCTTGCTGAAAAGCTTCAAGGCTTGGTAGTTTGGTTGCCGCGTGAAACTACACGAGCAGTCGAGCATACGAGTAAATCCCTAAAAAAAAAGTTTAAAAAAAAAGGGGGGGAGGGTAGTGTGTGTTATAATTCACCCTGGCATAATTATGTTTTTTTTTAAATATGTGTATTGCATTGCCTTTTTATTAATTGTCAGTAATTTTAATATTATTAGAACAAAGTTGCAGTTTGTAAGATATTTTTTACAAAGATATTTCATGTTTACCTGTGTATAAATAGATTTTGTGTACACAGTCACATATAGAATACCCCGTCATGGTTATAAATAAAACACCGATTGTTGTTCTTGTTTGTGCATATATAAATATGTAGACCTGTGTGTTTAATGATTTTACTAAATAAACGTAATTTTACAAATATTCTGTATGAAGTGTATAATCTTATTAAATTACCACTTCGGGGGGGGGGGGGGGGGGGCACTTTGAATAATTATTGATTTTATGTTAACGGACACACAATATCAATATAAACAAACACTTTTGTATAGTGTGGATCCATTGTGTCTTTTATTAAGATTAGGAAACAAACAAACGTTTTCCTTTAAAAATCGTAAACTTCTGCGAGTATATAATGCTTGTTGTTGCTGCGTGTATCTACATTCACGACCTTAATGGCGGACGGAACAATTATGTCACATAGCGGCGACGTGCAGTACTAAGGGGATGATTTGAAAAACCCGTCTATATTACTTATGGTGTGGTTTTCGTACAATTTCATTGGCTAAATCAGTCACGTGATATACAGAATATTTAATGTATGTTTTCCACTGTGAATATTAACGCTTTGTTTCTATTTTTAAGTATATTGACGCTATGTTACTAAATTTAGACCCGGATATTGTCCGTTCCGGACCGCGTTTACACCCCACCTGTAGTAAACAATGTTCTAGTTTCATTGTGTTCTTAAACAATAAAATAATGATGTCTTAATATTTTATTTTCAATGACACGAGTAATACATATGTAATATAAAAATTAAGGACTTTCTACTCTGTCAATATGTTATATATGGACCTGTCTTCGGTCAATATAATCCTAACAGGTCCATATATAACATTTTGACCTCGTAAAAAGTCCATAATTGATAAATATACCACTGGGTCACCTCCTTATATTGTTGATACCACGGGCTTACTTCCTTACCTTGTTGATACCACCAACTGACCTCCTTATGTAATTAATTTCAGAATAAAACAGTTAAAATACAAAGTTTAATTGTAGTCATTCATTCTGCATTTGAGCCCCCTTGCTCTCTCTGAAATTTATGAAGATACATTTAGGACCCAAGTTAATACATGTCAACAGAAATGTTCGTGTATAGCGAAACTTCATTTAAGAAATAAATCATGGAAGCCAGAATGTGTAGGGAGTTTTAACATGGATTTGCGGATATTAGTATTTTATCCCGAGCCAGAAGCGAGGGATAAAATTTACTAATATCCGCCAATCCATGTTAAAACTCAAACCACATTCTGGCTTCCATGATTTATTTCGATTCTGATATATCTAAGAGTACAAATACGGTAGTATACTTTGATTGGAAGACGGTAATTTATACATACGCTTGCGGAAAATGTTGCACATAATTTATGTAACTCGAATAATACTCATCAAATAAGTTTTATTTAAAGTCGAAATAACTATAACACATAACATAAGCTCTAGTGAGCTTTTGAATCGACTATTACATAAAAAGCACATACAAGTATAAAATAACTTTACAAGCACATATTACATGACATCACAAAGCAAAACAACTAAAAAAAAAAAAAAAAAAAAAAAAAAAAAAAAAAAAAAAAAAACATGCATGCAGTATAAAACATAAGCTCATGTATACATAGTCATACATACAAGTAAACTTATGCATACATAAATCACAGTTACATATAAAATTAATCAGAACTGAATCTGAAAGCATAAAAGCATAAGCTCATGTATACATAGACATACATATAAGCAAACTCATGCATACATAAATAGTTACATATAAAATTTATCAGAACTGAATCTAAAAGCATAACACATAAGCTCATGCATACATAGACATACATAAAAGCAAACTCATTCATACATAAATACAGTTTCATATAATGTAAATCAGAACTGAATCTAAGAGCATAATAGCAGATCAGGATAGGGTAATATTAAAACTATATAGCACTAAGTACACAAAGCATAACAAGACAAACTGTTTACACGCAAGCACTACAATGGCATGAGCCACCATTCCAGGTATTCAATAATTTGAAAATTGATTTAAGTTTTGTTCTAATCTAATATGGTTTGGTAGCTCATTCCATAGTTTGGTTGAAAAATAACGGAATGATTTCAGACCATACCTTGTTGTTTTTACAGATGGTACATCAGCTGTGTTTTCGTATCTAAAGGAATAATTATGTTTTTTAATATTTACTAAATCATGTAAATAAATAGGGCTTTCTTTATGTATAATTTTAAACGTTTCAATTGCTATACTTCTTAATCTTCTAACTTTAAGTGATGGCATTTTTGATTTTTCCAGTAATTCTTCATAATTTAAAACATAGTCATTATAAATAAACCTGAGTGCCCTTTCTTGAATTTTTTCCATTTTCTTAGTATTTTTCTCACTGCAAAAATGCCATGTTACAGGACAATAATTGAAGTTGGATAATATAAATGAATAGTAAATAGTTAGTCGACCTAGCTTATTTAAATATCTACCAATTCTTTTCAAAACATTAAGTTGACGAGCAGATTTTTTACAAATTTCTGATATATGCTTATCAAAATTTAATTCATAATCTATTGTAACACCAAGAAGTTTAACATGTTCTTCACACTTTATCTTGCTACCATTTAAATCAAAGCAAATCTGTTCTTTAAAAGTTTTCTTGCCTATTGCCAAAGCTTGGAATTTGTCTGGATTAGCTTGCATTAAATTGTTTGCAAACCAATCCAGCACCCTCTATCGGCATTATTCGGGTCACAAGTTATGCTGCCAATGGAAACGTCAGTCACATTCATCGGCGCATGTGCTAATAAGATAATACGAAGAAATAATTCTGGGTTTTTTTTAGCAAAGGGAAAGAGTGAGGTCATGTTAGAATTACAAACAATGATACTTCATCAAGGTTAAAATAGGTTTTAACACGACCCCCATCCCACAGAATAAACATACAGATAAATGGGTAATAAGGTAAGTTGCACCGAAATGATTTGAATCTTCTGTTCATTAGATTCGTTTTGAATGCTTAGATGTCAACCAGTGTACGGTATAAAGGTTATTCTTGCTCAGGGACTGTTTTGATTTTGTGATTTTGGTCGATTTGTTTTAACCGATTTGTTTTATTTCTGAATTGAGACCATATTAACCAAATATTGACAAGATTTGTTCGTGTTTTAAACCTTATTATGTTATCAAAATATGTACTTTATAAATTGCGCACGACATCGGTGTTCCATTGTGGATTCTAATTTAATAAAAATCGCCAAACATAATCTGTTAGATTTATTTATTATTTATGAACTATAAACATTATGCTCTTGGGACCGCTGAATTATACCTTCAAAGACATTAATCAGAACCAGTCACATGATAATACTTTTGTTATAAAGGACAATATGATAATGATGGATCCCTCGACGTAAGGAAATGGAATACGCTTATTACCTCTTTATTAGATAAATATAATTACTATACACTCTGCCAACTATAATTTGATAGTTTAGTCATTAGCACATTACATAAAAATAGTTAAAACGTATTCGTAGTGTAATTTCAAACAGAGTACTGTTCAGGGAATTTTAACTTGAAGTTATGTATCTAAAACACAGAATATTGTATTATAATTAATGTTCATATCGATCATAGAATTAAAAGTAGTACAATGAAGACCATTAAAATACCACACAGTCGAAACAGTGCCAATATCAAATAGCAAATTCGCAGAAAGAGGCAACATCGAAACCCTTAACGCACAAATACAGAACCGCTCACTTTCTTTGCCTGGTACGGGCACTTTAGTGAAAAAATGAATTGCGGAGTTAAAGTAGATTAATGTGTTCAAAATCACAATTTATTGATATTATATTTTTTTCAAAAGTTTTCATTAAATGATACCTTGATGGTTCCTACTGTCTATCAAAGCTATATAGAGCGGTATGTTGATAGGATATTTAGGCTATAGCGTCACTGGTGAAACATATTTATTCAAAGATGGCGCTACAAAGATGATTCAATATAACGGGTATAATGGGTATGTTAAGCAAGATGAGATAATTGGAAGGAATGATGTAATCTAGATGGCAAAGATCAAAACAGTCATGTCGTTCGTTCTTGTGATACATCAGAATTGATGTTGGAACATTGTCCAGACGTATTTGGGCTTATTGAATGACAAATTATTCAACAATAATAGTTAAAATCTATACTTTGAAAAGAGATTTAATCTATTTTATATATTAAGCGTTAATATCTATGTAGCAGACTGTTTTTCAGGAACGTCGTGTCACGTGGCAGTGATTTGACGCCGACGTCACAGTAATGGACCATTTGCTAACCGCGACTGATATTGTTCATCCCAAAAATGCTCACGTATCATGATGCCTTCGTAGAGATTTTTGGTTCAATTTGTTTTTTGAAATTCATGTTCTACATCTATTCTTCACCATATAAGTCATTATTTAAATTAATCAGTATAGTCTTTCATTTGCTTATTAGATACATTGATCTTATATCGTACAAATAGAACACAATACTTGTGAGGTTTGAGTGCAAGGATATACGAAAACAATCAAATTCAATACACATTCGAGAAAAGAATTAGATATTTTATCATTTGCTCATATTTCAACAGCAAAACAAATACATGTCTTCTAAAACCAAATATAGAAAAATTGGATTATAGTAGCTTGTCATTTTAATCAAATAATCATTATTTACTTTGGCGGAATAATCTGATGTCTGTCGTACGATTATTTATGTTATACTTCTATCATGCTATGTCTGGTACATAATTCTTTGTACAATCTGTACAGCCGCCTTAGGCATGCTAGTAAATCAAAATTAAACGTTTAAATAAAGTATCTATGTCAATATTTAGTTTATTCTGAGAAATGTTTTGTAGATCATGTTTTCCCTTTTTCTTATGACCATTGTATTGACTGTACTTTTCCGATCTATTTCTTCTGATTACCCCTTTGGTATCTTAAAACTTTTCTTTCGTTCGAGGAATGGATACATTAATTTATCTGACAGGTATTTTCTGTGGTAGTTTTGAAATATGGATTTTCCTGTTTCTGATTAACCATTTGATATTTACAAACTTTTCTTGACCCGTGAAGTAATGTTCTTTGATACTATTTTATTTCAAACATTAAAAATGATCTACAAAGCATTTATTTTCATTTCAATTTTCGAGGATCAAATTAATTATTGTATAGACTTTCTAGTTGGTGACTTTAACGACGATTATAAGATCTTGCTCATTAAATACAACACATAATTACCATTTAATCGTAACATTAAGAAAATTGAAATCTTTCAGAAGCACAATTTCACGTCAATTTAGTGATTTAATCACACTCTAGTTTGTACATAACATGACTTAAAGACTCTAACAATGACAGCCGGTAGAATTAATCCTTAGAATCTATAATGGCTTTAAAGACGTAAATCTAATTTCATCCTTGTATTATCGTATTTACAAAAATACATTATTTTGAACTACAATATGTAGCTATTAGCTATATTTAAGTCCCGGAGGTGACATAGATTCATGTACGGTAATCAAATAATGTCCATAGAAAATTAATGGCTTTATGTATTAATCTTAACACCATTTTAACATGCAAATATAATATTATAAAAGCTAAAACCGAAATGCGTTCTCCATGCGCTTCATGAATACTAGTAAACTTTCTTAGAAGAAGAATTCCCTGTTGTACCCTTTCTAGAACTATTTGAATATGTTTGCTTTAAAAATATTATGCTACCATTGCGTATATGTATATATATATATCTGAAATTGTGACTAGTTATATGAAATGTAACATAACATATTCGATTTACGGATTCTGATTACCCCTTTGGTATCTTCAGACTCTTCTATGTTGCCAGTTTCTCTATATTGTCTATTGTTGATTGCCTTTACAGTATTCTCTAACGTATATTTATGATCACGTTGATTTCTAGTTTGTAAAGTATCATTGATTCGAAGTTATGCTGCCTGTACTTGAATTGCATGATCGTATTAACCATCTATGTATTGAAACTTCCAACACATATAGCAGTCATTTGTCAGTACTTTTCTGGATAGATTGAACTGATAATTTTAGCGAGGTTATTACCAGAAATATAGCATAATTATAGTTTATCTATAAGGTAATTCCGAGAGTTTAAATTGGCATGCAATATTAAGACATTTCTTTTACCTTTTTTTGTTTGGACATGCATGCATTATATATGGAAATGCATTATAACACGCACCATGTAAATATACGTCTGGGAAATATTTCAAATAAAACACTCACAATTATAATAATCACAATGAACTGAAGACCATGCTGGACAAATGTAATAATATGTTATCATATTGTCGTCATAATATAGGTGAAAGAACGTGTACCCTGAAACCATCAAAATGTAATATCTTGCTTGAATACAGACTACATAATAAGGATTAATGATGTTTTGAATAACTGTCGGACCCATGACATCCCAGCCGTCGTTCAGCGGCATACGTATTTCATGAACAGTGGTTGGCCTAGCGCATGCTTCCGACCTTCTTACCCAATTCATCCCAGATGAACCACTGCATTCAGGCTGATATTTACGCATGCAGGAAGATTATCAATATCCATGGAATGTGTAGGAGCCATTATCGTGCTGGAAGACGCATATATCCTGGTGTCTCCTTTCTTGCATGAATAGAGATTTTATCGATATACCTCTCTAATTAAGGATCTTTCACAAGTGGACTTGTGAAGTGTACCTGATGGATACTACTTCACAGACTATAGCACTGTATCCCCCCATCGATCATGTCCTCGCCTCTTCAATCACCTTCATATTTGAAACTCTAACTCCTGGTTCTACCTCCTGCCCGAGGAAATACAGAATGGCAATTCATCAGGAGACATTAAGTACATCTAGACATGAGTCCACGTTACATATCTCTTGGTAAACTCCAATCTCTTATGCCAGTGAGGAGTACGAACAGTTCGGGTATCTACTCGGCGTATGTGATGAAGCTATTTTAAAGCGATTTCACAAATGCTATTACCGGATTCGTCATTCTAAAGCAGAGTAGTCATTCAGCTTAAGGTTTCATCGAATACATAGGTTCTACCGCAAACTAAAATTTAATGATAACAAATATGTACACATGTTATTAAAAATCAAAAAATCAGTGAAGCATTAATAAATATGTCATGCATATCATTATTTATATCCTCGCTTGTTTTAATGTTACAAATAACCCAGTTGAATTTTATGATGGTTGATTGGTTTCAGGATTGATAAGAGGTGGCGGCACTTCTCTCTAGATGGTCGTTATCTTTATCAAAATCAATATCAGCATATTGCGATAACCACTTAATCAACAAGTGAAATTGTTGGTTGACAGAAGCCATTTGTAATTTTGTGGTTGTTTCAAAATTGATGATTCTAGATATGTAAAGCATTGCGATATAAACAGACTTGCTCAAAACACTAACGACGGTTTAACTGTAGAAACTAAAATACATTAATAAGATAGGATTATTGTACTGAATAAGTCAATATAAGAGACAAGATTCATGGTGATTTTATTATGTACCATTGGTAGCTGGTTTATATGTCTCAATTTAACGAAGTTTCAGATGATGGCGATGTGTACTCGATACAAAATTATGTGATAAAGTTTGTCGGTGACTTCCGTCAGATCGATGGTATTCTCTGGGTACTCTGGTTTCCTCTACCAATGAAACTGACTGCTACGATGTTGTAAGTTATTTGCGTTTATCCGTAGATATGGAGATTTTAACACCTTGAATTAGCCAAGTACATCATGAGGCGTAACTCTTCCTGCTCTTAATGTGGCATTGTGAAGACTACGAAGAATTGTGGGAACACTAACGCGACCACCTAGAGGCCAGTGTTGTCTCAGCTGCGATGCAGGGGTAAATGAACTGGCTTTAGCATGACACATGTGTAGTCTGTCACTACGATGGGTAATTAGACTTGGTCTTCCAGACCTTGGCCTGTCATTTACGTTTCCTGTTTCACGATGACATCACGCTTTGCCATAGCATTCAATATATTTATGAAGGTTAAATTTTGCCTTTTCAAATAACATTAGTAAAATGATTTAAATGTACCAAAACTGGATTCTTGTAAATGTGCAGATGACCCTTATTTAAAAACTGTTTGACAGGTTGCCTTAGTTTTGATGTTTTTGTCGACGGCACACTACCTAGTGCATGTCTAAGGAAACATAAAGAAAATGATGGCCATTTATAATTAGGTGGCGCTTAACTGTATATTTATTCCGCAGACAAATGCGGTTAATTTCTCCGCATAAAGTTGTGCAGTGATGACAATAATTGGCTAAAAAGACGGTAGACGATATCTAGGGATTGGTTTCGTCGTAATTATGTCTAAGGAAAAGGTCTAGAATGAATCTTAAGTCTCACTTAGGATTAAGATTATAATCTTTATCATCTGTAATATGACAGTCTTCTAGTCTATTGTCTCAACAGTGTGCGGAAAAATCTGAATTGATTTTTAATCTACATTAAATAGTTTATTTTCATTACAATATTCATGGCTTTCATATTTTCCTGACTAGAGTATATGTACTCTTAGAGAATGAGTAATTTCTTTAATATAGTAGTGTATCTTCACGTTATTTCCGTGTTGTGATATCCGCGTAAAAATTCCTTGACTCCCATTTGTGTTATAGAGGGAACATGTTTTCTTAATGTTTTTTTTTTGTGTATTTATTTACGTATATCCAACACGATTTCAATGTCAGATGGCGTTCACGTTGCTTAACAGTAGCACGGCGGGTGTGACATGTTGAACGGGAACTGATAACTCTGGTGTCATCCCCGGTTTTTAGTGTGATTCCTATTCCTCGATCTTTAGTTTTGTGTGTAATAATTTCTAAATTGTTGTTTGTCCTTTTTCTTTTGCAATTTCATTGTCTGTCCTTCGTTTTGTGTCTTCTGATTACAGCTTTGGTAACATCAAACTTTTCTTAACCTTATTCTCCTCGTCATATAACTATATAACTATCCAATGTAGCCATGAAACATAAGTATTTGATATATCTGAAAGAATTCAATTCAAATAAACGATCTCTATGATGAACGTGAACTTGAGATATTAAAATTAAAAAACAGAAGACTTTTATGTTATATATTTGTAAATGTGTAGGCTTCGAATTTGTTATATTTAGTTTGGTATGTTTGTATTTGATATTTAATTCTAATCCTAAGTAAAAAAAAAATCAAGGTTAGATTGGTATGGTATTACAATATTTCAACATTTTCTGAGATTTGAAATTTAATAAACAGAAGTTATATTAGGCCATTAGCTTCCAAATTGTTATTTTGAATCGAAAATATTAAAAACACGTCTTTTGACCGAATGATGTCATACTAGAAGAAATACAAAGCATGAAATGATCTCAATTTCGAATGAGGATAATACAGTGATTGTGAATTCAATATATATTTGGTATTCGTGGACACCATACAAAACCGAAATTAAGCGCGTCACAAGCATTCATATATTACAAGTCAAGTAATAGTCGAAATAACTGTTAGTTCTATTTCTCATTCTAACCTCTTGATTCGAATTATTAATATAATGGTTCAAATTTTGATCATAATATAACATCATTAATTGTATGTTTAATTACAAAATAATAAAAATGTGAATATCTAATTAGGTGCACATGACGTGATTTTGTCTCTTTCCCTATAGTAACAAATTATCAAAGTAAACGTTAGAGAAAACCGAAGAGCAATCAAGAATGGACAATCCAGAGATACCGGCAACATTGAGTACACAAGACACAGGGCGAAGACAAACAAACAAAAAATGACGACACAACACAACACAGAAAACTACAAGGATGAGCAACACGGACACCACCAAACACTGCGGGTGAATCCGGGAGCAATACGGACACTGCCAAACACAGAGGGTGAACACGGGCGCCTGGAAGGGTAAACAGTTCCTGTCTAAAAACAAGTAACTGACGTATGTTAAATTATGTATGTAGTATACAATGTATCGTCACTAAATGTAACATAACTTACCTTTAGTCTGTGAAGTAAATGATTATATTTGAAATCACATCCAAACAACGACAGCACTTTCAGGAATTATATATTTCGCATTTCTTTGGACATCACAATATACTTAGAAGAAGTATATTTCTTGCAATTACAATGGAAAGCGTTTATTATACACTTATATTTAAGAACAATAAAATGGCTTTGATTTCGAGATAGTAGATTTTTCTTTCTTCAGTAGGATTAATTCGGGGTGTTTTCCCCTGCACAAGAAGTTGATACGTTGTTCTTCTTATCTGGATTATAGTGGATGGGGTTCTTCTGTCATCCACCTCACACAATCGGGGTTGAAACAAACATAAACGGCATTGCTTCACAAAATGAATTGGTCGTCATCACGAATTAGTTAATCTATGTGAAATTCAAGTGTCTCAACTGATTGGAGACATGGTTCTAATATCAGGTTGAGATCTATCTGTTTCTTAAAGGGACATTGAGGACTGACAAATACGACAGGTACCATTAATGGGACATGATATAGTTGCCCTGTGGGAACACTTTTTCCCCACTCCTGGTTTTTGTGGGAGTGTATGGTTTTCGAGCTTTTCTTGTGTGTGTTTGAGATTGACTAGCTAAATTAACCATTTACTTTGAATACACACACACACACGATCTGTTCCGTTTCTTACAAATTCCACGCTGCATCCTTTTGCAGGTTAAGTGATATTATATATGAGTTATCCATCTGATACCTTTAATTCGAGGCGTATAATTTGACAGGCCTGTCCAGTGACCTTCAGATGGATGAACATAGTAGGACGAATTAACATTTCTACAATTTAACAGGTGACATTTGAACAGGATTGTGTTGGAATTAGTTAACATTTGTTGTGATCCTAACTTAATTTGACCCTAACAATCTAATAACACAAGTTAACGTTGTAAGGATATACTAAATTAAGTCTTGTAAGTGTTATTAGCCAGATGTAGAGAGATCTAATCGATCGTCTTCTTAAAACTGTAGTGGACTAAGTTTTCTCAAATATTCAGACATTTGTTTGAGGGTGGTATACTGCTATATAGTTTCTAATAACAGGTAGCCGTGCATTTCGTTTTTCAAAACATTTTCAAATATTTCTGCATTTATACTGCAATATTCAAAGCCACTTCCATGATTATATACAAAGATATATTATCATTAATCTAGACAAACAATGTACTTGAAGAGCAACAGTGTCGATAATGTCGGTCTAAATGACCGTTTACAATTACACTACGCCATATTATTTTACTAGAGATGGATGCTTGGGCCGTCTTTTAAGGTCGCCACTTTTTATTTATTGAAGCCCCACCTCCCTCCGGTACTATGCCCAGAGCTTTCATGTATATATGTATGTTAGAGGTATCGATGTTTTCCTTCGTTGCTAAGATTATCGGTTTGGAATTTGGAACTGTTCTGGCGGTGTGGTATACTACGTTTTTTTTTTATTTTATGCCCACCTCATTTTGATTCACTTCTTTCAAAGTAATGTGATGCACAATAGCACGTGTAGTCAACATGATAATGGCGATATATTTATAAAAACGTAGATATCAAATGTAGTGCGCGCGACGACCTTCTACAATAATCTTTATCATATACGCTCATAGTCAAAAGATTGGAAAGCCAACTAATTTAAAAGTTTTGGGAGCAATAAAGCTAAAGGGCATAAAGAGGATAGCCAGTATCGGATAAGGTCACATCTGTCTGAGGAAGGAAAAATTATACAAGTAACAGTGTTCCATTTGTAGAACAAATAGCAGTAAAACAATCATGTAACACAGATGCACTAACATGTTGTGATAATTATATTGTCCCTGTGTTTCTGCTGAAGACATTATTAAACTATCATTCAAACATTAAATGTTTTAATTAAGTAGTTATCGCTAATTGGGATAAACGTGTGTTAGATTTGTACTTAAATCATTAGTCTGTTGGTCAAAGGATTAATGAAAACATTTGTTTTTAATTTGATTTGATTTGATTTTGATTGTGTTTAACGGCATTTTCAGCAGTATTTCAGCTATATCATGGCGACCAATTTTAGTGGTGGAAGAAACCGGAGTAACCAGAGAGAACCACCGACCATGGGCAAGCAACTCGTAAACTTTATCACTTGCGGCTGCGAGTCGAGTGCACACCTTTTTCTAATTTACAAAGCCGGGCGCGAACCCACGCGGTATTGGTGATAGGATTGTATGAGTTGTTAGGTAGTCAAACTACATAACTCCTTGAGCCACCCGAGCCCTGTTTTTAATTTGAATGATTGCACGGTGTTGTTTGTTGCTTGAAATAAAATGAAAAACAAAACATGCCACGCTGTCGGAACAATTCCAAAATCAAATATGAAAATCGTAGATATATGCAAATCGATACCCCTAACACTCAAATACATGATTGCTCACTTTCCTGACTTGGTACAGGCACTTATATAAAAAGTGGTGGGGTTAAAGTAGTTTTATAGGTCCATACTGAAAATGCTAGAAAACTTGTCTGCTGCATAAAGGTGAAAATATGCAAGACTGTATAAGGATACGTCATAATGGAACCTTAATGAGAGAATGAATGTCACTCTGTCATACCTCTAATGGCTGGCTTCTATAATCAAGATAGATCATGTAAAACCACTTAGATTATAACATGTTGGGGAATACAATCTCCAGTTTAGTGTACAGCCGCGCTTCCATATGGAGACAAACACATTTAAATTAATATTGAAGAGGTCACACGCTATACGTCAATTTTAATATTCGAATTGATATGATACATTGTACGAGCATTTGAATGGGCAATCGCATGGTGGAAATGTAGATTTTTCACTTTAATAAGGATTTATAACTAAATATGAAAAGATAGATATTGATTATGACATTTCATGTAGTGGACAATTGGTGACAAGGACAAGTTCATAAATTCATTTGAAACTAATAGAAATATCAGTCTGAGTAAACAAACCAGACCTTGAACTATATTTGTTGTCCAGATTAGTTTTAATTAAAACTACAAGCAAAAATTGAGACAAATACACAATCCGTAAAAGTCCTTCAAATTGTCATATTATCATTTGTTGTACAGGTATCGAAGAAATTCCAATTGCATTGACATAAAAAACTGTATATCATATGATATAACACATGGCTTGTTCTCGCAATAATTACTTGAAGAAATGATCATGTTAAAATGAGATACATGGTTATTTTATCAATTTATTTTTACTTTTATTGAAGATTTTGATCAGTTGCCGTTTATTTTTTCGTTGACATATATTTTATGTCGAATTTAATGGGGGGCCCATTATGACAAATACAAGTCGGTGATAAAAAAAAAAAACTTTCTTATAAAACATTTTAGACAAAATAAAAATTTAAGCAAATTAGGTTTATCCATTTAGAATAATGAAATCAAAACAAAATAACTGTATAACAATTAACGATATACACATGAACAATCAAGCAGTTAATAGACATTGCTGTTAACAAGATCAGCTGACAGTTTCACTGTTCTTAATGTTGTCAGTGTCTCTGGATTGTCTATTCTTGATTGCCCCTTCGGTTTTCTCTAAATAAACGTTAGATAAATTGGAATGCAATCAATCGTAGACAATCCAGAGACACTGGCAACATTGGGAACACAAGACACAGGACGAAGACAATCCAGAGACACTGACAACATTGGGAACACAAGACACAGGACGAAGACAATCCAGAGACACTGACAACATTGGGAACACAAGACACAGGACGAAGACAATCCAGAGACACTGACAACATTGGGAACACAAGACACAGGACGAAGACAATCCAGAGACACTGACAACATTGGGAACACAAGACATAGGACGAAGACAATCCAGAGACACTGACAACATTGGGAACACAAGACACAGGACGAAGACAATCCAGAGACACTGACAACATTGGGAACACAAGACACAGGACGAAGACAATCCAGAGACACTGACAGCATCGGGAACACAAGACACAGGACGAAGACAATCCAGAGACACTGACAACATTGGGAACACAAGACACAGGACGAAGACAATCCAGAGACACTGACAACATTGGGAACACAAGACACAGGACGAAGACAATCCAGAGACACTGACAACATTGGGAACACAAGACACAGGACGAAATGGAAACAACAACACAACACAGAAAGCTAAAAAGATGATGAGGAACACGTGCACCACCAAAATCGGGGGTTGCGCCTAGGTGCTCGCGCAGGATAAGTAGTTCCTGCTTCTTATAAGACACCCGACATATTAGTCAGGAAGTATTTGACACCACTGTATGCAAACAAATACACATAATATTTATAATATTTATTTCATATAGACGCTATGAAAACGGACCCTTATTATCAATAGTGTTGTCGTAATTGCTATCTTTGGGTCAACATTTAATTAATAAATAAATATGCAAATAACTAACAATAATATCCCTGTGTTAAACCTAAGAACCATTTACAGCTACAACCACAGTGTTAAGCTAAACGTAAATTATGTAGTTAACTATTAACATCATTATGTAATTACTATCCACCGATTAACTTTCAATGTCCTTTTTGTAACTACTATCCAGTAGTTAATCCTTAACGTCATTTAACTAATTAATATTAATGGTTTAACCATTAACTTTAATTATGTATATAATATCCAGGGGTTCTACCTTAATGCCATTTATGTTTTTATTATCCATGTGTCAATCTTTGACGTCATTTATGTAATTACTAGCCAAGCTTACATAAGACGTCACACATGCTATTACAATCACATGGTTAATATGAACATGGCATCTATCATTACTATCATTCGGTTATCCTTTACTCCTCAACCTCGTTTATGTTTTTGAATGCCTTAAATCCTATAATTATTGACTTTGATTGATAAAGACGGGAAAAATGAGTTAATATTGTCTGGGAAATGAACACAAATTATAATTTAATTCTCTGTTGTTACATTTCTATGTAAATTGTATAAGTTTGTCAAGTATTGAAGTTGCTAAATGTTTATTTTTATTAAAGCTCGGGCTCAATTCCTTCGGACACATGTAACTGCTTACCCTTCGCGAGCACTTGGTATTGTTTTGTTGGGGTCCGTGCTGCTCATCTTTTTAGTGTTGTGTTGTTGTTGTTTTTTTTGTCTTTGTTCTTCGCTTAGTACCCACTACTGCTAGTGTCTCTGTATTGTCTATTCCTGATATCCCCTCATTGTATCTTTGAAAGTGGAAATACGGAGCTCATGTGTTCATCCCAAGTGGGAATACGGAGCACGTATATTCATCCCAAGTGAGAATACGGAGCACGTGTGTTAATCCCAAGTGGGAATACGGAGCACATGTGTTCATCCCAAGTGGGAATACGGAGTACGTTTGTTCATCCTAAGTGAGAATACGGAGCAAGTGTGTTCATCCCAAGTGGGAATACGGAGCACATGTGTTCATCCCAAGTGGGAATACGGAGCACATGTGTTCATCCCAAGTGGGAATACGGAGCACGTGTGTTCATCCCAAGTGAGAATACGAAGCAAGTGTGTTCATCCCAAGTGGGAATACGGAGCACATGTGTTCATCCCAAGTGGGAATACGGGGCACATGTGTTCATCCCAAGTAGGAATACGGAGCAAGTGTGTTCATCCCAAGTGGGAATACGGAGCACATGTGTTCATCCCAAGTAGGAATACGGAGCACATGTGTTCATCCCAAGTAGGAATACGGAGCACATGTGTTCATCCCTGTTTTTAGTGATGTTCACAGAGCACGCGTGTTCATCCCAGTGCTTAGTGATGTTGGTGTTGCTCATTCTTCAGTTTTCTGTGTAGTATTTTGTCAATCATTGTTTGTCCTTTTGTCCTTTGTCTTTGACCATTGTAGTGTCCGTTCTTTTGTGACTTATGGATTACCCCTTTTAGTAATCTAAAACTTTTCTTTGATTTGAAGATTGAATACATTAATGTATCTGACAGGTATTGTATGTGGTCGTTATGAAATATCCATTGATTCAACATCTCTGTCATGTTAACACAACATTCATTTTACTTTACATCTTGTCTTGTAATTTATTTGAATCAGTATCATAATTGTAAATAAATGTAAAAGAAAACCGAAAGGTAATCAGCACTTTTAATATTGTTATACCCTGAAGGCTGTTGGATCGTACCTGAAGCACTTTAATAATAAACGCTACAAGTTTGGTAATAATAAATTTTACTTTCTTGAATAGAAACCTTTTTGCATCGCCAATTTGTTTTTTTTAATATGGTGCTACTCTTGTCCGGAAAATTGTGTTAAAAAATGTTAAAAAATAGAACTCATTTTAAAGTCGCATGACGAGTTTGCTGACCCATACATAATTCCTGTGTTTAGACTAATTATATAAATGTAAACCAAAGATTTCAAGCCAGTGATGTGTTGATATGTGAAAAAGAAATACTTTATATCGAGTGTACAGAATCGAGTAAATAACACTACTTTTTTTTTATTATTGTTATAGATAATGTTTGCTAAAAAATAAAACAAATTCCAATTCACATTTAACGAGACTATTGATTCTAAAATTTAAAACATATATCTTACTAATATTCATATTCCTAATGCAGTATTTGCGGCATACAGTTCATATAAATTAGATTTGTAGGGTTTACATACAAACGAAAACAAAACCGACGCTAGTTCAGAGAAAATCCTACAACTATGCGTTTTATTAATAGAATGACCTCTTAAATATTATCCATGATCCAAAAAGCTTTATAATAAATACAAAACTTATCTGAATGAACGAATCCAAATGAATCATTCCTCCTAATAGAGATACTGGGTTCTATAAATTCATTTTTATCTAAGTCTTAAATTTCAATATTATGCCTTTTTTGTTGCAAATATTGATTTAGTTTTTCTTTTTGAAATTAATGGGTGTTTTACATTCTGCATCTTATTTCATTAAGAGGATTGTGTATATTGGCGACAATTCTCTGATGCCATAGAGATTGTTTATTCTCTTGTGTATATAAATCACTATTTCTAATTGACAGTCAGCTTTCCCATTTCCTGTCACTTGAAACTCCTTGTTCATTAACGGCTTTCATTGCTCCTTTGTTAGTGAATACAGTAATGGTGTGAAATTGGCCTTTATCGCTGTTTCTGTTGCATGCAAATATAATTTTTAAGAAAATTGTGTAATTTCTTTCATATTTAAGGAACAAATATCCCAATTTATAAATTCTGACATTTTTACATGTTCTCGGAAGAAATGTATCGCCATGAATGATCTTTGCGTTATTCCGCAAACATCTCGGAGCCAATAAACACACACACATATGGCCACTAACAACTTTCGTGAGACATTTCATGGGTGTTTCATGTTTTTGGTCAAAGCATAATTATTGAGGTTGGAGTGAGTGAGTGAGTGAGTGAGTGATTGTTGTTTAACGGCAATTCAGCTAATTCATGGCGAGGGCGAGAGGTTTGCTGTTCCAATCATATTCTTATATCTATCTTGAGTGTTTTACGGGTTCTAAGCTAGAGAAGTAAAATGGTTTCAGATCAGAAGTAAAATGGTTTCAGATAAAATGTAAAGATCATCTTTGACCTTGAGGTCATTTTGAAAGTCACATAAATAGAATATCTTTGTTGATCTAAAATATCTAACACTACTGGTTTTGAGATGTTCGCGAAGCATTGCAAAATAAAAGTTTGAAGATACCAAAGGGATAATAAGAAGCCGTAAATGTTTCCAAAAAATGCAAATAAATATATATTTATATATATAAATAATATGGCCCCAAATCACTACGGTGCATTTTGAGTAACTGGCATACATTTGTGAAAATTACTGCACATCATTAAAACAATGACACGTAAAAAAAAACCAGGAAAACCAAAAACAACGACCAGGTTTCTCCTATTTAATAAGACACTTAATACGTTTTATGAGAGTAACATCATAAGTATGCAGTATCTTATTGTCTGTGTGGCGAACGAATCGAACATGTCATGTCACAAAATTATTGTTTGATTTCCTCTCATTTTTAGTCGGTCATAAATCATAAAAGATCTTCAAACAATCTTTCTTAAATGAAATGCTATAACATACAGCTGAAATTAAATATACAAGGTTTTGTAATTCTACTAATACTCTGAATCATTCCAGACAAAACCTGTAGGTAGATTTGTCCAGTTGTAAGATTTTTTTTAATTTGTCGACATGGTTATTACGCATGAGACAATATAATAATTATCGTTATTAACATCTTTATATTTGGCATGTATGTTCTAAAATAGTCACATAGTCTGGTCATTCAGAGGTTATGGAAACGCTAACGAATTGACTACATGTCAATGTGTAGCGGTCTTTACTATGGTCACTTGACAGCTGGCTTAATTTGACGACGATTCTATTGGACAATGTTAGAAATGTCTTTGTCGATCATCAGCTATTATTGACATGACTATTTATAGAAAGGTACAAAATGTGAAATGACAATGCTCCATCATTCTACATAATGTTGTCTTTTTTCTTAGGACAAAAAAAGATCAAATTTCAATTCCACTTGTTTCAATCAATGGATGGCTAACGCATTTTATGAGCTTTCCCCTTCAAATGCATCTTTTGCATAAAACATATTGGTTCCCCCACACACCATTTCCTTCATTATTTATCCTAGTTTTCTAAGGTAGGAAAATAAATTTCACTCCTCTCGATAATAAATGTAATCTAAATCTACCAGATCGTACTTTGAACTTGGCATCACTATTTTCACTGCATCTGTTTCCGGTGGCATAACTATTCTCACTGCATCTGCTTCCGGTTTTGCTTAATCTCGTGTCACTTAAGCATCAACATTATGTGCAAATATGTTTTAGTGATTTGCCACAGGTCGGTGGTTTTTCTCCGGGTACTCTGGTTTCCTCTACCAATAAAAGTGATCGTCACGATATAACTGAAATATTGCTTAAGGTGGAGTTAAACACAATAACCCCCCACTGATAGAAACAAGTGTCTATGATTTCAAATGCTCTTTGAAAATAAAAAGGGTTAGATTATTAGTACATGTATTTATCTTCACTTTAAGAAATGTGTCATCATTTTCGTGACTATCAGATTTGACAGGAGAAGGCAATGTTGACAGTCATAACAAACTGACCCTTGTAATTCCCGTCCATACGTATCTGAAGTCGGTATAGGTCCTCGATCCAACGTCATTGGTTGTTAGACTTATGATCAGAAGTTAGCAACTTACATATTTCGGTCACCGAAACCCCATAAATAACGAAAAATACATTTACACGGCTGCTAAGCAGTTTGAAGACAGCAAAGGGATAATTAGACGCCGTAAATCAAGGAATCATATACAATGCAATTGCCAAGAAAAAAGGGACAAAAAGATAAACAATGATCTACAAAACTTGACACAGAAAACATGACTTTTTCTCATAAATCATATTCGTAGAGGTGAATATACCATTCCCATGGGTTAATGAAACGTACTTGAACATAATTTCTTAACAGTGAGGATTGGTCGAAATGCGAGTATCAAAATATTGATATAGTTTTTGTTTATTAATACAGCTTAACACCTCTAGAATGGAATCTTTTACTATACTTTAATA
The DNA here is from genome assembly GCA_963680875.1 of Bathymodiolus brooksi. NCBI lineage: Eukaryota > Metazoa > Mollusca > Bivalvia > Mytilida > Modiolidae > Bathymodiolus > Bathymodiolus brooksi. Next base: position 21,651,996 of record OY804579.1, read on the forward strand.
CATTTTAAAAAGAAAAGGACCAGAGAATGAAAGATATTAAAAAATATATAAAATATTTTAATTCATTAACTGTGTAATATTAGCATAATTGGGAAACCTTTTCATTTTAACAGTCTACACCATTTTAACACCCCATGCCATATTCTAAGCTCATTTGCCGAGCTAATATAATATAATTTGTTTTGCACTAAGATGAAACCGAAATATGTGTATTATGTTTCCACCTTTTCTCTATTGGAGCGTAGCGGAAAAGGGATGAAAGATGTTGATATTTCATACACATGCAAGATATATTCCTACATCTCTGATTTTGTCTGAAAGATTATATATCATTTACCCGTCACATATTCCCACTTCTAGTTGCGGAATTTCATTTACTACTTTATATTTTATTTAATTAAGACATTAAAATGCCTTATGGATCGTCCAATTCATAATGTGATCATAATATTCATGACTTCTTCAATAATTCTTAAAACCAACTGAATGACATCGAACGAACACTTGATTTGTTGATTAATTGGGTTTTTTTAATGTCAAGTGGCCAGTATTTTAATTAATGTAGTGACGAGAATAAGTTTATAAAGAATACACCAAATCATGTAGGTCGGAAAGTGGGTTTGGGTAGTCCTATTGGATATAGTACAAATGTTTGCCTTGCAACGGGCCATGAGCGACCACTTTTAACATACTGTTGATTGCTACACGCTGCGATAAGTTTTACCTTCAAGGAGCTTTGCATTCTCTGTAAGCGGCGAACACACCGTTCTAAGGATTCCTTGTGTATTTGGTTCGTCCTGGACAATTCGCCGACGCCACTCTAAGAGCCTTTGTACCCCGGAACGGACAAATTAAGATCTCCACCACATCTAAGTTATCCGTTACGGAGTATATGTGTCAAACATTACCAAATATAGGTTCAGTTTGTCGTAATCACAATCCGGTCCTTTCCTCATTTATGACACATCACTGGTTTGTAACAAGAGTAACACTAATATTTACTGAGCACACGAGTTCATCCCCGGTTTTGAGTGGGATTCGTGGTGTTCAATCTTTAGTTTTCTGTGTTGTATTTTGTATATCGGTTTGTCCTTTTTTGTGGCCATTATATTGTCTGTCCTTCTCGGATGATATTGGGGTTTTTTCTTCGTGTGGTAATCTACCATAACACCCTCAACAAAAGGCAGTATATTTATATTATCAGAAGTACTTTCAAAACACTATCATTGTCTATTCTATTTCGAGATTACAATTGTAAGCAGTCTTCATTCAATGACAAATTTCGCATGTTAGCTATATCGAGCTATTAAAAAAATATTTAATACAAATTGACGCCAACCACTGTTTATGAGTAGTCTTTGTTGTTGTAAATTACACAATGTCACTTTTATAGAACACATTGTGTACTTATTATGAACTTGCCAATTAGTAAGTTGATACTACACCTTAAAAGATCTATGACATATGAGTTTCTATCTTTAGAATATTATATCTAGTGTCTTTGAAACGGTGTATTGCATCCATTTAATGAGAAATATTCCTTTTAGAGTTAAACAGAACCATATGGTGTACATGTGTACTTCACTTCAATGTATCATAAGTACTGTTATAAATAAGTGATTGCTTCTGTCGTTATCTACTTGTAGTAATATAAGGGATGAACCAGAGGAAGTGGTTCATATTGTTATAGTGCGTAAATTTCATATTGCCATAGTTCAAAAATTTGCTATGCCGCGGCTGTTTAACTGTCTTTTAAATAACCTAGATTGTCAGCTTTCTCTTTTTCCTTTTTGAAAGTTGAATATAAAGAATTGTGTTTATCTTTCTAATATTTTCATGTATGTTCTTTGTCCCATTCCTAAACTGTTTTTTTTTCTTTCTTCTTGAACTCTTTACAATTATGAATAACAGAAACACCAGTGGAGTATTAGAAATAAGTGATAGCATCCCCGGTACACTGGTTCTTTCCAAAAACGCAAACATCGCAAACTTTTTATTCCTGCTTTTACAGTTTTCACAAATATAACCTCCCGTGTAAATAATCAAAAAAATACATTTACTTAGAAACTGATCCACTGGGTTTGCGCAATTTTGGAAATATACAACTAGAGTATATTAGTACTTCGTATTTGTGGAATAGTTATGCAATAGAAAAATATACATAACTTCTTAATGAGTAAACCTCGTTTCCAAAAGGTCATTGGTATATTTCCCAGCAAGGCTTATCTACGTATATACTGATTAAATATTCTTTACTAATTAGTTTTCATCTCTATGACTACAATGTGACACTTTTGGCAATAAACATCAACCATCCAATGAATAATAAAGAACTGTCCATTGTACTGCTGTTGTTTGTGTATGCGGAAGGGTATTTAGTGTACTTTGTATTGGTTTCCATGACCACTGACATTTTGTATACAAATTAATACATATTGTTATCTTTCTCCGAAAGTATGCTCCAATTCAAAAAGAATATTTTGACTTTGTATGTATATATTACCACTAATGGAGCAGAAACTCCCTACCCTTCCGGTGAACCTGAGTTCATCTCCGGTTTTTTGTGGAGTTCGTATTGTTAAATCCTTAGTTATCTGTGTAGTGTTTTGTAGGTCATTGCTTGTTCTTTTTCATTTGGTCATTATCATGTCTGTCCTTCGATCTAAAGCTTCGGATTACCACTTTAGTATCTTTAAGCATCCATACCGTTTTTATGTAAAATTTAATATATCAGATTTGACCTTACAAGACCGTCTGATGTGCTTCCTGATAAAATCAGAATAGAAAACAAACATCTTATTGTCATATATGGATGAAGGCTCTACAATAATGAGTTCATAAGATCAATCATTCATTTAATAATCTCGATCTATATATAGCATGTCCAGCAGCAAGTCATGTCAGTGGAATGTTGTTAGAGTTATACAGCTGTGAGATATTAGAAAATAAACGTTAAAGAATACCGAAGAGGCAATCAAATATGGACAATCCGGAGAAACTGGTATCATAGGATAGACAAGACGAAGAAAAACAAAGCAGAAACACAACACAATATTTACTTGTAGACCACTATACGCAAATCTATGGAAATGGTCAAGATACTAATTCCAGAACATGGCGGTTAGATTTAAAACTGTACAAAAATATAATATGTATGATGAATTAAAATCCATTCGAAAAATCCCAGAGAGAGGAAACATTGATAACCCTGACATATTAATACATGACCGATCATTTTCCGGGCTTGGTACAGGCACTTCAATGAAAAGTGGCCGGATAAAATAGTTATATATTGAAATAATACGGTTATGTAAGTATTTCCTACATGTGAGTAAATTAAAATTGTATAATTTTTAAATCTTTTATAATATTTCAACAAAACATAAATATATAACAATACTTTATTAGTCAACCACAAATAACTAAACCAATGAATATTGAAGAATTTGTATAATCATAGAAGAATAGACTAGTAATTCAAGCTAACAACTATAATTACAGAAGTAATGTTCTATATATCAAGGGAAACCACTAAGGGAGATAAATCCCGTAGGGTAGTAACAAATGGCCAGTCATCAGAGTACGCCTACGATGTCTCGACTTAATTAAACACTAATTAAGTTGTGATATATAGTATTTAACTTATGTTGAACACGCAACACAAAACAAATACATTAAGTACATGGGATAATCATATTGTGGTCGATACACAAACCTGCAAAATATTTAAAAAAAGAAATAATCATCCCTTTATATACAACGTATTTAATTGACAATGAATGGCTACAACAAGACGACTTGTGACAATATCACACTCATTATTGTAACAAATTCAACATACACCACCATAATTTGAGCTACTCCACGCTAACAAGACCATATTTTCTTACTTATTTCCTGTATCGAATTAAATTAAGTAAATTTACATGTTCAGTTCATTTTTGATGATGCTTGAACTGACTGCACTATTTCAAACTGCTGCAAAGCTGTTCCGGATATTACGCATATCACTCATTGTATTGTATATACAATGAGTGATATGCGTAATATCAGGAACAGGGTGTTTCTTTTATTATTAGTCGTTGTCTAGAATGTCATTCTGTTATTCAAAAACACCAAAATGCAGAACATGTATAGCTACTTCAAATGTGAACGATAATGGGCTTAAATGAATTATATCTGACGGTACACATTTCTTCTGACTTTGGTGGCAAGAAAACAAATACTTAATGTCAAATTTTAAATCCATGGACGGCGTACTATTGTTAAAATATATTTTGAAGTTCCATGAATGACAATTTTACTAACTTTTGTACATAATGCGACGACAAAAACATCCATAGTATCCATGTCTCGTATAACAGTAACAGTAAAGATCATGGAAACATTCTGACAATCGTAAGCTTCAGTAAGTGATCGGACGTCAACCAATCGTAGGCGACCTCTGGTGGGTACACTTATCGTTTTGTTAATCTTGTACAGTTTTTTGTAGTATAAAAATAATGTTTAAAAGTAATATTTGGACATTTTAAGCAAAACAAAATAATACCATTTTCTCCAACTTTCAGGAAAATAAAACATAAATAAACAATTCAAATTGATATCAAACAACAGAAAACGTTGATATCATGAACAATTCTCCGTACCAAATGTCATATAAGTCCTTTAAATAGAATTCGTGATGTTGTATTGATTGTTGGTTTGAGTCATTGTGTTTCTTCTTACACCAATGAATAAATTACAGGTTCTCTAGAGTTTCCTGGTAATATCCCATTACACCGGTGGTAAAACACATTGACTGAGTCGTCAATTTCATACCCTTTTCATGATGTCAATGATGCTTTTGTTTTGTTTTGTTTGGTTTTTTTTTTTTTTTGTCTGTGTAAACAATATCTGTCATAACCTATGTCACATTCTGTTAAAATAACATACAATGTCGAAATTAGGAGTTTAACAGCAGAGCGATTTTGCGTATTATTGTGAAATGAAGCTCTACGCATTGAATAATTCATTTGTAAGCAAAGAGATAGCTAATTACAGCGAAAGCTGGAATTTTTTTCTTGCCTACTTGAAGGTAATAGACTATGGGTACTGATAAATCTAAATGATGACACATGGCTATTATTCCTGCTACCAGTAAAGTTTTCGTATCATAATGGTTTGCACATGATGACATGTATTTTACGTTGCTTTTCCATACTTTCAATAAGTAAATGCTTACGTTTGACAAGACGTTCGGAAAGTTTCTCGTTACCTGTTAGACTATAGCATGCAGTTTTCAAGATTGTAATACGTGCGATTTCTTTTTGTCAGACTATTTAAATAAGAATTGTATTTTGATGTAAGTAAGTTCTTAGTATGAAAGCATATTAACAACGGATAATATTTTACCATAATATTATACAAAGTATTCGCTACGAGAATCTTAACGGATATCTCAGTCTGTTAATTTAATTCTTTATTTGTTTAACGAGGATTGCCAACAGACAATGGCTACGACCGGTCTGTTAGGTTCCGTTTCGTTGGCAACCTTTTTTGCATAAAACATGCATGTATTAAGGAATTGCGTTCAAGTATTTCTGCTTTTTTTATCATTAATTTAACAAATGAAGGTAAATTACAACAATATGATAATTATATTCATAAGAGGAAGCTGATTGTTCTTGTTAATATTCAAATTCATGTTTTTCTCGTCACTAAATTGATTATTGTTGTTTTATTATGATCATGTTTTAAACATTCTACAAATGTAATATATTACTAAATAATATATTCCTCATTTTCACTTGATCCATTGTTTTATTTCCTTTTCTTATCCGGAATGGGGTTTTAAAGGATACAAACATGTGGATTAAAATTCATCCCTTGTGAATTAACATGTCTAATATTTAAGGAAAAAAAATACTATTACCCATGTTAAAAATAAATCGAAATGAAACAATATTCCAAAAAAAGCAGTTTATTAGACTGGTAAATAGAGTTCCGAACGACGGGACATGAATACATTTCACTTTAATCTTCCGAAAATATATTAAATACAGGATGAGAATTTGCATTTTCCGACCTATTTTATTTTCTTTCGAATCTTAGACATCCTATAAATGTATCACTTAAAGTTGGTAAAGTGAAAACAGTAATTATATACGTCCTATTAAGATCAAAGGGCAATTAGCGACACGATATAATTTACAAGTATTGGTTTATCGTTTGTAATGTTATGTATCACAGCTAGTTGTAATGGTGTGTGTTTTTTTCATATAGGAGATTTAATTGCTTTAGGCTTTCGTTGCATACCAGATCGTATTCTACAAAAAGCCAGAGTTCATTATTCTTATAAGATGTTATTTTTGTTAAATTATCCAATCAATTTCCCCACTGTTTATTTCTAAGATCATAACCTAGATATTGTCCGAGAGAGACAAAATGGTCACTGACTGCCTATTATTCTCTTTATATGTTGACTTATTGTTATCAGAAACATATTAAAACCAGAATTACATTTTCAATTTTCATATTCGATTATTTTTTCTATCAGACGTGTATCTATTAAGTGACAAGGAAAGATGAAGTCATCTTGGTTCAGAGCACGGCCATATAAAGAAATCTTAGAATTCTTGAATATATAATTTAATGGGTTTGATGCTTTCAGACAAGTTATACATATCCTAGAGAAAAACAACTGAATATATGCAATTTAAATAGATGGTAGCAGTCCTGATTGTATTCAAATTCAAATACGTCCATTGTGAACGTCTCATAAACACGTTGAATATTTGATATAAATATGATATGGACTTGGCATTTGTATGACGCATATAAAAGTCTAAAAACAGCGATTATCTACATAACACAAGTCGTAGCTACTCGCAGCGAACTTCATTTGCTTCCCTATAATTCGCTTATTAGCAACACAGGGACACGACTGTTCATTATTTAGCTGTAAACATCAATATCGTGTCGCATAATTCCTGGAATTTTTATTATGGAACGGTAAGTTACTTTTATTTAAATAAGAAAATTGCTATATTAAACTTTATCTGTTTATTATGATACGTTATTTGCATATGAGGAAATTATTCTCACTTTAATTAGAAATTATATAAGATTTATTATTACCGTATGTTGTTATGAATGCACTGAAATGTATTACAAATGTCACTTTCCGCAACAAAGGGAACCAATTAACATTTAAGTTAAATTTCTGGGAACTGTTTGAGTATATGTTGAGTGAATTGAATAAAGCGGGTATATGTTTTGAATTGAATTATGCGAGTATACGTTGTGAATTGAATTAGGCAAGGGTATGTTGTGAATTGAAATAGGCCGGTATATGTTGTGAACTGAAATATGCGGGTATGTTATGTGAATTGAATTAGGCGGGTATGTGTGGTGAATTGAATTAGGCTGGTATATGTTGTGAATTGAATTAGGACTTAGGCTGGTACATGTATATGGTGTGAATTGAATTAGGAATTAGGCGGGTATATGTTGTGAATTGAATTATGCGGGTATGTGTTGTGAATTGAATTAATAGAGTATATGTTGGGGATTGAAATAGGCTAGTATATGTTGTGAATTGAATTAGGCGAGTATATGTTGTGAATTGAATTAGGCGAGTATATGTTGTGAATTGAATTAGGCGAGTATATGTTGTGAATTGAATTATGCGGGTATGTGGTGCGAATTGAATTAAGCGAGTATATGTTGGGGATTCTAATATGACGTCTATAAAACGGCACACACGATATTACTCAATATCTCTATATTTAGCGCAAGTATGGTACACAACAAATCTGGCTGTTCCATGTGACTCCCGCTGTTATAAATAAATCTTTTTTTATTATTATTTTCTTAAACTAAACTGTCGTCTGTTACACAAAATGATGAAAGCCCACTAACCTCAGTTACATCCGTTCCGTCAATCACAGATTACACACATGATGTCAGTTTCAGCAGTGCACAAACACTCAATGTCACTCGTAATCCACTATCTGCAATGAACATGTTCCAAAATGCCACCATATCTGGAGGAAACATCACCTTTAACTTGGTCCAACAACAGTGATCCATGACAATTAACAACTGTTCAAGTGTTCGATATTATGTTTGATAACTCCGCTCCGCCATCTTGTTAGCGCTCGAAATGATGAACGAATGAACTCCGACTTTTTTTTAAATATTTTTACGCAGGAATTGTTCAATCGAATATATGTTGGAAAATACACAATAAATATATTTTTCATGTTAACATCCATATCTTTGTTTTAAAATATCTCGTTCAAAAACAAATAATTCAAAATCAATTCAAAATTTCCGAAGGAGGTAAATGGAACAGCCACCAAATGCCGTGTGTATACCGTTCACGAAAGCTTAAATTACCGTATTTGTCCTATTAGAATCGAAACAATTCATGGCAGGCATAGAGTTGTGCAAATTGACACATGGGCTTGGCCTTTATATTCTTAGATTTTACCCCTCGCTTTCGGTCGGGGTAAAATTGGAATATAAAGGCCCAGCCCATGTGTCAATTTGCACAACTCTATGCCTGCCATGAATTATTTCTTAATTGAAATAGGCGAGTATATATTGTGAATTGAATTTGGCGGGTATATGTTGTGAATTGAATTAGGCGGGTATATGTTGTGAATTGAATTAAGAATTAGGCGGGTATATGTTGTGAATTGAATTAGGCGGGTATATGTTGTGAATTGAATTAGGCGAGTATATGTTGTGAATTGAGTTAGGCGAGTATGTGGTGTGAATTGAATTAGGTGAGTGAGTATATGTTGTGAATTGAATTAGGCGAGTATATGTTATGAATTGAATTAGGTCTTTGTTTGTAGTATTAATGTATTAACTATATTTGTGGCGATATATTGATAGTCTTTACCATCCATAGATTAAATCCTTCCTTGCACAACAACGGTTAAGGAGTAATGTCGTATATGTCCGGTCTTTAGTGATGTTGAAGTGTCTATCTGTTTCTATGGTGTGTTGCAGAGTCTGAAAACTTTCCGTCAATATTATTGTTTCTTCAGTTTTCAGATGTATCATCGTGTCGTCGGTTGTAATTTCGTGATGAGACCGCCTATTTATACCTATGCATTGTCATATTAGTTTTTTATTGGACTACCACTCCAATTTTGATCCGCGGTATCCAGAATGCTACAATGAATGAACGAGAGTGTTGTGTCAGACATGAATTAGATAAAAAGTCAGTGATAAAGGTAAAAAACGGCATAATTTAAAAACTGATTGTAAATGGATGTTAAATAGTACATTCCAACCACCCAGGTAATGAAAGTATATCCAAGTTTATACGATGCACTGAACAGCCTGCTTTGCAGTAGTACCCCGAGGAGGAAACCGGAACACCCTTAGAAAACCACCAACCTACCGCAAGTCCGTGACAAACTTTATCACATAATGTATCGAGTACACCTCGCATGAACATTAGTGGTGATAGGCACTGATCGCACAGGTAGTTATCAATCCAACTACCATACGATTATAACCATGACGGCCCCTAGTGGCTCATTTTGTTTTAGCTTTCTTTGTTGTGATTTTTGTTTCGTTTTGTTTGTCTTCGTTCTATGTCTTGTGCTAAATGTTGCTTGTGTCTCTGGATTGTCCATTCTTATTTGCCCTTCGAATTTCTCTAACGTTTATTTTCTCACGTATAACGTTTACAATATACTTCAGTCAATGATCTGTTAGATATAACTGTGTCTACATTATATACATCAAACATAATGTTTTCTGTACTATTCCACAATGATTATTATTACAGGTATGTTAGTCACGTTTTATTTGACCGGTGCATTATTCCACTAAGATATATAATTCCTGTATCATATGGTTTCTGAAAATTCCAACAAAAGCGCAAACGAAAATATGCGAATTTGTGTTTAATGCTGTATTGGATATTGGTAAGGTTTCTCATAGCTAGTTCTTGAAGGTTTCTATCGTAGTCTTTAAATCTTATCGATTTTTAAGATGTAAATGAGAACTGTACTATAACAAGCAAGATTCCGGCAGAGCTGAAGTTCTACCTAAAAGTCAATTTGCCTTAATATCAATTTTGCTAATTTTAATGGAACTATCAGTTTTGAATTTGAGTTAAGCAAGATTTTGATTGTTTTTATAGAGAAGTGAGGGAATGGTAGAATTGTTGTTTCCGAACAGTGAATGTCGTTTACATTATATTTTAATGATTTATGAAGAACTTTTAATATTCTATATCTATTAAAAAAATGTTATGTGCTCTGATTTCCTGTAAATGGTTATTAAAACTCTTTATTGATAAGCTTAGATGGTGCTGCTAGGAATTAATATGCGAGTGTGGAAACTCTGGTTTACACACAGGGGACGTATTCGTTATTGAGCAAATGTGGATGAAAAGTCTTACCCAAACATTCATTCGAAAGCACAAAATTGAGTACTCGGCCGTGAAAACAAGAATAAATTTAAAAAATTTACGTTTTGAATCTTTTTTTTTTATCATTTGTAATAACCAATCCTGAGGTTCCATTCAATTATGACTCATTTTGTAAGTCGCGATCTAATCTATGACAAAAAATATGGAATCGCGTTCTACTTAATTTAACCGTAATAATATTTCTTTCATTATATGATTTAATGATTTATGAAGAACTTTTAATACTCTATATCTATTAAAAAATGATATATGCTCTGAATCCTTGTAAATCATCCAGTTATCATTAATTATTTTGTTTATCTAGTAGAAATAAAATATGAGGACAATCATTTTCACTGGTCGTAGACTCATTGAATCTGCAATTATGCATAACAAGAGGAAACCAATTGAAAAAACTATTTATTTTGATGATATCAATTAACTGTAATAAACATAAAAATTCAACAGAAATTAATTATATTTAAACTCTCCGTTAGAAAGTAAAACAATACTGAACTTGATGACAAGTGGGGTTTTTTTTTTTACATGATAATTAATTATATGGCTATTTTAAAGGTTGTTATGTGGTGCATAAAGTCACATGTAAAGAGGACGATTCGTTTTCAGGAGATTCAGGGTTTGATGTTGATGATTTAGTTATTTATTTGTTGAACTTTATTACCGATTCAACAAAGGTACAAAGCATAAAACTATAGTCAACTATTGTGTGGGGTTTTTTGTGTGTTACAAGCTATATAAAGATAAAAGCATATCGCTATGAAAAGGTAGATATCATATTTAGTGTACACGAGACGCGATTCTGTAATAACTTTCATTAGACACCAGACAAAAGATTGGAAAGCCAAACAATTTTTTAAATGTTTGGAAGCAAAAAAAAACAAAGTGCCAAAATAGGAAATCCAAATCGGTTTAATGTCAGATATGACTGAGGGTGGAGAACCTTAGTTTTAATAATACACGTCTTCGCCTGCTTTTTTTTTAAAAGACATATCGTGTACTCTTGTTCTTGGTGGTTACTTCTTGACATCCTAGGTTCTAACCACTATGTTTGGAAATCCTATGCCAGACGTTACCTCGCTATTCTATCGGTTTGCATAGCAACATTCTATTAACTTTAGTATGCACCTATAGAAAGGGGAACAGCGTACCTTCTAATAGATGATGTAATGCTGTATTTCTTACGATAATAAAAGAGTCTGTATCAGTTCTTGGTGTAGATCCATCAAATTTGGAAAAATTCCACAGTCTTGTTGAAATACAAGACAAACATTTAACAATGGAATGATCTAAGTCTTTCTGAGAAATCTAAATATCAGTATGCTTATAATGCTACGCTAAATAAGGGTAATAACAAAATTACCGAACTCTGAACAATCTTCCAAAGGGAAAGTCATAACTCATAAGTATATAAACAGACAAAATCAGTCAACAACCGGAAAACTGTGAAAACCGTAATGACCCTGACTTGGTACAGGCATTTCTAAAGAAATGGTGGGTTGAATCAGATTTTAAAGCGCCAAACCTCCCGCTTTCATTACGGCTCAATGTTTGTCTTGTATTTCAACAAGACTGTGGAATTTTTCCAAACGAGACAATGAGTAATAGAAATGTTCATTCAATAGTCGCCTTTTGTTGTGTGCAAACATTGTCAACTTTGAGACAGGAATACAGCAATGAAGACCAGTAGTGACGAGTGATTTATCATTTACAAGTATATAATGTCTTAGTTCAATTATGTCAGTATATCGCCATAATAATTGAAAATATGTTGTTGGTTTTTTTTATTCCTTGAACATTTTTTTACATAATCCTTCAAGCGGCATTTAAATTCCATGCACAAGATGGCCATTTCTGTAATTATCATATTCAATAGTGATAGATACCAGGTAGAAAGTTTAAACTTTACAAGAAGTCGAAATCATCAATATTATTCTGTTTTTTCCCCTTTTACAAGTATATGTGTGTTCGAGGTATCAGTTTTGTCTCTGTTTCTAGAGTGTTCTGATTGGAGTTTTGAACTATTCAGACAGTGTGGTATTGTGTTGTTTTTCATTTTTACTTAATATGTCATATTGTAAATAATTCGAACATCTGGAGTTGCATGTTCATATATTGTCAAATAAGTAGACATGCCTAATGGGTAAATTATATGGCTTTAAATAACATTAAATAGATGGGAAAAAATGGTAATTTGAAAATTTGGATATTAACCCCATTTAGACAAATATTTTGCAATTTGCTTGATGTATATTGGAGTATTATTTCATATATTCCACGCTAAGTGCTGTCAATTTCACATTTTGCTATCGTCGTAAATATATCAAAATGAAAAAAACACGTCCTCCTGACCCAAAGCATATAGCTAAATCAAACAAACCATTTCCTAAATGAACATCGCTTTAGCAAATGTTATAGTTTCCCGGACCGAATGAACATCGCTACAAACAAGCAAATCACTTCCCTTCTCCAACGCATATCATTAAATATAAGCAATGCAATCCTGCTGGCCAAAACCTAACTGTACAAAATAAACAAAAAGTGTGTTATATTATCCAAAGGAAGCTGCTAAAATAGCATGTTCTAGAAACGCACCATTAGTTAATTAGATACTAAAATACATATTAAAATGTTTATCTCATGACTTTTAAAAGCGCGTATATTGAAGAATTGTGTTTTATTTTCACTGATGATATTTTCTAACTATTGAAATTGAAGAAATAGTACGTCCTTGAGAATTTGTAAAATATTAAACCATAATGGAATATTGATAAGGAATACTGTGGAAACCAACGCAACAACACGAACCTCCTCTCTGGTAGAGCATGGACTCATAAGTGCACAACTAAAGATAAATACAGAAACCAATCCATGAAAAAGGGTGTAGAACTGATATTTTATTTATGTTATATGACATGATTTAAATCACTTTCAGCAATATTTCCTGTATATTGTGACTACCATATTTGTTGGGAAAGGAAAAGCATGACTAGATGTAACGAACTGATCAGAGATACATACTGACATGGGTTGGTATCTGTAAACCTTAATACCATAGATGGTTATTAGGGCTTTTGGATTTGGCAAGTTATCAAGCTTTTTTTTTCTGGATGTTTCAATAATCATACAGTTATAATGCAACACTTAGTCATCATATGCATGTAATCCCCATTTATCGAGCAAAACATAACATTTTGGAGTAAATCATTGGTTAAATATATATATATATGTATATGTGCAATTCACTTGTCAAATGAATGACAAATAGTTATTAATCTTTATGATAATGAGCAAGGAGACACATTAGAAAAAGGGAATTTGTCAAAGTCATGGAGATGCTGAAGTGCATGTAGTACTTTTCTACAACTGAATAAGGTTACAATTTTGTTTTTTTTTAAAAGCTGAGGTCAGTCGAGTAGCTATATTTTATTAAAATAATAACTGTCTATTTTGGTAAGAAATTCAATTTCGAAGATTTATTTATTTTTATATTTTTATTTAAAGTGCCTTGGTGTTTGTATTATTTATTCAAATAGGGATAAATAAACGACTTAAGGGTCCAGTGTAATGCAGAGTGATACAGTACTGCCGGCATCCTATTTGACACGCTATTTGTCAAATACGTTAATTCTGCTTCAAGATGGCTTAAGTTGTGACAGTTTGTAACAGATAAATAATCTGATAGTTGAACTGTTCTGTGTGGTACTTTTTCTTTTTCGTATTTTATTCTGACTTACAGTATCGTGACAATAAATTTATACCCTAGATAGCTATGAATGTAAATAATCGAACCAATGCTACTTTGCTAGCAATCAAATGGTTGTCCTCTAAAATTATTTTTAAGACGAAAACAATATGTGCATGATAGCTATGTTTCCTTGTTCATAGAAAAATATGTATATTTCATAGAAAAAATATGTATCGGGGCGTGTGTACATATTTAGTTAGTTCCTTGCTTCAGAGCAGCGGTGCATTATTTAACAATACCTTACTATAATTCTTAATGAGCATTCGATCCCTGTCTTATGGTATTTATCCCCACTATAAAGAAAATGGTTATATAACCAGTCTTAAAATGTCATGTAGAAAACAGAGAGGTGCCAGTTCCGAAAGTATATTTAGTTTAATATGTCCGCCGCCAAGGCAACTGACAATTATTAGTAAGAAAGGATATGTAGGTGAACGAACATGAGAGACTATCCAATTTCATATAAATGGGGTTTTTTCGTGGTGTTTCTCGTTTGCATTAATTCCCTTGCTGTCATTTTCTGAATTCATCTAATCGGTGTCTGAAATTGTCTTGATGGTTCGTATTTGTCGTTTTCACGCTGTACATAATAAGAAGATTTCTGAACAACAAAACAGGAAACGAATATTCGCTTCACAAAGTCGGATCAGTGGCGTAATTAGTCTATTTGCCGTTATAAATAATATTTTTACTCTCCCAGGAAACGGAAATGGAATATCATTAATTTACGAAAACAAGGTACTATTAGTCTCAAATATTAAAATATTTTCTTTACCGAAGGAGCGAATTCTTACTCCTTTTATTTCTTGTTAACAGTGAAACTTTTGCTTGATATTTGACCAGACAAAACGACAAAAAAAGATGAATTCAATGTGAGTTATTATGACTATTTCAATCAACGAACATGAATTTATTATATCGTTTTAAATTCAATATTTTCAATGTCAACTGAAATTATGGGTTTCCTATTTCATGGTGGTGTTCGTTGCTGTGCCCCAACATTTACGCCATAAGTAATAATACCTTTGATAGTTTATGAACTCCATATAATGTCATGTGATAAAGTCTGACACTGTTTTGTGGATGGTTTATCAGATAATATAACAAATCTTTTCACAACGTTTTTTTTTTAACATTTATTATATATTTTTGGGTGCTTCAAACTGTTGTTTATACTTTGTTGACCGAAGTTTATTTCCTTTTTGGAGTTATCTCTGTGAGTATTAAAAACTTTGTGTTGACTGCTACTCACAAGCTGTTAAAGGTATCCCTAAAAGACATGCCCCAATATGTGCACTTCATCATACTGCAATTTGTATCATTTCGGTCGTAAGGATCTGACGTTATCCTATCTTTCATGACAGTTATCTCCCCTTACGATGATGAAAAGAAGATTAAATAATCAAAACATTACCTGAGGGTTTCACTAATCTTGGGAAAGATCATACGGTTAAAGGCACTTTTCTACACGTAATATTCACATACAAGTTATTTTTGAATAGTTTGAAGACCTTTTTGGACACAAAAGTTCCCCCGGTGTCGGGATATGAGATGAGATTGTTAATGGGAATAGGAACCGGAAAAAACCTATTATATGTGTAATATTCTGTTATATTTTTGTTTTGCTTTTCTTCGTCCTCTGTGCCAGTTTCTCTAGATTGTCGATTTTTTTTTTTGCCGCTTCGGTATTCTCTAGCGCTTATTTGTCCTGATACATACGATGAAAAAAACCTACGTGCTGTATCTTTAATTGTATATTGTGTCTCATTGGTCAGTAGATCCTAATTTATATTAATTACCTTTAGAGCGAAAATAGAAAGTAAATTTCATCTGATTTTTTTTCTCCAATAATAATGTTTACTCGCTACACGTATTGTATTTGTAATAAACAAATGAACATATGGCATCTTGTTTAGCAACTCGAAATGTTCCTATAAATCGACATTCAATATTGAAATTAACACGTCTGTCACTTCAGCAATATATCCAGATTATTTATATAGACCTTTTAACAATATTTACAGTACTATTATAATCAATGAGAATTAAACCAAAAAATAACTTTAAGATCTGAACATATTTATTTAAAGACAACATAAATTTTAATCACAAAAAAAAATCGATTTTCAGGAAATATTTCTAAATAATTCCTCAAGTGATTGTACTTCCTAAACTCTATAGACATATTGTGAACTTCTGATACTTTCTAAATGATTTATTATATTAAGTTGGTTATGTAGCAAGATAAATGTATTTACGCTATTAACCTCACGATAGGAAATGGCAGAAGAGCACTCAAACTGTCAGAAAACAAACTGTTTTATTTTCGAGTAAATCATTTCTGGAATTCAATAGGGTACAATTGGCATTTTCCTAATCACAAAAATTCGTCTTTATCATGAGAGTTAAATATATATTATGCTTAATTAATGTTTGCTTGACACGTAAAGAAGCTTTTAAATCAAGATTAAAATATTGTCTCAGGAGTTTATAAATTTAATAAATTAATAACATTATCTTCGAATTTATTACTACTTGTGGGTCGATATCACAGCTTCACCCAACCTACTATTTTATAAGTTACTTTAGCAATTTTTTTATTGACCCCACCACCACAACATACACACACAATTTTCCGGTCATTTGCATGAGGACTGATTTTTTGTTCACTAAGTTTATTACTACCACTGAATCGATATCATCATTTGTTGGGACTTTAAACTGGCGGTTAAAACTGTGCATAAAACTTAGTGTGATACTATCTACTCAAGGGATTGTGTGAATCAGATGTGGATACCGTAAATTTCAAATAACCTGTCACGCTGACCATGCAATAGCATTTTACTTCCCCCTCAAAACTAAAAGACAGATTAAAAAAATCAGTTCAACTGTATTTTATATAAAAGAATGGTCAACATAGATACAAATAACTTGTTGTTAGGAAGGGATAAATCTTATTTTGACCCAAATAAAATACAAATGTAGTAAAGATTCTTGACCAACGCGAGGCATTAACGCCGTCTCGCATCTTTTATCAAAATATATTACGTTCTCATCTTGTTTCAGGTAACCAGAGATTAAGGTTTTCAAATATGCAGCAATGAACCACAACGAAAAGGTAGAACAAATTTTAAGCGAATGCTAATTATTTAAAGCTCAATAGGCGATACACAGTCATGGGTGACCTTAGACGATTTTGGCTATCCTTTTGGGCGCGTTGTTTTTATTACTCCCAAATACTTTTATATTATTTTGCTTTCAGGAAAACACGTCTCACCACTTGGATACATTATCTTTCCCCCAATCCGTCTCACTTGATAAGGACGAAGATGTTAGCCTTTGGTAGCGACTAAAATGCGTGTACACCTTTCTTTGAAAAATACAAAAGAGGTCTGCAACGTGCAATTGGTGTGACACTAACAGACAATGCATCCGCTATGGTCCATGGTCAATATATATGATAAGAGGAAGGTTTTGTCCAATATTTGCTTAAAAGGAATGCTTTGTCCTAGATATGATTAGAGGAAAGGTTTTATCCATTGTATGAATAGAGGAAAGTTTTGTCCAATTTATGAATAAGTGAACGAGTTTAATCAAAGATATCCATTTTATGGGTTTTGAAGAATAATAGATGTATTGAATAAGTGTATCGTCTCCCTTACATCATACCGACTATGTTATCAATTCACAAGAGTTTCTTCTAAATTACTCCTTACAACCCTGCACTGGAATAATCAGAAGTCATTATAACCTAAAGCCAGAACCTAAGACTAGACTTAACTGTTAAATGATGGCGTGGGTAAAGAGAGTTACATATTACATACACATGACTGATTATTCCGACATAATACAAGTTGTGTGTTCATCAAATTTTACTACTGTAATGTCAGTCGGTTAAACATTTCCGGACATAAAAAATAAATTGGATGGAGATCTTTCCAACTTTCCAACATAAACTATCTTTTAGGAGATCTCTTGAGAGCTTGAAATCAATGCTGTTGTCAGGAATAGATAAGATGCTATGAATCACAGATGTCATAGTAAATTCATCTTAATTTTACCCACCTTTACCACAGACTATCTTTATTTATTGTTTCTGTCCCTATTAGTGTTTATATATTGAAATATATAGCATCTGTAAACAAATAAAAAGAGTTTAAATGTTTAGTGATATTTACTACGTACAGTTAGTATATGCCTTGAAGAAACTTCTTTTTTTTTTATTATTATTGATCATTCTGAAACGGAATGAAAATGGAAATAATTAATTGCGTATACACAGATCAATTTTTTTTATAATTTATCACTAAATGATAGAATCTAATTATATAGACGTGTTGATGCCAGAGAGTACCTATGTAGTCTCGAGTGTCGCTTGGCCATTTCTCGTAATGTAATGTATAGTTACGAAAAAAATTAATTAAATTCTTTGGTGGGGTCCATGTTGCTCATTTTCTAGTGTTGTGTGTTGTCCTATTATGTGCCTTTACGTTCTGAGTTCCGTGTTGTGATGTCCATTACGATTTCCGCATTGAATCGAAGTTCGGTTCGTCTTTACCTACAGTTGTTTGCAGGAGTGTTCATGTCTTATTTACGCTATTTGTGTTTGTTTCCGCATAGTGGTGTCCAACACATATTGTGTTGTGTCTTTGTTTTCTTTGTTTTCGTCTTGTGCATCTTATGTTGTCAGTTTCTCTGGATTGTTTTTGTTTTGTTTGTCTTCGTCTTGTGTACCGGATGTTGCCAGTTTCTCTGGATTGTTTTTGTTTTCTTTGTCTTCGTCTTGTGCATCGGATGTTGCCAGTTTCTCTGGATTGTTTTTGTTTTGTTTGTCTTCGTCTTGTGTACCCTATATTGCCAGTTTCTCTGGATTGTTTTTGTTTTGTTTGTCTTCGTCTTGTGTACCGGATGTTGCCAGTTTCTCTGGATTGTTTTTGTTTTCTTTGTCTTCGTCTTGTGCATCTTATGTTGCCAGTTTCTCTGGATTGTTTTTGTTTTGTTTGTCTTCGTCTTGTGTACCGGATGTTGCCAGTTTCTCTGGATTGTTTTTGTTTTGTTTGTCTTCGTCTTGTGTACCGGATGTTGTCAGTTTCTCTGGATTGTTTTTGTTTTGTTTGTCTTCGTCTTGTGTACCGGATGTTGCCAGTTTCTCTGGATTGTTTTTGTTTTCTTTGTCTTCGTCTTGTGCATCTTATGTTGCCAGTTTCTCTGGATTGTTTTTGTTTTGTTTGTCTTCGTCTTGTGTACCCTATATTGCCAGTTTCTCTGGATTGTTTTTGTTTTGTTTGTCTTCGTCTTGTGTACCGGATGTTGCCAGTTTCTCTGGATTGTTTTTGCTTTGTTTGTCTTCGTCTTGTGTACCGGATGTTGTCAGTTTCTCTGGATTGTTTTTGTTTTGTTTGTCTTCGTCTTGTGTACCGGATGTTGCCAGTTTCTCTGGATTGTTTTTGTTTTGTTTGTCTTCGTCTTGTGTATCGGATGTTTCCAGTTTCTCTGGATTGTTTTTGTTTTGTTTGTCTTCGTCTTGTGCATCCTATGTTGCCAGTTTCTCTGGATTGTTTTTGTTTGTTTGTCTACGTCTTGTGTACCGGATGTTGCCAGTTTCTCTGGATTGTTTTTGATTTGTTTGTCTTCGTCTTGTGTACCGGATGTTGCCAGTTTCTCTGGATTGTTTTTGTTTTGTTTGTCTTCGTCTTGTGTACCGGATGTTGCCAGTTTCTCTGGATTGTTTTTGTTTTGTTTGTCTTCGTCTTGTGTATCGGATGTTTCCAGTTTCTCTGGATTGTTTTTGTTTTGTTTGTCTTCGTCTTGTGCATCCTATGTTGCCAGTTTCTCTGGATTGTTTTTGTTTGTTTGTCTACGTCTTGTGTACCGGATGTTGCCAGTTTCTCTGGATTGTTTTTGATTTGTTTGTCTTCGTCTTGTGTATCGGATGTTGCCAGTTTCTCTGGATTGTTTTTGATTTGTTTGTCTTCGTCTTGTGTATCGGATGTTGCCAGTTTCTCTGGATTGTTTTTGTTTTGTTTGTCTTCGTCTTGTGTACCGGATGTTGCCAGTTTCTCTGGATTGTTTTTGTTTTGTTTGTCTTCGTCTTGTGTATCGGATGTTTCCAGTTTCTCTGGATTGTTTTTGTTTTGTTTGTCTTCGTCTTGTGCATCCTATGTTGCCAGTTTCTCTGGATTGTTTTTGTTTGTTTGTCTACGTCTTGTGTACCGGATGTTGCCAGTTTCTCTGGATTGTTTTTGATTTGTTTGTCTTCGTCTTGTGTACCGGATGTTGCCAGTTTCTCTGGATTGTTTTTGTTTTGTTTGTCTTCGTCTTGTGTACCGGATGTTGCCAGTTTCTCTGGATTGTTTTTGTTTTGTTTGTCTTCGTCTTGTGTATCGGATGTTTCCAGTTTCTCTGGATTGTTTTTGTTTTGTTTGTCTTCGTCTTGTGCATCCTATGTTGCCAGTTTCTCTGGATTGTTTTTGTTTGTTTGTCTACGTCTTGTGTACCGGATGTTGCCAGTTTCTCTGGATTGTTTTTGATTTGTTTGTCTTCGTCTTGTGTATCGGATGTTGCCAGTTTCTCTGGATTGTTTTTGTTTTGTTTGTCTTCGTCTTGTGTACCGGATGTTGCCAGTTTCTCTGGATTGTTTTTGTTTTCTTTGTCTTCGTCTTGTGTATCCTATGTTACCAGTTTATCTGGATTGTATGTGTCTTGCTTTTCTTCGTCTTGTGTATCCTATGTTGCCAGTTTCTCTGGATTGTTTTTGTTTTCTTTGTCTTCGTCTTGTGTACCGGATGTTGCCAGTTTCTCTGGATTGTTTTTGTTTTCTTTGTCTTCGTCTTGTGTATCGGATGTTACCAGTTTCTCTGGATTGTTTTTGTTTTGTTTGTCTTCGTCTTGTGTACCGGATGTTGCCAGTTTCTCTGGATTGTTTTTGTTTTCTTTGTCTTCGTCTTGTGTATCCTATGTTACCAGTTTATCTGGATTGTATGTGTCTTGCTTTTCTTCGTCTTGTGTATCCTATGTTGCCAGTTTCTCTGGATTGTTTTTGATTTGTTTGTCTTCGTCTTGTGTACCGGATGTTGCCAGTTTCTCTGGATTGTTTTTGTTTTGTTTGTCTTCGTCTTGTGTACCGGATGTTGCCAGTTTCTCTGGATTGTTTTTGTTTTGTTTGTCTTCGTCTTGTGTACCCTATGTTACCAGTTTATCTGGATTGTTTTTGTTTTGTTTGTCTTCGTCTTGTGTACCGGATGTTGCCAGTTTATCTGGATTGTTTTTGTTTTGTTTGTCTTCGTCTTGTGTACCGGATGTTGCCAGTTTATCTGGATTGTTTTTATTTTGTTTGTCTTCGTCTTGTGTACCGGATGTTGCCAGTTTCTCTGGATTGTTTTTGTTTTGTTTGTCTTCGTCTTGTGTACCCTATGTTACCAGTTTATCTGGATTGTTTTTGTTTTGTTTGTCTTCGTCTTGTGTACCCTATGTTACCAGTTTATCTGGATTGTTTTTGTTTTGTTTGTCTTCGTCTTGTGTACCGGATGTTGCCAGTTTATCTGGATTGTTTTTATTTTGTTTGTCTTCGTCTTGTGTACCGGATGTTGCCAGTTTCTTTAGATTGTTTTTGTTTTGTTTGTTTTCGTCTTGTGCATCCTATGCTGCCAGTTTCTCTGGATTGTTTCTGTTTTGTTTGTCTTCGTCTTGTGTACCGGATGTTGCCCGTTTCTCTGGATTGTTTTTGCTTTGTTTGTCTTCGTCTTGTGTACCGGATGTTGCCAGTTTCTCTGGATTGTTTTTGTTTTGTTTGTCTTCGTCTTGTGTACCGGATGTTGCCAGTTTCTATGGATTGTTTTTGTTTATTTGTCTTCGTCTTGTGTACCGGATGTTGCCAGTTTCTCTGGATTGTTTTTGTTTTGTTTGTCTTCATCTTGTGTACCGGATGTTGCCAGTTTCTCTGGATTGTTTTTGTTTTGTTTGTCTTCGTCTTGTGCATCCTATGTTGCCAGTTTCTCTGGATTGTTTTTGTTTTGTTTGTCTTCGTCTTGTGTACCGGATGTTGCCAGTTTCTCTGGATTGTTTTTGTTTTGTTTGTCTTCGTCTTGTGTACCGGATGTTGCCAGTTTCTCTAGATTGTTTTTGTTTTGTTTGTTTTCGTCTTGTGCATCCTATGTTGCCAGTTTCTCTGGATTGTTTTTGTTTTGTTTGTCTTCATCTTGTGTACCGGATGTTGCCAGTTTCTCTGGATTGTTTTTGTTTTGTTTGTCTTCGTCTTGTGTACCGGATGTTGCCAGTTTCTCTGGATTGTTTTTGTTCTTTTTGTTTTCGTCTTGTGCATCCTATGTTGCCAGTTTCTCTGGATTGTCCCTGGTATTCCTAACGTTTATTTAGAATACACGAATAAATATGGAGATATACATTTGTTAAAAATCACGAAGATACCTTAGATAAAACAGGAGATAACATAGGATTGATCAACAGGAATAAGGGGAGACAGCCTTGAATGGGAATATGTGTATCTAAAAAGGCAGCATTTATTGCTTATTGCATGATACCCATAGTGTATCATAATGAAGATACTAAGTTGTGTAGAACTGTGCAATACCTGAAATGTCAGACTTGATTATAATCGTGAGTGTTTACGGCGAAATGGAAAATAAATTTGGTTATATCGCATAGCTTAGTCTAGCTGATTGAAGAAATCGAAGTACCTGGGAAAATAACCACGAAGACCCACAAGTTACTGACATTTGTATCGAATTCACATTGTAACCGGCGGGAATCGAATTCTTAACATATAAAACACATAATTTGACATAAATTCTATATACTTTGCACATGATTGGTGCTATATAGTATTTTACGGTATTTTAGGCCTTTCAATACCAAGGTCATCGTAAAACATAAAATATCATACCACCATTGGCAGGAATTATACAGGAACATTAGCAATATAAAATGTCAGCTGCCAAAAAGTAATCGCCTACTTTTTTATAACATGGCGAATATTGACAAGCTAACAATCGATCTTTCCATCTCTTTAAAATATCAATTTCTACATTTTAGTTGAGTGACCTAATGATAAACTGTCCTCTGTTACATTTGCGCCCGCCAGGTTACGACGCACCTCCGCTATTCCCTTGACAGCGGAATTTAGTAGTCACACAGGAACGATTTTTACTGGATGCAGCCAGTGGCACCTGCAACCAAGTAGAATGCGTGTTACAAAAACACATGTTTGGTACATTCTTGTAGACTTTACGATGTGGGACTGTCAAAATAGCACAGAATATTTTTGGGGCACATTTAGTATTTTCAGTCGCCTGCATTCATTTCGATATTTGGTTGAAAATGACATCACTATCAGGGACGTAAATGACAGAATCTAACAGATGATAGTGTGGAGGAGATAATGCGGATAGCGAAGATGCCTCCATTATGCTCGATTCAATCTTGCGCTGCTGAAAAAAGGAATCAATCCGACAGAATTTGAAAGTTGTTTGTGTTGATTGAATATCAAAGAAGGCTGAGAAAAGCTGAAAAAACAAATCGAGCATCACGAACTCCTGTCAGAAAAGGGAATGACACGGTATATCCCAAAATGTTTATCATGTCCTGTTCAATATATGACTCCCGTTATGATCTAATTACGCACGTCAGTTAATGAAAGAGAAATTGATACGTTCACATTGGAGAGAAGTCTTTAATGCTGTATTAAACAACCAATTCAGAATGATGTACATCTTCTCGCAAGCTTTAGTTGTATAATTTACCAGGAGATGGATATCTCCTTATTAATTGTGTAATCAAAGATATACCATTACTCTGCCGTCTTACTCTTGAGACAATGTATAAACTTGAACTGGATAAATCTTTCCTGCCATATCCAAAAATTATAGTATCATTCTGATAAATCGTTATTGTTCAATGCAAATTGTGCAATCTATTGCGAAAATCGAACTCACTAAACTATCGCTTTATGCTAAAGTGAACCCTAAGACTCTTAAGTTCTTTGAATAATGAAGTCGTGGTTAAATTTGTTATTAGAAGCAAAAAACTACTTTTGGTCGATCTATGAATCTTTAAACCTTGGGGACGTTATATGCTTAAAAGACATCGTCGTTATTGATCCTTTTTGTTTATTCCATGCGCATTTAATCAGTGTTTTGTTTTGCAAGCCAATCAATTAACATGATTGGAAAGGGTCATAGCTTGGCCCTACATTGCTGGGGGTCAATGTCTTTAAACTCATTCGTTGCACTCGAGCTTGACTTTGTATTCAGACTATTTACTAACGACTTTGAGTATATTGAGCGTAGGGTTTCTAAAATATCGTCTAATCTTATCTTTCAAAACGAAATTCGGAATATATCAACATCTTGTTGAAAAGTATTCCCCGTCACTTGCGTACAAATGACTACAGATGGAATTGACAGTTATTTTTTGGTTGTCTTCCAATCACTTTGTGTACTGTGTAACTTTAAGAAGAGTTTGAAGACACCAAAGCGGCAATCAGAATCGGTATAACGAAGTAGAACAGACAACACAATGGCCAAAAGAAAAAATACAAAAGGACAAACAACGATCAACAAAACATACATATAAAACTAAAGATCGAGTAACACGAACCCCACTAAAAACCAGGGGTGAACTCAGGTGGTCCGGAAGGGTAGGCAGTTCCTGCTCCACTAGTGACACCCGTCGTGTTAATCTTGGTGGTTAAGACCATCGGATCTCTTTTATAGAAATAGTATTATACATATAACAACTTTTTCGGGGCCTGTCCGTCTTCGATTTACGGATTCTGATTACCCCTGTTTATCTTCAAATTATTTTAGACCATGCATGTATGTGAGGGAAGTATTTTACTGACATATGGAAAAAAACTAACTTGCATCACCTCATCATTTCATTAAGAGAAGAGGTTTGGACAAGCAAAACTAATTGAACTCCGCCACTTGTTATCGAAGTGCCTGTACAAAGCCAATAGGAGAGTCGGTAATCATGTATACGTGTGTTCTGCGTATCAGTTGTGCTTCTGTTCAACTTTTTTCTACGGCGTACGCTTATATACGCCAATTATGTTTAAGCCAACCGAATCAGGTGTTATGGTACAAAGACACCAAGTCTAATTTACGTCTGTGCGATCCATGATTATTTCTGTTTGTTTTTAGTCATCCGTCTTGATTCAAATTACTTCCATTTACAAATATCGGTACAAATAGTTAGTGTACTATAATGATGGTTAAGCTATCGTTGATTCAATAATTATACGTGTCCATGTAAGTTTGACGAAACAATACCAATAATCTTATCATGATTTACATATTTTATTCTTGGACGAAATAGAACCCTCCGACTCTAAAACTGGTTTACCATTAATCGTACAGGACATTAATTTAGTCAAAAGGTTTCTTAAATAATTGGTCAATTCAGAAGCAATTTGTCGTGATTATTGTCGTGATGATTGTCGTGAGGATAAATCGACCAATTCTTTCATTATTTATACATTGCTATAACAGAATTTGATACATTTATATTCAAAGCGAGATAACTATTTCTCACTTTTGAGACCGACCAGTACCTATTTTTAGCCATGTGAGATTTTCTTATCTTGCACTAGTGCAAGACAATAAAATCACGTGCGTTTTACCGGCAAATGCATGCTGTGCAGTTTATGTCAACTGCCCCCCAATATCTCCATGCTTTTCCTTTTTAAAATAAACAATTAACCACGATTCTACTACATAAGTATTTTTAAATTCATTTATGTATTATATTCTGCTAGCTAACGTGCACCTTTCACGGTGTTTGATCCTTTTTCTGGCTCTCTTCCAGTCAATGTTTGTTTACTTTGAGTAAATAATAGAGTGCTCTCCCTTGTTAGTAACTAACGTAAAGAAAGAAATTACCTCCCTTTGACTAAATTCAATTTTTTTTTTACAGGTATTTATTTCTGTTGTAGTAACATTTATAGTATATTTATTAAATACATTGTACTTTATGATGAAATACATTTGAAATACTGCCGAGATACGGTTGCATATGGATAAATCGAATATTTACTTCAGCAATGGAAAAATAAATTGCGGGAAAACGCTCGATGGAATGTAAACAAAAACAATTAGGTGTTTAGTGAGAAATAAAATCAAACACCGGACAAAGTACAAGATAGGGAAATCTCCGACACCCTTGGGTAAGATTACAATCGTTCTCTAACTCGGCAAGCCTCGTAAAGAGAACGATTGAAATCTTACCCTCGGGTGTCGGAGATTTCCCTATCTTGTACTCTCCCCGGTGTTGGATTCTATATATCTAAATTATATTGCAAGATGGAAATTACGGTATCAGGTAATATTCGGTATCCAAATTGTATTTAATGCTCTCGAGGTAAAATCAGAAAGAAACAATGGGAATGATAAAGAAAAATTAATGTGCACTGTTAACTGTTTAAAACTATCAAGTGATTATCATTTTGATGCATTGTAATGATGTTATTATAGTTCAAAGTTTAAAAGTTTCATTTAAAGTTGATACAATAAAAACAATATAACATAGCTTACACCACAGGTTCTTTGTTAAACCATATACTTTCTACCTCTGAAACTCTTGTCCTATTGTTACAGGAACAATATGTTGTGTTCATAGGGTGTGACCACAGTGGTCTCTGGAAACACCTGTCGTCACACCCTATGCACAAGCACTACATTTGTTCCTGTAACAACATTTCTATTGAGTAAAACTCACCTTCAGACACCATGAAATAAATAAATGTTTATTGTAGAATTGTTAAAAACTAAAGATGGTAGTGAAGCCCCGAATCCCGTCAAAGTTGTAGGCTGCTTTGCTGCAGTTGGTGCATTGTCTTCTTGTAGTTGGAGCACTTCCGACACTCTACGCTTTTGCGTTTCTGACTGTCTGTTATAACACCACAGAGCGTTGTTCCTATGGCCAGTTTGCTCTCTGATAAGTTGCTCGGGAATATCAGCATTAAATAGCCTGGTTGCTGTAGTGGCCCTCAGAGATTGGTTAGTGAAAAATCCACTTACATTGGCCTTTTCCATGACGGATTTTACAGTGACATCAAGTTTGTTTTTGCCCACTGGCTACTTGGAATATCAAACTGACTTGTTAGCGAACACACTTAGGGGTTTGAAATAAGAGGCTTCTTTTATTCTATTCTGTGGTAATTTGCTTACATATGTACTGAATGTATTAACTGGAAATCTTTCTGGATTCTGCTTATTTTCATAAGCTTTTGCTGCATGCGGCTCAATGTTTCTGTGCAAGCCCACACCTGTAGGTTTTTGAGACGGATTCGCGATACGTGAGTACTTGTCCTCCATTCTGTGCTTTTTATCAACCAGAAATGTTCCATGCATCGATCCCTATGCTCTTGACCCCCCCCCCCCCCTTTTTTTTAAGCCAAAATTAATTCCTATTATCCAGAACATGGTGTGTAGTAAAATTTCTGGATCTTGACACCCCAGGATTCCATTTTCCCACAAACTGTTTTCTATTTCCACTGAAATTACTTCAGCCTTTTATTCGGAAAAGGCCAACACCCTGTTTAGCTTTTTCTCTCATCTTATTACTAACAAGATTTCTTAAGCTAGCAAATTGTGGATCTGATAACCGAGAGACTGTTCTACCATTTATTTCGCAAAACTTTTGGATTGCAGAAATTATGGAAAAAATGGTATCGTCTTTGTATTCACCGTTATCTTTTCTTCTCACATACATTACGAACTTAGGAAACAGCAACAATATTTCGTCGTCAGTTAGAGAAAGTAGATCTTTCCTCAAAATATTACATTCTTCTTCTTCTGCGTTAACCTGCGCACTACAGTGCCATGAATTATAAAGATGTTTTGCCCACTCAGTTTTCTTGATTGTGTTTGCGGGTACAAATGGTCTGGATTGAATAGCTATATCATCATTATTTATTGGGGTTTGCTCGATTTCTCGATTTTTACAATACATGTAAAATGCCTTCCTTATTCTAGAATATTGACGACAGCAAATTGCACGTGCATTGAAGCGTCAACCTTGACATCAGTGAAATCTACTCATATTTCAAAACACCAGCATACTTCTTTAAGTAAGAGGTTGCTAAAGGGTTTTTCAAAGAATGTAATTTGTTGTGTTTTTCAATTGTTGGTTAAACACTTTATACAAATAAAAAAAATGAAAGTTTTAAAATATTATATTTCAACCTGGGATGTTTAACAAAGAACCTGGGATGTAAGTTAGTTATACACTTTGTTATATGGTGTTTCTGGATTAGAAACACCTATACCTCAGTGTATAACTATTACCTCTCATGATCCTTTCAAACCGACATGATTATTTTTTGTCACTAATATTCAATATGGTTACGATTCAATGATTTTGCTCTTGGCGAATACTTTTGTACTATAATTTTTCAACTCGGTTTCTAAAAAAATATATTGAAAGGTATAGAATAAGTGGAGTGGCACCTTTGAACCTAATAGTCTTTTCTGGCAGAGAATTTGATATAATAGCCCAACCCTATGGTACCGCATGTTCTATGATACCGTATATTCACATGAAACGTGAACCAATTTTCGCCGCCATTTTTAAAATTGAATTACCAGGTATCCCGATATAATCATGGTATTTTTGCGTTTAAATAACACAACGTTAACAGTTAAAAGTAAAATGGAACAGGATACGAAGATGACAATACAACACTTTAATTAGATCAGAATAAAAAAAACGCAAAACACTGATACTAAGGTGAGGGTATGAGTGATAATTTTTTAGCGCCAATGGAGCAATCTGCAGCCATATTTTGGCGAGGCGAGATAATGAACAAAATGCCTGCCTCATTTGTGGTACTCGTCTTGAACATCTTATTACGCAATCGGTTATACATATCATCAATACAAATTCACCTTTCCAGACATGCATGACATGTCTAGTCGCTAAACAAACTTAAGTTGACTTACATCTTATATATAATAAATGAATATTAAATTAAACAGACAACGAATATCAATGTTTGCTCATGTTGAGATTCATTTTCCGAGTGTGACATAAAGAGGTCATGACCATCGAGTTTTATGATGTTTTTGTGTTTTCATTTGACCTTTGACATTTTGAGTAGTAGTATTTCTATTTCAACTAATATGGACACTCTACGTATTCCAGTACATACTTTATTCCATAGTTTGTTCTAATTTTCAGAAATGTTTTAATAAATGACTCCATATGTGAAATCATATAGTAGTCGACCAATGCTATCTACATAATTCGTTCGTTTTGTGCTATTTTATACAAAATGTACTATTACTTTTATGTAAAGAAGAGTAAGGTTTGTAAAATGTTATGTATTATTAAGTACTGTTATATACCAAGATTTGAGACTAAATACGAAAGTATTTTTTATCATACAATACGTGTTTCATACATGGAACAGGAGGTTGTGATATTTTCTAAAGCGTCTGCCCACTTAATTGAATTTCAATTTAGATAACTTTATACGTACATGTATGTATGTAAGTAAGTATGTGGAAAATAGGTTGCAACTCTCGTGGGAAACCATTGTAAGACAAACTGTTTCATGACTGTTACTTGGATAGATAAGACCTGTTTACTATTTAACTTATTTAAGATAATAGAAGACTACCAAGACAACCCATGCTTTCAACTCTACGGTAAAAATGATCTGTACATGTAGGTAAAAAATAAACTACATTGGCGTTGTCTCAAGCATGACAGGATTGATGGTCTAAATATTTTTTGTTTGAGCAGCGCTGCTGTAAAGAACGTAAAGAGTTCTAATCATGATTTTTATATATAATAATTTACTCTTTGTGGCGCAAATGTTATAATATGTATTAATAATAGTTCTACCTACCCTTCCGGACCACCTGAGTTTACTCCTGGTTCGTAATGTGTTGCTCGATCTTTAGTTTTCTGTGTATTGTTTTGTAGATCGTTGTTTGTCCTTTTTCATTTGAGCATTGCCTTGCCTGTCCTTCGATATACGGATTCTGATTACCCCTTTGGTATTTTCAAACTCTTCTTTTAAAGACAGACGATAGTCTTAATTATCATTTATTTGGTAGAGAGTACGCACGGCTATCGGAAGACATAATAGAGAAATAATGGGCAACTTTCCATCAAAACATCTTTGCAAATACTATCTCTCTCCATATGTACGCGAGGCACAGAAAACTTGTGAAAAATGTTTTGTCCTAATCTTGAACTTCATAGTGTATGCAATCTATAACAAAGATCCGATGGCCTTTATCATCACTTTAGTTTTATGTGTACGTTTGTATATCGTTGTTTGTTCTTTTTCTTTGGCCATTGTTCTTCTTCGATTTACGGATTCTGATTAAGTCTTTGGTATCTTCAAACTCTTCTTCATGTCAATCCACCTTTAACATAGAAACCGTTTATATCTTTTTAATAGTCATCTGTAATTTCATCAGGAGATATAAAATGAAAACCAAAAATACCACACTGTATGAACAATTCCAATATTTAATATCAATATCATTGAAAGAGACAAGATGTATACCCTTAGCACACAAATAGATGACCGCAAACATTCCTGGTTTGGTACAGGCACTTCAATACAAAATGACGGGGTTGAACTAGTTTCATGGTCGCAAGCTTCACTTCTTAGTCAAATGATGTGGTCACACAAGTGTTTTCCATATATGAGTAAAATGCCATCCCTAACATTATAAAGAACGCTGTAATCTTGAACATTGTACATAATATATTTAATCTTCGTGACACAGAAGTCATCTGTGGCATAATCTAAATTATAACAATTTATTATGACTTTTATTAGTATCGTGCTCCAAAACATTTATGTTTATTTGCTAGTATGCATAATCCCTAGCTACAAATATAGCTAAAATACTCTTTAGTAAATCATTATCTGCTTTAATAAAAAAAACTCAATGAAAGTTGCATGTGTACAGTTCATAAAGCTAATAAAATGATCATAGATCAATATCGAACGTTAATTACGGCAAATAACCTCTCTATTTTGTTTAAGAAGGTCGATTTGTTTCAACCAAATTGTCAATGTGTCTCGTGAAATTGGTTTCAACCTCCTGTGGTTTCTTAAAATGCGATGTTCATTACGTCTTTAACGTTAGTGCTTTCGTGCATGCAAAAATTAAATGAAGCTATCGGGTTTGTGCCAATTTTCAGAGTCATTTTCCCCCTCACTGACGTCTTAACAAATCAAATCAAAGGGAATTTTTTACATTTACAATCTTTTGTCATTTTCCATCTTTTATTTTATTAGATAAGACGTCACTATTACAGAAGAAACCAATACATTTTTACATATAATATTGACATTCAGATCATGAATTTGTCCAATAACTGTAAAATTGGTGGCAGCAGTGGGATTAAGTTTGATCTGCTTTTCCTCTTTGTCAATTACAATGATTTTATTTATTGCACACCTTATTCATCTAAGCACATGCATGTATTTACATCATTTGCTTTACCGTTTAAGGACAATGTCTCATTGTAGATAGTTAAATTAAAAGACAGATACAAAGTAATTGATTGCCTGGATTTGTATTAACTAGGCGTCTTGTTTAAATATTCCATACTGTTTATGATATACTATACGGTCATGGTTTGTCTTGTCATTATACGTGATACTTCCTCTCCGTGTGAATTCATTGCCTATGAGACATATGAATATCAGTGTACTATTGAAACCTTACAAGGTGAAACAATAGATTGACAAGCTAGATTGAAGATATCGGAAACGTCATAAAAACGGATTTTTTTTTATGGCAAATGTATTGCATGATGCGCCACGCAGAATTGCTACATTTCCGATAGAAATCTTAATAGAAACAGAGTAGATACATTCTGCCATTCCTGAAATCAGTTCTGAAAGATTACAAGAAAACTAATTGTTTAAGTCGTGGAGAATTTTAGATTTACTTTTCTTTGATAGAAAAATCAATGGAACAATTGCAGTACATTTTATCAACCACCTAACGAAATGATAAGTTCACATTAAAGGATGCTCCGTCGCTATCACTCATTAATTCTTTTGCCTTGCAGTATGCGACAAATACCGTTCACCGTTCCTAATCAAGGTGTGGATAAAGGACGATTAGCCAGAGGGTCATCAGAGGAATATCAGCCATCAGGGGGATTATCAGAGCCATCCTCACCGTGTGTGAAAAGACCATCTGTAGAAATACCAGGTATTTATTTATTTTTTAATTTAATTTCAATATTTATTAAGAAATTGTCGTTATTGATAATTGCCATTGTTAGAATACAAGCATTTACGATATTAATAAAAAAAAATATATGAGTCAAGTAGTATTGGTAAGTTTGTGTAATTTAAAATACAAAGGAGATATTTGTACTTCATATTTATATTACCTCTGCATTGTATGTGTTACATATTTTTTATTGATATAATTAAAGACTTTGGTAGTCTGTGTTCACCGAAATTGTTCTCCAAATAAACACCTCCAAAAGTTAAAACTGTATCCAAGGATATTTGAACTTTTCAAATATCCTGATAAATATACTTCAAGATTGCGATGAATTTCATCTTTCAGCATTATGTTTTTTCCACAATGTCAATGACTTAATGTGATGACAATAATTTAATTCATTTGACTTGCATAGATATAGCATATAATATTCTACGTAAGTTTGTACCTTAAAAAGATGAATTTTGAAAACAAACTGAATTTAATCATGAATATATCGGTGAATGCAGAGTTCTCATAATGCAATTATTGATGTTTTGGGGTGTTAAGTTTCTCCATCAAGATGTAATAATCATAATTTCTTAATTTTATATAAACAAGAAATATTTTTCTAATACATTTTAATCCATTATCAGCAATTTTACCATGGAAATAAAAATATGTGTTGATCTAAAATTTCTCTGGATTGTCTATTTTTGATTGCCCCTTTTTGGTATTCTCTGGCCTTTATTCATGTTGCTTTTAATGAAGATCACAATTATACATGATCTATAAACCAAATTTGATGGTTCACCATGAGAATTAAACTTAGCTTTCAATGTAGAACACACACGTGTGCTATGCCACGTGTGACCCAATCATTAACGCTTTGTACGAAGATAGTAGCATAAATGGCGACATAAAATTAAAACATTAAAACAACATAGCTAAAGCATACATATACTGGTACGCATTAAATATTTATTACTGCTAATTACAGAGAAGAGACAATGGGATATAAAATCTTATTAAGAACAGGAATTTTATCACTTTTTCCTTGCACTTCAATTATTAGAAGCTGTTCGATGTAGCTATATATATCTTAAGTACTCTTCAGTTAAGCGTACTCCAATTGGTTACGTAACTCCCCAGTTATCTGCTCTTTGTCAATTGCATTAATTCTGAGCAGAGACCAAATATAAACCGGTAATGCCAATTGTGTTCCTGGTTTGATAAATTGTGTCAACTGTACCACAACAATGCCGTAATAACGATTGACTGGCCGCTAGGACAAAAATAAATGTCAATATAGCGGACACGTTCGTACCAGGCGGAAATTGGTTCTTCGTTCAAATTCGAATGTTATGTGTATTTAACAAGTCAACAAATGAAACAATGAATCAATATATCTTCTCTGTTGCAATTTATTGTTTCCGATTCAATCATATTGGAATTAGGAAAATAAATTAACAATGTAACTATATTCATACCAAAGCAATACGCATTACCCTAGTCAATAAGGAAACGCTGGATATGTTGCTAAAATATAAAACCCACGTATATATTACGTTCACATAAATATAGATCATTAAACGTTTGTGTTCGCAATAGACAGGTGTTCAATTTATAGTTCGAACCCCGTTAATGGCGAGATGTACTCGATACAGCATTATGTGATAAAGTTTGTCAGTGAGTTGCGACAAGTCGGTGGTTTTCTCCGGGTATTCCCGTTTCCTCCACTAATAAAACTGAACCGCCACGATATAACGGACATATTGTTAAAAGTGGTGTTAAACACCATAAACCAAACCAACCATCTTACGCCATCAATTTATACAGTTTATTTCAAAAATGATTTGTTTTCCATTGGAACTTTATCTAATTTTTGATTTATAAAGGATTTCGGTTTATTCAGGGTTCGGTTTAAACAGGTTTCACGGTATATGGTATAAACAAGTATTATGTGCAACCTTGTGACCCTACTGTTGTTGTTCGCTGAGAATCCTGTGTAAACCTGATCTGATATTAACTTCATATCAAATGTAGATATTGGCAACGGCCGCTAACCAGAATGATGTCAGTGTATTGAACACGGAATTATAAAGTCATGAATAAGGTATAAATCATGTACATAGCAAAACACGAGAAAAGATGTCAAAACGTCATCAATATATGACAACCTTGGTGTCCAGAACGGAAATTGAACATAACTGTACAACTATAAGCTTGTTATAATGGTCATTCAATGAGTTCAGGAAAGAATATACAATGCAATGCCGCCAAAAAGCAACCGTTTAACTATAATTGAATTAATTGAACATATTTAATTTCTCTTTAAGCAAGGTTATCAAAGTGGGGTCGGATATAATTTGCTATAACAACTGACGACTAATAAAATTAAAACAAAAATAGCACATTGTCGATTGATCGATCTACGAAAGAAGTCGTTAACTTACAGCTAAGGTGACATTTTAAAACACGCAACTAAGTATTGCTCATGGTCAGGATTATATCATAGTATAACCTGATAGCACTCCAACCACCCCATCCAGAGAACCCCCTATCCACCATCCGGGAACGAGCTGGGTTTATGAGTCAAGCACTTGGGACCGTCACCTGTATCATTTGACGACGAATTGTATGACAACCGCTGTAATAAAATAAATCATTATAAATCAACCTCCCCTATATGCCACTGCTCTTTATTCTCTCAAATGAGCGCATGGTTTTAAAGTCAGTCATATACATTTTAAAATGAAATACTTGGATTCTCGCTCATTATATGCATGCAGTTTCAGAAAATATATCAAAAGGATATAACATAAAAAAAGATACCCAGAAAAAATTATATAATGCTTGTGCGATTCGTGCTCTTTCTTCTATATTAGATAACAACGTAGATATATAATTAATTACGCACGACACGCTTCTGCAATAACATTCATCAGGTATACGCTTATAATCAAAAGATTGTCTTTGGGACCAAATAAACCAACAGACTATCCAATTATATTAATTAGGCACTGTAAATTTCAAACAATAAATATATCTAATTAACCATGCCAGTGCCGAAACATTGACTACTGGGCGGATGATACCCTTGGGGAACACATGTTCATCAGCTGAGGTATCCACCCAGTGATGATGTCACAAACGTAGATATCTAATTTAGTGCTCACGAGGTGTTTCTGGAATCAGCTGCAACACATGTGTCCTTCATGATGTGTAATTAACAGAGAAGCAGCAAATACAAATTTCACCGACCGAGTCTCACTCCCACGATCTCACCGACCGAATCTCACTCCCACGATCTCACGGACCGAGTCTCACTCCCACGATCTCACCGACCGAGTCTCACTCCCACGATCTCACCGACCGAGTGTCACTCCTACGATCTCACCGACCGAGTCTCACTCCCACGATCTCACGGACCGATTCTCACTCCCACGATCTCACCGACCGAATCTCACTCCCACGATCTCACCGACCGAGTCTCACTCCCACGATCTCACGAACCGAGTCTTACTCCCACGATCTCACCGACCGAGTCTCACTCCCACGAGCTACATCACTCGCGACCGAGTATCACTCCCACGATCTACATCACTCACTACGAACAAGCTAGCCATTATTTAACCGATGCTGTTTAATGTTTCATGTATTCAAGGTTAACGAAAATTGACTATTCCATGACATAATATATTTTTCGTCTAGTACTCTGGCTACAGTTGGTTCCGATTTTCACAAAAAGGAGAAGTATTTAAGTAATTGTATCGACATGTTCATGTTGTTCGCGTCCATTGCAACGAGCTGAAAGGTTTTACAATGAGTGAAAAACGCAATAAATGTCACATAAACCCTCTGTTAATTCGTCATTGGTTAGTGTTTAGTTCGTCATTGGTTTGTGTTAATTCGTCATTGATTTGCGTTAATTCGTCATTAGTTATTCCTATTTGGAAATGTTTTATTTGTTATAAAGTGCTCAGTAAGTCACTGAAGAAATTAAATCATGTTTTTGGTCTGATACCGACCATTAAAAGATGCAGATATAACATACCAACCTTTTGCTGTTGAAACTACGAGCTGCATGCTTCGGTGAATATTCAAGAACAGTCATTTCCTTTGTGTAAAACACTTCCTACGTGGATATTTAATATTAAATGAAAAATGGATTTATCATGCAATCAATTACAAGATAACTTTGAAGATACGAAAGGGACGATAGGAAACATATACGGACATGTTTGTATATGGCAATTTAAAAAGATATCTTAACCTGTTTCGCATTCATATATAATTTGGGTTTGTTGTGCACGAACAGTTTACTTTACATTTCGAAAACATACGTAATACAAAAGAAATATATGTCATTCAATATTCATATTCACTTTGTAACGGACTCAAAATGCAAACAATTTATATTATTCTGCAATGCGAGTTGTAAGGCCTGTTGTACGATGTCTCTTGTAATATGATATCTGTGTCCTTCAACTAAACAAATGGTACAGTGACACACGGTTTAACAAAAGATCTCAGCAAACGCCTGTTTTGTTTTCCTCTGAATATTTAAAAAGCAATTTATGCTTAAAAGCGCAAAATGATATTTTGCTTTTTAATGAAAACTTTAAATGGCGTAATTGATATTCCAAACAAAATCACTTTAAATAACGAAAAATGTAAATGGGTTTCCAGAAAATGTATAATTTTGATGCAAAGCAAAGATATTTTAACACTTGATTTACCGATGCATTAAAAGATTGAGTTAACCAACCAATGCAGGTTAAATTTGACACATTTATTTTCTTGTTTGTATCAGTGGTTGATTTAAAAAAAACATATTGATCGTTAGTGTTGTACTTTATGGCAAAATAGCGTGTTTTTGGATTTTATTTGGAGGAAAAATTTCTGATACCACGAAGCAAATTAACATACTTTGAGTTAGAAAATGTATGTTTAATAAGAAAGGATTTGGGTGTGATCTACATGAAAAGAAAGTCTATCTGAAACACGGGATACAAATCAAAAGTTACTGAACAATGGCTTGTATTGCCACATGTATGTTGTATATCTCATTAAAATGAATAATACTACGGGAAGCCACAAGTACTGCAGCAATTGTTCTCCTGATTCCACCACCGGATTTAGTGAAGTTTTCGTGTTCTTTCATCTTTAGTCTTGATTTCATGGATAGTTTTGTGGCCCATTCTTTATCTTTTCTTTTTGTCATTGTATTGTCTAATCTCCTTTGACTTATGGCTTCTTATCCCTTTGTCATCTTCAGACATTCCCCACAGTTCATGGTTATGTCCTCAAGATGTAAGACCACTGTGCTCGATATATCATATGAAACGAGTTTTTTTTTGTAATAATTTGAATAATGCGAAATGTGTGTAAAACTGTTTATTAAATTATTACAAGATGACTGTCAAGTACTATAGTTCGAGTTGATATGAAAGTAGAAAGACGGTCCAGCTACAAACCAACAACAGCAGTACAAACAAACAAGTGTGGCTTCAAACAAAATGGTCAGTGAATTTGGGGCATTACACCGAAAAATGTATGTAAAGGTGTTATTTTTGGGGCTGTCGATTGTTTCATGCTAATTTTTAGTTTTAGTATACTTAGTCGCGTGATGTACAGTGTATGTGACCTAGCGTGTATATACGTATATTTGAAAACCACATTTCGTGTTTTTGCCAGTTTCTAATCGAATATAAAGTAGTTTTGCTAATGAACATTGATGTGTGTCAGACTACAATAATAATGTAGACACAAAATGGAATCTTTACCAAATACAACTCAAATTAGGTATAACACGACAATCACGTATTATAATAATTTCATTTATCCTGTACTTGTTCTATTTGAGCAGTCAAATTGCTTTGACTGAATAAAGTTTTGCTATATACTGCCACTGACCACCAAGAGTTAGATTTCCGGTACGCAACAGTAACAGTATAAGCGTGGACAACCTTGTACATAATTAGAACGACGTTTATTTCTAGACTTTTCCGACAATTTGGTATTTGTTTTTTGGACTTTTTCACATTGTATGATAAATACAACACACGCACATCATCGGTAAGAATAAAAGTTATTTGCACTCGATGCGAAACATGCCAGAAAAACTTGCCAAAGTCTTGCACAATTATTTTTATTTTATTTTATGACAAGGTAAGTATATTGCATATGTATTTGCCAGATATCCGAAGAAAAAAACAAATTAAATAACACATATACAGGACATGTGCCACTAGTAGAGCAGGAACTGCTTACCTTTCCGGAGCACATGAATGTAACACCGGTTTTTAGTGGGCTTCAATCTTTAGTTTTCTGTGCAGTGTTTAACAGATCATCATGTGTCTGTTTACCATTGCATTGTCTATTTTTCGATTACCGGTTTCTTTTACTCTTTGTTATCTTCAGACTTTTTTTGAAAGTTTAATTTTAATTGTATATTTTTTCATATATAGCCCTATCCACTGAATACATCATTTAATGGCTTTAATTAGGAATATCTGTCTTTTGCATTAACAAATTGCATTTTTAAAGAATTAAGATAATAATTAACAAAACAAAGCAAGATAATATTAATAAGAAAATAATTTAACAATATAAAATTGTGCATAAAACGGTTGGTTCCGACCGTACTGTTCTCTTCTTCTTTTTCGAGGAATACGTCATGCTAACTAATTTCAATTTCAATAATATAATACGTATCTTTTGTACGACAAAATGTACCAATATTATAAGAGAGAAATTATGTCTACATCCAGCTATGACAGCGCAATACGTACATCAAATGAAATAGGAAGTATGTTTATAATAGGCTATGATAGGGAAACATGTGTTCCGAATGTTACAGGAAGCATGTCTACCACCAGGAAACAACAAGGAAATACATAGAAAGAATAGTATGTGCTAAGTAATTGGAAATTGCTAAAGCTATTATTCTTGAACAAAAATTATGAATAACATGTTTATGTACTTTTAATGCAAGTTGCTGATGCAGATTAATTGACTTTGTAAATGTAAGATTACAAAGAGACAAAATAAAGGAAATATTTGTGAAATTAACCTTTGCAACGAACATTGTGAACTGTACAAATGCGGTACATTTGTTTATCAACTCTTTTTTTTCCGACTGTTTGTCTCCAAGTCTTACAAACAGGTGCATGACAGAACTGTGTATGACGGTTCTGTCTATTTTAGGTACTTAAGTACGTGGTATCTTACACAACTAGACTGCATGAGTTACATGGCGGCGGGTGTCTTATAAGAAGCAGGAACTGCTTACCCTTCACGAGCACCTGAGTTCACTCTCGTTTTGTTGGTGGGGTCCGTTTTGCTCATTTGCTTAGTTTTCTGTATTGCATTGTGTTGTGTTTGTTTGTTTTGTTTGTCTTCGTCCTATGTCTTGTATGTCCAATGTTGCCAATGTCTATAAATGATCGATTCTTGATTTCCCCTTCGGTTTTCTCTAACGTTAATTTTGAATTCGGCAATAAAGACATCGTAACTAGTTTATAACAAATCATCAATGATCTATCAAAATCATTGAGTTATAACCGAAATCCGTTATATTTGATTTCTGGATTAAAAAACAATACTTCGTTAAGTCCTACTTGTACTGCATTGAATTATTATTTGCCCACTGCCCTTGACATCACTTACAATAAACAATCTCTTTATTTGGTCAATAATCGGATTTGATTTGACCCTTTCAATAAAGGTCAACAGTTGGACAAATTTTATGTAATTATCTAAGTTGTACTGTTAGCGTGAATACAAACCACGGTGATATACAATACCATCAATAAACACACTCACAGCCAGATGTCTTCATCGTTAGTAGTATATATTAAATAGGATGTTTTAGTCATTTTTCTGTCTAAATAAATTGGGAGAATCGCTTTGATTAAATCAATACCATATTAAACAAATGACGTATTACACCTGCATAAGAAAGGGGATCAGACAATTACACGCAGTCTGTCGTCAAAGCGCCGTTTGACATTAGTGGGGTGTTATTTCTGAAATACAGAAAATGTATTATTTCAAGTTAATTAAATATAGAGTTATGTCATACATTGATAAAAGTTCATAAATGAATATCTGAAAATGATGTCTAATGTGACCTAGTGAACTAGTTCTGGAACAATAATGTCATCAGTTGTATCCGATTGTCATATATGTAACAATTTGTACCAGGGGGAAGTTTAATACAATAAGACAAACTATTAGAGAGAAAAAATCGAAATCGGGTAGTTCTTTGTATTATTTATATTTTAAAAATCCATGAATAGACTTTGGTTCATCAATCAACTACATTGTACATGTATGGTAGTGTACTTTTACTATGCACTCTGTGTTTGTTGGGGGGTGTCATTTTTCTTTTGGCTATTGTATTGTCTGTATTTCTGCGGCTTTTTACTACCTATTGTGTATCTTCAAAATGTGCATTCATTTTCATGTACAACATCACAGGCACTTGTTTCATTCAAAAAATATATGCCCCCTCCTCTTCCTTACATCTGCCCTTTTCCCCTTCCCCACTTCACCTCAATATGTTTCGCTTATTTGTGATCCTTTCGCTGACCCAATTATATCGTTACACTCTCCAGATATAATTCTCTTTTCGACTGCCACATTTAAATATACCTACCGGGCCCCCCTCAGACGAATTGGATTTTTCATATGCATTCGGAATTCTCTAGACCGGCCATGTGTAACAATGCCATCATGATCATCTCCTCTCAAATGTAAAGTAAGCCTTTAAAATACAGATAATTGTTCCAATGCAGATTATAAAAATATATTCAACTCCAAATTACTGACATTTGTTTTTTAAAGCACCATTTTTTATTT
Source organism: Bathymodiolus brooksi (assembly GCA_963680875.1). Classification (NCBI taxonomy): domain Eukaryota; kingdom Metazoa; phylum Mollusca; class Bivalvia; order Mytilida; family Modiolidae; genus Bathymodiolus; species Bathymodiolus brooksi. The sequence continues at coordinate 21,693,253 of OY804579.1, forward strand.
TCTAAATCAATTTAGACCGGACCGGAAGTGGCTGTATCCGTTTCAATGACTGAAAAATAAAACAAGCTACGTTCGCTGAATATTCTTGTCCAATTCGTCTGAGGGGGACCCGGTAGGTATATTTAAATGTGGCAGTCGAAAAGAGAAATATATCGGGAGTGTAGCGATATAATTGGGACAGCAAAAGGATCACAAATAAGCGAAAAATATTGAGGCGAAGTGGGGAAGGGGAAAAGGGCAGATGTTTACCTTGAAGTAAGGAAGAGGAGGGGACATATATTTTTTGAATGAAACAAGTGCCTGTGTACAACATGCATAAATTTGGTGGTGGTCGTGTTGCTAGTCTTTTTAGTTTAGTTTTGTTTGTTCTGTGTGTTGTGTATGATGTTGCCTTTCTCCCTGGATTGCCTATACTTGATTGTCCTTCATCAGTTTCGTCAAACTTTTATTTGATTCAATCATGGATCTTTCTATTAAGCTATATATAGTCAAACATATCCATGTGGCCACCTCTATTACGCAGTCACCTGTATTTAAAGGTTGCATTGTCTTGTCCTGTCATGGAAAATTTCATATGAATTTAACCTCTTTTTAAAATGTCACATTTCTTATAAGGCCAGCTTTTTCTCTGTCGCAAAGGTGACCTGTTAAAACAGGTTTGATTGTATATATCATTTTCATCAGTGGGGCAATTTATTCAGACGAAATATGAAACATTTCAAGAGCATGTAAATAACATGGCTTTTTTTCATTTTAATTTCTTCAAAAGTTCATTGACAGCAATGAATACTTTGCTTAAATCAATAATTATTTTGATTTACGACATGTGAAATGATCTCTTGAAGTAAAACTAATATTTTAACTTTTCAATTTGCCTTTGGTTCTTTTTAATAAAATATTGGACATTGTTTTATAAAGTACTTTTTCACGAAGTATTCTATGGTTACATTTTCTGGTCGGTGCGTGTCCCATTTATTTGTTTTATCTCATTTGAACTAATATAAAAAAAACAATTCTTGAATAAATACGTATATTGCATATAATATCCGTTTAATAAAGATAAAACAAGTATTAATGGCTGTACGTGTAATCAATACATCTTATAAACATATTATAACAGTTCGTGTGATCATGGTGATTCATTGTTTGAAACCAATTAAAATGCAGAATGTTATTTCGATCATTACGACTTCAACAAATTTGCATTTGTACTTTCCATAAAATAAATAATACAAAAAAAACTAATTTACGTAGAGGAATTTTTTTTTAATTATATAAATAAAAAAAAATAGATTGAACGTTTGAATTGTATTGGTTACTTTTCAGTATCAGTTTTCTGATTGTGAAATAAGATATATGTTCAAAGAAAATTTAATACAAAAAATACTGATAAAAGCGTTTGATGTTATAAGCATCCTTGTGTTTGTATAACAAATTGTTAGCTGTTGATATCGATGAAGGTTGCTCCAGAAACGCATCGTGTGCACTAAATTAGATATCTATGTTTTCATTACTATCACAAGTGATTCCTCTGCTGGTGGACTATTGGTCCCTGATGGTATCATTCCACCAGTAGTCAGTGGTTCGTCACTGACACGTTGTATTAGATATATTTATGTTTAACATGTACAGTTCCTAAATAATGTAATTTAGTTAAACTAATGACAAATCTCACAAGGAATAACTAATTTTAGTCGATTTTGGCTTTCATGTTTAGCCCTTTGATTCCCAGACACTTTAGAATTATTTTGCTATCCTGTCATATCTGGTAATAGCTATTCTAGTAACGTATCGTGCTCATTGGTTTAGATATCCACCTTTTTATTACTCAATTTTAAAGCTGACGTTTCGTAAAACATTATATCTACTATCTGGGGTTTTGCATGATACTTCGAATTAGTAGTCTTCTCCTGTTCCATTCCATGTATAAATAAAATATATTATAGCCATGATGTGTCTTATCTAGGTCACAAATGAAGATATTGGGGCTTGTCTCTACTTAAATATACATTTGTATTTACGAAAGCACAAATTATGTGCTCAAATTCGTATCAGACTTTAAAATAGTGTATAGCCATGATAACAATGTAGTTTATATGTCTGGTAGGGAGTCAACTTCAAATAATTACCCATACTTTGAGACGGAATAACATTGAAACATGACATTAATAAATGTTTATTTGCCCTAATACAGACGTATATGACAGTTAGAAAAACGACTTGGAATTGATATTCCATGAACAAATACAAAATTATGTTGAGATTTATTTCAACTTAATATTTTTGTCACCAAATTACAAGAATATTTTATTGTAGGAATATTCCGGGATCTTAACTAATGTTATTAAAATTTATCTAAAATACAGGTTTTTATGAATTCCCAACAGTTGATGAAATACATCAATATATGAAATAAATGGAAGAGTGTTACAATTATTTTTTTTTGTTTATTGTGTTTGTAAATAAATGTGAATAAGTCACCAAATTACAAATAATAAATCATGCGTGCAAACTGATGGCATTTGGATGGGTTTTTGGATATACATGTATGTTTTGATTTTAATTGGTACAATTGTACCTTGTTACTGGCTACCAACGGTCACGCATAACAAACTGTTGCCTTTAATTAGTTTCCTGAAAAGTGTTTTTTACATGGTATTCTCCATACATTAAAGCCCCCGTCTTTAAATGTATCCCAATAGTGGAGACGTAAGGTACATCTGATTTACTCATGGGTAGTGGTGATGTAATAACAACAATCATTAACAATGTGTCATATGAGGACCCTTAGATTCCAAGTAAACAATAAAATATTATATAGATATAGGTCTACCTTTGTGGGTATGCTATTTAGTATGTAATTATTGGATTGCAATCGACTACAACAAAACTACTCTTAGTTGCCATCATAGATTTGGAATATTTGACTTAATGTAATACCAGTTATTATTATGACTTGTCATCCTTAATATTGTCTTCTACATTTGTCCGTCTATCTTAAGTTTCTTGGTGGGTTAGTCGTGGTCGTGATATCGTATGGTAGTTGGATTTACTACCACCTGTGAAATCAGTGTCAATCACCACTAAAGTTGTCAGTTTGAATCCCGCTGATGACGAGGTGTATTTGATACAACATTATGTGATAAAGTTTGTCAGTGACTTTCCACAGGTCGGTGGTTTTCTGCGGGTACTCTGGTTTACTCCACCAATAAAACTGACCGCCACGATATTACTGAAATATTGTTGAAAGTGGCGTTAAACACCATAACATTAACCTTGACGTGTTGAATTCTAGATCACGCTGACGAATACATGATGGAAACAGTTAGGATGAAATTTCATTTACAAAAAGTAATAATCGATTGTAAACAATCAGTATTATTTACTGAATGCTTGAAATTTCGAACATTTTTTTTTGTAATTTAATGTAAATAAAGATGAATTTTTTTTTATCCTCAATCAATTCCATGTAATGACTGAAATACAATGATACTTCCTGACAATAATTAATTGATGCTGGTATAATGAAAAATAAATTTGAATATCTCATTAAATTAAACATGCAATCCACATAGTAGTGTGTTCGTATTGGATTATCCAATGCTAAATACCATTACAAGGTAAATGGTCAATGTTTAATATTCTCCCTTAATAATTTGAACGAATCAATGAATACATCCTTTACTTTCTCGCCAAATATTTAACATCACATGGTCGCCGTCTTTTTATGATGGGAGACTGGGTTGTTTACCTCGCTTCGTTATTTTGCGTCTACACTTTCAGTAACAAAACATTTTGCCTATGCTAAGCCATATTTGAGATAAATATGACAACAATGTTGTCTTATATCGTCTGACAATATTTCGTATTTCTTTTACGCAGAAAATAAGAAGAATTCCAAGAACATCCGACCAAATGTGCTCAAGTTTCATTTATCTGTAGTGCATTCTGGTACGATACTGGTATTACCAGTATTGTACCAGTATCGCGGCCGGCTGCTTCATATTATCCCATTCAAATAATTCCAATGATGAACATGTCACTGTGGAATTTCAGTTGCATAAAAATTCCTCTCTCAGATGCACTTTAGTTTGACAATATATAACAGTTTAGTCAGAGCGGCTGTTATTTTAGTGCTAAAATGTAAATGAGTTTAGTTGGAATCAAAATGGTTTTCTCACGACAGTTTTATCAAAATTATGTTTTTAAGAATTGTTCTTGGTCTATTTTACGTTTTAATATAAATAATGATTGCTTTATAAAAATAGCATAGATTAAATTTATATGTACTCGATATCAATATGTCCAATGACAATATATGTTAACCAGCTACAAATCCATTGAATTACAAATGAGTCAATTAATCTTACAATGGCTTAGCTGAAGAAAACGTGCCATATTTGAAGTTTACTTAAATCTTTTTACCTTTAAAAACTGATTATTATTGTCTTTATATATCAAAAAAAAGTATGATTGGTCGATCACAGCATTAGAGCTCTCAAGTGTTTATCGAATAATAAAAATATGTCCTGTTGCACGTTCTTGTTCGATATTTTAACATTTATTATTTATTTTCTTTTGAATTTTGGCTTTGTTTTCTTCAAGCTATTTAGAATGAAGTGGGTGTATACCTAGAGGACATTGTATGTTTTATTGGACCGTTACTCCAACTTGAATAAACGTTAGAGAAAACCGAAGGGGCAATCAAAACTGGACAATCCAGAGAAACTGACAATAAAGTGTACCCAAAACGAAAAGAAAAACAACACAAACATACAATGTTGGACACCACTATAGAAAAACAAACATAAATAATGTAAATAAGGCATGAGCCCTCCTACAAACAACTGGAGGTAAAGACGAACCGAAATACCCCTTGGCAAATTACAATCCCGAAACCATTAATACAGTTTTTTTCGTTGAATACCAATATACTTGTTTTTAGTTCTTATCAACAAATTACGAGATTTATATAGTTGTTCACAAAGGGCATAATATCAAAACCACGAGTGTCAACGAACTTCCCACGAGTTCGCTATCCCCCGAAAACTTATACCAATCAAAATAAATAAAGCCATAGCAGCTTTTCAGTACTTTTCCAATATAATGAAGCTATTAAATTACACTCCTGCTTTTATAAGCTCTTTTCTATTCATATGTTCAATCTTAGTGCAAGATAATAGTGTCTTTTTCTAATGTGTCTATAAATGGAATGGAAATAAAGTCAAATCAATGTTTGTTTTGCTAAAGGCATATGGCACAGTACATGAATGTAGCATGGAATACGAACTGTAAGGGTGCAGAATGGGGTTCATGTGATCGAATACGAACTGTAAACGTGCAGAGTGGGGTTCATGTGATCTGATACGAACTGTAAAGGTGTAGAGTGGGGTTCATGTGATCTTATACGAACTGTAAACGTGCGGAGTGGGGTTCATATGATCTGATGCGAAGTGTAAGAGTGCAGAGTGGGGTTCATGTGATCTGATCATTGACATTTTATATTTTATTGTTTTATAGCCACGATATAACTGAAATATTGTTCAAAGTGGTGCTAAGCACCATAAACCTAAACCCCAAACCTTGATTTTATATTTGGCTGGTGTTTTCTTATTGAAATGATTGCCCCATGACACTGGTATTGTACCTTAATGTTTTAATGCAAGTATGGGTAGAAACCCGTTTATCTAGCACCAATAAAATACTATAATGTTGAATCATTTGTGTTTTTCATTTACAAGACAATGGCCTCAAAGACTTTTATTGTGTAATATATAATAATAAAATTGTCATTGTTATTGAAATTTGCATATCAGTGATTGATTATGTAATGTTGTATATGCGTGAGCAATGGCTTAAATAACCCACTTCATCATAATGACATCCTCTATAGGACAGCATCACACAGACAAAGTGTACTTTAAGGCTTCAAACATATAATGAAAAATCCGTTTACTACTATTTGATGATGATCTTGGCATAAAATGTGAATTTCACATATAGTATGAATACAATATTTAAATAAATAAAATAAGAACTAAAACTCTGTGGACTCTCAGACTTTGCGTAATAAATGTAATAAAAAGGCTTCGGTTTTTTTAAACAGTCGATTAAGAACTGTGATAAGTGCAATATATAACCAAAGGAAGACGATGCTAATAACGAATAGTTGCTTCCCAACAACACAGCGTTACAATAAACATATGTTTTATATCATTTGAAGATGGGGTCGGAAGGTATCTTAATGCATTTCTGATTCCAAAGATGGTGTCCAAAATCCTGTTATGTATGTCTCCATTCTGTGTCTTATGCTCAATTTTGTCACTGTTTCTGAATTGTCCATATTTGATTACCTTTTCCTGTTTCTCTAATGTTTATTTATTATAAACTACTTGTAGATTTAACAAATCTTTAATACTCCTGAATTAGCAGGTATATTAATAATTGTCAAAACATCTTCTAAAATTGAACAAGCTTCAGAATTTACAATAATTATTCAATGCAAAGGGTAAATCAAAACTAAGGGATAATCGAGGTCGTCAATGATGAGCATATTAAGTTATTTCTAAATAGGTACAAATTATGCCATATTGTACTTTTTTTTATTCAAATACGTAGCATTGACTATTCTGCTATATATCTTTAGATACGATTGTGTGTAAAGCAATCTAGTCTTGCTTTAATCCAAACAATTTCGACTGCAATTCGTTAATCATCTTATTGACCATTCTCAGCAAAATAAATAAATGTGTTGTATTTTTCTTCTTCATATTAGCCAAGCATTTAATGTCAGATATAACTTGACAGATTAAGAATCTAGTCGGTATAACCCGACAATATACCATTGTCAAGTTCCTGTTAACCTTTCTACCTTCTGTTTGTGTTTACATTCTTCGATGTTTCCTAAAAAAAATAACTTCATAAATAAGGTCTGACAAACCAATGTATTTGTTCCATAATCTGATTTTGAAGTACAGGAAAACAATAATATATCACCCTCTCAAACATTGACAGGATTTGTTTTAGGTAGGTCTTCACGAAGATGGTTGCAATGTGTTACAGCGTTTCAATCTGACATCTTAATTGTTTAGTTTATTGCCCTGTTTTTACCTGTATATGTCGTTACGTTATTACTCTATTTACAATGCCCAAGATACCGTCTACACCATTAAAACAAACTTCATATAGAAATTTAAAAACTGAAAAATTCAGGAAAGCAACACGAAACTATAAAAATAATGGAAGTCAAACCAAGATGAATTGATCATGAAATCAGAAACATCCGTCGTAATGAAGACGTTACATGACAACTGTTTTAAATAATTGATATATTGCTATCTGGGCTCTACTAGTTGCCCTTAAGGTATATATGATATCAGAATATACTGACTATTACAAATGAGGTGTAAAATCATTTTAAACCCAAATTGACATGATAATACCAATAAAACAATAACAAAACATAAGAATGAGGGAAATAAGTTGATCATGATTGGAGATTTTAACATCCTTGACTACCTTTTGGTCTCTCACGGACGAAAAAATAAATTGTTGATGACGATCAAGGGGTCTTAATATCCTTGACAGCTTTTGGGCACTCACGGACGGTGAAATAAGTTGATGATGATGATCGGGGATCTTAACGTCCTTGACTATCATTTGGGCTCTTGTGGACATTGAGATAAGTTGACGATGATGCTCGGCGTTCTTAGCGTCTTAGATTACCTACTGGTCTCGCACGGACGGTGAAATATGTTAACCAACGGCGTGAAATGTTGATAAAATATCGTTTCATTACCCCAAACTGCTGTCACATGTAGCAAAGGTCATCTGGTTTCCAATTTCATTTTATGCCTCGTCTCATAATTCTTCAAAAAACAATAACGAATTTTAAGTTAATATTACACAAAAATATATAAAAAGATGAGGTAACTTTAATATTGTAACCTATATTGTTTTTTCCTACAGGTGCATATGCCTTAGGATCCATAGACCCAACTTTGTACAAAATTGTTGATGAAGACGACACGTATGAAATTCCTCATGATCATATAGGACGGTTGTGGTTCGCAGTTGAATATGAAAGGGAAACAGAAAAATTACTAGTCACTCTTATCAAAGCCAAAAATTTACCAACTCGCCAGTATGGAAACAACAGTAGCTGTGATCCATTTGTAAGGTAAATATGTTATACAAGTAGTGAAGGTTTAACATTCCCTATCAAATTAAGAAAAGATTGAAGATGCCATAAGGTTAATCAGAAGCCGTACTGATAATACATTGGCTAAAAGAATAAGTAAAAACCATGATATCCAAAACACTATACAGCATACTAAAGATTGATCAATACGAACCCCCCAAAAAAAGGGGTGAACTCAGTGTAAGATTTTTAATGATTAGTCTAAATTGCAATTTTCTGAAGTACATTTTTGTATACTAACTTTAGATCGAACCCGAATCTCCTAGCCTCAACATAATAGAGAGTTGTTTTGGATTAAAGAGTTAGGCACTACAATGCCTTACGGTTGCAATGATAACACCAAAGGAGTGGGAAATTTGTCAAGTCCTGGATGCAACGAAATCAACGTGATGAGCCTTTTTAATACTATTCCAAGAACTAAACATAGCCATGGTCATAAACGAATTCAACATCCTAATGTTAAAAAGTCCTCTAAACCAAGAACGTTACAAGATACGTTTAATGATTTACTTTCTAATATACAGAAACCTCTTGGAATTCATCACATTCGTACAATCTTATTTTCACTACCTGTAAACTACCTCAAAGATCTTAGGGATTTTGGACTTGACAAAGGAGGCGTAGATCCTTTTTCTCCTAAGTACAGATTGTCTAGTATTATATGTGACGTGGCGTCCTTTCGTCTTTTTAAACCAGTTCGATCTGAACCTCTTCATGATAACAACAGAAAATTCCTCCATATTCCGTTTGCTAACAAAGGAATCGATGATATTAACATCAGCAACATTCTTAATAGAAAATAGGTCGCAAAAGAAATTCCACCATATTTCAAAAATCAATTTGTTCCCATTGTCTCCTATAGCTACACTAACAGCATTGGCCGTAAAATTTGCAACTACAAAGAAGCATTGCAAGATATTAACATAGAAGAGTACCTTAAGAACCCTCTGACTTGTGACTGCTCCCACTCTCCTTTTCAATACAACCCATCTGGACATGTAATCACTGGTGATCTGAATATCATTCAACATGAGAGTCTCCGAAAGGTGATTTCTCATGGTCCTAAATTCAGAGAACCTCAACACATCAATTGGAAACATAATTTCAAGATAATTATGGATGCTGTTGAAGATTATGCCAGAAGGTGGATAAAGAGAGAAGTAGACCAAGATCCTGAGTTAGAGTCCTTGTCAGACTGGGTTAGAACAATTAGGTCTCTAGTACAAGGTCGGATTCACAAACTCAAAAATTGTGTTAATAGTCGACCTAAGTCTGTATTTAAAGACCAAGAAGCTGTTAAGTGTCTTTCCTCTCTTCATGACAAATATGTTATCGTTCCTGCGGACAAGGCTTCCAACAATATCGTGTTTGTATGTAAATCATATTACTTCGAATGCCTAATCAAGGAATTAGGTATAAATAGCAACGCCTCTAGTAATACCACATACAAACCAACTTCGTTCGACAAAGATGAAATCCTAGCTAACCACAGATCATTCATGACCTCTTTAAACATTCCCTCTGGTAAAGAGTCTGAGGATTTACCCTATTTATATTGGATAACTAAACTCCATAAGACACCATGCAAAGAAAGGTACATAGCGGGATCATCAACTTGTTCGACGAAAGAATTGTCTATTCACCTGACAAAGATTCTGTCTGCAGTAAAAGAGGGACAACAGAAATATTGTGAAACTGTTTACTCGCGTAGTGGCATAAATCACATGTGGATTTTGAAAAACTCTAAAGATCTTTTGGATAACCTGAAATCAAGATCTTTCTCTCAGGTATCCTCCATCAAAACTTTTGATTTTTCAACTCTATATACCACCCTACCGCATGACAAATTAAAAACCCGCTTAAAAGAAACAATTCATAAAGCTTTCAGTCATAGAAACTATGGCTCAAAATTTGTTGTGTTAGACTACAATTCCACATATTTTTCAAACATAATTCAAAAAGGTAAAACATGCTACTCCGAGGAACAAGTGATCAGTATGCTGGAGTTCCTCATCGATAACATATTTGTCTCCTCTGGAGGGACACTGTTTCAGCAGGTCGTCGGCATACTAATGGGTACGAATTGTGCCCCTCTTCTAGCCGATTTATTTTTATACTCATATGAGTCGGAGTTTCTTCAAAAGCTTGTAAAAGATAAGAAGATTCATGAGGCTAGAGCCTTTAATTTCACATACAGGTATATTGATGACGTTTTATCTATCAATAATTCTAGATTTGCGGAATTTCTTCCATTGATATATCCTCCAGAGCTGGAAGTTAAAGAGACCACAGATACAGCTTCGTCCGCATCATTTTTGGACTTATACCTCGAATTTGACGACAGTGATCAACTCAGTACTAAAATTTATGATAAACGGGACGACTTCAATTTTAAAATCATAAATTTTACAAACATGTGCAGCAATATACCAGCTTCTCCTGCATATGGTGTTTACATTTCGCAATTGATTCGCTATGCCAGGGCCAGTAGAAATTATTCTGATTTCCTGAAATGTCATCTTCATCTGAGAAACAGCCTACTGGACCAGGGCTATTAAAAGATTCGCCTTATTCGATCTCTTAAAAAGTTTATATTCCGATACCAAGATCTTGTCGAAATATATGCCGTCTCTGCAGAAACGATTATAAGCGATGCATTTTCATATAGTGAAAATGTATAAAGATAAAGAAGTCAAGAAAAATGTCAAAAATATGTTTTTATCAATGTGTGACGTAAAAATGTTTTTGACATTTATTTCACTGAATATGGTACTGCTTTGACAACTATTTTACCTATTTTGTTCCTGTATTTAAATACTGTTATAGTGACAGCCGGAACCTTTGAACCGTAATGAGAGCGGGAGGATTGGCGCTTTAAAATCTGATTCAACCCATCATTTCTTTAGAAATGCCTGTACCAAGTCAGGGTCATTACGTTTTCACAGTTTTCCGGTTGTTGACTGATTTTGTCTGTTTATATAATTATGAGTTTTGACTTTCCCTTTGTAAGATTGTTCGGAGTTCGGTAATTTTGTTATTACCCTTATTCAACCAACACGACTCTGCAAAGTTCAACCTAATATTAACATATCTGATACGTAATTGTTTGTGATGAATCTTTGTAATTTAGTTTCTTTTATAAACTGTTGATAAACCACTCAATTAATTAATCGTTTTGAGTCTGTCGTTACTATTTGTTTCAACACATTGGAGGTGATTTACAAACTGATCACGAAAACCATTAATTCCACTTAATGTTTATGAATTATTGATATCATGCTGTTCTTTCTAAATATAATATTCCAATGAATATTAATGCACCAGACGGCTATTTTGATAACAAGACACATGCAATCCCCAAATTATAGATATCATTACTTATGTTCACAATCCCCCCCCCCCCCCATTTTTTTTTTATTTATTTATTTTTTTTTTTAGAAAAAAACAACTTCAATGAAACACAATTTTTGAAAAAAAAAACATAGATTAGACATCACTAACTCCCATGAAAATCTGTAGTGACACCAGATCCTTCGAATGCTTTAGCATCTCTTATTATATGCATGACAACCGTCTTGTATACATTGTTTCTGTTGTACACGGAACCTGGCAAATACTACAAAACTTAGATAAACACATAAAACAAAAAAGTGCCTAATAAATTCATTATGCACCAGAGTAATATTATTCAATGACACAATGTGAAAGGGAAAGGAGAACTGAACATCTGACTTAGGCGGAAATCGTGCAGGACATTCTATATGTAACAGAAATCCCATAATAGGTGGGGCACGAATGAGTGCATCGTCTATAGAGAATATCTTGCTCATTGTACGTAAGAGGCAACTTCTAGTACCTCAGAATGAACAACAATTTATAAAAAGTCATCTTTGGTGACTTTTTTCATAATTCCTGTTTTATATCTTTATAATGGTACGTGAAGTATATTTATCTTTTCATGAAATTTGCAGTTCCGAATTCATATAATTATTATTAAAAACCAAATGTGTCCTCCCTCAGGCATAGATAACCTTAGATGATTTTGGCTATCCTGTTTAGGCCCTTTTGTTTACTTTACTTTGGCTCCTAAAGACTTTTAAATTATTTGCCTTTGAGCGTACCTGAAGGTTATAACAAAAACGTGTCGTGTGCACTAGATTTAATATCTACGCTGTAAGATGTTGTTTAGTAATAACAACGTAGATATCGGGTTTTAGTACGCACAATTAGGACAAACGAATGAAAACTTTTGACCTCGTCATTTTAAAAGAAATGAATTTTCCTGGAATGGATTTTCTTTTATTCGATAGATAATGTCGCCTACATCATCTATGTTGTCTTGTTCTATCTGTTTGGTTTATAAGGCGTATTGTATAATCTTGGATTTAGATTCATTTTCCCAGAAGGGTTTTTTGGAATGAAATCAGTTTTAACGTTGTGACCTCAGTTTTAAGTTATTGTTTGTAGCCACCAATGTGTGACTCAGATATGTTTCAAAATAGATTCCTATCCAACATTTAATTCCAGTTCTGAAGAAATCTCACACAAAAAATGTATTAAGGAAGTGGTAATTTTAAAAGCCTCACGCAAATTCAATCCTCGTTTCAATGATTAAGTCATTATTGGGAAAATGTCGGTGACAAAACGTTAGGATAATTATTTTTTCAATCCTAAATTTCCTCATTAGATATGCTGTAGATAAAGTATCGGATTATATTATAAATGTTTGTTTGCTCTAAATCAAACAAAATAAAGTAATCAAATGAAATGTACTGATAAATATCTAGATATGTCAACGTTATGGCAGTAATCAGAACCAGTTGTTTCAGTATCTGTAAAAATCACTTCTATTTAAACATTTAATTATATGGAATTACGGATGCAAGAAAGCATTAAACTCAATGACATTTGATATTTTCTGATTAGATGGCATGCGCACGACCTTAGCTTGCTATTGGTTTTTTTAATTCCATATACGAATGATATTGGTATTAAATCATCTGATATGTTTATCTAGAATTTAGGCGCTATACCTACCTGTAACTTTTATTCCCAGTTTCACATATATATCAGGTTCTTTCTTTGATATTGAAATTTATAGCCAAGTATATAGCGAAATATGATGCATCGTGGTGTTCTCGTAAGGTCAGTGGTTCTTCTAGAGGTCGTTGAATCAATGATGTAGGTTGTATCCTTTCAATACTTGATTTCGGAATTAAAAGTCTGATTTTGTTTTCAGTTTTGCCACTTGTATCATGTTTATTTTGATTAATCTAAAAGTGTCATTTGATCTATTGTATCATCTGCATCATGTGAATGGATTTTCACGTAAGATTAGAAATGTGATTTTTAAAGATACATTTTACATTTATCAAATATTAATATTAATTAATTTTCAAGCGTCCGTTGTTGAACCTCTGTTGAAAAAATATTGCGTGAATAAAGCGTCACAAAAAAGACAAATAAATAACTGTCGTTGAAAAGCGCAGAGCCTTTTATATGTAATATATTATTTAGACCTGCATTTTTATTTTCATCATGATAGTTCCTTATTTTTCGTAATTTAAGTGTATGTTTGATCAAATATTTAGGCGACAATTATAGCGTTTTGGAACAAATGGAATTTACCATAACTGCACTGTTAGGAACAATGTCATTTAATCAAAATGTGATATCTTCTCTCAAGTATATCAGCCTGACGGGCCAACTTTAAATTGTAATAACTATTGTCCTTCATGTCTACTTCTTTGCCCACAAACACACTAGTTCTTAACGTTAATTATATATAGACACTCTTGATCATGACCTTATCACAGAAAATAATCATCTCATAGAAAATATTGATTAGTGGTCTCAATTCTTTCCGAAGTGATTTCTGAATCAGATCAAAGTATTTATCGTCAGATTCATTCAATAATAACACTTCAATGTAAAGTGAAAGTAAAACCTAATTTGTCTCTGTAATAACACTTCAATGCAAAATGAAAGTAAAAACTAATGTGTCTCTGTAATAACATTTCAATGCAAAGTGAAAGTAAAAACTAATTTGTTTCTGTAATAACATTTCAATGCAAATTGAAAGTAAAAACTAATTTGTCTCTGTAATAATATTTCAATGCAAAGTGAAAGTAAAAACTAATTTGTTTCTGTAAGTACTATTTATGTGTATGTTAAGAGTAATTTGAAGACACCAAAGAGGGTACTACGAAGCCATAAATCGAAGGACAGACAATACAATTGCCAATAGGAAAAAAGAACAAAAGGATAAACAATGATCTACGAAGCACTACACAAAAAACTAGTTTGACCAACAAGAACCCCACTGAAACCCGTAAATGAATTTAGGTGCTCCGGAAGGGCTAGAAGTTACCTTATGTCACCATAATGCAAATTTATTATATATTATGTATGGGAGATAACTTCATCTAAGTTGTATAACTTTTGCTAAATCCCTTTTCGATACAAATAACATGAATCCCCTACACAGCAAATGGCAATCACAATGAACTGAAAATCGTTTTTACGAGCGGACATCACAAGACAGAATTAAGACATTTCTTATAAAAGGGTTGCAAAACAACTGTGATATAAATAGAAGTTCACATAAAGTACTATGAATAAAGTCGAACAAAATGAACTCGGGACATCCTACCTGAATTAGTCATACATTCTTGAAAGCTGAAATAATAGCCTCGTAATAGTAGAGTTATTCAGTGCTGTAAATATTTTTAAATCATCTCCTAACGAATGACAGTCTGAGTTAAAGAAGAATATCGAACAATTATTCTAGCATATTTTGAATGTTAAAAGATTTAAAACACCCCGAGGACAAGAATTTCAAGGAAATAATATCGGAACCAAACCGGAGTTTATGTTAAGCTATTATTTAGCGGAAATAAAATGACAAAAATGTATATATCTAATATAGTATGACGCATTTTTAGAATAGCGTTCATTAAGTACCCTCAAAATCTAAATAATTAATCGAGAAACCAAGAATAGTGCAGGTAGACATCTAAATTATTCAAATGTCAATCTGTGCCAGTTTTGTTAGTGGAATGTCTAACATTATATTGTTGAATAAAAACATGTGTTATCATTTGTATGGGTTACACGTAACACATGACAAACTGGACACGAATAAAATGTGTAGTTTCACCCCTGGTCTTTAGTTTTATGTGTATGCTTTGTAGATCGTTGTTTGTCCTGTTTGGACTTTTTCTTTTGGCCATTGTGTTGTCTGTTCTTCTTCGATATACGGATTCTGACTGCCCCTTTGGTATCTTCAAACTCTTCTTAGACAGACAGCTTGTGGAGAAGCTAAATCACACCTTTCTACCATGACGAGCAGCATAATCAACTAGTTACTTCAATAACGAATACTCATTTGTTCATATTATTACTCAGTTCCGTATTTCAAGAATTTTACCAATACTACAAATGTGTATATATATTCTCTCTCTTGTTTCTTTGCTTTACTTCATCTACCAATAAAACTGACTGCCACGATATAACTGACATATTGTTGAAAGTGGCGTTAAACGCCATTACCCTAACCATAATCCTCATATTGTTGCTCAGTTCCATATTTCAAGGATACGACACATTTTTTGTATGTATATTCTCTCTCTTGTTACTTTATGTTTACACTACACAGGCATGATACCAGACAGTATATCCAAGTATAGATCGCTATAAGACATCTCCTTCAATTCATTATGTCTGATTAGGAATGTATAAACAAATTGATTTCTTTTGAATGTCACTAATCCATAAACAAACTCTTGGGGTTTCTATTAAATTATATACATTGTATATCAAAGAACTATTGATAAATTATTGGATGTTATATTAACAAGTGTATGTTAATATCTTCTGGCAACAATATTCTTTAGATGTTATTAAGCGCATACAATCAAACCTGCTCATGGGGTCACCTTTATTAAGCAGTCACCTGTATTAAAAGGTCATCTATTTCTTAGTCATAGCCAATTTCATGTGAATTGAACCTCTTTTAAGAGGTCACCTGTCTAATAAGGCCACTTTTTCATTGTCCCAAATGTGTTTTACTGTATTTCTTTCTAACAAAGGTAAATAGTATCTGAGTTGTCTTTTATATAGAATAGCCCTACAATGTTGGTATCTCTACATTTATATGCTATTCTAGAGCATGTCCATCTTATCTTGTTTTAACAGAAATTTCTCTTGTCTGTCAAATCACTCTAGTCACTAAATTAATATAGGTATTTATCGTTAATTTATACTATATTCGATGGCATGTGTATCATATTTATATCAACTTGATAGAGGATTGCTGCTGACGAGCAAGCTGCTTACACGGGTAGAGTTCATGAAGGTTAGATTGAAGTCCTTCACCTCAAAAGTTTTGCGGTCGTCACCATGAATGTATTGACCGCTACACAACGTTTGTCTTAAAAAATTACCCTGTATATTTTAGCACTGTCGTAATATCTTGTCGTTAATTTTACCACGTTTACGACATTAACTACACTGTGGCTATTTCCCCTGAACTCTCACGGAGGTGTGTGTCACATATGGAGCAGGAACTGATTACCCTTCCGGAGCATCTGGTTCTGCCACCTTTTTAAATAACGTTCGTTCGCAAATATTTAGTTTTCTGTGTTTCGTCACATTTAAGAGTGTTGGTCTTTTTTATCTGTTAATCATTCTAGCCACGTGTTTCTCTTTCTATATTGACATACGATTTTGCATATCTCTGTCTTTCTTCTTGGTATAAATAATTGGTATTCAAGTTTTCTAAGTTGGCTGCAGACACGTTTCCAATGTCAACTTTATAATCTCTTGTTTCTTAAGTGATGTAGAGATTAAAGGTGCATGTCTTTGTAGAAATTCTTTTATTCTGAACTTTTGTTCTTTTATTTGTTTGACTGTTATTGTGTTTTATATCAGGATCGAGTAATGTCTAGCATGAATGCTAAACACCCGCCCTAATGGCTATGTCTTTAAGTTGATTAAGTGTTAACACAACTGAGTACACTGGAAGGGCGGGATTTGTAATCTTCTGAAACACCTGATATCAATTACAATTATATATGGGAGTTGTATTTGTCCATAAATGCCCTCTTAGGTCGTTCAGTTTATCTCAATTTATATTTTATATGGATTGTACTATGGCTACCCGTTGCTACAACCATTTGCAGTTTACAATCATGTCATGAAAATGTTTGATCATGCAATTTAGACGAAGGTATTTATCTTATTTTCTAGTGGTCATACAATAGTGATCATACAAAGTAAACAGATTACTACATAACTGTTGTTACTTTTAACGTTTGTGCATGTGTACACTGATCCGCAACATTATTTTAGTATAGAGCTAGGTGTGTGTCAAAGTATCCTCTGGCGCCTTATCGTTTTATGAGTGGTGAAATACTGTGCATAGCTAGGGAAATCAAGGGTTATGAATATAAGGCCATATCATATAAATTGTCTCGATATGCAGAAAACATAATTAGGTCATTGCATTCCTGTAATTTGTGACATAATTTTGTTCTGTGTATAATAATTATAATGGTTACAAATATAAGTGTTTTGACTTTTAAAATGTTTACCAGACAATGAAAAAATTGAAAACGTAATATTGACATGGAAAAGCCACTATAATAGCAAATTTGCTTTAATGATATAAAGACCATTAGTATGACTTTCTCATGTGAAATTTAAAACCTCCAAAATATTTCTTTAATATAATATTCGTGGAAAAATCCGTAAGTGTATTAAATATTTCTGAACATGGTTAGCCAGGAATGTTTCATCAGACAAAAACCAACTTATCATTGATGAGTATCAACTTTGTAGGTAAATATCAGTTTACTTTCATCACCCTTTAACACCTGGAAATATAAAATAGTTGGAAAGTCATGAATTTTCTCCTCTGCTTCATATTTAATATAAAGTTTGGAAAGATATATATCATGAAAATCATTGATGCTGAAATTGAAAAGGTTAAAACAAAAATAGTAGCATAAATATGTTTTAGTACGATGTATTTTTATATGCATTTTGAAATGAAAGATTTACCAAATAAAAATTAAACAAAGGATGGGATACTCTGCCTAGCTTTGATATTTGATATATATTCACTGTTGCACATAGATATGCATACATTGTCCTGGTCAAATTTTAGTCCTCTTATTCATCCGACACACAGCCCAAGCTTTGATTAAGTGTCATTTGATCTTGATTTCCCTTAATCTTCTTTATCCAACTTTTTTTGCCTGTAATATCTATTTTTTTAATGTTGGATAAATGGGAAAATGTTGATATCATTAGATCAATCGGATTACCCAAAAAATAAAGCATACTCTGGACTGGGTTGATATATACATTTGTAACTACCAACTCAGATATTACATCAGACTTTAAGGAATACAAAGATAGAAAATAAACATTTATACTATGATGGCAATTTGAGAAAATTAAAAAGATATTTGGGGCGATATTGTGGCAAATAGAAAGATTGAAATAGTAACCTGATATGTTATACATGTATATAAATGCAAGATCGTGTTGACAAATGCAATCTAATCAGTGTTGTTAGAAGCTAAAATTATTAAGAAGCCAAATGATACACAACATTATATAATCATATTAACCTGAAGTTATAATTGACTAAGAGAATAATCCATTTCAAATAATTATGTTCGTTGAAACTAAAATTACGTAATTGTTACCTAGCATTTGCACAAATATTTGAAGTTGTTTCAAATTAAGATATCAAATATATGTTCCCACTGCAATTTCTTAATTGTGATTGTGTGATGTTTGAGCTCTTCTTATTAGTTGTTTTCGTATTCTGTCTTTCGCCAACAATTAACATTTCTATCTTCTAGTTCTAGACCAATTTTGTCTCAAAAAATAGCTTCCTCATTATGTTGTTGATTTCACAAATGATACGAACGACATAGAGTATGTCTTCTGATTGGCCGGAATATGAAAATCGTATCTATTCGAGATGCTACTGTGGTATAAATAATCAATGGGTGGTTCTCAAGGACATTTTCTTAAATACATCCGCTACGATATCCGTATAGCTGCCATAGACTATAAAGGTTTGCTTAACTCAAATGTTAATTGACAAGAACTTAGCAAGAGCTACACGACAGGTGTAATTAGTCGATCATTGTCTGTTGACTTGTCCTGTGTCTATTGACCATTGTATTGTCTGTTGGTAATGTTTCTCGGTACACATATTAAATATTTATACAGTGTGTAGTTTGTTTACGCTTAAGTATATTCCGCTTATGTATGCCACATGTATGTCACAGAATAAGTAGGCCTACATATGTAACATACAGACACATGTTCATTTTTATCCATATTGCCTGTTTCACAAATATCAGATACATAATCGAACATATATTAACTTATAAATGTTCCCGTGTGCTCACTATCCACGTTGCCCTCATATATAAAATAAATAAAGTCGAAAAGGGGTAATACAGCAGCACTCTCTTATTCGACCACTTTCTATGTTGTGTCCTTGAAAGAGAGGTGATCTCTCTTTACTGGTATTTTATTATCTCAGTTCATATTTAATTTGGCTTGATAACAGGGCTCGTCTTTGGTGAGAGGGACCTTATGAGAAGGGCACTACTGT
Source organism: Bathymodiolus brooksi (assembly GCA_963680875.1). Classification (NCBI taxonomy): domain Eukaryota; kingdom Metazoa; phylum Mollusca; class Bivalvia; order Mytilida; family Modiolidae; genus Bathymodiolus; species Bathymodiolus brooksi. The sequence goes on from OY804579.1 coordinate 21,713,094, forward strand.
ATCTTGATCATATGTCAGTCGCAAATATATCATTATGTGCATCACGTGTGGTGTTGAGCAAAATGTTGCATAGGAAAACCAGCTGATTGTACCAGTAGGCGTTTCTATCAAAGGTTTTCTATTGAATTCAATTGTCACACACAAGATGGTGAATAGAACTTTTAAGCAGTTATTTGGCTTACACTGGGTAATAATAGAAAATCAATTTTACATATGTGAACCAAGAAATATATGAGCGGCATATAAGTAATAAACATTTCAAGAGTGTTAGAGGCATATGTGATTGATATGCAAGAAAAGAGAAAATTGGTCCTATATATCAAGCATGATTGCTGCGGTTACTTGTTTTCAAATGTCTGTGCCTAATTTATAGCACCTAGATTCGTTGCATATTATTACATATTGGGTCTCTTTCAGAATTTATTTGATGCCTGATGAACGAAGATACCTGCAATCCAAATTTAAAAAGAAAACGAACAATCCAAAATTTGAAGAGAGTTATGTCTTTCAGGTATGTTTTGATAGCATTGATATTGATAGATTATTATATAGATTATTTCGTGTTCGTTTCGTTGATATTGGGGGAATGGGAATTGTCGTTCACCATCAAAACTATTTAAAATTTCCTTCTTTTTTTTATTCTTTTTGTGGCCACCATCAAATTTTATACTGCTGACATAATTGCATATCACCGAAAAAAGACCACAACACATAACGCTGGAAATCCAGGCCCTGGTTGGGACAGGCACAAAAATATGGCGGATTCTGACTATCACTTTGGTATCTCCAAACCCTCCCCTCTTGATAGCTGGATCTGCTTTTCCGGGTAGACAACCAATAATACTAAATGTCGTGTCATAAATGAAATATTGTTGGAAAACTGTCAAAATGTTCACATAAATTTTGTCCTTCTTAACATACACCAAGCATATTTTTTCCCAACATATCCAACTCTTACTTTTCATATCAGCCTCTGGTAACATGACCTTCTGAACAAGAACTCTTAACTCAGTTATCAGCCTCTGGTAACACGACCTTCTGAACAAGACCTCTTAACTCAGTTATCAGCCTCTGGTAAAACGACCTTCTGAACAAAACCTCTTAACTCAGTTATCAGCCTCTGGCAACACGATCTTCTGAACAAGACCTCTTAACTCAGTTATCAGCCTCTGGTAACACGACCTTCTGAACAAGACCTCTTATCTCAGTTATCAGCCTCTGGTAACACGACCTTCTGAACAAGACCTCTTAACTCAGTTATCAGACTCTGGTAACACGACCTTCTGAACAAGACCTCTTATCTCAGTTATCAGCCTCTGGTAAAACGACCTTCTGAACAAGACCTCTTATCTCAGTTATCAGCCTCTGGTAACACGACCTTATGAACAAGACCTCTTAACTCAGTTATCAGCCTCTGGTAACACGACCTTCTGAACAAGACCTCTTATCTCAGTTATCAGCCTCTGGTAACATGGCCTTCTGAACAAGACCTCTTATCTCAGTTATCAGCCTCTGGTAACACGACCTTCTGAACAAGATCTCTTAACTCAGTTATCAGCCTCTGGTAAAACGACCTTCTGAACAAGACCTCTTAACTCAGTTATCAGCCTCTGGTAACACGACCTTCTGAACAAGACCTCTTAACTCAGTTATCATCCTCTGGTAACACGACCTTCTGAACAAGACCTCTTAACTCAGTTATCAGCCTCTGGTAACACGACCTTCCGAACAAGACCTCTTAACTCAGTTATCAGCCTCTGGTAACACGACCTTCTGAACAAGACCTCTTATCTTAGTTATCAGCCTCTGGTAACACGACCTTCTGAACAAGACCTCTTAACTCAGTTATCAGCCTCTGGTAACACGACCTTCTGAACAAGACCTCTTAACTCAGTTATCAGCCTCTGGTAACACGACCTTCTGAACAAGACCTCTTATCTCAGTTATCAGCCTCTGGTAACACGACCTTCTGAACAAGACCTCTTAACTCAGTTATCAGCCTCTGGTAACACGACCTTCTGAACAAGACCTCTTAACTCAGTTATCAGCCTCTGGTAACACGACCTTCTGAACAAGACCTCTTATCTTAGTTATCAGCCCCTGGTAACACGACCTTCTGAACAAGACCTCTTAACTCAGTTATCAGCCTCTGGTAACACGACCTTCTGAACAAGACCTCTTATCTCAGTTATCAGCTTCTGATAACACGACCTTCTGAACAAGTCCTCTTAACTCAGTTATCAGCCTCTGGTAACACGACTTTCTGAACAAGACCTCTTAACTCAGTTATCAGTTTCTGGTAACACGACCTTCTGAACAAGACCTCTTAACTCAGTTATCAGCCTCTGGTAACACGACCTTCTGAACAAGACCTCTTAACTCAGTTATCAGCCTCTGGTAACACGACCTTCTGAACAAGACCTCTTATCTCAGTTATCAGCCTCTGGTAACACGACCTTCTGAACAAGACCTCTTATCTTAGTTATCAGCCCCTGGTAACACGACCTTCTGAACAAGACCTCTTAACTCAGTTATCAGCCTCTGGTAACACGACCTTCTGAACAAGACCTCTTATCTCAGTTATCAGCCTCTGATAACACGACCTTCTGAACAAGTCCTCTTAACTCAGTTATCAGCCTCTGGTAACACGACTTTCTGAACAAGACCTCTTAACTCAGTTATCAGTTTCTGGTAACACGACCTTCTGAACAAGACCTCTTAACTCAGTTATCAGCCTCTGGTAACACGACCTTCTGAACAAGACCTCTTAACTCAGTTATCAGCCTCTGGTAACACGACCTTCTGAACACAGTTATTCTACTATTTGTGACTTACTTTTCATATCAGCCTCTGGTAACACACTTGACCTTCTGAACAAGACCTCTTAACTCAGTTATTCTACTATTTGTGATACATTTAATTTTTTGTAATTATTAAAGATGAAATATCATCAAATTTGATTATTTCAATATTCTATCTCCAAGAGAAGCTAGTGTCTGTCGCGCCGAATTAATCAAATTTATCCTCTTCGAGTCGATCAAGTAGATTCTTTGCCATTGTTAACACGAACAACTATAATTATTTGATATATAACACCGACGTGAATATTAAATATTATACTATTAAGGTTTCTGTGATATGTATGTCTATAGGTGTAAGATATCGTTTAATATATGGTGTCCACCTGACCTTTTAGCCGTATATTTTGGTCAATCAGTGAACGATTAAATAAAGACTGATTCACACGATATGGGGAATTGGAGTAAATGTTTCAAAATGATAAACATCTGCCAGTTTGCTTTATGCCTCGACTACGATGAAGATAAAATACAAAATATGGAAATACTGCAATAGCTAAAATCCTAATAAACCAAATACACAAAATAAACAAAACTACACCGGTGAAACGTACACCAAATAACTACACTGACTACAATAAGAATAAACAGAATAACACCAGGGAATCGTAAACACAAACACTACGATAATTGCAATCAACAATAAACAAGACAACATCAGTGAAACGTAAACTCAAGCAACAATTATACAATAATAAAACATAAATTGGACAGCGTTATATGCTACAAATAACCGGAATGAGACTAGATGCCACGAAATGAGTTTCTTGTCAGGTAATTAAAGTCGAACACTGGAAATAAAAGGCATAATTATAGAATTGGAATAGGACAACCCAAATCATTAAGTAGTAGATAATTGGTGTACGAATATAGGTGAACTTTGTCAAGGTTCTACATTAATATTCCTGTAGGGGCACTATGTTTGCCTCATGAACTTACAAAATGCTACAAACGTCCAATATCATTATGAATGAGGAGTTTTACTATACATATGCTTTCCGTTGATTAACAGTGGAAATGTTAGATTCCTAAATAATGCACAATACAGAATGTTGGAACATACAACATAATGCAATTAGGATAAATATTATTCACGAACCACGTGCATTACAGAAAACGAACACATAAGACAAAATAGATATGAAACGGTGTCTATGATTTTTAATTATGTTCACAAAGACATATATACAGACTGATGAATAGAAAGACCAGGAAGTCCTATTATTTACGATGAATATCTTCCACATACGCCCCCCTTGCAAACAACATTGTCTGCCAAATGTTCCATCAAACCATCTATTTTATCATTCAGCTTCAGAGTTACTTTGACACTCATTACTACAGGGATTGTGTGGATCGGATGTGGATACTGTAAAATTCTAAAGATCTTTTACAATCAAGATTCCTCTCCTCATGCAATATCATCAAAACTTTTTACTTCTGTAACCTCTACATATATATCTCTCAGATGATAGATATTCGAGAGCTATGATTTCCATGATAGATGATTGCTGCTAAGGAGGAAGCTACTGAGTCAAGAGTTCCCAGTTATTGAGTTGAAGTCGTCACTTATAAAGTTGCAGAATATCTGTGTCACGAATGATCCTTTCCTCGTTTATGACGTATGACCAGATTTGTATCACGACAGGTGTCACTAGTGGAGCAGGAACTGATTACCCTTCCGTTGAACTCCGGTTTTTTGTGGGGTTCGTTTTGTACAGTATTTAGTTATATGCATAGTATGCTATGGATAATTGTTTTGTTCTTTTGGGTTTTTTTCATATTGGTTATTGTATTGTCTGTCCTTAGATTTACGGCTTCTGATATAAATTCAAGTTTTTCCGAGAAAGCCCAGTTTTGGGAACTTTTTATTCAAGCTACTTCAATGTTATATGATAGCTAAATGTATATATTAAATCTATGGAATGTTATTGGCTTGTTTATGATTGCGAACATTAATTGAGGTGTCATTAGGTGATAGATAAACAACAAATAACCACTCATTGTTCACAAGATATTAATAATTCAATGCCCCACCTTTACAGGATTCGCTTAGGTCATTTCAGGACATAATATTTATACTTTAATCCGCCATCTTTACAGGCTGCGCATATCATTTCAAGACTTATAGTTATACTTTAATCCGCAGTCTTTGTAGGTTTCATACAGGTCATTTCAGGACATAATAGTTATATTTCAATCTGCCATTTTTACAGGTTTCACATATATCACTGCCGGACAATATAATAATATGCTTCAATTTGCCATTTTCCAGGTTTCACAGGTTTCTGGACAATATAATAATATGCTTCAATCTGCCATTGTTTTAGGTTTCACATAGATCACTTCAGGATAGAGTCTTAAAATTTACAGTTTACGATGTTGATCGACACAAACGCCATAACGTGATTGGTCATGCTCTTTATCAACTTAAGGAACATGATGGTGAAAGTAATGAGCGACTTGTAGTGTGGAGAGACTTGGAAAAAGAATGTACCGAAGTAAGTTGTGTATTATTATCGGTAATCTGGACATTTTTTTTCTTTGATCTCAACAAAAATCATATTGTCAGTATACAAACTGGCTTTGATAATGAATATTATCTGTCAGTTTGAGTCAAAACACATAATGACGTTACCAAACAGATACAATAACGTCCGTTTTGAAGGTCTCGAATCGCTGTGATACTAACGATAATGTATTTCTCGATTTTCAAAACTGACGTTATTCTATATACGTATGACGAGATATAGCACACATTTACTTGTTATATAAAAACAATTAAATGGACTTAACCTACTAGACAAAATATCTGACCTGAACATTGGTTTCGGTAACATAGGTTTAATGTCCTGTATTAGCATTGTGATATCTTGCACGGATCGGATAATATATCCGAAATAAATGTTCCCAAGTACGAAAATTAGCAATCGTAACACATCATTCAATTTAGTGAGTGCTTGGTGTTCAAAGCCAAGTGAGCAATTTTTGCATCTATATCATGGCGAGAACAGGCTACTTTGATTCACTTCAAAGAAGAGACTAGATTACCATTTTGGTCATATGTTTTGTGTTTATGGAATATTACAGTGACGACATTTAAGTCTATATTTCACAAGGGGCTGTCGTGGTCATGATTGTATTGTAGTTGGATTTACCTGTGTGTTCGGTGCCTAACACCACTAAAGTGGTGCGATCGAATCCCGCTCATGTCGAGGTGTACTCGATACAACTTTATGTGATAAATATTTTCAGTGATTTGCGACGGGTCGATTATTTTTTCCGGGTACTTCGGTATCCTATATTTCACACCATGGTCTTGAAGTGAACTCCTGATCAAAATATTCGTAGTCATATCTCAAGGATAAGTTCGTCATAAGTATATCAATAGATTTCTATTTGAAACACAATACAAAGATGTTTACTCTTAAAATGACCAGGTGTTTTTGTCTGACAAGAAATACTAGAAATGTTGCTACCAATTACAAATATTAAATAGATTCCATATATTGAAGAAAGCTAGGTCAATTGTTGTACCTTGTGGGACTTCTACCATCGGAACAACATAATTAGTTCTTTTATCTTTCCATTTAAATGACAATTCTCATAAAAGAATGGCTTAATTTGTCTCTGGGTAATTGTAGTATGCGTTTAAAAACCGATTCTATATTTTTATTTGACTTGTATTATAAGATACAGCTGTAACCTTTTGATAGCTCATGTATAACGATCATTAGCTGATGGTCCTTCCATTAAAAAAACAAATAGATGGTACTAAGTTGGTATTTTTTATTACTCTATTGATATGAGAATTGCTTCTGTGTGAATAACATGGTACAATCCGTACTACGTTCTGCCTATGTGTCAAGGCTACAAAATTATTGTTCTTATTATCACTTTGCGTCATAGGTACATTGTTAATGCAATACCTGGTACATCATTGTGTTTATTCTGTTTCTTTTTTGTTTTGTATCTACGACTGACCTAATCATACGTCTAAGCGAAGCCCTTTTTATTTTCATCGTCAAGGCGAAATGCATTTTGATGAATCTTTATTTTGATATATTTTAAAAAGAATGATATAAATGTAAATAAACACCAAAAGCTAATGAGCAATAATATATGATTGTTTCTGGTCTTTATCTGACAGTCACACAAAATTCTTCAATGATGCATCTAATGTGTTTTCACCTCATATAAACGCCAAACATTGCATTTGGTTCTATTCTATCTTATAAGCAGGGCAATTAGAAATAGAATATGCTTTATTTGACTGAATTTAATGTGTGTGATATCTGACAAACATGTTATACAAACATCTCTTCAGAGGATGTGTTTACAATTGTTGAAGGGGTGCATTTCTACATTGGGGTTTTTTCTCCAAAGTTATAGATAAAAACGTAGATATCTAATTTAGTGCGCTCGACGTGTTTCTGGAAGAACCCTAATCAGGTGACGCTCAAGGTCAAAGGTTATATAAAAGTCTTTAGGAGCAAGAAAAACAAAGGTTCTACATAAGGTTAAGGTTATATAGGCATAGGGAAGAGGAACCTTGAATTTAACATTTATATTTATTGATTGTCACTTCCCCTGTTAGATTTAATATGTTTAAGTTAATCTTCATGCCATGATATGACTGAAATATTTCCGATGATAGCTGTCAACAAAACATAATATAAATGTATAGACATAAATTGAACGACATAGATGTAATTCAAATCAATGTAGTTCATATGAAATTCTTTCATAGAAAAAAAGAAGAATATATATTTCATATTAATCTGGATTTCCAATTCAAGAAGTAATTAATTCCCATAAAGTATTATTTAATAGCAAAAATCCCATAAATTTCATTTGAATAAAAACATACAACAAATATATCTGATTTTATTGGTCTATTTGTTTTGACATTTCAAATGTTGTTTTATTAAATAGACAAAATTTTTTAAAAAAACAAACAAACAAAAAAAACTCATTTGTGGTTACCTTAACAACTTTTTCTCCAAGACGTTATATATCATTAGCCAGCCTTTACTGTCATAATTATTAACTCTTCCATACAAATTTACGGCATTATGTTTTGCTTTGTTCCATTTATCATTATTATTGCTTTATTTTCTTCTTTCTGTCTCAAATGCTTGAAGTTGTATGCAGTAGTTTTCAGAAACAAGTAAATCAGATGTACATTTGGGTACTTGGCCTATCCCTCGAGGCACATAATGGTATGTTTGCGTAGGAAACCCGCTGATTAATTTTTAATATGGATCTCAAAGTAGGCTTTATTTTATTATTGGGATCCTAAAGGTTACTATGTACCATACCAAATGTAGCGCAATGTTTATTTTTAGTAATTTTGTCGAGACATTGCTAAGCAGTACCCATCTTTAATGTAGATCCAATAGGGTTTTAAAGGCATTTTGAACTAATCACAATTCGGTTATTTCCTCATTCATGACTTATCACCGGGTTTGTAACAAGAGTAGCACGACCAGTGTAACCAGTGAAGCATAACTGCTACCCTTCGGAGCACCCAAGTTCACCTCAGATTTTTAGTGGGATTCGTGTTGCTCAATCTTTGGTTTTCTATGTAATGTTTTGTAGATCATTTATAGATCATCATCCTTTTTGTCTTGTCCTTCTTAGATGTACAGCTCTGATTACCCATTTAATAACTTCAAACTTACGTTATCAATAATAAATCATCTCGTAGATCCATAATGATGGTGACCAACCCTACTTATCTCTTGTATTCTTGGTAGCCCAAACGTGTGTAAATGGGTGTCTATGGATTATCCATTCTCTATTACCCCCTCTGTTTTCATTAACGTTTATTTAGCAGATTCTGTAGCTGGAAGACCTCTACATATATATACATTACCATTTTCCATAGGACTTGATATTAATAATAATAAATTTCAGTCGACTGTGTTGCAATCCTGCATTTGAAATCGGTCAAATTCAAATATTATTCTGTATAGTGTATGTGGTAAATTAAGCGAAAAAATTAACGTAGATAATACATTGTACTTGATTGCTATCTTTATTACAATCACAATGAAAATAATTTTAATCTCATTTTTCATGTAATATGTGGAGATGAGAAGTAATTTCAATGCATAAATTCATAGATTGTCCATTGATTCTATGGTAAAAATTGTTTGTTTAAAGTAATATTAATATCAGACTCCACAGCTTACCATTCTTTGGAACGCTTCTAATCAAATATTCTTTGTGCGTGTCTTGAACGCATATTGGAAAAATTACTACCAGACGTCTTCGATGAAGACTTCGCCATTTCATATTAACTCAAGTGCTTCTTCCTTCCTGTTTTCGTGTAGGTCGATATTCACAGTCCACATTATTTTGTTAAATATTAAACCATGCTGCAATTACTTTAATTATTTACTTCGTGTGTTATTTCAGGTGCATAGGAAAACAATTTGTGTTTGACAGCGCATTATGTAATATATATTCCCTTGGAAAGTCTATAATAGTCTGTTAAAAGGAAATTAATTTTCAAACACCTCGATAAGGCAGTTCTGTTTCAATATTTCGTTTTATGAAATCCGAGCTATATGTTTTCTTGTGATAAAAGACACAAATACACATCAGAGGAAACAATCCGGCTATATCAAACACCACCAGTCAACACACAAAACCAAATAACACGAAAGGCCGACAAGCTAACAGAGACCTCCATAAAATAGTAAGAATGAGATAAGGTGCTTTAAATGGGTCAATAAATCCTACGCAATACTTGCTATTCGTCGAAAATTCCTTATTTATTGTCCATTCTTGATTGACCCTTCGGTTTTCTCTTCAAGTTATTTGGCTTACCAATCTTTCAATTTTGAGTGTACCTGATGAGGATTATCCTAGAAACGCCGCGCGCACTAAATTTGATATCTACGTTTTATTACATTAAATAAAACTAAAATGAATTTTCCTTAGGCATGAAAAATGGCCTTCGTGGCTCTCATCATGTTGGACTTGCATCTGTTTATGCAATAATTGTCTACCACCACTAACACTTGTGAGTTCTATTTTCCCGCAGATAGGGCAAATTGGCATTAATCACTCGTAACCCTAAGCTTAACCCTATGACATATATAAACTTATTTGTGTGTTTCTTGGTGTATTTCTTGCGATAGCTTTATTCCATGTCTGGTTGAGAAAAGTAATGGTAGACATATTCATGATGACATCAAACACACATATTAACACTTATTGTTACATTTAGATAAATGACGTAGATGTAAATATAAATTATTTTATGGAATGTAGCCAACGTGCAGAATGCATGGCCTATAATTAAATCCAATCTATAGTAGAGTTCTAATTGTTGATGGGCATTATTACACTTATGGTTCCTTTTTTCATGTTATTTGAGTTACACAGTGCCGGTTAGGTTGAGGTTTAATGGTGCTTAACGCCACTTTCAGCAATATTTCAGTTATATCGTGGCGGTCAGTTTTATTGGTGGAGGAAACCGGAGTACCAAGTGAAAACCACCGACCTGTCGCAAGTCACTGACAAACTTCATCACGCTATGTTGTATCAAGTACACCTCGCCATGACACAATACATATTTAATCGTATGCCACTTGTGCAAAAATAATAAGTGGAGATATCTCCTTCATATTTGCGTCTTAAATCATCATTTGTGTTTCAAAATGAAGAAATCGTTATCAACTCTCTGGTATTTGGACATCTCATTGATATTCTTTAAGAAACATCAACTGTATTTCCGGTTGTCGTAAATGTGATCAGTTGTAGAGGAATAACCAAGTAAATGACATTTAATAACTGAACGTGTGTGGGTTATTTTATTATATTACAAGGTCTTAAGATTCAGTATTATATTAAAAAAATTAAATCATTACAACGCATTACAACAATATCACGATTGACTGCATTTTAATTTTATATATCACTAGCCTTCTAAGCTTTGATTCAGATATTTGTCAAGTACCAATCATAATTTTCTTACTTAACAATGAAATTGTTTTCTTGTAGTAAAGTTTCTTGGAATGATTACAATCACTGTTTAATTCACGTTTTGATGGATTACATGTCCAGTTTATTAACAAGATTAAGGCTATAGAAATAATGAAATAAAAACGTAGATATCTAATTTAGTGCACACGACGAGTTTCTAGAATAGCCTTCATCAGGTACGCTAAGAGTCAAAAGATTGGAAAACCAATTAACTTAGAAGTCTTTGGGGGCAAGTAAACCATAGGGCCTCAAAGAGGATAACCAAAAGATGTCGAAAATGAATAATATGACGCCAATTATCTTATCCTGTGTCATGCCTTGTGGTTCCTATGAGGATTTCCTTGATAGCGGGTTGCTGCTGACATGGAACCAAGGGTTCCTCTTGTGGTTAAGTTGAAGTCATCACTTCGAAAGTTTTACGGTCGCCACCATGACTTGGTTGACCGTTATGGAATATCGTGTCACAAATGACCACGATATGTTCCACTTGTCGTAAGCACTTCCCGGTCCTTTCCCCATTCATGACTTATCAACTGGTTTGTAACTAGATTAACACGACGGGTGCCACTAGTGGAGCATGAACTGCCTACCCTTCCGGAGCACCTGAGTTCACCCTCGGTTTTTATTGGGGTTCGTGTTACTCAATCTTTAGTTCTATGTGTATGTTTTGTAAATCGTTGTTTGTCCTTTTGTACTTTTTCTTTTGGCCGTTGTGTTGTCTGTTCTTCTTCGATATATGGATTCTGATTACCCCTTTGGTATCTTCAAACTCTTTGGTTTTTAATAGTCGACAATAGTGACATTTTTGGATTTGGTTTGGGCCCATAAAATTAGCTTAACCTCGCCACTTTTTTTAGGTGCCTGTACCAAGCCAGGAACAAGTATTCGAGTTCTAGGGGCATCGCATTTGCCTCCTACGATTTTGTTTGTTGGATTTTGAAACTGTTCCGACAGTGTAGTATTTATTTTTTTCAATTCATCATGAATTTTAAATAGGAATCCAGAATATAATTACATATGTTTCAGGTATTTCTTACCCTCTCGGAGTTTACCCTAGCTCCGAATTTAGTGGGGTTCGTATTGCTCAATCTTTAGTTTTCTGTGCAGTGTTTTGTCGATTATTGATTATCTTTTTATCCATTTTTTCTTTTGGTTATTGTGTCTTCAAACTTTGCTTGCTGTGGTACCTTCATTCCCATTTACAAAAATATCTGTCAAACATACAGACTTTACCTACTAAACCTTTTAAGTGTAGATGATGAAAAAATGAAAACGTTTTTAAAACAAATGTTTTTTCTTTTTTTTCGACAGTGTTTCAAAATGTCTCACTATTATTGCTTCAGATTTGTGTTCCTGCAAATATGGGAAAATGCCAAATTATTTGGTCTCGGGTTACTAACTTTAGTATTGCTTGGTTGCTCGTTGTCCATGTGATTGAATCATTGTAGTGTGAGTAACAAACGATTGCTTTATGTTACAGAGTGCCACCGACAAAGGAGAGTTACTTGTATCGCTGAGTTACAATAACAGTTTAGAAAGATTAACAATTGGTGTATATGAAGGACGAGGTTTCAACACAGATTTACCATGTGGTAGGTACCTACATATTATAGTTTGGCTTACATGGCAGTTATGTTGTTATCTTTATAGCTTTTATTACTCACAGTAACAATGGCGACAACTATCTTACTAACAGATGATATAATCAAATGCAATCAAATAATATTTGCTTAATCACTAACACCGGCCAAAGACATTACTGAGGCTTTCAATATAAAGGAAACCTTATGAATATGGAAGCGTATATTTGTTGAAAGTCGTTTGTTTTGTTTCATTTTAGTAAGAACGGATATAGATGTAAATGATCACGAGAGATTATCCATGTGTCCTACGTCATACTAGTCTTACATAACTTAAGTATTATTTCTCGGGTAAATCGGAGATCCAGAATTACGACAACACATGGTATAGTGACATTCTAATACAAGACCTGATAAGGAAATGTTTTCCTCGGTTCCTAAGAAACTGGTTATAGCAAAAACTGTGCATGAATCCTTCGTTGATTTGTTGCTGTTTAATTTCAAGTGAACATTGTATCAGCTATAATCACGACGAGAACAGGTTTGAATAGCAATTAATCACGTAATACGGTTGCGAATAGATGGGCCTGCTGATGGCGATTTTGATTGACACAAATGAATAGGGATGTAATTGATAGGTTCGAACGTCCTTGTTTTGCAACAGACCAATAATGACAACTCCGAACAAGTTATATCTCGCTTATGGTTGCTGCTTGTTGGCTTTTAAATGCAAGATAAATGGATTTCCATAAACTATAGAGACTTATTTTCGTTCAGTCATTTGGTCGAGCTGTGTATTTAGTTTATAAACTACAAATTCTACCTTTGTACATTGCTGACTTAAAATTAAACTTTTTATAAGAGTTATTTCCCCTTCGTTGAACGTTGCAAAAGTCAAGGGGCAATTTTATAACAAATAGAGCATTCAGAAATTGTTACAACATTAAAATTTTGAACACATTATGAGGACAAAATATGTTATTATCATTCATTTTTGCACAGAAAGGGGTCCTTCTTTTTCGCCTGAAGGAGAAATAACTCTTATGAAAACATGTAAAAACGTATAATTTCTATAATCAAATCGGGATTGTCCAATAGATCTTGCCCGACACCACGTTTGGAAAAGTTATATCCTACTTCGGTGAAATTATATATATATAAATCGAGGTTCCCATGGGGTGTACATAAATGGTAAAAGATAGCAACGTTATCTAGATGAGCATCTTCTGTCTATTTCCTAATCAAAATGGATCATTCAGAACTCTCAAGATATTTATGAACCAATGAAAATATATTACAGTAGAAACATGCAATTTATTATGTCTCTAGAGGAAATCATTGCTTTGTGAAAGACTGACATTAGAAACCAGGAAAATGGAGAACAAGTTACTGTTACTTAATCTTTAGTTTTGTATGTAGTGTTTGGTAGACCATTGTTGGTCCTTTTTGTCATTGTTCTTTTGGTCATTGTGTTGTCTGTGTTTTGTAGATCATTGTTGGTCCTTTTGGTCATTGTGTTGTCTGTGTTTTGTAGATCATTGTTGGTCCTTTTTGTCATTGTTCTTTTGGTCATTGTGTTGTCTGTGTTTTGTAGATCATTGTTGGTCCTTTTTGTCATTGTTCTTTTGGTCATTGTGTTGTCTGTGTTTTGTAGATCATTATTGGTCCTTTTTGTCATTGTTCTTTTGGTCATTGTGTTGTCTGTGTTTTGTAGATCATTGTTGGTTCTTTTTGTCATTGTTCTTTTGGTCATTGTGTTTTCTGTGTTTTGTAGATCATTGTTGGTCCTTTTTTCCATTGTTCTTTTGGTCATTGTGTTGTCTGTGTTTTGTAGATCATTGTTGGTCCTTTTTGTCATTGTTCTTTTGGTCATTGTGTTGTCTGTGTTTTGTAGACCATTGTTGGTCCTTTTTGTCATTGTTCTTTTGGTCATTGTGTTGTCTATGCTTTGTAGATCATTATTGGTCCTTTTTGTCATTGTTCTTTTGGTCATTGTGTTTTCTGTGTTTTGTAGACCATTGTTGGTCCTTTTTGTCATTGTTCTTTTGGTCATTGTGTTGTCTATGTTTTGTAGATCATTATTGGTCCTTTTTGTCATTGTTCTTTTGGTCATTGTGTTGTCTGTGTTTTGTAGATCATTGTTGGTCCTTTTTGTCATTGTTCTTTTGGTCATTGTGTTGTCTGTGTTTTGTAGATCATTGTTGGTCCTTTTTGTCATTGTTCTTTTGGTCATTGTGTTGTCTGTGTTTTGTAGATTATTGTTGGTCCTTTTTGTCATTGTTCTTTTGGTCATTGTGTTGTCTGTGTTTTGTAGATCATTGTTGGTCCTTTTTGTCATTGTTCTTTTGGTCATTGTGTTGTCTGTGTTTTGTAGATCATTGTTGGTCCTTTTTGTCATTGTTCTTTTAGTCATTGCGTTGTCTCTGCTCGTTCCATTTACGGTTTCAGATTACCCCTTTCGTATCTTCAAACTATTCGTACTCATTCTATTACAAAATGTGCAACTCTATGATTCCTACATCCGACATCGCACCAGTTAGAAAGATTTAAAATTGTTCTGAACAGTATATTTGCTACCCAATCTGATGTTCTACTATCGCAACATTCATTGTTATTACGCAAAAAAAAATTTGATTTGAACATTGAAAGTGTTGGTACTGTTCTCCTATATAAAAATTCACCGATTTTGGAAAAAAATATTATATTGTGAAAATAAAAATTAGAAAAAATCGAAGGGACAATCAAGAATGGAGATTCCAGAGACATTGGCAATTCAATAAGACAATCAATTTCAATGATAAACGCAAAACATCAACTGCTTCATAATTGATTAATGAGAAGAATGTACCATCCTCACAATTAAAGTATTTATATTTAGTTTTAAGACACCTTTAGTGAGGTTCATGTTACTCGATCTTTTGTTTGGTGTGTAATGTTTTGTAGATCGTTGCTTGTCTTTTTGTCCTTTTTTTCTTTTGGTCATTATGTTGTCTGTTCTTCTTCGATTTACGAATTCTGATTACCCCTTAGGTATCTTTAAACTATTCTCATACTTGACCACGATACTCGCTTATCTTGCGATTACGGCTTCTTAATAACCTTGTTTGGTATCTTCAAACTTTTCTTATTCGTGGAATAAAGCTTATGTGTATACTCAAGACTTCGTGGAATAAAGCTTGTGTGTATACTCAAGACTTCGTGGAATAAAGCTTATGTATATACTCAAGACTTCGTGGAATAAAGCTTATGTGTATACCCAAGTCTTCGTGGAATAAAGCTTATGTGTATACTCAAGACTTCGTGGAATAAAGCTTATATGTATACTCAAGACTTCGTGGAATAAAGCTTATGTGTATACTCAAGATTTCGTGGAATAAAGCTTATGTGTATACTCAAGACTTCGTGGAATAAAGCTTATGTATATACTCAAGACTTCGTGGAATAAAGCTGATGTGTATACTCAAGACTTCGCAAGCAAGTGCACAAATAGCAATCGGGACAGAATAAACACAAAGAAACATTTATGAGAGATACATTTTAATACACAAAACCATCTTCCCCAAGGCATTAATTATTTATTGTATATATGAATCTATGATGGGTTTTATATAACATAGATAAAAAGAAATCTTATAGTTGACATTTGAAGCTTAAGAAGACCTATCCAACTTCTTACGAAACAGCCATAAAAAATAAAAAAGATATCGTGCACAGAAATGTGACATTATATAATGCAAAGGTTACCATATCCATATTACCTTAATTTATCGGAGATGTTATGAATATTGTTTCGTATTACAGACAAAAAAATATCATTAAACGATAAAGATTCAGTGTTTTTGATAGGCAGATGAAGTATCGTCTAGACAATTATTAACACTACCTGAAAATACGATTTAAACAGTATAAACTATATGTACCATATTGCGACTTTCCGTGTATTACAACTATTTGAACTCTATTTTATTTATTATTTATGATTCTTTTCTTAAAGTTACAAATTTCAATTATTATTCCTCCTCATTAGTTTAAAATATTGAACGATTGCATGACACACACGATATCTTTTGTTATTAGTATAATTCAAAGTTCCATGGAATTGTCAAACATAATCTTATTTTCGATGCTAAAATTTAGTTTAGATTTCTGAGAAGGTTATATCGTATAACATATTGCTTCAATTGTCTGAGTAAAAATTCGTTGAATATATGATATAGCGATACGAACATATTTAATATATAACCACGGATAATACGACCTTGTTACTGTATTTACATAGAAAATACGGCCATATTTTTTAGTGTATATCCATAGAAAAGACGACCATGGCTATAACCAAAGAAAATTGGAATATATATCGTGTTGCCGTAGGTAAAAGAGACCATAGTTAACATATCATAAAAGAATATTAATTGATTTTTGGTTGGTTAACGTCCTCCTGAAAATATATCATGGATATTCGGAACGAGAAGTTAAACAATATCTAAAACCTATACAAAAAATAAGGCGGGTCGGACTACCATCGCAACCACATGTGCCTGCCACTGGAAAATTATGCATAGAATTGGGTAGGAACGAAAACCATAGCTTTTTGTAGTGGCTACAATGCGCCTATTCTTGTTCGTTGTCTACAAGAGACGTTTTAATCGTTTAGCATAGCACTCTCCAAGCACGTAACGCACTATGTTTCAAGGTCAGGCTTTCCGTATGATAATCTGGCAAATCCCCATCGACAATTATTATCATCAGCATTACCTTCAAGCAAAAGAAATAAACATGTTTAGTATGTAACTATAGAAACTCCAGTTGTGTTTTAGTGTATATCGTTATATCGTGTATAAATCTTACTAATCCTATGTCTGTGTAAAAGAAAGCTGACCGACATTTTGAATTGTTAAATCATTCAGATCTTATTAACATGTAGACAATTGAATTTTCTAACATGTTGTAAAATTATTTTTGCAGTATGGATTTCTTTATGATGATTGGTCTGCTCAAAATTGTTATTTTTCTTACAATACATGTTAAATGTGCAGCTAATATTGTGGCATTTCTATCAGCTTCAAAGGCATGCTAATCTAATGTCTTGATCAATTACATGATTTTGAAAATTATTTCGGAGAAACAGAATATGTCACTTTACATCGACTCGTACTTAATATTGACCTCCTTTAAAAAGTTAGAGTTTATTGCTAGAGGCGTCACGTAACAATTGAAATAGATTACAACTATGTACTTATCTGATAACAATCATGCACGTTATTTTATGAGTTTGTTTTGACGAATTTCTAACACCATAATAAAATACCTCTTCCACGATCAGTGCACAAGCTTCGAGTAAATAAAAGAATAAATTTGAAATAAAAACGTAGATGTCGAATTTATTGCGCACTACGTGTGTCTGGAATAGCCTTCATCAGGAACGCTCAAAGCCAAATAGCCTTCATCAGGAACGCTCAAAGCCAAATAGTCTTCATCAGGAACGCTCAAAGCCAAATAGCCTTCATCAGGTACGCTCAAAGCCAAATAGTCTTCATCAGGAACGCTCAAAGCCAAATAGCCTTCATCAGGAACGCTCAAAGCCAAATAGTCTTCATCAGGAACGCTCAAAGCCAAATAGCCTTCATCAGGTACGCTCAAAGCCAAATAGCCTTCATCAGGTACGCTCAAAGCCAAATGGCCTTCATCGGGTACGCTCAAAGCCAAATAGCCTTCATCAGGTACGCTCAAAGCCAAATAGCATTCTTCAGGAACGCTCAAAGCCAAATAGCCTTCATCAGGTACGCTCAAAGCCAAAATATTTGAAAACCATATAATTTAAAAGTCTTGTGAGCAAGAAAACCAAGGGCCTAAAGAAGATAGCAAAATTGATCACATGACTGATGGAGGAGAACCTTAGCTTGGTCACATATGACTCATGGAGGAGAACCTTAGTTCGGTCACATATGACTTGTGGAGGAGAACCTTAGTTCGGTCAAATATGACTCATGGAGGAGAACCTTAGTTCGGTCACATATGACTCATGGAGGAGAACCTTAGTTCGGTCACATATGACTCATGGAGGAGAACCTTAGTTCGGTCACATATGACTCATGGAGGAGCACCTTAGTTCGGTCACATATGACTCATGGAGGAGAACCTTAGTTCGGTCACATATGACTCATGGGGGAGAACATTAGTTCGGTCACATATGACTCATGGAGGAGAACCTTAGTTTTAATACTAAATACATTAATTAGGAACTGTAAATATCAATAATAATATGCATTCAGTCCAAGAAATGGTGAGAAAAACACGAATGTCCTATGTAAGACAACAGGTAAGTGAGACCAGGTAGTCCATTGAAGGGATTGCATTGTCTGCTCCATGCATGTTATACATCGTATAGTTATGACGATACAATCATGTTCAATCGCGTATGCCAATTCATAGTGTGTAGATGTCGGTCAGACAATGGTAGCACGAAAACAGAGTACGTGAGATCTGAAGAGATTGTCACTTAGAGGAACAATGCACATACGAAGTCACCAACAGTACAAAAAAACTCCTAAAACAAAACACAGGAACTAAAGATAACCCCGAAACTATGAACGCCGCACGTCAGGTGCTTCGGAATATTAGGTTGTTCCTAGTTCATGGATAGTCGTCTACACCAGTACCTTTCTCATACATACTCGTAGCTAATATCTGTAGACGGTTATTCCATTTAAGGACATAAATATAAATATGCAAAGGTAGATTAACTTAAGGAGGTTTATAGAACATTATTTAACGAAACGATTTAGTATAAGTTAAGCACATCATCATTACACGGGGCAATTGTTTACCAAATGTGCGAGTCAAGTTGAGATAGCTATACCGAACTTTTTAAACGGATCTAATCCGTAGTTTTATGGTAAAAAAAAGCATAAGAGCTACGGTTCCGCAGCTATTTGTATGCCATACCTTGAAATATTTAGCTTAATAGACAAATTGTTTTGTGTTCTACAATACTGTTTTTTTTATTTTGGCATTTTACTAGTTTTAGCTTCATGCAAGATTGATGTGGTTTTATTTAAGAAACTTTTGAAGTTTCATTGGGGTATGAAAGCGTTGACCGAAGTACATTTTCAATGAAGCGCTATCCATGTTTAAAATGTAGTTCGATCAACGCTTTCATACCCCAATGAAACTTCAAAAGAATGCATTCAATTCTTATAATTATATTTAAATCACACCAAAATTTAATATAGTTGAATTTTTCGTTGTGAATTTTATTTGTGTTAGATTATATGCTGTTGGAAATTACTACGCCATTGATTGTCTACATCTGACGTCGTCGTGGAGGCACGTGCAAGTTCGGATTTGAGCTTCATTGGGATGTGAAACATCACTTTTATAATCATGTGACCACTTCATAGCCAATCATATTGTAACATTTCAATGAAAAACGGAAGTAATGTAATTATTAGTTAAAAGGAACATGACTTACAGTTATATACAAGCCATTTACATTGACCTTTGATATATCTGTGTGTGTATTATAACAGCTAAATGAGCTACAGTAAGCAGTTCTTACCTTTTCTATCTAAAAACATATAGTTTTCATACTGTTTAATGACATTATTAATAACAATACATCTTGTCCTGTTCTACGTAGATTTATCACCTCTATCACCAACAAAACCTTTACAGGACATGACCGTGAGTAACATGACGGGTGTCTTATTAGAAGCAGGAACTGCTTATCTTTCACAAACACCTTGGTTTACCCCCGTTATTTTTAGTGGGGTCCGTGTTGTTCATCCTTTCTAGTTTTTTTATGTGGTGTGCTTGTTCTTTTGTTTGTCTTCGTCCTGTGTTTGTGTGCCCAATGTTGCCTGTATCTCTGGATTGTTCATTTTTGATTGCCCCTTCGGTATTTTCTAACGTTTATTCGTTCTGTGTCTTGTGACCAATGTTGCCTGTGTCTCTGTTGTATACATTCTTACCTGACCCTTCGGATTCCTCTAACGTATATTCTGTAAGCTACAATATGGTAAGTTGTTTATTGCGTCATTATGTTATCACGTGAAATCTAGTTATCTATAGGGCTTCATTATGTTGTCACGTGATATCTAGTTATATATAGGGCTTCATTATGTTGTCACGTGATATCTAGTTATCTATAGGGCTTCATTATGTTGTCACGTGATATCTAGTTATATATAGGGTTTCATTATGTTGTCACGTGATATCTAGTTATCTATAGGGAAGGATCTTATTAGACATTTGTTAGACTTCATAAATACAGCCAGTGTCACATGTTTCTTCTGGTATTCAACTGCTAATTGAAGAATCATCAAGTCCACTTGTAATATCAAGGACACAAGACATGTGTATGATTTCGGGAGAAATTTTATTTTATTCAGAGACTATTTATGTCTGTAATATTACAAATATTCAAAATTCAAAATATGTTTTTGTCGTCGGTTTTGGTTTAACATATTTGTAATATTTTTGGATTTTTATTTTTTTGGCATTAAAAAAATGGTATATATGTTGATGACATACTAATGTTATGAGTTCGAATCCCGATCATGGCGAGGTGTACTCGATACAACAATATGTGATCAAGTTTGTCAGTGACTTGCGGCAGATCGGTGGTTTTCTCCGGTTTCCTCCACCAATAAAACTATTTCGCGATATTCTGAAGCAACATGTACGTTATAGACGTTTTTGGCTATCTTGTTTAGACAGTGATTTTCTTCCTCCAAAATATAGTTGTATTATTAGCTTTCCAATCTTTTGATAATTTGTTTTTCAGAAACGCGTTGCGCACACTATATTTGATATCTACGTGAATATTACAATCACTTGCTATCTACGTGAATATTACAATCACTTGCTATCTACGTGAATATTACAATCACTTGCTATCTACGTGAATATTACAATCACTTGCTCTGCTGGTGGACTTTTAGTCCTCGAGTGTATCATCCGCCATTATTATTTTGAAAGTTATTGTTCCTAAGTAATACAAGTATTATAAAAACTATGGTTCACCTTCCTTAGACATTGCTACGAAGAGTTTGAAGATACCAAAGGGGTAATCAGAATCCGTAAATCGAAGAAAGACGGACAACACAATGGACAAAAGAAAAAAGATAACCTTTGTATTTCTATCCTAATTAGGCACTTAAGTTTTCTTGTTCTGAAAGACTTTTAATCAATCTATTGACATTGAGCGTACCTGATGAAGGTTATTCCAGAAACACGTCATGCGCACTAAATCAGATATCTAAGTTTTTATTTTAACCTAAATAAGTTACTAGTAACCATCAACTTTATTGCCATATAAATGGTTCTATCGAATTGCTTTTACTTTCCCATTTATTTAGTTCGCTTGACGGGCAGGGCAAATAGTCCTGATTAACGTTTGTGTCTGGATAATTGGTTTACACAATACATCTGAAAACCACATCCGTCATTTATATATAATATTATATAAGATATGAACGGCCCGTAAAATGGTTTGATCAGCAACTAATTTCCTAGATTAGATCGATTTTTACTCAGACGAAAAAGTTTATCAGTATAAATGTATTTGTCTGATTATCATATTGATAGAGTTTTACATTGATCGATCCTATTCAGAACTGATCGTCGATGATCATGTACATTAATACAAGTAGATTACACTTGGTTGGAATGTCTGTAATGCTGTATAATATACTATAAACATTGTGTGGAGGATAAAAGAAATACCATGTGTAAGCTCATTGTTTTAATTACGATCATCAGATAAAGATAATATTTTGAAGATATCAAGGGGTAATCGAATGCCGTAAATCGAGGAAGGGCAGAAAATATAATGGCCACAAAGAAAATAACAAACACTACACTGACAACTAAAGATTGAGCATCACAAACCTAACTAAAACCCGGATATGAACTCGGGTGCTCCTTCCGAATGCTACTTTCTAAGTCATCCTTATATCCTATCTATACATTGATGACTCAGTTAAGACCTGTGATATATATATATAATGTTGTGTTTATATTCAATAGTTTGTTTTAACGGACGGCGATAGCTTCTCTACGCTGTTGACATTATGAACAATAGTGCTTAAGGGTCTATTTGTCGTATATCATAATATACACTGCTGTTTCCATTTTACAAAACATTATATAAATTACTCTAGTTCATTGTCATAGGATTTGGACCTTTCATTTATTTGTAGATAGACCGGCTTACATGTACATAAATTGACAGTAATGATATGTACCGGAACGATCAAAATCATGCTCCCTTCCCTGTTTGGAGCAAGCATTATTTGTTTGGGTATTTTGGACTAGATATTTGTTTATTAGTTGTCTTGTTTTCATACTGTATTCTGATGTTGGGAGTCTGTTCCACTGAGGAAGCAAAATGACAAATGTAGATCTAGGACACTAATTAATATAGGTATCTATGATGCATACTTGTAACGATCTTGAACTTTTCTTATTCTAAATGTGGCTTTATAAGACAATATGAGAAGAAAGGGCGCTGTCGTATTCTTCAATTTATAAGTTAGATATTATATTTTGTTTGTTTTAGCTTATTACTTATAGCTCACTTATATAATATAGCTGAGTTTTTGTTTTTCTGTATGTATCACATCGATATTCTTATATGAGAAAAGATTAAAGAAGCCATAAATCGAAGAAAGAGGGACAATACAATGGCCTCAAGACAAACCGTTGTCGACACTGAAAATTGAAGAAATGAAACCACACTAAATAAGGGTAATAACAAAATTACCGAACTCTGAACAATCTTCCAAAGGGAAAGTCAAAACTCATAAGTATATAAATAGACAAAATCAGTCAACAACGGGAAAACTGTGAAAACCGTAATGACCCTGACTTGGTACAGGCATTTCTAAAGAAATAAAACCAGGGGGTTAACCCTACAAAGCCTTTGATTTAATCAGTTTGTATATCCAATGAGATTGCTTTATTTTGTTGTTAGTCATATCTTACATACAAGTGATTTCAGTTTTTAATTATATAATGGTATTTTACTCTATACTTTTAGATTCGTATGTTAAAGTTTGCCTTCTGGTGCAGAATAAAGTAGTGAAAAGTAAGAAAACAGAAGTAATAAAGAAAACGGATTGTCCCAACTTTAGTGAATCATTTACTTATAAGCTGCCGGTAGCTAGTCTAGATTCTGCCAGTATAAATATAACGGCTATGCAACACCAAAGTGGATACAAAGGTAGGTAATCGCGTATTTAGTATATTAACCGAGTTCAGTGTGAAATAAAATAAATATTTTACGATCGATTTTTGTTAAAAAAAAAATAATAATAACCCTAATGTTTTTAAATATGAGTATTTATAATTTAAATTCAGAAATATATTGTACTTTACTGTCCTTCCTGAGTATTTTGATGTAAAAGCACTATCTTAACTAAATTCTGATAAAAAAAATCTGCATAAGTAAAATCATTTATGTCTAATTACTATATTTATGGACATTTTAATCCCCAAAAGAGTTGATGGCATGCAACACAACATAATACAATACAAATATATGGTATATGAACACTTAAAATTCTATAAAATTAGGGAAAAGTAGTTGAGAGACTGTATGGCGTATTTACGAAAATAAACATTATGCGCCTTTATATGCGAGTTACAAACAATACCTCATATGGACAAAAATAGCACAGATATAAGCCTACGGGTATATGGTTTTATTGCCACAAATAAGAGACGGAATAGCGAAAATAGCACAGAGATAAGCCTACGGGTATATGGTTTTATTGCCACAAATAAGAGACGGAATAGCGAAAATAGCACAGAGATAAGCCTACGGGTATATGGTTTTATTGCCACAAATAAGAGACGGAATAGCGAAAATAGCACAGAGATAAGCCTACGGGTATATGGTTTTATTGCTACAAATAAGAGACGGAATAGCGAAAATAGCACAGAGATAAGCCTACGGGTATATGGTTTTATTGCTACAAATAAGAGACGGAATAGCGAAAATAGCACAGAGATAAGCCTACGGGTATATGGTTTTATTGCCACAAATAAGAGACGGAATAGCGAAAATAGCACAGAGATAAGCCTACGGGTATATGGTTTTATTGCCACAAATAAGAGACGGAATAGCGAAAATAGCACAGAGATAAGCCTACGGGTATATGGTTTTATTGCCACAAATAAGAGACGGAATAGCGAAAATAATGGGAAAACACTTGCTTTTCAGATGGCTACCATGTACAACTCCGAATAATTCTTACTGGTTATGAGCTGTTGCAACTTGTATTATAAGTGACATTCCCGGACAAATTATTTTCGTCCGTCTTTGTAATTGCATTGTTCCACAAAAACGCCCTTACGTGTACATGTATTCGATTTGTTCCGCAAACCCAGTGGACATAGATGTTAGGGTGTACCACGCAACGAAGAAATTATGTCTTATTTCTCTACTGCAGTGTTTTCTCGTGGACATACACTATATTTTCAACGTCTGTATCCCTTTCATGCAATTTTAATGATCTACAACATATACTGTGTTTTCTATTCGTTCCTAATCATATTCTCACCATAAGCCACATGTTTCTTGATTCATTTTTTGTCAATATTTTTCTTCAGATAAAATATTTGGGAGAGTTATCCTTGGCTCATTTATGTTTGCACGCGGGCGAGAATTGGACCACTGGAATGAAATGGTAGCGAACCAAAGGGAGCAGACGACACAATGGCATAGCTTGGTTTAAAAAACAAACGGCACCAGAAAGAAAGATTGATTCGTCATAGACATGATTGATGTACTTAAAACAATCTGAATAATCAAAATTGGTTTATTGTATTATATAATTACGAAAAGTATTTAAATGGAGTACAATGGATACTTAAGTTATGATATACATTGTTTGATATGGATACGTATGATCTTAAGACAATGCGCCTTTAAATTATTTTCCACGTCTGACAACGGTCTGTTTGCTAGCACCTTGACACATTCATAAGCTGCCAATTTAACATGCCCATGAAGCTTTATTAACTGTATTTTCATGTACAAAAACATTAATAGTACATGAGATAATTTAATGTATTTGTTTTCCAAAACATCTTGCTTTGAGATCGTGTTATGATACAAATGTGTCTTTGACATGTAAAATTGTGTTCTTTTGTTTGTTTTTGATGACATATTTTAATGTTATAAGTACGGACCAATGTTTGTTATATCAACATGCAAGGTTTTGATGCCCTATTTAAAAACAGTAAATAGAAGTGTACGCAACTCTCTATTTTTGCTTCGTTAGAATAGTCACAAAACGGGGTTATAAGTTGTTAATCGTGAGTGGGTCAAAGAGTCATGATAGTAAAATGGACATTTTCTTCTGGTAGTCAAATCTGCTTTGACGACCACCTCTATTAAGCATTAACTTAGTTTTATGTGACCTTAATTTGAATTTCCCTTCACAAAGCACTTCATATTAATTGAACTTGCATTCAGCAGCCACCTGTTTTATGTTACCTTATTTCAATGTACCTTTGAACGGTCATATTATACAGGTTTGATTTTATAGTTTGGTGAAAACACGTTACTTTCTAATATGATGATGAAGGTATCGGGTTGTACTACGCCAACACACGAAGTTTGATCTTATAGCGCTAACACACTGACACAACAATCCACAGGGAGACTTGTCGCTCCACTGTAATATATTCTCCCTGTCAACGTGTGTTTTTCTTAATAATTGTGTGTGCTTAGCGAAGAAGCAGAATAAACCATGATTAGTCTTTGGTTTGATCCGATCCGGGATTAAGATTAGGATCTACTCCACTAGAACCGATCACACTAATCGTTACACCAACAAGACAGTTAATTGTCTTATCTCCAGAGAACAATTTTACAGATTTTATTTAATTCAAGCAGACACGACGACGAAATAAACCGACATTAAAAAGGCAGTGTCAGTGAATTCTCGTAGGTAATCTTACATATGGTAGTAATGAAAATAAACGTTAGAGAAAACCGAAAGGACAATCAAGAATAGACAATCCAGAGACACTGGTAACACATGGTACACAAGACACAGGACGAGGCAAACAAAACAAAGGACACAAAACTAAAAAGATGAGCATCACGGACCCAACAAACAATCGGGGTGAATCCAGGTGCTCGCGAAGGGTAGATGTCTAATTTTGTACGTACTTTGAGTTTCATGGATAGGCTTTATTGGCTACTCTCACAGTCAAAGGATTAGAAGCCAAATAATTTAAAAGCTGTGGGAGTAAGTAATCGGCTAAGGTTGCTTGTGTCTGATGGAGATAGAGTTTATCTTTTAATTATTTAGGAACTGTAATTGTTTCAAACATAAATGTAGAAAAAATAAAACCATATCAGTGCAGAAGAACTGACTACTGGGAGGACGATACCCTCGGAAACTAATAGTCCACCAGCAGAGGTATCGACACAGTAAAATCTGTTTGAAGATGTACCTATCCATGACATTTGGCTTGAAGAAATATGGAGAAAATCACTAAAAATGTAATTGTACAGAGCCATACTCATAATAATTATAATATTTGTCCTAACTTTTTTGTTAATATTTTTTCGAACCGATCAGTAACTTGATATTTATTTGAGGGAAAAACAGTTTCCCGTTTAACAGTTATCATTTTTGTTATTTTAACTCTCGGATTTGCTTAAACAGTTTTTATGTTGTTAAACGAGGAGGGTGAATATGGATGGCACTGGAAAAAGGTACGCCCTAACGTACTAAAACTTTTTTATTATTTGATCAATATGTTCATCTGTAGCTTGGGATGTTCACCTATTATTGTGTTTTGATGGTCTGTCATGTGTTGTCTATAATCCTTACCTCTGTCATGTTGTATCTGTCATCTAATATTTGTCATGAATTAATTAACACTTTTTTTATTCCTTGACTCTAAACTAAACCTGTTTGTTCACCAAGTTATTTTTTTATTTTTCTAATACAGTGTAGAGAACGATAACTGACTTTAAAATCATTTCTGCTTTACCTATGGCAGGAAAGGATCGTGTTTTGTGGATTGCGCCATGTGTTGTTTATGCATTTCTCGCATGAACATTTTCTGTTTTTATAAAAAGGCCTTATGTAACTTCACATTACTTTGAATTTGAATTCTGACACAATTTACATACATTTCGTGCATTTTCTTTATGTTTTATACTTCTATCAATAAATTCTGACACAATGTATATACATTTTCTTTATGTTATCTACCGATGAATCAATAGTAGAAAAACAAAACCTTGAGAACCGAAATATTAAATTCTATGATCCTATTATAAGACAGAGATGAAGATCATGTATCTTGAAGACTCTCTTAATATGATATAATATGGTGGCGGGTGGTATATTCACAAGGTGTATATGCAAGCACGCACGTTCGAAATAAAGATTGCTGAACATTTTTGGTTATACGTGGCCTTATTCCAATATATATATAATAGGAGTATGAAGTCAACATTATTTGTTATGTGTTTATATGAAAACTTTATGTATGATATAGTTCAATTAATAAAATGTAATTTATTGCAAATGTGAAGGTTTTTTTATATATATTTATATACTATCTGCCATCAGCACTTCATCGGACAAAAAACTGTGTACAATACAAGAACATGAAAATCAACTGTGAAATCGATTCCAAAAACCAATTGGAACAATTCATACAAGAAACGACAAAATCTGAGATCTGCTGACAGATGAATAATACATTTCTAGCAGCTTGGTACATTCACTAAATGAGAAATGTGGCAGGAATCGAATTTCTTGATAGTGCGCCATAACACCTTATGCATAATTCAGTTCCGACTTCACGATATTCCAATATCATGTAGCACGCCCACTGGATACAATATACGTGAGATCATTTTTGTTATATTAAATTGCGATAAAGTAATCAGGAATTATAAATATACCGATGTAACCTAGTATAAATGTCAAGGGAAAGAATGTTTATAAGGGTGGTGAAATGAACACTTTACCTTGACCGTGATATTTATATAGCATAGGTATTGTTGCTATGATGCTAGTGAATACCACAGAGAGTTTGAAGATACGAAGGGAGGTAATCAGAAACCGTTAATTGAAGAAGAACAGACAGTAATGACATAGGCGAATCCAGCTGGGGTGGCTTGTGTCGGCCGCCATTTTTTCTCAAAAGTTATAATGATGTCTAGTCAAACGTTTGGTCCAACCCCTCCCCCTTTATAGACATAAAGTCTGGAATCGTCTCTGAATGATGCAAATACCAAATGTATGGTAATAATGACATGCCCATAACGAATTCTTTCAACAGAAATCGTGCAATGTTGTAAGTCTGTATATTTTCAACAGAAGAAAAACACAGTATACAAGTTATAAAAGATTTCCGGGTAAAGGAGAGATACAAAAGCAACACCAAAAACACATCAAACGAAACAAACCTGGGATAACACAAACCATTACGAAATTCGGGAATGAGACCAGGTGCCCCAGGGTGGAGGGTCAACTTTAGCTGACCTTTTAAGGACAACGCGAACAACATTTTCGCATTGAAATATCGTTGTAGACACTACTGCCCACATAAAGAAATTAAACAAGAAATCCACATTACATAAGTAGTAAGAAATTATTTGACTTCGCAGTTTTTCGACTTGAGCGTACCTGATGAAGGTTATTCCAGAAACGCGTCGTGTGCGCAATGTAATATCTATGGGTTTTTTAACACTGCAAAGCTATTTAATAGATAAGATGGGAGTATTCTATTAAATATTTAGTTGAAGAATCTAAAATTCCAAAGCGTGCGTGACGAATAAGCTGGCACTTAATTATCTACACTGCAGTAAAACATGCCACATATATTGCAATGGAAACCTTTTTATCATAAAAGTTGGTATATGGATAATCATAGTTTGCTTTCACATAGAGGTATGAAAGTCGCTGTCTCCATTTACTATATTCTCCAGTACCGGATTTAGACGAAGAGAGGCCCTAGGCTAATCCACTTGTGAGGTCCCTCTAAATTCCGCATCTCACGACTAGAGGAAGGTGGAAAAGTGTTTTTTAAGCAATTGTAATACAGCGGACGGTGATGACGAGTGTTTAAAATTGTGAAATTCTGAAATGGAGTGCAACTGTGCAAGGACATTTAATGAAGGGTTGTTTAGAGACTACAGTGTGTAATGATAGCATATGTAAGAAATGCTTATGACAGTGTCAGAATATTATATACCTTGGATGGAAACCCCATAGATTTCGAGTCCCTATTCTTCAGCCTGTCAAGCCTATATGTGAATTCGGCACTGTATATCTGAAGTTAGTATAAACTGAATTCAGTTGGCAAAATGATCTCATTGTCTGTTAAAAGAAAATTTTGAAGATACGAAAGTGGAATTCAGAAGCAGTAAATCGCAGAAGGACAGACTAGAACATGATATAACGATATTAAAGGGTTTTGCTTCTTCGAATTTGTGTCTCCCATTTCAAGATGAATTTCATCATATAATAATTAAGATAATAATTTAGTGGATTTACAATGTGTTCTCATTGCTATATCGGTAATTGGTAGTCAGACTTACTTGTGCGATCTGTGAGAAACTCCAACACTCGTAAATTATTAGTTGATAAAGCATATTTTGCGCTACAAATGTATGTACATTTTTTGTACTTTAATATGGTAAATGGTTATCCAGACTTATGAAATTATAACTTAGCTTACTTTCTATTTTTATTATAACAGCTTACTTTCTATTTTTATTTCAAATGACTTTCTTAGTTATTTCGGTCAATCAGGTATTTACCACGTGATTTATGGGGTCAAGTGCTTAAGACCAACATAAGTCAAACAAGAACAAATCAAATAAAGTACTGGTGTTCCTGGAATAAAAAGAATGTAAAATCAAACGTAATCTTACCTACGAAATATTTTAAGTGTAGTGAGTTCAGAATATGAGTGTATGTGAACAAAATCACGGTTACCCAGCTTTACCGCAATTCCCCTCCCAAGATGCAGCCCAATATGTAATCAAATTGTAGATATCAAATTTAGTGCTCAAGACACGTTTCTAGAAGAGCCTTCATCAGGTCCGCTCATGCAATCATATTGTCCATAACAATAGTAAATGTTCTGGAAAGTTGCGAGATGTAATATGACTCCAAAAGTCCTTGAACAGAACCTTGACCCATCCGGGACATATACTAGCCGAACACCATATAATGGTAATTATGTTGTGACAAATACATTACACTATCGTACATCTATCATTTATAACTGAAAGACCATACATTATATGACAAACAATACATTATATGACAATTATATGACAAACAATACATTATATGACAATTATATGACAAACAATACATTATATGACAATTATATGACAAACAATACATTATATGACAAACAACACATTGACCAATTTAATTCTGCCACATTTCTGTGCCTGTTCCAAACCAGAACATGGATTTCCAACGTCTTATATCGTGGTCCGTTTTTGTGTTCAGTGAGTTAAGATGAGTGGTGATTGTTTGTTTTGTTGATATTGGTGGAATTGATCATCATTGTTTAAACTTATTTTCATTAGTATATTTAGTTCACAAATAGCTTGTAGCATGCGTCCTTTTATCTGAACTGATCATACCGGAAATGACTAAAACGCGGACAATTCAGTAACATCACACTGTTATTTAGAAAGGAAAAAAGACATTCGAACAAGCAACGGTACAGAAATAAACACTTTAAGAGATTCGATGTTGGTCCAGTGAATTTATTAGATTTGATTACGAGTAGTTTCCCTTTATTTAAGTAATCAATGAAACATATTCTTCCATATTGTCATTGGTTGTTTTAGCTACTCGTGCAGTAATTTGTAATCCTATGTCTTGTGTAGTGTGTTGTGAACTATTGTTTGTTTTTGTCTGTGTTCTGTAGGCCATGGTATTTCTGTATTTTATCGATTTACGCCTTCTGGTCATCCTTATGGTATCTTTTTTTTCTGTACATAGAAGAATATATAGTAATGATAAATTATGTATCGTAAAGTGTTTCTATTTACAACTACATATGCATTCAGTGCCTATCACCACTAAAACTGTGAGCTCGAATCCCGCTCATGGCGAAGTGTGCTCGATACAACATTAAGCTTGTCAGTGACTTGCGACAGGTCGGTGGTTTTTTTCCGGGTATTCCGGTTTCCTCCACCAAAAAATATTTGTTTGTTTGTTTGATGGTGTTTAACGCAATTTTCAACAATATTCAAGTTACATTGTGGCGGTCAGTTTTATTGATGGAGGAAACCGGATGACCCGGAGAAAACCACCAACCTTGTCGCAAGTCACTGACAAACTTTATCACATAATGTTGTACACCTCGCCGTGATCGAGATAACTGACCGCCACGATATAGCTGAAATATTGTTGAAAGTGGCGTTAAACACCATAACCCATAACCCTTCAGTGCAATAAAAACGTAGCTATCTAATTTAGCCCACATGACGCGTTTCTGGCAGAAATTTCATCACTCACAAAGCCTAAATTAATTCCAAATGAAAAAAAAGTCTTAGTATAGGACTTGGTTGTGGCTGCAAATGCAGCCGAACCCTCAATCCTCTTGCTACATTATAACATCAAATGATGGGGTTGACCAAACAATCCAAACTCATGCTACGTGTTGGTATGTCTTGATGTACCAAGGATATCTAGATCTAGAACAGTAGAACGTTCTCAGAAATGTACAGACACAGATATAGCATTACCATATAGATCAATACAGTAGCAGTACAAATGTAGTCTGACTCAACTGTGTAGATTGTGAAAATATACAATATAAAGTCATCAAGGTGGAGATTTATTTATTTAAAGACTTGTATCAACGACCATATGAATCATACGCTCAGAAAGAAAATGTTGACAAGCAAAGATATTTTGTTATTATTTTGTCTTGGAAAAAATAATGGAATTAAGCTTACGTCAGGTCAAACAAAAGGCTTATAGAAAAAAAGATTAGATTTTGTGAATATGTTCTTATTCTTAGACATAGTTCAATACAGTATTCGCTAAATACTCTACACACATGTATGTCAACTGATTTTACGTTTGTCACAAGTATTATATTTATATCAAACATTTTTTTTTGCAAATAACTATTCTGTCACCATGCTAGGAAACATTTGAATATACCGCGGTGTAATTAGAAACTGTAAATAGAAGGACAGACACTACACTAACCAACAGAAATAGAACGGACAAACAATGATCTACAAAACATTAAGTAGAAAACTACAGACCGAGCAACACGCACCCCACTGAAAACCGGGAGTAAACTCATGTGCTCCGGAAGGATTAGCAGTTCCTGTTCAACTAGTGACACCCGTCGTGTTACTGCTAAATGACACGAACATCATCTGATATGGAAATAGTTTCGGACAACTAAGCTACCCCATGTATGTTCCGTGTATATTATAGAACTAATCTCATACATTAATCTGTGAATTTATGTAGGAACCCCTCCCACTTCCAGTTTCCTACCACAGGCCATACAACACAGCTTCTTCTCTGCCTCCCTGCCAACACTTGATATGATTTACACCATATACACACCAAGGTTGGATACACCAGGTAATCCCAGATACAGTGGCCGAGTAGAATATAAAGCAGTGTAGAGTAAAACAACATAAGTATAAAAAATGCAAAGTCAGGTTTGGGCAAACTAACCACAGTTTATTTCAAAGCATAATTTAAATTTGAAATAATGCAAGAATAAGCATGAAAACATGAAAACACAAGTTTTCCAATTAATGAATAAAAGATAAACTGTGGTTCTCCACTCCACAGATCATAAACATAAAAAATGTTATCTGTGGATCACAACTAAACTAAAACAAAATGATATGAAGTATACATGTTATAACAATATAAACCAAGTGTATGATAGACACTATAAATTGAAATATCTTAGCAATATGAACATAAAGGCTTAGGGTTTGGAGGGTGGGAAAAAGAATACATTTTTTTACAAAGGCTAAATCGATGCTGACTGCTGTAAGCAATTTTTTGGAATGCAAGAATGGATGCGGGGATGACGCCGAGTTTGAAAATTTCTGTTATCTCATTGGTCAATGTTAACCCGGGAATTTTGAATATTAAATTATGATTGGTTGACCTCAATTTCTTGTCATAGCACATTTTAAGAACGAAACATTTTGATTGGTTGTTGAGCTCTACACAGCAAAACAATTAATTTGAAGTGAGATTAAGGAGTATGGCAAATACGAAACTAAAGACAGCACATATTCTGATTAATAATGTATTTACTAAAAATACTCCCATTAATCTGTGAATTTATGTAGGGACCCCTCCCACTTCCAGTTTCCCATCACAGGCCATACAACACAGCTTCTTCTCTGCCTCCATGCCACCACTTGATATGATTTACACCATATACACACCAAGGTTGGATACACCAGGTAATCCCAGATACAGTGGCCGAGTAGAAAATAAAGCAGTGTAGAGTAAAACAACATAAGTATAAAAAATACAAAGTCAGGTTTGGGCAAACTAACCACAGTTTATTTCAAAGCATAATTTAAATTTAAAATAATGCAAGAATAAGCATGAAAACACAAGTTTTCCAATTAATGAATAAAAGATAAATTGTGGTTCTCCAAACAAAAATGTCCAAACCTGAGATCATACTTGAGTACATATGTATTCTTTTTTTATTTGATACATTCTTCATGATTGAAAATACAACATTAAATCATAGCAGTATAACATTACCTCCATCTACTGAAACCTCATTAGATATCAAGGTCAAGAAGTAATTCCTCTACCGAATCTACTTCCCCTTACCTCTACTGAGATCTCATTAGATATCAAGGTCAAGAAGTAATTCCTCTACCGAATCTACTTCCCCTTACCTCTACTGAGATCTCATTAGATATCAAGGTCAAGAAGTCATTCCTCTACCGAATCTACTTCCCCTTACCTCTACTGAGATCTCATTAGATATCAAGGTCAAGAAGTAATTCCTCTGTCGAATCTTCTTCGTCTGAGTATTTGTCTATCGATTGGTCTAAATCTTGTGGGTCTACATCTTGTGGGTCTACATGTTGAAGGTCTATGTGACCTTCTACTCGTTCGTGTATGTATGATGTACAGTACTGCTCAATAATGTTCTTCACGTCAGAAGCTTCTTTAACTTCAATAGATTTTGTATTATGCCGTGTGAACATTTTGTACAATTTAGGAAGCAAGCAAATGAAAAGAGCGGTGATTGTCTGTGTTAATGTTGTCATTTTGCTTATTTCTTTAAAAGCCAGAATGATTGAAATTGACATATACAGGACGATGAGAATAAGCATTAATTTGAAAATGGAAAATAGAATTTCTATTCGCACAGGTCTCTTATAGTGAACTACATAACGGAATAATGCTGCAGACAAGAAGGACACCGATTCGTTCATTCTTATCAATGGAACAGCTGGGAACAGTCTTTTCCGTTGATATTTTTCACAGGCCACTTTAGCGTTTTCGAACAGACGTGAATAAACAACATCGATATGTTGTATGCTTTCGGTAACGTAGATAATTACAGTGATGGTAAAAACAAAGTAACCATACGTTACATCCGGGTACGCTATCAGTCCTGTAAACACATATGTACATATTCGGGACAAAAACACAAAACTGTCAATAAATATGAGCGAAAATATGTAAATATCAAACGCAACTATGATTGTCATCAATATAATAAAAATAATGGAAACTAAGTAACTCATTCGATCTGTTTTCTTAATTTTACATTTTACCCAATGATAATAGGCGTGTACGATAACAACGAAAAATCCCATCACAGGACAACCATATAACAGAACCGAGAGTAACCACTCACATACACATAGTAATAGATATACAGGAATGAGTAATAAAACAATTATTAATTTACAAACTCGCCCTTCTCTATATAGTATATTTTTATACCCTTGAAGTCTCCGAATCTGAAGTTGAAATCCTAGACTCCAAAATGATGGGTTAATAAGCATATATACGTTTGCTTTTAAAATGGAATAAAATCGTTCGTATCCTGATTGTCTCTGGATGTTGAAAATTGCACCCAATTTACTTCTTGTAGTTAAATCCACAGCTAGCAGAGATACAATTTGTCCCTTTCTATCTTCTAAGCCCTTTTTTATAAAAATGCTTAAATCGTACGGAACGCATAAAATAATAGAAAATGTTACTAAGTAGAGCATAAGTGCCACGTACGGACCTCCAAAACATGGCAGAAAACTATTCTTACTCCGTCTGTAACCTGCGGCCATTGTAATCCAATTGAACGGAGATCCAGCTCGAGTAAGTGAAATTACAAACTCGTTGTGAAATATAAAATAAGCTAAGACTTCTATCACAATAAAGGTAGACGTCAGCAGAACGCAAAATATTTTGATAAAACAAGAAAAAAGTCGACCTGCTGTAAAAGTCCTAAGATGTAGACTCTTAAGCACCATACCTATTGATATCGGGTTTACATGCAGCCAATCATTTGCGTGTTGTTGTTCTGTTTTATAACGTGACTGTCCATTAGACAGAGCATTCATGAATGGAATCGGCAAAACAAGAAATATCAACCAACCCATTACATATGGGAAATTCCACCATAAACCTTTATCGATCATGATCGTTGTACTATGACACGATATGTTGTCCTTGCGCATTTTAATATCGAATGTGTTGTTACAACATCGATAACCAATCGTCTGCATTGGTGTTATGATGTATTTACTGAAATAGAACAACGTTTCTTCCATATAAATCCTGCTTATATAACAAACATATCCATAAGTAATGTCAGCGTCGTTTTTACCGACTAACGATCTGTTGAAAGCCTGTAGGAATGCTAAACCTATGCGTTCCGTTGTATTACGTTGTCCTATTATAACTGGACAGTTTCCTTTCACGTTAATACCGAACTCCATTGAAAATGTGTACTGATTTAGTATACCTAATGAATAGATAGAATATTCTTTCATTACATATAAATACTGACTCCCTCCGTTTTGTCCCGGAAAGGTCCATATCCAGTCCAGGTGTGTAACAGTACACGTTGTCATTTCTACGTCTTCAGAAAATTTTAAGTGCATATTAAGAAGATTAATTTGAAAATCTCGCTTGTGCATTTGATACACAAAGTCATCAATGTCTCCTTTATTTATTTCCATAAAGCACGTATCTGTTACGTTGTCGTCCACAGGATATGTTGTCCCATAGTTGTCACAAGCATGAACATTATCCTCAAGCTCTGATATCACTAGCTTTTCTGACACTGCTGACTGATTGAAAGTTCGAGCACGCTGTAAATGTATATAAACAATCATATAAATCAACATATGCAACAATTTACTGTTTTCCATCTTGTATTTCTGTCCAAAATTACCTGAGGAAATATCTATCAAATGTTACTTCCTTGTTCGTTATTTCGTCGTGGAAACATTAAAATGTCATACTTTCAATGAGTTTGATTTAAATGATTACGCACATTTCCTTTGGTTTATTATAGGAATAAACGCATTTTTGTAAGTTTGTGAGTGACTTGGTCCAGGTTATACATCAATAAACTCCGGAAAAAATGCGTTTAATCCTTATAATTCTGTAACTAAGTTTTTTTTTCTTCCTTTGTTTTGAAAATTTACCTTTGGGGATCCCCAGTACGCACACATACATTCCATCTTACCTTTAACTCTTGATAGTAAACTGAGGTTAACAAATTACCTAAAAATAACCGACCAATCAAATCGCACGTATGAATTCAGCCCGTATTGACATGTAAACATGATTGAAGTAGGATTAGGCCAGTGCAAATTCTGTGAAGTATTGCTTTAAAGTTGCAGATAGGTAAAGATGATGACAAAAAGGAATCGAAATATCAAAAATATATTTATTAAGCTTCAATTTAGTACCAATATTATGGCGATTGAGGTCAAGACACCAATACAAAACTATTTTGAAAAAGTGTTGTATGAAAATTTGACATTTTAGATTCCTCCCTTGTGGTTTTTAGAGTACTCGGGAAAAAAAAAATCGTAACAAGCCCCTGTGGTCTAAGTTGTTGAAATTTGATAAAATTAAAAGCCTAATTATATGTTGTATATCAAAGAAATAAATTTGCTTGAATAAAAAGAACTTTATAGGGTTTTCATTAAGCCATGTACAGTTTTAATTCTTGCATTAAAAATGAATTGATTCGATATTTTTTTTTAATTGATAATAATAAAGCTAGCACACTACGTATTCACAACGTTGCAGTTTGGTTGCTGTTTGGTCAGGTCCCTTTCTTACGTGAAATTTACGTTGCCACAACGTATTTTAGATACGTGATATGCAAGTCGTTGTTACAACGTATTTTCCAACGTTTTTGTTACGTACGGATATGGTCTTGATGCTAACGTAAAAGCTCAAACGTAATGTGTACGTCCTGGTAACGTATTCAGAATACGTTATATCCAAGACGTTGTGACAACGTACTTTCCAACGTCTTTGTTACGTACAGATATGGCCTTGATGCTAACGTAAAAACTCAAACGTAATTATTACGTCCTGGTAACGTATTCAGAATACGTTATATACAAGTCGTTGTTACACTGTAGTTTGAACGTTTGTGTTACGTACGGATATGGTCTTGATGCTAACGTAAAAGCTCAAACGTAATGTGTAGGTCCTGGTAACGTATTCAGAATACGTTATATCCAAGACGTTGTGACAACGTACTTTCCAACGTCTTTGTTACGTACGGATATGGCCTTGATGCTAACGTAAAAACTCAAGCGTAATTATTACGTCCTGGTAACGTATTCAGAATACGTTATATCCAAGACGTTGTGACAACGTACTTTCCAACGTCTTTGTTACGTACAGATATGGCCTTGATGCTAACGTAAAAACTCAAACGTAATTATTACGTCCTGGTAACGTATTCAGAATACGTTATATCCAAGACGTTGTGACAACGTACTTTCCAACGTCTTTGTTACGTACGGATATGGTCTTGATGTAACGTAAAAACTCAAACGTAATTATTACGTCCTGGTAACGTATTTCAGAATACGCTATATGCAAGTCGTTGTCAAACAACCGTACGTACTTATCACCAATCATTAAGGTATTTCCCTGGAAAAGGGAAAGGATCTTAATTAAAAAGTGAATTTTTCAAATTGGAAAGTATTCTCTAGACATGACTTTGAATTTGATAGTAGTTGATCTCCTGATTCTAAAAAATGCATGGTTGATAAGGACTTTTTGCATTTCCAGGTTCATCAGTAAAAAATGTTGTGTTGTTATTTAGCTACATTTTTGCGTTAAGATGATACAACTGGCTATAGTTGTATATCAATAGCAATAAAAAAAAAAAACATAATAAAAACGCCATGTACGAGGATCAAATCGGTGGCAAAGACAAAGACAAAGGTGGCCTCTTGATCGTTAATCGTTCTTCTTTCCACTGAACTTAGTATAGAACGTGATGAAGAAGGCAATATACAAATGTATCTCCAAGATTTAATTACTTGCAATAAAATTACCATTATCCAAAAATTAGAAGTCCTTTTCCTCATAAATATTCGTCATATTTCAATTAGATTTTGATCACTGCAGTTTCAAGCTGAGTGGATCGTTTGTTAGATTTGTCAAATAATATCATACAATGCGGAAATTCAGTGTGTCCGTCAACGATTCGATAATAAAAAGTTATTGCTATTTCCGGAGTTTGAATTCCTACCAAAATTCAAATCATTTTGGTGTTTTGTGACAATTTTAACAATTTCTTTGATGTCCCGAACATACAAAAACCTCGAGTTTAGAAGGTAGAAATATACAGTAAGGTTAGTCAATATCTATGAATGAGCAATCCAAATTGATTTAAGAAAATACTGTGACGCCAAATGTCATTCATTGTTAAATTTTGTGTCAAAAACAAACAAACAAACAAATACTTTACTGTCAATCAAGACGCCCCGAAGGATAGAAAAATCATCCATCATTAATTTGTTACAATGATTAGCGTGATTTAAGTGATTTTCAAACATTGAAATAAAATAAAATAACACAATAAAGGTTTACACTAATTTACAGCAAAAGTTTATAATCATAGTTCATACAAATGTACATACCTTGTACATAACATGTACAAAAATGTAGTTATGTCAGTAACCAAAGCAATGAGGTACAGAGACGTGCCAAAAGTATTCGGTCACTGTGATTTTTTACTATATATTTCATGTAAAACCACATTTTTTAAAAACATTATTCCAAAGTCGACTCTTGTTCGATTTTGAAGATTTTTTTACCAACAAAAACAGAATTAAATGTAGTTTTTCACTGTAATTTTAGCCTAAATTTATATAATCTATTATTTTTATGAGTTCACGATTTAAACACAAGACTAAATTTTGAACGTCAAAAAAATACAATACAATGATTATAGTACATTTGAAGACAAATAATTTAAGCTTGTGTTTAAATCATGAACATTTAAAATCTGTGCTCCCAAAAATTATTTAAAAATAATCACAGAAATTTACATACGTTCTCGCTTCTGACGTTCTGTTGGTAAACATTTCATCAAAATCAAACAATAATTGACTTTGGAATAATGTTTTCAAAAATTGTGGTTTTATATGAAATATATAGTAAAAAATTACAGTGACCAGATACTTTTGGCACATCTCTGTACATTGTAAAGGTAATATTAAACAACCCAAAGATAATACTGTATAATATTGCATTCTCAAGAGGCAGAGCACCCAACAATCCTGTGATGAACTACACCAGAGTTCAATATTTTTTATTATTTTTTATATAATATGTTATTTAAATGGTTATTGGGGGGGGAGGGGGGGATAAAAAAATAATAATAATAACCATTACACTTATTTAATTTTTTCTTGTCTCAATGTAAATAAGTTATCTCCCTCATTGGTCTCAATTTCATGTACAGAGACGTGCAACAAGTATTCGGTCACTGTAATTTTTTTGCTATATTTCATACAGGTACGGTATATAACCACAATTTTTCGAAACATTCCAAACTCAATTCTTGTTCGATTTTGATGAAATTTTTACCAACAGAATGTCAGAAGCGAGAACGTATGTAATTTTCTGTGATTATTTTTAAATATTTTTTGGAAGCACAGATTTTAAATATTCATGATTTAAATGCAAACTTAAATTATTTGTCTTCAAATGTACTATCATTGTATTGTATTTTTGACATTCAAAATTTTGTTTTGTGTTTAAATTGTGAACTCATAAAAATTATAGATTATAAAATTATGCTAAAATCACTTTGTAAAACTACATTTAATTCTGTTTTTGTTGGTAAAAAAATCATCAAAATCGAACAAGAGTCGACTTTGGAATAATGTTTTTTAAAAATGTGGTTTTATATGAAATATATAGTAAAACATCACAGTGACCGAATACTTTTTGCACGTCTCTGTATTACAGACATTTTTACATAGACTCTTAAGATCAGATAAAGGTTAGATGCATCCGATTTTCATTTTGTCCAGGAACCTCGAACATTTAATTGTTATTTCATTTATTATTTAGCTTGATTTTAGCCAAAGGTATATAATTTTCAAGTTCAGAAAATAACATGCATGCAATTAGAAATTATATCTTTAATGTAGATCATATGAAAATTGCAGACTTCCCCATGATGTCCCCATCTTAGATATGCAAATTATCAAATGGTACCTCATTTCTGGCTACATGTATATACTTAGGAGGCAGGGGGAAGTAGCCTCTTTTTTTATCGTTAAGACAGTATGATCATTGATGATACCTGTACATTGTGTATATAAATGAGACTATGAATAAAATAGTTTAAATTTCTTCATTATAATTTCAGAGCTGGTTCATTTCTGTAAAATTGGTAAACAAGTACAGTTGGATTTGAGGTTATAGCTGTTATAGGCACATAGCTGACCTTGTGACTTTTCAACATATGGCAAACCAGTCAAAATAATTCCTGGCCCCATGTAATATTGGAAGCCACAGATGTCACCTGCTTCATGTCCTGTAATGTCAGACCGATCAACACATAGCTATACTAGACAACAGCAAATTTCACCATCATCTAATCAGAGGTAACCAATTTCATGTTCTTCTAGCTATAGGCCAGACCAGTCAACAACATTATATTTTACATTTTACTATCAACTAATCTAGTCCTGAGGCAATTTTATAGGGATTAAACTCAGATCACGAAAGCTACCATGATGATTTATTGATGAACCAGAAATTAGACTTAATGCACAAAGCCTACAAAATAAATGTATAATGATACATGCATACACTTATACATGTAAGTTATATCAATAGAGCTCCTCCCATATTTACAGTGTGTGGCTATCACAGAAACAAAGGGTTCTTTAGATGAACTTGTTACATTTAATTACATGTATGCAATCTACTTCAAATACAGAACATTTCTTAAGAAGAGATTTATGTTAAATATCATCAGTTACAGTTGACGATAAAATGAAAATAAACACATTTTGAAAAGATCAACCTATCTGATAGAGATCCCATCCCAAAGACAAATTAACTGTACTTGTAATGAAATTTTGAGAAATCAATTAATAAGGAATATAGTTATGTAAAAAAAACTGCAGAAAAAAATGCCTAAAATTCCTAAGAGTAAATAATTATAATATGATCCTTTGTCAGAGCTTTGTAACATGGACTTAATTTTTTGGTTCATTTCTACTTTTCTTTTTAAAGTTTTCTATATTAAGTGTAGAAATAATAAAAGTGTAATAAATGAAGATAATATTGGTCAGTAGAGAAGTACTGGGCATGGGTAATTATGCTATTTAATTAGGTCACACCACTGATTGATCGATATTAATCTCCTCCCCACAGATTGTTTATATGTGCTTTTGTGATTTTCGTATTTTCTCATTAATGAAATGAGATCATGGAAAACATTTTATGGGATATGTTTATATCAACAACAAATATCAAAAACTGCAAGATAAGTGCTGTCTTAAATCAATTTTTAATCTAGAGATATGAGTTTCTTGCATATTAAGTGTAAGTTCCTCTCCGAGTCTAATGTTTTACATACTGCAAATGCTTCTTCTAAAATTAAGTATTAATTTTGATAATATTGTAGTCTTGCAATAGATCTAAATGTTTGAACTGCACTTTTTTTGTACTATATCTCTTCTAATTCTCTTCTGTTCTCATGGTTTTTTTTTTTTTACATAAATGGAGATGTTTCTTTTCTATCAATAAAATTTAACGTATATGTTTGGTCACTGTTTTTGGATTTCTTTCTTTAGCTCTGTAATATATATCCATGCAATATATTTCCGAGTTATAATCAATTAATTATAGGTTTAACAATGTGTCTTCACTTACAATCGCAAATATCTGTTTACCTAGCTACGATATGCGTCGCTAGGTAAACTCATTTTGCGACCGTAAAACCGACGATTTACATCCGCAAAGCTTAAAATACAATACAGTTATCTCCTAAATTTAATAATTTCAAGCTTCTGATCATGATCAAAATAGTTACTAAAAATATTGTCACCCCTAAAGTTGTTCCATTTAGCTGAAAATATTAATATCATATTATTTTTTTCAGAATCAATCCACCAATGAAGGGAGCTTTCCAGATGCTTGATGGAGAAAAAAAACTTTATAGTTGAAGGAAACCTTTCATTATTCATTTAACTTTGTTGTTTTTTATATCTTTCATTTTTTTGCTGACCAAATGTTAGAATTTGTATGTGGTTTTTTTTGTATGCAAGTTTTGTGATTTATATATATCAGTATCAGTATGGTTGAGATAATGTGGGTTTGAGTTAATTATAAGGTTATGAGTGTTTAATACCACTTTCAACAATATTGCAGTTTATAAAGGTAGAAGAAACCGGAGTACCCAGGATAGTATTATATAATATAATGTTGAATGAAAGTTGATTGGTTGAATGAGAATCAGGATTTGTATGCCAGTATTTTGAATTCTAATATGACATGCTGTTTTGGCCTTGTAAACAAAA
Source organism: Bathymodiolus brooksi (assembly GCA_963680875.1). Taxonomy (NCBI): domain Eukaryota; kingdom Metazoa; phylum Mollusca; class Bivalvia; order Mytilida; family Modiolidae; genus Bathymodiolus; species Bathymodiolus brooksi. Next base: position 21,756,605 of record OY804579.1, read on the forward strand.
GGGTATAAAAATCCCCGGTTTATTATGACTTACACACGCTAATGATCATGACGTACTTGGCTGTTTTATTATACCCTTTTGTTTACAAAGCCAAAACAGCACGTCATAGAAATAATTTATGGAAGGGGTAAGTTTGTTGGAGATTTTAATATGGGTAACATTATCTGTGCAAATTTTACCCCTCGCAACTCACAACATTAATGGTGATGTGCACTGATTGCTTAGGTAGTTATAAATCCAACTACCATACGATCATGACTGTCCCCATATTTAATAATACATATTTTTTCTTTAAGAAAGAAAGAAAAATTAGGGTTATATTTTTTCTCTGTAAGGGGATGTGATATATTGGTTTTGATATTTTTATTTTGAATTGCTAAGCTTAAAATATTATTGTTCTTTGTTATATTTTTATATACATTAACAAGAATATTTTGGGGTTACAGCTTTCTCAGGATTGGGATGTGTACACTGGTACATTTGTAGATCTTACTATGAAACTAACGAAGCTTACGCTTCAGGCGGCCCCTTATATCCCGGAAACAACTTTTTTAATGAACTAACTTTTCAACAAAATTAATGGAGTTTTTTTTTAATGTCTTTGTTATTAGAATAAGGCTATTTTAGTAATAGAATCATATGTCAATGGCTTAAAGTACTTAATATTGACCTTAGAATATGCTCCAATTCCAATTTCATATGGCCTCAAAATGTCCCTGCAATTAGTAAAATTTCCAAATTTGCACCTGAATCCCAAGCTGTATGGGCTCCTTGACTTAGCCAGAATCTATCCATAGCCTACATTTTGGCAGTTGGATCCTCGAATCCTTTGTTGGTGCACAGCTTAATAGTTTGACAGCTCAGTCCTTATGTTAGAACCAATCTGAACCATAAACAGACATATGAATTCTTAATTCAGGCTTGTGCATTCAAACACCAAAAATCAAAACTATCACCTGTTTATCCTAATGATCCCTCTCTAGTAATTTAAAGAATGAAGAAATTCTTTTTTCTGTGCATTGATGATCCTACAAATTTTTCTTCGTTTTTGGTAATTTTCGATTATATATTTTTTAGTGTTTAATTTTAAACTAAAGAATAGATTTATAGGTCAATTTGTTCTTATAAGTTTGGTCCATTGTTAGCAGGGTGATATTTTTATATGTATACATGTATTTCTGCTGTTTCCTTAGCCAGCAACTAGTGCATCAGTTCCCATATTTATTGAGATATTTCTGTTTTCTAGCATAAAATGCTTATAACCCAGTACAGCAATTTTAATAAAAATCTGAGATATAGTGGTTAAATTAAAAACAAACAATTATCAGAATCTCCCATGGAACAACACCATTGAAGAAGATACCATTCGTTACTCAGACCTCTTTGCTGGTGGGAAAGGGATCAATGTTTGGCCCATTGTTAAGGACTCCACCCCAACACCCTGTTCATGGCCCTTTTGACCTTGTTGGTTATTCTTGCTGGCTGCAAAAGGGCCCACGTAATAGTTCAGGGACCTTAAAATGTAGGTCTGCCACTGGATGTATACCTATTCATTACTTCTATAGATGTTATCTACCGGGGTATATACATTTGTACATCTTTAATTTAGTCAAATGCAACTTTCACAAGATAAAGATTTTTAGTACATTTATTTTACATGTTTTTTAATCTGATATATTTATTATTACATGTACCTGACATATTTGTATAATAATTACATCTAAACATTTTGGCATCTTTAAAATAGATTATGATGGGATGAGTCTGAGAGTAGAAAGAGTGTTTCATCATCTGTAAAACTTGCAATAATTTGGATTAATAAATGTTTAGAATTTTATATTTTATTAGTTAACTCAAAAAAATTAAGATCAACACAAAAGGTCCTTAAATACACAAAAAATAATGTACATTTTTGTAGTTGGTACCGGTAGTTGCATGGTGTAACAGTCTTAATGTGATTATAGTTGCCCTACTATCCAAATTACATTGTCACAATGCTTTGACAAAGTAATTTGGCTATACAAATCCTTTTAGGGTTGTACATTTTTTGTAGTTGTATAACTATATAGAGATGGTTGTAGTTGCGTTGTCTAAAGGTCTTTAGGTGGTCGTAGTTACATTGTATAAAGGTCCCTAGGTGGTTGTAGTTACGTTGTCTAAAGGTGCCTATGTGGTTGTAATTACGTCATGTAAAGGTCCTTTGGTGGTTGTAATTACGTCGTATAAAGGTCATATGATGGTTGGTAGTTACGTTGTGTAAACGTCCTTAATTAGTTGTATTTATCTCGTATTAAGGTCCTGTGATGGTTGGTGGTTACGTTGTGTAAAGGTCCTTACATGGTCATGGTTGTCGTTTGGTTGTAGAAAGGTCTTTTACTACGTAGTACCACAACGTCGTAGTTACGCTTAGGGGAGTCTACAAATCGGCGTAGTTAAAACGTAAAATTCTTACGTTGTAACAACGAAAAAGTTACGTTGTCACTACGTTTTGACAACGTAATTTGGCTAGTAGGTATCATTTGATATCATTTTTGCACTCCCATTTCCCCTTTGCTGGCCTCTTAAAATTTGTGTTTGTTTACCTCGCAAATACGGCCGTTTTATGCTACTCATTGACAATAATTTGCTGTTGCCAGGTGCAAAATTACATATAATGATTAATATCTACCGAAAATGATCATAGGCATCATTATAAATTCATAAAATATGAAAAACGATTGAGAAAAGAAGGCAACATGCTCGGCTTACCTATCAACAATAATCAAGCACTTCCTTGAGTTCACTCCATCCAACGGCAACGGTCCAACTGATCCCCTACATATATCCTGCATTTGTTCCATTTGGAAGATACTTCACTTCTATTCCTCTTTATCTCTGAATCCGTCAAAGTCCGCTTTCTCCCACGGGTTGACAGTTTCTCTTTTGCCCAAGAACCACATGTTGTTTATTGTTTCTAAACAGTGCGCATGCTCAAGACGTGTTCACATAGAAGGCCATATGAATAGATTTGAATATTGTCATCCAGACAATAATTCTGATAACGATAGTTTTGGGTCTTTTTTGTCAAAAAATCGTATCTTTTGCAACATAACTCGGTGTTAATCTTCATTTTATGAAGGTCAGTACGGAAATCGACAATAATTTTGGGTATGAAAAAATTACGCAGCTGGTAGACAATATCCCTTTAAAATCACATTAACATTAATTTTCCTTCAGTTGATTTTATGGGATTATTAGCTGGTCAGTGGGAAATCAGTTACAAATACTGGTCAGGTCCTTCACATGCCGGTCTATTGGTTTGTCTGAATATGGTGCAGTATTAGCATCAACAATAAATATTTATGAATAGCGGACTAACTTTAAATATGTGTGGCTATCCATTAATTATTATGGCTGGTCTTTATTCTAATTAAGGAGCCAGCTATATTGCCATAGTATATATGTATAATACATGCAATGTTAGAAACATGCGTGTGAAATATATAGAGTTATCTCTCTTTGCGTGTATGTAATAACATTTTAGTAAATTGTTTATATAACTTTATTTGACACCATTACACATCAATATTTATTTTTATCATAAGAATCATTTCGCTATTTTTACACGATTACAATGATAAAGAAAGGTTAACTTGGCTCTTTTCATGTCTTGTACTTTATTGTCTACTTTTATGTATATCATGTAACTGTGCCACAAGTGTCACCATTTGTGTGTTCTACTGTATCAGATTAACTGAATAAAAAAGAAGACATCAATAATTTATCAATTTTGATAGTAAGAACTTTTAAAAACGATCATTTTCACCCTTTTGCATAACACAAAGTTTTAAACTAAAAACTTCCAATCTGATTTCTTCATTTTAATAATCCTTTGAATTATAAAATAAAAAAAATGACTCGGACCAGATAAAAATCTAGAAACGAGCGAATTTCATAAAATTAGGATATACACACATTTTCGGTGAGTCAAGTATTTAGGTTTTGTTTAGCGTAAGTAATGTTTTAATGTTCAAATCCTCAGAATGTCGAAACTGATGTTTTATTTATGATCACCAAAATCATAAAGCAAAAGTTACGTTTTGAATTCTCCTTCAATGAGTACTATCAATCTTTAACGAGGACGGCACATGCCACATGAAAACGTGAATTACGATATATTTAAGTGTATTCGTGAGCAAGATAAGTATTTTTTATATACATAATGATAATTATAGCATGATCGTCCATCATAAAATCTTGTTTAAAATTTTTAGGTTTTGTTAGTCCTATTATCCCAAGTACGTTTTTATTGGATTTTTCTTTTCTTTTTAATTGTGGGAAACGCGTTTCCCAAAATAAGAAAAAAATAGAAATTAAACAAGTAAAAGTAAACGATTTAAAACGAACAGAGTATTATATTGTAAGGATAAATGTTTTGTGACAACTCATTTGAAATTTCCGCAAAAATATTTTTTGCAGAAGTTGCTAATGGAACTGTCTTTAATGGACAAAACCACGCATTTCGTTAATGGATAAAAAAAGGGTAAATATTTGAATTTAAAAGTTGAAAATGAACATGAAATTGTATGTTTTGTGTACAGAACAGCAGAAAGAAGACCAATCATATTACCGTTTACATGGGAATAGTGTCTTGAAAACTATGCCGTTACCCGTATTACACAATTACAGTTTGGTATATTTCAAATGAAACATGTTTGGCAATATGTCCAAGAACCAATATATCTTGAGAATAAAATCGGCAACTAATATAAAAAAAAATGTATTTACCTGAAAATGTTCTGTAAGTGACTTGGGAGTGTGAATGATGTGTGCACGATAATAATTGTTGATGAGATATGTGACTGGAGCATGCTGAAAGCGTACAGGAATACATACTAGTAGCTATATAGTAGAATAGTGATTTTGAATTTTGAATTTTGGTGTTTAACGCCACTTTCAGCAATATTTCAGCTATATCATGGCGACCAGTTTTAGTGGTGGAGCAAGCCGGAGTACCCGGAGAGAACCACCGACCATGAGCAAGCAACTGGTAAACTTTATCACTTGCGGCTGCGAGTCGAGTGCACCCTTTTTGTAATTTACAAAGCTGGGCGCGAACCCACACTGTATTGGTGATAGGCTTGTATGAGTTGTTAGATCCAACGACCCAACTCATTGAGCCACCCGGGCCCCCGAATAGTGATTGTGTTATGGTCCGTCATTTAAATGTCAATAGTAGAATGTATGGTTATGGTGATTAACGCCACTTTCAACAATATTTCAGTTTTATCGTGGCGGTCAGTTTTATTGGTGGAGGAAACCGGAGTACCCGGAGAAAACCACTGACCTATCACAAGTCACTGACAAACTTTATCACATAATGTTGTATCGAGTACACCTCGCCATGATCGGGATTCGAACTGACAACTTTAGTGGTGATAGGCACTGATTGCATAGATAGCTGTAAATCAAACTACCATACGACACGATGGTCCCAATGTCAATAGTAGGGTCCTGTAAATGTCTATGAATGAAATAATGAATGTATGAAAGAACACGTAAAAAACAAAATGTGCATTTATTGAATTTGAAACTATGCATGTTAAATTACTCCAGTGTGCAGCAATCAGATGTTGTTGTATTCGATTTTTTATTTTATTATTTATTTATTTGATTCTATTTGTTTAATTTTTATTTTGGCGTTAGTTTATCGCTTTTTTTTATCTTTTAAGAAAGATACAACAAATTTCAAACTTTAATAAGATCGAGTTGACAGTATTAAACTATGCCATGTATTTTTTTTTTATAAATCGATCTCCTTGATTCAAAAATTCCACATAACAGTGTGTGTGGGCCGTTGCATGGTAGTTGAATTTACAACTAATTGTGTTATCGGTGTCTTTCACCACTGATGTTGTGAGTTCGAATCCCGCTCAGGCCAAGGTGTACAACATTATGTGATATAGTTTGTCAGCGACTTGTGGCAGGTCGGTGGTTTTCTCCGGTTCCTCCGGTATTCTCCACCAATAAAACTGACCGCCACGATATAACTGAAATATTGTTGAAAATGGCGTTAAACACCATAAACCAAACCAACCTTCGAATCAAAATTTTCATATTACATTGTATGGAGTACGTCGACGTGAAACACGTACAAAGCGAGGTAACTCTAGACAAATTTTCATTTAATTGAGATTTTTCTGAATCGTGAACCTGTTCAAGTTCCAGCTCGAAATAGAGTAATATATAATGCATATAGTTGAGTCTTGCTTTATGCGTTTGGTATTTTTCTCCAAGAAGAAAAGGTTGAAGATACAAAAGGGGTAATAAGAAGCCGTAATTCGAAGGACGGACAATATATAATGTCCAATGAAAAGGACAAGACAAATGATGATCTACATTTTTTGTACAGAACGCATGGGCAAATATTGTGGACTCGGGCGGTCTGGGTAAGTAAACAGTTCTGCTCCACTAATGTCACCCATCGCGTTACTTATTGTTAAAAATCAACAACGGACTTAGACTAAGTAGCTTAAATGAACAGTTATTCAAGTAAGGGGATCCTACTGAAACCACCGAACATTACTATACTACATTGTAACCGATACAGTTTCAAGAACTACTGTTTCTGAGTACGAAACAGATTGTATGTCCTGTGTTAAATATTACACTATTACGAGATCTATGTCCAACGCATCTAAGTAAAATCATGAATGAAGGAAGCGACGATCTATCTGTCAATATTAACCACAGGCGCTCGTGGCACGGACCACCCCCCTTTTTTCTAACTTTCTGTTTACAAATTTATTTACAATAAAATTTCTTTATTTCTTTATTATTTCATCTCTTTTTCCTTATTTTAACTTGTTCGTGTCAATATTCATGCAATCTCGTGTTAACAACCATTTGCATGTTTCGACCCTATATAGATACTTATAATCCACAAGGCATGCAACTCCGCAGGTTTAAAAATCGTACCCCTGCTCGCTTCGAGTACATTTATTGCACCTTATTTCCATTATGTCATTCAAACTAGGACATGTATCCATTCCTAAAATACCCATCTTTTCGCCAGTTTTTATTTTGTGCATACGATAGCTCAGTTCTCCAGAATTTTAAGATTTTCACACATTTATTGCCAAATTTTTCGTATAGGACTCTCTGAGGGGGTGTCAGCCTGGGGCCCATGACAAATAAACACGTAGAAAGCTGTTTTCTAAATCACAATTCATCAAGTCATTTTTGTTGTACTGATTCCTTGCTTATGACACACCGTAACGCGTGGTGGACTTAGTTTGAGTATCATTATTCGGAGAATTGGAGGAGGGGAGCCAAGTTTCCTTTTGCCCTGGGGCCCAAGAATTCTCTTGGCGGCCCTAACTATGGTCACCTGTGACACAAATATTCTGCAAGGCTAAAACCAGCGGATTTTCAAACACAATTGTAATGAAAAGGTTTTCATCATTACATTCAGATTATCAACATTTGTTGCAATTTATTATTTTATGTAAATTTTGTCAACAGTATTTCAACTTGAAAAATCACAACATGTTTAACGTCGAGTTGTCGAGTCTGAATGTCTAATAGTATGCACTACATTTGTTGTATAACAAGTTATATAATATATATGATTAAATTTATTTTACAAGTGGTTTTTTTTTTTATTACTAAACCAAAATTATTTTTTTTAAATTACAAGTATTATTTCTTCTGTATATTCTATTTGCTGTTCTTTCTATATGATTTGTTTTTCCTGAAGATGGGTATATTTTTTTACATAGGAAGAACCCACTAAACTGATTGTCAACCGACTACCTCTTCCCACAGTTATAGACAATTGTCAACCGACTACCTCTTCCCACAGTTATCAGATCAGATCATATTGATAATTCAATAAAAACAATTTATGTTTTAATCAACGGCTGCCATTTTGAAAAGAGGAAAGGCCTGTCGGATTCACTTCTGAAAAGGAACCACTCAAGACACCAAACCATGGTTTCCAGTATTCATTGTCCTGGTTTCCAACGCAATATATCTAATTCCCTAGTTTCAATTTTCAGTGACCTTGATTTTCGGTACTCTGGTTTCCCCCATCAATAAAACTGACTGCCATGATATAACTGAAATATTGTTGAAAGTGGCATTAAACACCATAACCCTAACCCCTGGAATTGTTGACCATCACTATTAAAACTTTCTTTTCCTAAATAATGAATGACCAGAGAGGCCTCTATGGATGTGATGGTATGGTAGTAGGATTTATATTACATCTATCTATCAAGGAGTGATTATCACCACTTAAATTGTGGATTTGATCTCTGCTTATGGTTATAGGGACAACTTCATATAATTTTAAGTTTGTCAGTTACTTGTAGCAGGTACGTTTTTTTCCCAGGTACTGTGTTTTCCTCCATCAAGTTCAAGATTAGGGCTCAGCAATCTTTTAACAAAGCTGTGCTCAGTGAGGGTAAGTATTTTACTCTCAAGTGGAAAGCACTTGCATGACTGCCTCATTTCACTAATAGGTGAGGTTTGAGTCAATAAAACCAGTTTAACTCAGTCAATTTTTATTGAAGTCCCTGAACTAAGCCAGGAAAATGAGTGGCCATATCTTTGTGTATTAGGGATATCAATTTTGCCTTTCATTTCTACGATTTTTTCTACTGGATTATGGAACTGGTTCAACAGTGTGGCATTTGTTGTTTTCCATTTTAACAATAAAACTGACCTTGACAATATAACTAAAATATTGTTAAATGTTAGAAATCCAGAACTTAAATGTAATTCCAGAACTTTTGAAGTGTTGAACTCAAAACTGTCCTCATTACAGTCAAACCTGCCTTAAAGGACACCTCTGTATAACAAATTACTGTCTATAAAGGGCAGCCTCATTTTTCCCATTAAGAATAGTGCATATTCAGGTTCCCTTGAGTGGTAGTTGGATTTATAACTGCCTATGCAATCAGTGCCTATCACCACTAACGTGATTTCGAATCCCACTCAGTCGAGGTGTACTCAATACAACATTATGTGATAAAGTTTGTCAGTGACTTGCGACAGGTCGGTGGTTTTCTCCTGGTACTCCGGTTTCCTCCACTAATAAAACTGACTGCCACAATACAACTGAAATATTGTTGAAAGTGACGCTAAACACCATAACCCTCACCCTAACTATTTAGAAAAACCACCTGTAAATATATTCAAATGTATAAAGTAATAAGATAACAAATAATTTTCAGGTATTTCTTCATATTTAATGTCATCATTTATTATGTCAAATGTTGTATATAATATATACAAAACTTTGATATATATATATTATGGTTTTCATACCATATCTGATAATAATTTACATAATATACAAATCAACACAACATTTTTACAATAAGTACATGTTTCCAACTTCAATATAAAGATTAAAGTACATGTATTCATTTATATTCCAATTATTTCACCTGTAATACTGATAATTTTTTTCTAATTTTTTATTACAGTAGATTTTCAACAGCAGTAAAATTCAGTGGGAGAAAATGCATGAATATTATTTTTTTCTTAATTCACAGTCAAATATTCAACAAAAGCATATATTAAATGGTAATTCCTCATCAAACTAAACATGAAATTTTTAAAGCTTTTAAAGCATATACCCAGTATACAAGAGTGTATCTGTTTGAAACCTTATTGCTAGCCAACACATGGTTGTTAATGAGGTGAGAATAACCATACTACTTATGTTAATGTTTTGATTGATTATGTAAACAAATGAAAGAAAAGATCTGTCTTTTAGCACCAGATATAATATTATTCAGGACTGACAAAAAATAATTTGTTCAATGGAATTTATTTTGATTATTCAGGAAACATTTCTATTAATGGTCCAATATATTTTAATAAATACACAAAGTTATTCACATTTTATTTTAAATGTACAGCAGTTGCTATCGAGATAGACCATTTCATCATATGAATCTGTTATGTAAACACACAAGAAATGTATGAAAGTATATTTAATATTAACAATTGATACGGTATACCACCATAGATGAAAATGAAAACTTTCAAAAAAATGAAATTTGCAGATTTCTTACATTAAATGAAATAAGTTAAAATGAATACATTTTCAATCCAACGAATAAAAAAATTAACCAATCATTCAATTTATATCTTATCTTGTCAAATATACATGAAATAAAAATAATGATATGCATCTTCCACACATCAAATGACTAGAAAATAAATGTGTGATGTATTTTCTCTCAAAATGACAAACAAAAATCACATTTCTATAAAATATTTTGATTTTTGAGAAAAACCTATTCATGCTCAAATTTGAAATAATAGGAATTCTAATATCATTAACAAGAAATGGCATAATGATTTGGAATACTGCTATATTTTCAAAAATGTTTCTTTGTAATTTCTCCATAACATACAGAGTTAGCACTTGTAATCTCTAGTTTCTTCTTTCAAAAAAAAGTACAACAAAATAATAGATTTAGAATAAAATTTCTTGAAATTAATTCAAATACTTATTAAGAAAATTTCATTAAAACTATATTTAAAAAAATAAAATGTAAACAAAGAGATAATTCTCAAACATCTGAAATAAAATATTTTGTTTAATATGTTGATAGTGTTAATTTGAAAATATTTAACATATTAAACCTTTTTTTAATTTTCAGAATCTTGATATTTTAAGACCTCAGGGTCTATAAAACATGGAATTAAATGTTGTATATTTATACATCACAGCCTTTTCTCCAATGAGACAAAAAAAAACAAATCTCTCTTCCAATCCACAATGGAAGAAATTTGCATATAGCAGTGAATGCATATTCATTATTCTAATGTTTCATTCTGAATGCTTTCTGTTTAGAACCATCACTTTTGTAGTAAAGTTATATGAGACATGTTTAAATGGTGCATTGTCCTTAATGCATAGTGACTAATTATTGCATTATTTTGATATTCAACAAAAAATAAGAAATCTGCTCCAAGGTCAGAATATTCACAATATATTTGTTTTGAACATCAAGTTTTAATAATAACAGGATCTTCATCAAAAACGATCATATTTTCCAGTGAAAATTTTGCCTCCAATAATTTCCAATCATTTAAACAATGTCCACTGATGCACGTTTGTTGTCTGCATTCTAACAAATAATTGCTTTATAATTTAGTGTAGTCTTTAGCACTCATTAACACAGAATTAATGTGTCTTCAATGAACACAGTACATTTGTGGAACAGCACTGTCAGCATAACCCAGTAGTCATGCAGTCACACTTGGATAGCCAAGCCGCATTTGTTCGTTTTATCACATTTGTTTTAAACACACATCACATTTACACTTGCATAGCACAAGAATATTTCGGTTGTCATAACCAAGACCCCATGTCTTTTTCCAACACTGCTGCAGCGTCCATTCGTCCCATAACACGGAAAATATTCATTAAGTCTGTTATTGCAGATTCTTCCCGATGCCTTGCTTCCCACAAGTCTAAAATATGTTCTGTTGGTGATGGCTTTGTTGCAAAATATTGAACATACCTGAAATTGTAAAAAAAAAAAAAAAAAAAAATGCAAGAGTTATTTCCCTTTGTACTAAGATATATTTTGTAGTTGTCTCCCTTTGTATAACATGTAGAATATGAATTATTATTTTTTTGCTTTGTTTGTTTGTTCTTATTTTTTGTATTTTGTTTGTTTGTTTGTTCTTTTTTGGGGGGTATTTTGTTTGTTTTTCTTGTTCTTTTTTGGGGGGTATTTTGTTTGTTTGTTTGTTCTTTTTTGGGGGTTATTTTGTTTGTTTTTCTTGTTGTTTTTTCTGTTTTATACTTTTTTTTCTTTAATATCTAATTCTATATATAGATTTTTTTTCATGTACATTTACACCCAAAGAAATGAATATGACAGTTCTTTTCACAGTAAATGAACAAAACTATTCTTACCTGTCAACAGTAAGGGCCTGGGCAAGCATCCTCCAATCATTGCCTCGGGCATTAGGTGGATCTAACAATAAGCACAGCTGATAACGTATGTGACTTGGTAACCTGCAAATACAAATTGCAAAAATCATTATATTTTAGTTTTAGTTAAATTTTTTAGGAATATTTTTCCACTATAGATAAGGAGCCCTTGTATTTAACTACTACATTGAATTAACTTTAACTTCAAGTAAAAATTCATTTTGTTAAAATACTGGTTCATAAAATTTATTAGATGTTTGATGCTGTCCCATGAATGAATATTTCACTGAATTTTCATTTTTTTTATTTTGTGTGAAACTTTAAAATGATGTTTTCAAATTGGAGGAGCAGGTTATGGTGTATAACACCACTTTAAAAGAATATTTGAGTTATATCGTGGCTGAAAACACTTGAATGCTAAATTCAACATTTCATCAACTTTTTTTTTATGAATTTGTATTGTAATATCTTATATCTTATAAGTTCTCAATACTTTTTTTTTAAAGTCATTTCCTACCTGAGATTCTAGATATGCAAAAAAAAATTACCTGAAATTATTAGCAGCAGGGTCCAATGTTACCATAGAACTAAATCCTGAACTAGAATTTGTTGTGACTGTCGAGGATCGTCCTTTTAATGTTGATGATGGTGTTTGTAACGGTACAGATTTCTGAAAAACAACAAATATATTTATATAATTCAAGTGAGTAAGTGATATGTTATTTAACATAACAGTAAATGAGCACTGTTTCAGCCATATCATGGCGAGAACAAGTTTCATTAAACAAAAAGATGATGATGTCCGCATTGTACTAGACCAACACGCTAAGTTGGATCTTTATAGTGCTAGCTCACTGAAACAACAGTCTACGGGGTAGACATGTCGCTCCACTCTGACACTTTATCCTGATTCCGAGCCAGCCAGTCATATAATTCAACATTGTTAAGTATTCTACAGTACTTTTTTTTACTACAGTAATTAATATCAGCATATAAGGTGCCACTTTTTTTAACGATTTCAAAAACAATCGTAGTTTATAAACTAGCTGCAAAGTATGTTTAATTCAAGGTACGCTTTATAATAATAATCTATGAAATGTATAATCAGTTACAGTGCATTAGTAAGAAGTACAGATATATTTAGATAAGTTCTGAATCAGACTGTATAATATACAGTTATAATATACTAACAAATAGCACTGTATATATCGATAAACAAAACAAATACTTTAGTCCATTTAAACATTATTACAAGTTCATGCAGAAAATAAAAACAATTTATACATTGAGATATTTCTGGAGTGTAACCAACATCATTTCTGATTACATCTGCCAGATTGAAATATAAAAAAAATGCAAAAAATTCTTATCTATCTCAAAGAAATGAAAAATGATTTTTGGGAAGATTTGTCAAGATAAACACACAACAAAGGAATTCACAATATATGAAACTAACCAGATGTAGGTTTCAAAGACTGCACACATATACATTGCATTTAAGTGACTATTTACTGACAGAGATCAACATAAACTAAGGTGGCCAGGACAGGTTTGATGGTAATTGACTTCCAATAATGGACAAAGAATTGTTTACCAGAACAGACCAAATAATCATTTACTGCTAATATATGTAGCAGGTGGTTTTTGGTTTCACCCCATGATATAACTGAAATATTGTTGAGTGGCACTAAACACCATAACTGCCGCTGCCTTTTTTTGTTTCCCTTTCTTGAAATATAAAAATATGCATGTTAGAGACCAATGCTATTAAATGATGGTTGAAAAACTGTTTTTCATTTCTTATTAACTTAATAACAAGAATTCAACTATAAAAAAAAATGATGTCAAGGGGAGAGAATTTACTTATGCTCGAAAAGTTTTTTTGTAGTAAGTATATCCATCTTCTGACCTTTTTTTCTAAGTACTTCAAAGTATAATTATTTTCTCAATCAAATTATATTTACCACAGAAAACTTGAAAACTTGGTTAAGTCAAAATAAAATCATTGGTCACTGTCTCAAAGTTTCATGTTAAAAAATGATCATAGAGAAAATTCTCAATTTTTTGTGTTAATAAATGATTGTTTGGAAAATTATATGTACATACCTCTTTAAAGTTATTGAAGATATTTAGCACCTGTCTGTTACTAAGAATAGCTTTTTGATACACCTGTATCTTACAGGAGACTTTGTTTAACCCTCTTTCCATCATCTCCAGGGAGAACGAACAATGAAGGTTGTTCTGGTTCCCACTCCATATATGTTGGAAAGGAATTTCCTGAAAAGAAAAAAAACATATCGTTAAAAGATGAAAGAAACGACAAAATATTGATAAAAAATGAAAACCCAAAACAAAATATTGTTAAAAGACGGAAATAAAACAACAAAACACTGATAAAAGATGAAAAAAGAAAAACAAGAAGAGTATATTGTTTAAAGTTGTTGAAGCTTTATCTATTTCCAGTGTCAGCAGTGGCTTTGATAAACAAAAATTTAAAACATTGCAGAAGATTTCTGTCATGCTTTATTTTTATTTTTTTGTATATCATTGAGGTTTGGTTCCTAAGTTGTTTGGAGAGTTAGCTGAACCAGCAAAATATCTCTTTAGTATGATGAGGGTGAGAGATCTTTGTATGTGATGGGGTGAGATATTGTAAGATCTATTTCTCAAAACTTTAGATTGGTTTCAGCCCTTTTTTGTTCTTGCTTCTATTTATTTCCCTAAACTTTTAGATAAAATAAATGAAAAATATAAATGATTGAAAAAAATGTAATAGAACAAGAATTACGGTACATTTATACATGGACAATGAAAAAACTGACTGCCATTACAAAACCATAAGATTTCATAGTTCTTTAAAAAAACAAAATTGGAGAAAATGTCACACAATCACCTGGAGTTGTAAAGTACAATATTTGTATCATTGTTTATTGATATTCCACAGTTAAGTGGTTTTTAAGGGGTCTCATCATTGACACACGACAGGAAACCAGGATTTTTGAGAGATCTCATCATTGATACATGACAGGAAACCAGTTTTTTTTTTGTAGTGGTTACAAATACTATTGATGAACTCAGTTGAGCCATAATGTACAATATCAGGTGAGTAGATCTCTAAAATAACCAGGCACAATATTACCATAAAGTTAATGGCTGTTATAAATGCTGTATTAAAGAACAATAAAAATAACTACAGAATATTTAATGATTTCTATAACAAAGGCAGGTCAGGAAAAATTAGTTTCCATAAAATGAGAAAAAACATAATTAAAAATATGTTTATGAAGTTGAATAATCATTTTGTTGAACTGCGCTACACTTGAGAGCTTATCTCCCCTCCCTGTAGAGCTGACAATATTTCTGATTTCACACTTCCATTGTCATTCATTTTCTTGATTGCATTTCAATGATATAATCATAGAATTCATTGCGGATCACTGAAATCTGCAAAATTCTTTGTTTTAGAAAATTCTGAAATGAACACCCAAATCTGATAAAAACTGCAATTCCATTTTAATAGTTAATTTTCATTTATTGGGAAAAGTTTCAAAATGAAATCTCTCAGGTCATCTGCTTCATGAACCACTGATTGACAAAAGAAGGAAGCAATTAATCACAACAATGGCTGACTTTAGTAACTTGATGGGGGCAGGCATCTGCATTGGCAAATTTATAGTTTTAGTCCAGCTATTTTAGTATTTAATGGCCATAATAACATGATCACCTACTTAAAAAATTTACATTTGTCATCAGTGCAGCCACTAAGTTATGTGAGGAGGGGGTAAAGATATAAAGATGACCCCCCATATTAATTAACCTCTGCATGACCTTGGGATCTAAGAAATTGGATAGTTTTATAGATAGTAGTCGTATGATTTATGTATTTGATAGTTATCAATGTAAAATGCTGATTGTTGACAGAATGAGAAAAGAAATAAATGATGAATGTAAAACATTTGATCTGTTTCTTGATATTTTAGCAGGGGTTCCCCACAGGGATAACAATTACTTTTTGTGACTTTTGACAAAATTTATATGACATTATAATACTTGGGTGATCATCTTGTAAACCATAAATATATATAACTGTTGTCATTCTATATATTGCACATGACATAAAATTAAAAAACTTTGAAAATTTTTATTCTAAAATTTGATCCTTTCATTGGCCTCCATGTTATGACCAGTAGATTCCTGGTCTTGTCATTTCAAATAGAACAATAGACTGGTCCAATATTGTCATGTGGAATATGGATGTCAACATCACTGAAATTTTATACTTCAATAAATCCCCTTGCCCTCTATTCAACCCATCATTAAAGCTATCAATAAATAAATGAGAAAATTGCTTGTCACCATCTATGGCATGACATGATAGAAAAAGCAATTTTATTTAACATTTTTCTGAAAATTCAGGAAATTGCAAGACTTGATAAGTGTTAAAAACTAACCATTCTACAAATTTATGATCTTCTAAAAATAAATGAAGATGGGGGAATCAAAACCAAGTACATGAGATCAAAGCAACATCTTTGGCATAAATTAGACTTTTTAAGTAGATATATGAACGGAATAAACTTGCTACTTAACCTGTTACATTCCGAGAAGTAAAGTGGATTACTAGTAACGATATGGATCTAAGAAGGAACAAAGCTTGTCTATGTTAATAATTATGACAGACAAGAATGTAACTAAAGATTTCATCAACGAAATTAACAAAAATTTGAGAGAGAAAAAAAATAATATGTGCCTAGACTCAATCACCATCTTAAAATTCTGACATTTTACTATCTCTGCACAATTTTTCATATCTCTTATGTCACTCAAAAAATCTAGACTTCAAAAAAATATCTACTTTGATTTTGGACAATTTACAAAAATTTGTCTTGTTAATTAAGTTAGAAATATATGCTATTTGAGAAATTTGACATCATCACTAACGAAAGGCCAAAAAGCCCTCTACTTCAATGGAAACCTGCTGAGGGTTTATATTAATAGGTGGAAATTTTTATCTAATTCAATATTTTTTGCCCTTGAAGTTAATGAAATATAATTAATCTAATTAAACGGTAACAATAACTTAATTAAAGACACATGGCTCAGATTTAATACACTCTATTGGAGATAATTTGTCCTGGCTCTAGTTACAGAGATCTGTGGTCAAAAATAATGACCAATTTGTTTTGGAATAATGTAATATTGATTTTACTGTCAAAAGGAGCTCATTGCTCTTTGCGACAGGGGAACCAATTCGACCCCTTAATACATATCTCAATCATAGACAGGAATAATCTTGTGACCCACCCCCAAACATGTGCCAGTTTAAGACAGGAACAAGGGGATAATAACTCTGGGCGACCAAACTCTTCAATCAAACTGACGGAGGTTGCTACAAAAATATGAGTAAATGCTATAATGTGTTGTTATTGAGACAATATAATTGGGTGGATAGCCATGCCTGTAAATTAATGGCCACTAATCTATTCCAATTGGTCATTTCTTGAAAAGATTTATTAGAAAATTAGCCACAAGAAATGTTTTTTTTTAATTTGATCCAGAAAATAGCAGAACGAACTGAAGTGAACTTTTAAATGGATGCTATGTACAAGTACTTTGTAGTCTCAGACTTTTTAATCTCATGCTGTTTGTTCATAAATATAGGTGTCTCTGTAATCTTTATAAATATATTCCCCATACAAACCTTCAAACCCATGACCTGATGTCACTTTACAACACATCGTTGAAGAAGAAAAGAACACTGTGTAGTTTTCGACAAGAACAAGATGAAAAATCAAATGCCGTTTACATTACTTGGATTTAAAGCAGTTGAAAAGAAGAAAAAAAAGAAACCCATTTTTTTTAAACTGAATCCATTAAATATTTAATGTATTCTGTCAATTTTAATGTAAATAAATGGTTGTAAAAAAGGAAATGCGCAAGCTCTCGTACGTAAGCATGTGTGGCGCGGATGGTCCAGTACAAACTACCGCATGCCATATTGTTAAAATGATTAACACCTCAACATGATTTTAATTTCAATGTTGACTGCTCTGACGACCACGACAGCCAGGTGTAAATCCAGGTAGTCACTCAGATGGATGGCTAATAATATATCGTAAAGACAGAGATAAACACGTCCTAATTCCTGAATTATCAGAATCAGTTAGAAACATCATTTTGATGTAATTATCTGTCATTCCTTCCCCATTTCAATGTAATTAGCTATAATGCTTTCAGATTTGGATATAAATCTAATGTAATAAAGATACAGAGTTACCTGAGCTAATTACAATTTATGTCTTCATCCTAGTGGATGACACTTACCTTAGGTAATTTAATTACCTGATAATTACTAGGTATTATTACTTCTATAAACCAGGCTATAAATCGTCTGTAGTTAGATTAAGACTTACTGATCATCAGTATGTTTTACAGGTAAATATATAAACTGGAAAGGTAGGTTTTTTAGTTCTACAGCTTAGAAATCATTCATATACCACCAACCCCCCTTTTTTCACACTTCACCAATGTAATCCAGTAGTAAATCTATATCAACTAGTCTGGATTATACAAAAAACCATCATCACACATTTTCTCACCTGAAAAAAGGTATTATTTGAAGTTGTTAATTACCTGATAATTAGCAGCTAATTTACTTCTCCATCCAGGTGATAATTCCTCTATTGTCAGACAGAGGTTGTGTCCACCATCTTGGAATGGAATTTGTTTTGGTTTGTCCAGCAATCTACCACCATATTTATTTTCTTCTTCTATCACACTCTATAAATTAAATGATAAACATTGTATTTTATGTCTATGCTTGAAAGATACATGTACTTAGATCTTTATATTATTAAACATGGAATATATCCATTCCGTATACATGAATGAGATTCACAACTTCATCACATTGTATTTTGTATTTCCTAGTTCAATGATAAATATTTTTAATAAGGTGTTTTTATTTATTTTATACATACCCATTATAAAATGGAACTAAACCACGAACCTGGATTTCCATCGGCATAATTGTCATGGCCTTTAATTTGTTCAATGATTTGAAGCAAGGGATAGATTTTGTTTTTAGATGATATGGGTGGAATTGTTGACCATCACACTTTAAACTTTCTCTACATAGTATAAAATGTATTTATATTCCACTAAAGCAAACTGTCATACATATACATGTATATATACAAATTATATCTCTCTGTAGATATATACATAACTTTGTAATGAAATGATGCTTTCTGCTATATTTAAAATTTTAAAAGCATTACATTTGAAACTTAATTCACCTGGATTCTACCAGTAATGTAAGTCAATGACTTTTACAGTGCAACATACCTCTAATGTATTATGGGTAATTATTTATCTCCAAACACAAATTTGTTTTTATATACTTAATAATGATGTCTTAACCCATTTCTTATACATTTTGATTTAATGGCAAGGCAACATTGGAGTTTTCCTCCTAACTATTTTAATTTTAACATTTTTTAAAAGTATCTGTCATACATTTGGAACTAGATTCATAATGATTTTTTTGTTGCATAAAAATGCATTGATGATTTTTATACAGTTTTCTTTGTCACAGGATTATCCATGATGCCCATTTGTTTCAAAAGTTTAAACTAAATAAAGAGACAGAACGTGTGAGACAAAGGAATGAGGTCTTTACAACAAATAAGATGATATTACAAGTATGATGAATTACCTAATTACAATTTTACAGTCTTAAGTACTCATTCTCCTTGTTTGATTACGTTTTCCAAAGTTGCTAATCTTTTTTCTTGTCAAAAAAACCTTATAAAATTTGTATTAATTCAGATTCGACTAAGAAAACACTTTGTTTCATGCTTTCTTTAGTCCTTTAATTTATCAGCTTAGAAACATGTTATGGCCAGCATGTGTACCCCATTTTTCTTCACAAATTTCTTCTTGTCAAATTCCAAAACTATCAAAGAGAACGTTAAGAAGGTTTAGGGAGGATTTATTTTCCCCATCATTTATTTTTGATTTTATACAAAGAGTAGAAACAGCTGATGTTTGTTTAAAGCACCTTGCTGCAGTACAGGATGTATAGAATAAAGTGGTGATTATGATTAGAGGTTGTTCTGCTACATGATAAATGACAGATTTACTGTGGCCAGATGATAACACTGACCACTGTACTATCTCTATAATGTCCAGATGAACAATGTAATATTAACAAGAGATATCATAAATAGGGGGGAGGCCTAATGAAGGAAATTAGAATGGAATTTCACAGAAAATAAGACTTGTCATAATTTACATGATAAATATGAATTGGACCTTCTTGGAATCTGGTTTCTGAGTGATTTAATGACGATAAATTATAAATTATCATTTCAAAATGACAGAAAAGACTGATCTGAAATGATAGAATGCATTAAATACTGTACCCTAGACCTCCCTGACAATAATATGGTAAACCCTTATCATTTACATCTGTTACATTACACTAACATATTTACAAAGTCAAATTTTTGAACTTCTAATAACCTTCTGTTTTTTTCTTCTTCTTCAAAAGTTAAGATTAATGGCAAATATAAAATTAGCTGAGTTTATTTATGAAATGACAAATTTATCATGTAGCAATTTCTGTTATGCACAGACAATAAATTTGATGACACCCTGTTCTGACCCTACATGTAGGTATCCTACAGAAATTCCAAGACTTAATGAAATATTCTGATGCCAGTATTATGATTCTGAATATTAAAAAGTAAAATTGTCACAATAGTCAAATAGAAATGTCTCTTTCTTAACAATGGCAATACATTTTGACACATTATCTTGATTCCAAGCCAATCAGTTTATAATCTTACTCCTTAATGTTACATGTTTAGCAGAGAAGCTGCCGTTACCAATTTTATAGTCTTGAGTTTAACTGAGGCTCTAACCCGCGATCTACTGCACTCGAGGCGAGCACGCTAACCATTACACCACTGATGCGGTTGTTATACAATATATTGTGCAGGACTTATCCACCCATCACATCAAGCCATCTACAAAATAAATACAATGACCAACATGTTATCTGAGGAACATCCTCTCAGTACATAAAACTCTGTATATATTGTTAATACCTCTAAAGCATCCTGTGTGTCTTCTACCATGTAAACCCGAATGCTGAAATCCATGGATGGATTCTGTGTGGCGGCAAATGCTGCTAATCGTAATATTTTCACTGCCCTGCCCCCTGGTATCGATTCTCCAATTAAAGCATATCTCATTAATTGTTCGGTCATTATGTGACAATGTGTTGGATCTAATTGTGAATATACTGAGGTATTTATAGTCTCTTGTCCTAATGTCACGATTCTCTGAAAAACATCAAAGATTCAAATTTACTTAAAAGCTGCATGGAACTAAAAATCCTATCAAAATTTTATATTCCTGCAATTAAAACAGATACAGACACCACAGCAAAAGTACAACAATTAATACCCCACTATCCTACAGAATATAGACATAATGAAATTCATTGTAGCGGAAAAAATGGAAAGTAAAATGTTCTTTTTTAACTTTACATTCCAGAACACTTTATTTACAACCTACTATCAAAACTGATTGAATAACTGCAAGATTGCATTTCACATTAAATTAGACTAAAAAACAGACAAAATCTAAGTCTGACATGCAAATTGGTAATTAAGCTAGTTAAATTTTGGAATTCTTTACATAAAAGCTTCATTAGACTTAATTCCAATGGATGTTTTTTAATTTGAATTAATTTAATAGTTTTGATGTGTTTTATTAACTTTTACTGACATTTTTTACAGTAATGACAATTCTTCCAGAATGAAATGTACTATTATTTGTGATCTTTTTGTAAAAGCAGCTGCCATTTGATACAATAATGTGCACCAGATATCCAACAGGAAATTAACATTTCTATCTATGACAGGATCGCACACAATGCAGGAAATGACATTAAAAGTTTTCATTGGTTATCTGTGAAAATTACTAACAATCATAACTATAGCCCTGATTCATACAGCGGTTTTCATCGTCTGAATCTGTTATTTGCAAAAATAACCATTTTATCAGATTCGTTTAACGTTATCAAAATTATTTTATCGGCTTCGTTGACCATTATTCCTTTCACACAAAAAAAGGGAGACTTTATTATTTTTTATTTCTCTCTGCATGCGATGATCAATTTTTCATTGTATTACAAGTTTTATACTGGTAACTTTTGCAATACAGAGGAATGTCTTTTGAGTAAACATTCTAGGTCTTAGAAATTTCAGAGCACATCACATAGTTTCATCTTCTCAGAGAAATGCAGCATATCTGACTTTCTCAATAAATTTTTTTCTCAACTAGAGATCATCTTTATTGGTAAATGTTCAGAGATTTTTTTAGAATTTCTAACTGTTTCGACTGTCACAAGTGAATTAAAATTATTTTGCAACCAGAGATGGTAAACACATGAGAAATATAGAATTTCCAACTGTCTCAACTCTCTATGGTCAATTAAAATAATTTCTCAACCCTGCTAAACTTTTAAAGATATATTTGATAGGGTATCAATTTTGTCTTTGGTTCTACAATTATATGATTAGATTTTGGAACTGTTCTAACAGTGTGGTATTTTTGTGTGGTATTCAATGTCGCCAAGGCAATATATACACACACATACCAGGAATATGCATGACTATTACTAAAAAAATCAAATGAAAATAAAAAAATTAAAAAAACTTACATGCCACCGGGGCGGTTCATCTGGTGGTGTGTCGCTTGCACACAATGACAACATCCATCCTCCTTGTCTCATATTAGCACAATGTTGGAACGATAAAATAACAGCTTTCTTCAAAATACCTGGCTGACCAGGACCACATAAAATGACTGGACTAATTATTGTTTGGCGATCTGGAAAAAAAAGTTTCAAAATTTTAATTTTGCGTCAATTTTTCGGGGGGGATCAATACCATATGTAATACAACAAAAGTAAATACAGTGACTGTTTTACACAGCATGATAAGAACTTAATTCTATTAAAAAGCCACTAATCGTTGGTCATTCATAAGATATAGCTTTGTTCGATTTTTTCATCCCGCGATTGCATTAAATGCAATTCTATATACTGAATTAATCAACAGAAATGATTCAATAAAATCCCTGATGGACCTCATTCTGAAATATTGAAGGTATCAATAAATGTTAATTAAAAGATCATGAGATAAATAGTTCATCACCAGTGGCCAAGGTAACCCTCTAAGGTGATAACCTTTACATGTTAAAGCTGTGTCAATCTTATGACATTCTATGACCCAAAATCAAGGACGGTCTTTTGTAAATAGCACAAAAGAATCTTATAACACAGACTGTATAATAATAGGACTCAATATATGATAAGCTTAACTAGTAGGGTCACAATATTCATGACCTGATGCATTTAAATTCTTCTTACAGCGACCATAAGTCAGGATTAATTCAGTTACTGAAATAAGAATTGTATTTATCAGGGATACCACAGACACGAAATTGTTTCAAGCGATATGGTAAAAATACATTTATCACGTCAGATTTATCCGTTCATCTATAATCTGCCACAGCGCTTCAACAATAGTCTACGATACAAAGGATAGTGCAAGATAATGCTACGACTTCAGGTGTAAATAAGATAATGTAGGCATAGAAATTAACTTTTTTAACCACAAGCAAAACATTGCTTGTAGCTTTAAAAGTTACAAGCAAATTTCAGTGTTATATTTAAAATTTAAGAAGCATTTTTTTGTTTTTTTTTAACAACTAACATAATTACTGAATGGTCCCAAAAATGGAAAGCAGTCAGTGTAGAAGCTACTGACATACAACAACCCAGGTTTTACATTCTGTTACATGATTATTTTATTTCCCATCAACTCTTAACCAGACACTGTAGCCTACATCTGTTTTGAAGGGGTAAGCAAATAATGTGACAGTCAAAGTAAAATTCAGTGTATTCAGAACCATTTGAGGATTTAATTTTATACCTTGGGAAAGGGTAATATTTTTCTACATGGGATCTTTTTCGCAGAAGGGGAGGGCAACCCCTGAAAAAAATTGAAAAATGTATAACAGACTTGCCGATGATATTTTATCCAATGTTATAGCCTTCCGAAGACAACATCCGTGTCCTTTCCATTTTCATCTTTTTTGTTTTGAAGCCAATATCAACATTCAATTCCCTCATCCATTTACGCCAATACGGATACCTTCTATACAGGTTTTTCATTATTTTTGTCTAAGTTTGTTTGCCGGTTGACCTTCATCGGTACTTTCATTTCGATGTTTATTTTTAGGTGGAGAATACTTTAAAAGCATGTTTTGCCGACATATTAAACGTCAGCAGTGAGTCAAGGTTAACAGGTCAAAACCTCTTCGGGATTTTCTAGACTTCTCATTAGATAGTATGTCAAACATTAGAACACGTGTTATCCGAACCACTGGTTTCCATTCCCAAACAAACTACGATGGTTGAGAACTAACGACACTGACAAACCCATTGAACTGTAACCCCCTGCAGCGTAGGATATAAATAGACTACGTTTTTAAATTTATTCTAAAATTAAAAACAGAAAACACACATTTCGGAACAGGACAAAGGTACAATTTTTGTGCTACACTTGCCGAAATATGCACACACATTTTTTGTCGTTCCTGTGACAATTTTCAGACGCAATATGAAAAAACAGACGCATTTAGCATTTTTGCGTCCGTTAATTTCGAGCCCTGCATAATGCTATGACTTCAGGTGAAAATCTTTTTATTTGATATACCTGTATGACACAGGTATAATGTTGTACTTTATTGTGGGATGTTGATACAGAATTATCAATGGTGTAATGCCGTAACAAACGACCCCCAATCGTTTTCTTTATAAATCGTCTTCACAACCTATCGAGTATCAATGCCTTTAGACTATTAGATCACTTGTACCATTGATTTCTGTTTACAACTTCTAAAATAAGATGTTTACCAAGTCAAATTTGTTCAACCTTTCAAAAAGGTGATATAAATTTGTTTCTATGTGATGGTCCCACCTACCTAACAATTTGGGGCGATCTTTATCATCACGACAAACAGCTATGAAAAATTCTTCTGAATGTCCTTTTTTTATGGCTCCTTCTGGAACAGTTAAGCTTACACCTGTTCAAAGAAAAGAAAAGATGATTTAAAACGTAATATTTGTGTTTATTAATCTATCAATATTCAATATTAGACTTATAGCTTTACACTTCAATAGTTCAACAGCATAAAATCTCTTCTTAGTAATTCTCTATGTAGTGCACCTTTTGAATGGCAAAAACATAAAAGACACTCGTGGTTATCAAAATGGAACAAGTGTTTTATTTACTTTATTTATGAGGAAATTATACTTAACATTTATCAAAGTTTACTTTAAAAGCCATCGTTTAGGTTCAGATATTGCTAGGTTTACAAACCATATCAACAAGATGCACTACCAGGTGCAAGGTGATGACTTTCTATCAGGGTACAAGTAAATATGAAAGTTGTAAAATTTAAAATAAGTCATCATTAATTCATATGTTTTAGATAAGGAATTTATCAGCTCTATTGTACACTTAGAGAAGATCAGTGTCATTACCACCTAGCACATATGTTATTTTGACGGGGTGGGGGGTTGTAAATAAATTTTGTAATTCAATCATTTTTCAAATAAATTTTATATTTGCACTGTTTCCTAATATTCTTATACATACTAGTTTCTCAAAGGATCAGCTTGTAAACATAATTTGCAATTTCATCACTTTCAAATAAATTTAAATTTGCACTGTTTCTTAATATTCTTAAATATACCAGATTCTTGATGGACCAGTTTATAAATAAATTTTAAATTTGCACTGTTTTTCGTATCTTTAAACCTACCAGATTCTTGAAGGACCAGCCTTCCACCCATGTGATTAAATGTCCCCCACGTTACAGCTTCCATATCAATATTGTTTGGCAACTGTACAGAAACCATAGAATTACGGTTATCCACTGCACTGTCACTAAATGATGGGGGTCGACCCCCTATGGCACTCATTGTCATGGTGTTTTTATCTGACATCTGATCCCCAGAATGGTGAGAATGATTTGAAACTGAATGATTTGAAATTGACGATTCCGCATATGGCTGTCCTGCATTTATCAATGAATTTGAATGTCTGTTGTCTATATTTATATCAGGTTTGTCGTAAATATTTTCTACTGAGCTGACGTGGTCGTTATTCGGAGGTTCTGGACTAGGTGTGGCACTTTGGTATGGTATAGAGACCATTGTCTGTGTGAGGTCAGGTTGAACTGAAATCATATCTGTAAGTAATGAAAAAAAATTCATTAAAAAAAAAATGACATTTTAAGTAGACGTAGTGTGACGCTGATGTGAAATTTCACAAGAAATGAACAATACCATATCTTTATTCTGAATCAATATTTAATCTGAATGTAAATTTTACAAAAATGCAAATTTTCTTATGCACTGACTATACTCCCAATTTTTCTAGTTTTTGATAGACGTGTGAGTATGTCTCTCAGTGTACCTGTAAAGTTCTCATATTATGACATTATAACTTAAGGAGTTTGATTACTGACATATGTACAAGCTTGAGGTACACCATCCCATCAAAGACAAACATACAATATAACTAGAAAACAAAGCCAATCAAAGCCTTGTAGCTATGCTGTATGATGACATTACCAGTTTTAGAGTTATGTATTTTATCATGCCTCCCGACACTCAGCATTACACATAACTAGATACCGAATCATCTCACACACACAAGACAGATAGTAGTCACTATTATATGTTATAATATATAAATATTGTGCCTTCATTACAAAAGACAAAGACCGATACCCATCAGATCTTATAACCATTCGTATTCACTACAAGCCGTAGAAATTCGTACATGCTATTTTTTTCCCCTTCGAACTTCTGCACTAACAACATTCTGTAGATTTTCCATGTTCCTAATGACAACATAGACAAGAGTATTCATGTTCAACACTTCAAAGAGAATGAATACTATAACAAATGAAAGGCAATTAAATGTCTTCTATCATCAAATAAGAAAGTGTCATCAGCAAGCCAAGAAATTTGTCATCTTTACTACGATGAATTATTAATAAAGATTCTGTGGGGATAAGAACGATGGTGCCACTACTTCCTTTAAGACTAATACAGGACGATCTGATCTTAATTTACATTCTATTTCGCCAAATATTATTTTCATAGTAACATTATTCATATTTGAAGTCTTATTTAATGAAGAAGTTCAAAAGGAAATGCAATTTTTACCAGAGAAATGTTTTTTTTAACAAAAAAAGGGGGAAATAATTTAAAGAAAGGGAGTGATTATTATCAATATTATATTCACAAAGAGCACAAAATTAATCGTGGTCAGCTTCGTATAAGTATCTCAAGCTCATTTTTACCCCAGATTTTTTTTAACATACAAAAAGGTGGGGGGGGGGTAAGTAATTGAAAGAAAGGGAGTAGTTATATATATATAGTCAATATTATATTTACACAAGTACAAAAATAATCGTGTTCACCTTCGTGTGAGTATCTCGTGTTGAATTTAGATATATCAATAATTGAATCAGAACCTTGACTAATTTAGTTATGTTTTGATCAATTTTTTTTTAAATAACTGATTTTTTCTTTCTTTATACACTGCAGAACAATAATACAAGTGCCAGAACCCCTACTCAACTTTAGCACTCCCAATCATATGACTAAGTCCCAATTTTTACTTCTTAACAAATTAAAACAAACAGATTGCAATTCTTCATTCCAAAGTCACTAGCATGGTCTTCGATGTTATAAAAATGTATAACAGTAGTTGAAAGAAACAAATCCAAATGATTGATTGAACAAATTTTGAGAATTTCATTGAACAATTAAACTTTTAATAGAAAAAAATCTTCCTGTATTGATTAAAAAAATTGTTATATGACCAGTAATAAATATTCTCTCGATAAGAAAGGGAAGTTTTTTCTTTAATTTTGGACACAAGAAATAGTTAATCAAATTTTGATAAGAAGTACATTTTTTTTGTATATCACTTGCTAGAAGATGAAAATCAATAAAAGATGAGCACTTTGCCCTTTGAGAAAAAAAAATGGTTGGAAATTCAATTTACATATATCTGATTGGTCAGATAAAAATCTATCCTTTGGGGATTTGTTTGAATTTACATTTTTTTCTTCATTAGTTTGATGTTTAGGATTTATGAAATAAAACTTGTCTCTAATCTCAAACATTTACCTAAACAATTTCATGCTAGTAAGATTTAAAAATTTATTTTCATTGCACAAAGGTATTAAACAGTAAGGTATTTCCAAACATCTGCTATTTTATAGAGCAGGATTTGTTTTTAAGAGAAAACTTAAATCCTACTATTCTTTTGATCTGTCTACTGGCAAGTTTTTCATAGTTTACAATCAGCCAAAATTGAAAATAACGGGAAAAAGTAGATTCTAAAAACAATTTTGTAGATACAGGTCCTAGATGTTAAAACGGCAACAAAAATCGTAGATACGGCACACAAATCTTGTTGTCAACGAATAATGGTTAGAATTAATACATTTAACACCTGCTCTTAATGCTGTAAATTCATGTTAAAATGTAGTAAATTCACATTAAACGTGGCGCTAATCTCTTCAAGATTATGTAATTACATACTCATCCATCAACACATTTTATTATGATTAATATTTCTCTACTCTAATTCATCACTCATTTGTGTAATAACTGCCATTTTTAATAATAAAAAAAAATATTTTTACCTGTTCCATTCTTATTGATCTTCTTCTCATCATTTGATGACAAGCTCGGTGAATTTGGACCTGAAAAAGAAATATTTTTTTTAATTTATATTGTATTTATATTGGACATATTTATAGTTAGATTAAGGAGGGGGTTTAGGGTTTTGGTGTTTAATGCCACATTCAACAATATTTCAGTTATATCGTGGCAGTCAGTTTTATTGGTGGAGAAAACCAGAGTACCTCGAGAAAACCACTGACCTGTAGCAAACTTTATCACATAATGTTGTATCGAGTACAGTTAGATAAAGCAGTTGCCTTAATATTAAGTAGAACTGTTTAACAAAAACACAGTATGGTCAACAATTCCATCAATATCATACAAAATAAACAATAACCTTTCATCTTAACTCAATGAACAAAAAAAACGACTTCGACATATAATGTTGAAACTCCAGGTCCTGGCTTGGGACAGGCACAACAATGTGGCAGGTTTAAACAGGTTAATGGGATGCTTTTAGTTCAGTGACATATTCAACGAACAAATATGAAGTGATCGAATAAAGGCTGAGGGTGTATGCGAGTGCTTAAAAAACAATATATAGTACAATCTGACAAAAAAAACCACTGGCTAGAATAACTAGAGGCTCAGTGTCGCTCACCTTTCATTCTGCTTTGAGGAAACTTAATACAGAACCTTCCATACATGTAGATGCTTCCTACCAAGTTTCAGTTCATATGGCTAAGCAGTTTCAAAGGAGAAGATTTTTTAGAAATCGACCAATCAGAAACAAGAATTGCATGTGGTGACCATGTTTGCTAACCGATCGGGACGAAATGAACAATCTTCATAGAGGACATTCCATAGATGCTTCCTACCAAGTTTCGGTGGTAGCCATGTTTGCTAACCGATCGGGACGAAATGAGCAATCTTCATAGAGGACATTCCATAGATGATTCCTACCAAGTTTCGGTGGTAGCCATGCTTGTTAACCGATCGGGACAAAATTAGCAATCGTCATAGAGGACATTCCATAGATGCTTCCTACCAAGTTTCGGTTCATTTCGCCAAGCGGTTTCAGAGGAGAAGATTTTTAAAAATCGGCCAATCAGAAACAAATTGCCTGTGGCGGTCATGTTTGGTAATGGATCATAACAAAATGTGCACTCTTTAGAGAGGACCTTCCATAGATGCTTCCTACCAAGTTTCAGTTCATTTGGCTGAGGGTTTTCAGAGGAGAAGATTAAAATGTGAAAATTAAACGGATGACAGACTACGGACACCAAGTGATGACAAAAGCTCATATTGCCTTTGGCAAGGTTTGCTAAAAAGAATATTAAAATGTGAATACCTACTTGTAATGTATAGAATAAACATGTTACACTATATCAGCATTAATTAATTTCTAAGGGAGTTAATGGCAAGAGTTATCTTTCTTTTAATAGCTTAGGCAAGAGTTATCTTTCTTTTAACAGAGGAGAAGATTTTTTTTAGAAATCACCCAATCAGAAACAAGAATTGCCTGTGGTGGCCATGTTTGTTAACCGATCGGGACAAAATGAGCATTTTTATAGAGGACATTCCATAGATGCTTCCTACCAGGTTTCGGTTCATTTGGCCAAGCGGTTTCAGAGGAGAAGATTTTTTTAAATCGGCCAATCAGAAATAAGAATTGCCTGTGGTGGCCATGTTTGTTAATGGATCGGGACGAAATGAGCATTCTTTCTAGAGGACCTTCCATAGATGCTTCCTACCAAGTTTCCAGTTCATTTGGCCAAGGGGTTTCAGAGGAGAAGATTAAAATGTGAAAAGTTAACGGACAACAGACGACGGACACCAAGTGATGGCAAAAGCTCACATTGTCTTTGGCAAGGTGAGCTAAAAATATCAATACATGTATATCTTGTCACCTATATACATATATAGGCAAAGAATATAAAAACTCCCCAAAAATCAAAATAATTCACAAAATAAAGAACAAGATTTCTCATGTTACTCAAATCCTGTCTACAAAAAACATTTAACACTATAATTCAATAATTTTCTTAAATCTGTAGAAGCAATTTACTTTTATCAGAAATCTGTTTCAATTAGATTTAAAATTTATTGCAATATTGCATGGAACATCCAACTAACAAAAACACATTTGAAATATTAAATCTGAAAAAAATTAAGCTGTCAAAATTGAAATTAAATTTATTCTCCTTTGAATTTATTAAGTAATATTTCTTCATAAACCGTTATCATGTCAACTGATCTTCATTTAACTTAATGCATTTCTGGATCAAATGCCTAAGACATGGGAGTGTTAATCCTATAAAAACAGACTAAACAAATATAATGTTGAATGTAATGTGATTTTAAGACATAATTATATATGATTGATAAATATCTTGGTTATGATGCATCTGTATGTATATTTAAAGTAAACATTATCATAAGGTATATTATTGTGCTTGTTACCCAGAAGGAAATTTATTTTGATGTTTTAAATGAAGATTTATAGACAATCTCTGGCCATGTCACAAATGAAAGGATCCCTCGGTTTTAATAGCATTTCAATTTTGATAACATCTGAGGGTAAATTTTCTGTCTAGTAAATTAGATTTTTTAATGTTGTAGTTTTTTTTATGAGAAAACAAAAATGTGGATAAAACTTGCATAAACCATGTTTTATATTCATAGTTTTTTTTATGAGAAAACAAAAAAAAGAAAACAAAAATGTGGATAAACTTGTATAAACCATGTTATATTAATAGTACCCTTTTCAATTAATTGTTTCCCTAGTAACTCATTAAAAATGTATTTTTAATTCACAATTTATAGCCGGAAGGTCATTCCTAACCAATGAAATCATTGATTTTACAATCAAAGTCTTTTCCTTCTGAAAATTAAAAAGGAAACATTAATGTGATTTTAGTCTCTCCTGGGGGGAGAAATATAACCTTGAGGTGCTAATGTCAGTAGACCTGGGTATTTGGTTGGGCCATATATAAGGCATTAACTTATAGTGAATTTTCACCTTAATTCCCAAAGCTATTGTAAATCTTGAGGAATTACATGAGATATCTATAGTAAATGTCTATCTTTATAATCACCAAATGTGCTTGTTTATGCTGTTTACATTGTTTCATGGGTTTTTTTTTTATTAACAATTAGCCTTTATTGTACCCCTTTACAGAAAATGTTTACCATAAAGTGAATCTTGTGGCAATTTACCATTATAATTCAGATGCCATAAAAATAAAGCAGTAATTCTATATAGTCCAAATGATCAAAGCTTTTTAAATGATAGTAAAATGAAATGAATTCCTGGAGTTATCTTTTTATAATAATAGGATTGAGAGTATAAAGTCAGGGTAGAATATAACTAAAAGTTACAAAAAAATGGGTATGGAACACCATAAGTGATGGTTTTATTACATTCTAACACCCTAAAGTTTGATAATGTTGTTTAATGCTGAATTTAATTTCTTAAGTAGCTTTGGTTTAAATTTCCATACATGAATTTAGAAATTTATTTCCCCATTTGTAAATACGTGCAAAGAAAAAAGATTCACTATCATAATGTGTTTTTAGAAGTTTATAGCATAACTTTAATGAGATATGTCTGTCAAATTATGAATACAGATACTACTGGTTGAATATTTTATTCCAAAATCAAATAAAAGTTCCCGTAGTTTTAATTTTACAACAAACATATATTTGATATACAGTTAAACCTGTCTAAACCAAACCTCCTGGTGACCTGCTTTTGTGTTTGGAATATACAGGTGTTTTTGTTTATACAGGATAAATTAACAGACATTTCCTACATTGGGACTTTATTGAAATTTCAGTTTATACAGGATTCTGTTTTCTTCAGGGTTCAACTTGGACAGGTCAGCTAGCTAGATTGTATTTGTTTTTCAAATTAAACTTTTGCCTATGCTATAAGTAGACCATCATTCTAACATTCTAATAAGAATATTTAAATTGATTAGAACATTAATTATGCTTTTAAGATTCATTTTTAACTTTCAATTTTGCCAAAAAGGTCAGAGATCAAGTCCCAAGGGAAAGAACTCACTTCCACTTGAGTAGCCATCCAACATACCATGATGGTGGCGATTCCTCCGTCGGATGAAGATCACAACAATAACAACCACAGTTATCAGTGCTGCAAACGATACACAAAGTCCTACATAGATGGCGATGTTTCCCTTCTGTGCTTCGTTTGGTGCTACTGAAAAAAAGAAATATTAAGAAAGCTGATTTTAAGAAACAGATAATTTCTGTTTATAAAAATTACCGGTAAAATATAGAAGAGTTTTTTTTTTTCCATATGATGGTTTCTCTGTTTGAAGCAGAGTTATCCAAAGTTCAATAACTTTTCAGAGAACCATAGTTTTTTTGTTTTTTTTTTGTAAATAGAACAAAATATGATTGATAAGCTTTAAATTAATGGAATTTGAAAACATTTTTTCTAATGTACATGTCTATTAAGAAGTCAATGACCTTAGTGAGATGGGGCTAATTGAAATTCACCATAAGTTGAACTTGGCATATGACATCACTGATAGTAGTAAGACTTCAATTGCTAAAACGTGTTACATGGTGACAAAAATCAAGTTAGATATTACTCAAATAAACTCAGGTTTTGGTTTAGGCTTATGGTGTTTAACGCCACTTTCAACAATATTTCAGTTATATCGTGGCGGTCAGTTTTATTGATGGAGGAAACGGGAGTACCCAGAGAAATTCACCAACCTGTCGCAAGTCACTGACAAACTTGATCACATAATATTGTATTGAGTACACCATGCCATGACCGGGTTCAAACTCACAACGTTTGTTGGTGACAGGCACTGATTGGATAGGTAGTTTTTTAAATCCAACTACCATACGATCACGACCACGACTGCCCCTCAATACACAAATAATTGATGGAATAAAATTAAATATTACTGGTATCACTGCATTAGATAATACTTAATTGTTCATTTCAAAGAAATTCCGCTATTAAAAAAATTGTCAAATCAATCTTATTAAAGGAGACACGAATTGACTATCAGCTTCATTAGTATTCTGAGAACATTAAAAACTAAGGTGTTCCACCTAATATCAAACATCATCGACAGTGACATATTAAAACAACAGTGAAAAATTCAAGGATTTATCTCCAGGCAAAATTCTTAAGTTAAATATACAATCTTTTGTCATTATGTAAATTATATATACACATACAAAAATTGCCGTTGATTTTGTAAATATTTTATCATAATGAAATAGTATGTGACATATATCTCTTAATGGAGAACTACGGTGCATTATGATCTAATCATTTGTTTCTAAAAACAATATCATCCATCAAATCATTAAGTGTTTAATTTTTATGCTGGATTTTTGCAATATTTCATTTTGATGATTACAACATGTTGTCATGCAGATTTTTTCTAATTCAAGATTTTCCAAATCCTTATCCTTAGATTTTTTTCAAAATTTTCCAAAACTTTGTTTTTCAGATTTTTTGTAAGTTAACATTTTCCTATTTTTCTAATTCAAGATTCCCCAAATACCGTATCTTTAAGATTTTTTTCTAATTCAATATTCTCCAAAACATTGTCATTCACAATTTTTTAATTTGAGATTCTCAAAAAACCATTGTCCTTAGTATATTTCAAATGAGATTTTCCAAAACTAAACTACATCAAGACCAAACCCATTTGAACTCAATAGCATATTGAATTATACAACAAGGAAGCCTGTTTAAGTTAAAGAAAAAAAAAACTATTTAATTTTTGACTTCCGCTATTCTCTATGTGTTTCTTTTTTTATAAATTGAAGACATGACAATATTAATGAATTTAATTTGACAAAATCATGCAGATGCATTTTATTTGTGTTTACAGAAGACGTTCTGGGGGACATTTCCCATTACTTTATGGATCAGGACAGAGATTGACTTTTTACAAATTGTGTACCAGTGTTTCTCCAGAAAATGACAGGACAGCTAAGCCATCTGACTTAATTTAAACAAAACTACATTTGTCATTTCAAACAAATAAATGCCAGCTTTGATTGGTTGTACAAATCCATATAAATATTCTCTTGCAATCCTTTGATACTGCACATGGCCATGTTATAAATCTTGGACTTTGATTAGTTTGCCTGCATCTGCTACCATCATCCTGGAGTGTCAAATTTTTGTCTGAGATGCATGGGTGTGATTCCTACATCTCTTGCCAGAATACAAAGATTGGATCATCTTTTACATAAATCTTTCTTCAGAATTCTCCTTTCATTGTATCCATATGAGTTTTATTATGGAAGAAACTATTTTAAACATTTGCTTGCTGGGAGTTATTAGATCCAACAAGAAACCAAGCTTGCATGTTCATGCTATTTTTACAATGGAGAAGCAACAGGAAGCATTCTTTTTAATTAACCCCTGTAAGTAGGATTACATAGCCTCGCAGTAGAGTGTAAATCCTAGCATTTTTTTTCATTTTCGGCAATATCATTCTGAATATCATTATCACTAGGGATTTAAATTTTCCAACTTTTTTTTCTTAGTAATAGACAAGAGTTCATCTTAGAAATGATAAATTTAAACTTTAGGGACTACACTTAAACCTGTAAATAAAGGGGACAGTCAAGACAGCTGGGAAAGGTTCCATTTAGATAGAGGTTCAAATGTATTATTCAGAAAAGATGGGAAGTGTACTGTCCTTTATAAGCCTATGATTTGTTATACAGAGGTATCCTTAACTATGGCAGGTAACTGTGTTAACAGTTTACACTGTACACCGCTCAAGAACCAGTTTTCATTTTTTTGCAACTTTAAAAGTTCTCAGCACAGGGACCACAAGAATTTTTGTTACACCTCTTTATCACTTTGTTTCTTTAGAGTGGCGAAATCTTGTTAATATTAGATTAAAACATTAAAGATATACAGATGTAACTAATAGTAACCTTCTCTAGCAGGATCAACTGGACGGACAAAATCTTTTCTTCCTCCTGTAAAAATAGAAAGAACGAATTATACTGGATGTTGATTTAGACGACCAAAATAACAGGTGATATAAGCTACGTCTATCTTTCATATTAGTGAAAAATTATGGTGACCTAAATACATCTTATTCAAATAATCGGTTAAGATCTTTCATCATAAAAGTATCCTTAAACCAAAAACACAATATCTTTTTTTTCATTTTATGCTAATCAGGGGAAATAAACAAGTCATCTTTAGAAAGACCTTAATAAAATATGTACTCTAATACTTTCATCTGCCAACAATATCTGGTCTATTGTGTAATGGTTTAACAGAGGTGATATATAATATGTCTTCATAAAAACTCATATTTTAACAAGAAAATTGTTACACTTTTGTTATATGCTGCCCTAGCCTGATACCAGTTCACGTTTTTATGGTTACGGTGTTAAATATAAAAAGAAAATCTAAAACTAGGGTTTAAAATAAAAAAGAACAATAGTCTTATTGTTCTTCTTCATCTTAACGTCACCATTGGTGGTTTTCAATGAATGGTGGTTTTCAATGATATATCGTATGCTTCCAGACTCCCACAGAGTATCTAAGTAAGATTTTATGCTTCCAGACGAACACAAAGTACCCTAGTCAGACAATGTTTAAGCTTCCAGTCGAACACGAGTACAAATAGCATTCATGCTCATAGACAAACACAGACTACCCAAGCCAGAGAGGGTTTACTCATGGTAGTATTTCATCTTGTTTTCATAATTATTTGATAATTTTTGGACTGTAAAAACAATTTTATAAACATTATCAACAGCTGTTAGTTCATGCTTGAAATCCAAGAAGATCGGTAGTCAATATTGAATTAAATTGGTTACACCTTTTTATATATATATACAACAATAGAAGGAATTTCAAGACAAAAACAGAATAATAAATGCAATCTATATTCACTGCACACTAATGAAGAGTCATTAAATCTACAGTTAATTATTATTGCCATGTGGTTGAGATACAATTTTGTGTGTAAAATGATCGTGAACCATTGAAATTTATCTTTCTTTCCCTATTGAAAGTCTATGAAAGTAAGAATTTCCAATAAGTTTTTTTTTACATGCTTAAGTCGTACAAAGGTTATATCGAATATTTTTAGCCATGAAACAAGTTTTATAACAGTATGCTTTCTACAAATCAATGCCAAGCCTTGGCACTTTCACTATACGAAACAAAATTCTCCTCATTTCTGTTTTTATTTCATTACAACAATAATACAAAATACGATTTATCATGAAACTTTCTGTCTAATATCACAGCCGAAAACATAATACAAGATGACAAAGAAATATCATTATTACACCACACTGTATCATATCATATAATAATACAAGGCTCCCGTTAGCTATAGAAGTAATAAAAACATATGTAACATACAATGACTGCTATGAGAGGGAGCAGTTATTAATCTTGTACATGTCTATGCTATAGGACTCGACATGCAATCCTGGAAATGACTATTGATTAGAGCTAGTTCACTGCAAATAATTAAGGTACTGCAAATTACATGCATTTGTTGTGCTATATACAATTTTAGCTTGATGAGGACGGCTTTTATGGTATAATATGAGGCATATTATTGTTGGGACATAAGGGTTAGAAAATTTAGATAGCTGTTAGTTGATTTCTAAGTGAACTTTATATTGGGACATAATGGTTAGAAAATTTAGATAGCTGTTAGTTGATTTCTATGTGAACTTTATATTGGGACATATTAAAGGGTTAGAAAATTTAGATAGCTGTTAGTTGATTTCTAAGTGAATTTTATATTAGTGTATACATAGATATTCTATAATTAATCCATATGTGTCAATACTTGAGCTTTTACGTAGCTATATTTACATGGCATATGTCAAAACCATAAAAAAATCTGATCTAAAAAAAAAACATGAATTTCTCCCCACGTTACATGATCTGTAAACACTTATTTACAACACTAGTCTTAGAGAAGCATCCCATTATAACTACAGTTCAAATAGAAATACCTCTTAAATTACGGTATAAAAACGTTACAAAAATTTTATCAAAGTTGCAACATTATGTAATAATCAAGGGCAGGTAATTTG
Source organism: Bathymodiolus brooksi (assembly GCA_963680875.1). Lineage (NCBI taxonomy): Eukaryota > Metazoa > Mollusca > Bivalvia > Mytilida > Modiolidae > Bathymodiolus > Bathymodiolus brooksi. The sequence continues at coordinate 21,794,443 of OY804579.1, forward strand.
CACATTATTAGAACCATATTTTTAGAATACTTGTACTAAAGGTTCAAAACACATATTATTGTTAAGGGTGAAAATTCAATGCACAATCTAATTAACCAATTTGTTCATTAATGTATGTATAATTAGTTACACTTGTAGATAAAATGGTAGTTGACAGAAGACCACAATTCTAATGAAGAAACAAATTCCTGTCAATTAAAATCAATCTTGTATGAATACGTTTTCTATATTAGTACAAGTTGATCAACCAATTTTAGTAATTTGGTTGGCAGTTATCAAATCACTTTTTTTTAATTAAATATTGATATATATATTTTTTTCAATTCTAAACTTACAAAACATGTAGATTCTCCTTCTTCGACCAGTGGATTACGATACTTCTCTTCTTCTTTTTTTTTAAGGCTCAAGCTTTTAGCCAGAGAGTAAAATTTGAAAATGTATCAGTGGAGTGAAACTGCTACCGGTGGATTTCTCAAATATTAAAATTTGAAAATTTAACTATTGAGAGTGGAGATATATCTCAATCCGCTGGTAACAGAAGAAACATCTGTTTCTCCAATGACCAAAATGTCAAAAATATTTTTCCTTTGTTAGTTTTCCGTCATTAATGAAAAGACCATCGAAAGGAATTTGACGGAAATTCTCATGCAGAAATTTAACCACCATGGTTATTAAAAATAGTAACGAAAATTTGACCAACTTGTTAAACATGCCAACAATAGCAGAAATAGAAGTACATTTATGAACAAATTGTTTATATGTTTGCAAGCGTTAATTAACTCTTCATGCATATTAATTAAGTGAATTATCAAAATGGGTTCACACATTAAATTGACCCTTACCTAAATCAGTCTTGTCAGGAAAAGAATCAGACCCAGTCCCTACCCTATCTGTTACCCTGGGTCTCACTCCTATAAAGTAATACAGTCATTCAATGCTTGTTTCATAAACAGTGTTGTCTCCCCTTTTCAAAGTTCAAAACATGTCATTCAGGACCATAGTTTTGCTTTAAATTATTTGGTTTTCCAATCTGTTGATTATGAGAGTACCTGATGAAGGTTATTTCAGAAATGTGTCGTGTGCACAAAACTTGATATCTACTTTTTTATTTGTTTAATTAAATATTATAATTTATTTATTCATGAAATGTAAAACAAATTTTACATTTCATTAATAAATAAATTAAAATATTTAACCTCATATTTTTAAACCCAATGGAAAAGTAACTACACATGGAAATACTTTAGATTTGTTTTCTAAAACTTGGCTAAAACCACACACACTTGAGAAGTAATTATGTTGATTATGAAGTGCCTTAACAAGACATGACAGGCTGCATAAACACAACACAACAGAATTTATCTATAATCAACTGCACCCAGTGACAACAAAAAGATGGGGAGTTCAAACACCCATTTTAATTTCTAAACAAGAATTTCAACATCCCATTATCTGTGCATTCATTAAGTAATTTTCTGCATACTTATTGTGGCTTGATTTAGAATAAGAAAATCTTAATGATGAGTAATGTTCCCTACAAACAGTAATTAAGCTAACCTTAGAATTAAAGGTTAAAAAGTGATTGACATCAAAGTTTGTGTTTGTATGCACTGTTTCTTGTCCTTAAAATGATACAAACAGCAACCAGTCACCTTGACTTTTTAGTTTTAATTAAGCCTTTTTTAATTACATTTTCTGATGGTTATGATCTAAAGAAAAAAATTCCTTGAAAATATCAGTCACCTTGACCTTTTTTGTGTTTTCATTGAGTCTTTTTTTTTTTATTACATTTTTTGGTGGTTATATTTTATAGAAAAACAAGTCCTTGAAAAATTTGGCTAAATTTTAATCTTTGTTGGAGAAAAATTATGCAATTTTCATCAGCTGATTTCAGCTGTATGTTGAAGTACCTCCCTGTTTATTCACTTTTTTTTTGCTTTTTCAGCGATTTCCTACAACTCCTCTCAATTTCTGAAGCTTGTCAATGAAATTGATTTGTCAATGTGCACTTTATATCGCTTTCATTCCAACACGCAAGTTTCATTTAAACATCCATTTTTTGTTCATTGTGGCGTTTTCAACAGTTTAAACCAATCCTGATCAATTCTTTAAGAAGTCAAAATCAAATAAACCTGATAGAATATTGAATTAAAATCGCAAGTTAATTAAATCAACACTTCTTTAAACTTGCAAGTCAACATGTATTGAGTATATTTCATCCAAGAGTAATTCGATTAGCTGTGCTTGTAAAACCTTTTTGCTTTTTTCCTGTCAAAAATCTATAAAATTCTTCAGATTATTTACCCGAATCCTGAAACCAATTTATCAAATATGTTTAATTGCTTGAACAATTAATTGACTTGTCTTTGTCTATTTCCTCCACAGATAAACTAACTTATCAATTGTATTTACCCACCCCAGGAGAGAAAGGTAGAGATATTGGCAAGTCTATCAATCATATAAAATAACTATTAATTTGATTTTCTCTGTAATGGGGATCAGGGCAAATCAAATACTACAATTATATATGGATAGATTGGAGATGAGAAAAAACCTATTTCTGATTCAATCTGCACATCTAGGTACTAATTGCTGTTGTTTTTAATCTCATAAAATGCAATTAAAAAAACCAGGTGAAATTGATGATTATAATCTTCTTGTTAACTTGGTTAGGTTTAGGTTTGGTTTATGGTGTTTAACGCCACTTTCAACAATATTTCAGTTATATCGCGGCAGTGTTAATTCGGAAGTTTCAATATTTATTCCATAATATTTCAAAGATATAGCTGAAATATTGTTGAAAGTGGCATTAAACACCATAACAATCAATAAATAATATTTCACCAAATATTTTACAAACATTTTTACTTCAGAATGAAATTTTTTTTTTTTCATTTTAACATACAAAAAACAATACAAAAATACAATGTGTTTAATCCGATTCCTATTTAACTGTAAGAAATATTCCTGTTAAATATATTAGGGTGATCAACAGACTGTCTGTTTCAATCAGCTGATCATGAGAAGTTCGGGGAAACTTGTAAAACATCGATTGTGCAATGTAGATTTATCAAGAAAAACCGCTGCTTCTAGAGAATTTACGACAAGATCATCAGAGGCTGCCCGCTGATTGGAGGCAGTAATACTCGCTACCATCTGTATATACCTACTGTGTCGCAGAAAATACACCACAGCGGGATCCAAAAAACATCCAAATACCAAAACACAAGTTTATAATCAATTTTGATTAAAGTTATAATGAAAACTCATCGGAAGATTAAAAATAAATTCAATAAAGTGCTTGTTGTTCCCACTGACAATCTGTTTCTACTGGTAACCAGTCCTTCCAAATGCAATAGAGATTACCTATCGCAAATAACACTTTGATTAAGATACAAATTTTGTATCCCCAGTATTGATGAGATAGGGATAATTCAATTATAGATATATCTTCATAAATACCAGTATCAGACAAAATATTGCATTTCGTGCTTCACCATTAGTCTAATTTATCCCTTAAGAATTCAACGTCTTTTGAGTTAGATAATTAAGAGGGATTTTACTCTACTAAATGTATGTGTCTGAAAGTCTACTCTGATGGGATCAGGCTGGGGCTTATTAGAATTACATGAAATCGCTTCTCAACGGAAAATGACACATTTGTAGAAAAGTCTGAATTGAATTAAGAACGTAAATAGAGTCTGGTAATTTGTATATGTTTCCCAGGACATCAGGTCAATGAAAAGCAGATAAGGGTTGGAACGAATTTGCAAAATTTTCTCTTCAAAACATAAGAAGGCAACATTCTGGCGCTAGCTGACATACAGTGACACTAACTAGTTATGAATATGAAAATAAAACTTTTACCAGACATGGACCCAGAGGAAACTATTTCAACATGCAGATCGCTGTAAAACTGTCGAAATCCTACTGATAACCTGAAGATTTACTGCTGGCCAAGGGTCAGTTGAAGTTTGTGATAAGGAATCAGATTATATCCCTGTTTTTTTCAAGTAATTACCCACATTGAACATACATAAATGTCACAAAAGTTCAACTTTAATATGTTTCATTTATGTTTTATTGAACTGGCTTCCATTAAACAAAACAAATAGAAGTCTTGGCAAGACTCTTTACGACCCATCAAAAACTACTGAATCTTACAAATGCAGAAAATTGCAATAACAGTTTCACCATGTACAAATTAAGGAAATTTTCTGTGTCATTAATAGCTAGTTAATGCATGAAGGTTAGACAGGACTGGACAAAAAAATAGGTCAAATTGATGCTTTCTGTAAACCACAAAAAAACAAAAGTTTTCTCAAGTACCCCAAATGTTATTTTACCCAAAACAAAATAAAACATAAGGTAAAAATATAGTGGTTTTTTCCATCAGATTTTTTCCCTTCAATTGTTTGTTTATTTTCTAATATTGAAAAAAGTTTTAAATGCATTTTTTATCATAATTTAAACATTGTGTGGATCTTTTTATACCCATTTTTATGACTGTTCAATGTATCCATTTTTGAAAGTCACTAAAATTGAGCTTACAGCTAAATTGACTAATATCTGGATAAATAAACTTGAAGGTGATGAGAGATTAACTTAATCATTAATGAATTGACCTAAAGCAACATGAAAACAGATTCCTAGCATGACACAAGATAAGGTGCCATTAATATTCCAGGGTGGGAGGCTGGGATTGTTTTGAATTTTATTCGGTCTCCTCAAGTCTGGCCTAAAAAATTCTACTGCTATAATATTCCTGTTTTTCCCAATCTACACTTTGTTAATTTAGAGAACAAAAATCTTAGTCCAAACAAAATCCCCCCTTCCCCACCTCCTAATAAGAAAATGGCCACTCCTTAACACTTCCTAAAGGTTTTAATCAACACAAAAATAATCCTCCATAGATTACAACAATTGGCCATTATACTTTGCAAGTAAATTTCCAAGAAAATGACAACAAACAATTAGATTGAAATAGTACAACAGATCACGAGATCATCAACCTCTACCAATAACATGAACAAGGAACCAAAGACAATCGGCAAGGATTTAATCAAGTGTAAGAAACCCTGGAGGCTAATTTATCTTAGTACAATAATATTTATGTAAATAAAACATGTCCATTACAGCAGTAATGATGATTATCTGGTCTGGCTAGTCACACTATGTTAATTTCATCTGGTGCGAAATTGACCTTTAGTAACATACACCTAATGTTACCAGAATAGAAATCCTGATGCATTATTTAAAAATATTGAAAAATTGAAAATGACCTAGTCATGGTAGTCTAGTTTTCTTGCCTAAAGGAGAATTTTTAATTCAAACCTATCCGACCTTTAGAAAATCCTAATTATGGTCATGAATTTGTGGAATTTTCATTGAATATCTTAAAACAGACACTTTATAAATATATAATAATTGCCGTTATGAAGGTGGAGACAGACATTATCCCTAGTATCACAGAGTGTCAGATAGTATCAGAATCAGTCTGTTGGTACTGAGATCAAAGGGAAAATGCACAAATTACCGATAATGGACAATCCTGTAAACTTGCTAAAAATTTTACTACAATAGTCCCATTCTTATAAGGCCACTCCCACCAATGGCCAAATTTCAAATGCACAAGAAGATAGTAAAATACTATAAAATTGTCATACTTGAGATAGTTCATCCCCCCTTTTTCATTACAGAAAGGGTGGTATTAAAAGAGAAGTTCTTATTTTTTTAAGCTTTATTTTCAAAATGACTATTATGTTATCTATCTAAAGTTTTCTCCAGACTCAGAGTGGATCATTAACTGGCTCGGAGTGGATCATTAACTGGCTAGTTTAACATTTATCTATCTAAAGTTTTCTCCAGACTCGGAGTGGATCATTAACTGGCTAGTTTAACATTTATCTATCTAAAGTTTTCTCCAGACTCAGAGTGGATCATTAACTGGCTAGTTTAACATTTATCTATCTAAAGTTTTCTCCAGACTCGGAGTGGATCATTAACTGGCTAGTTTAACATTTATCTATCTAAAGTTTTCTCCAGACTCGGAGTGGATCATTAACTGGCTAGTTTAACATTTATCTATCTAAAGTTTTCTCCAGACTCAGAGTGGATCATTAACTGGCTAGTTTAACATTTATCTATCTAAAGTTTTCTCCAGACTCGGAGTGGATCATTAACTGGCTAGTTTAACATTTATCTATCTAAAGTTTTCTCCAGACTCGGAGTGGATCATTAACTGGCTAGTTTAACATTTATCTATCTAAAGTTTTCTCCAGACTCGGAGTGGATCATTAACTGGCTAGTTTAACATTTATCTATCTAAAGTTTTCTCCAGACTCGGAGTGGATCATTAACTGGCTAGTTTAACATTTATCTATCTAAAGTTTTCTCCAGACTCAGAGTGGATCATTAACTGGCTAGTTTAACATTTATCTATCTAAAGTTTTCTCCAGACTCGGAGTGGATCATTAACTGGCTAGTTTAACATTTATCTATCTAAAGTTTTCTCCAGACTCGGAGTGGATCATTAACTGGCTAGTTTAACATTTATCTATCTAAAGTTTTCTCCAGACTCGGAGTGGATCATTAACTGGCTAGTTTAACATTTATCTATCTAAAGTTTTCTCCAGACTCGGAGTGGATCATTAACTGGCTCGGAGTGGATCATTAACTGGCTAGTTTAACATTTATCTATCTAAAGTTTTCTTCAGACTCGGAGTGGATCATTAACTGGCTAGTTTAACATTTATCTATCTAAAGTTTTCTCCAGACTCGGAGTGGATCATTAACTGGCTAGTTTAACATTTATCTATCTAAAGTTTTCTTCAGACTCGGAGTGGATCATTAACTGGCTAGTTTAACATTCTACAACATTCTTTGATCCTAGTTAGAAAATTGTAATGGCATTTTAATTCAAAGTCATAATTTGAAATAGATTAAGTTTGATTTATATTTGCTAAATATAACCTCAATCATTTGAAAATTATAACCATCAATTTAGCTAGGTCCAGTATACCATAGAAGGGAAATGACCCGTGTTAAAGATCATATCGGACCCATCATCATCATTTATTAAACATTATTGCCTCCAAGCCTATACAGATATTTTACTTGTTTATTTTTTTTGTCATGTATGATAGATTTACACTTAAAGTATAAATTTGCTGCCAAATCAAATAAAATCCTGTCATCTTGGTGGAACACAAAGACAGTAAACAATTTTTTCTTGAGGAAAATACAATAAATATCCCTTAATTTCCATATCGTTGTCAAATGTATTATTACTTATTGTAATTTACAAGGAAATCGCTATCATATTGAAAAAGTAATGAAAGTCTGTTTTAAATTTAGAATTCTAATTAACTTTCGAAGCATGTTCGTTTTTTAATTTTAATATTATAATTTTTGTAGTGATTTCAATAGATTAATTACCTCTGCACATTCCTCCTGTACAGTTTGTACTGTCAAGGTCATTACCATAGCAATAACCCCCACCATTGGAAGGATGTGGACTATCACATGACCGCCTACGATGATGAAGACAATCTGGACTACACGTAGACCAGGAACTCCATAATGACCATCCTCCATCCACTGAAATATCAACAGAAAACAAAAATAAACAAACATTTCTCTTAAATTATAGTCAGATCCTACAGTACCACGGGTTCTATGGTACCATGTATTCACATAGATTTAATTACCATGGTACCACAGTACCCTCATATACAGTCAAACCTGTATTAAGAGGTCATGACCTTTGGGACACAAAGACAAAGTGGCCCTATAAGAGCTTCAATTCATATGAAATGTTATATGACAGGACAAGAAAAAGGTGACCTTTTAATACAGGTGACTGCTTAATAGAGGTGACCTAACTGACAGGTTTGACTGTATATACAAATCTTTAATTTTTTTTTAAATAAAAATAGATATTTGAGATTCTAACATGACCTCCTTCTTTCGCTTTGTAGACAAACGAGCGATTTATCGATGGTATAATCTCATTCGCACATGTGCTGGTGAATGTGACTGACTTTTCCATTGGCAGCATAAATTGTGTGCGACATTTTCCACAAACGTAAATATAAATTACCATCTTCCAATCAAAGTATACTACCGTATTTGTACTCTTAGACATATCAGAATCGAAATAAATCATGGGAAGTCAGAATGTGTTTTGAGTTTTAACATGGATTGGCGGATATTATTAAATTTTATCCCTCGATTCTGGCTCAGGATATAATACTAATATCCACCAATCCATGTTAAAACTCCCAACACATTCTGGCTTCCATGATTTATTTCTTAAATATACCTAGGTGTACAAAGGTTAGTAATCTTTAACTTGATCAAAAGCTACAATGACTAAAATTAACTTTTATTAGCATGGAGATATTTAATGGACATTTTATAGTTTCAGCTAGATAATGTATCTTTCAAAACCCCCTTAACATTCAACCCTATTAGATAGCAACCTCGAACTTTGAACCCTTTTGAAGGTTTTGACTTCTTCCATGAAATATTAATAATAAAATGCATAATCCTAGTTTTGCAGAACACCATCTTTATACACATTATCACCCTCTCATCAGGACTGGATTATTTCACCCTTGTAATATCTTAGTTCAATGTAACAATAAAATTTTGTAGAAATGAAACACGAAAATGTTGCACAGAAATAAACAACGTCTTTAGACATCTGACAGATAACATGCTAACACAATTATACTACATTGTACATGCAATTTAAAAAGAGGTTTCTTTAAAATGCCAAGAAAAGATAATTACTGCACAAAAATTAAAACATGAAAAACACATGTCTGATGACAACAGTAATGATGCACTTCCTAATAAGTCGGCAACAGCTTTTTGTGATCAAGTACATTTTTTGAATTTCTTATTTACAATGTATAATAAGATGACAAACAATTATAAAGAATACAATCCAAGTTTTTATTTCTTATTTTGATCTTTTTTGTCCCATCATCTATTCATACCAAAAACAAACAAAGGGCCAAATGTTACCACTTATAACACACATCAATGATAGAAATGAAAAAAAAATAATAAAAAAGAGAAATATTTCAATATTGACGACATTGATAATCTCACCTTCGTTGTAAGTACCATCTTCAATGATAGCATTAAATAAAACCACAAATCTTGTATTAAAGTTGTCTGAGATTTTAAACTTTTGAAAAAAAGGTTAAAATTAGGGGGGATTTATGTGTAACAATAAGAATGTGAAATATTTACGGAAAAAAGAGAACAAATTCAAAAATCAGACGTAATATGGGACTTTTTTTATAATTTTTTTTAAAAGAAAAAAATTTCAAACCCATGAAATCCTTAAACATTGCCATATTTGTGCATTTCCCAAATAGTGATCTAGGCCCTTCAAATAAATTAATGTTGTTTACGGGTTGGTTGTATGTGTGAACATATTGATATTAATTATTACGAATTAACAGTTTGAAATTAGAAATCTTTTCTTCAATATATCTGCTTGAGCGATCTAATTATTTTTTATGAAATTAATTGCTATCACAAGATAATATTAAATGAGTCAACTAAGAGCTTTATAGAACAGCTACTGAGATAGACATCGCAAGCGTCAACCATTTAATAATACAGCATTACAGGATTCCATGATATTCTGATATTTTTCTAATGCAAACATTTTAACAAAGAGGAAATGACCTCCATAAATCACTATAATAAAATCAACTTTCAATCTGAGTTTTTTTTTATTAAGTTTATGAAATATGAGGTCTTATAGGAGATAAATTTTGAAGAATTGCTGAATATCACACCAAAAAACAATAGCAAGCCACGGGGTGACGAACATAAAGATTATTGTTTGCAGCATCAGAATTGCAATTCAATCATCATTTTAATCTTTTTCTTAGTGTAAAACGGTTGATCAAAATAGTTCACAAGGGAAAGAAAGAAGTGTAGTGTAACACATCAAGATCTATTTAAATCAGGACCAGATAAAATTGTGTAAAACTAATGGAGCCTAAACAAAAGTGATCGGGCTCTACAAGCTTTCTTCAATATCACAAAGCAAAATTCAATCCATATCTTCTCAACTTTTAATCATAAATTCATACCAGAACAATAGCTATTATTTAGTATAATTAAAAGATTACAGTAGGGTACAAACATTCTTGTTTGTTTTAAGACCCAGAGAATGGAATTATTTGGTTCCTTGATTATTCTAACACAGGGACATCCACAATTTAAGTAATTGGATCTGCCTGAAGAAGCATTTGATGAATTAAAAGAATTTTAAGACACTTTTTAAGAAATGAAGAGAATTGGGTCACACGACTCCATAGAAACTATTAAAGTAATTAAAAACAACACATAAACCCTCCATCTTGTATTAAATGTCGAGAAAATTACAAATTTTGTGTGATGTAGCACAATTTGTTTACAAATGACAAATATACAAATGAAGTTTTGTGTGTCATTATTTTTCTTGAGAAATTACATTTGGACAAAAACATGGCATTTACATAAAAGTCTATGTAAGGTCACTAGCCTAAAAACGTTTTAGCATTTGTCTATATTTGGGTGTGTATTTTTTCCTCCAATATTACTCAGTTTCTTTATTTAATGTTAAAACAGTACCCTAAGTTACTTGGTTTAGACAATAAGACAATTCTGTCTGTTATGATGCAAGGGTAGGTTGGGCCAAAATGAGTACCTTAAATTTTCAAAACAAAATATTTGGAATCAATGATGGCGACCAATTTTAAAGTACCAGTAATGAACTTCCATATAAAAATGAAATTACCTTTAAATAACTGTAATTATTTTTAATGTTGAGCTTGTTAACTATTTTCAAAAGAAGTCAAGAACTCTAATTTTCATTTTAATGGATTTTTTAATCCCCCCCTATTGACCCTCAAAGGAAGCAGGGTTTTTTCCACTTACATATGACAGAGGCAATTTTTATGTAAATTTAATCAAAAGTTTTGTTCTTTGGACATAAGACTTAACATCTTGCAGACTGCTTTAAGTTAACAGAGTTGTATATGAAGTAGTTAATTTCAAACTACTTTGTGTAATTTTTGTAAAATGGAAGTAAAAAAGAAAGATCAAACAATATTTTGAGTCATAGTGCCAAAAAATAAATGGTTGAACGATTTTCGCTGATTGAACTTGAAGAACTCATGATAATGGAAGTATATGGCAAGAAAATAGTCAACATAATCAAAACTTTTCGCAATTCTCCGAATATTTCGGCTATCAGTATCGAAATTGTTTCATGTAAACAATTTTCTAGGTAAATGTATTTAAATATTTCCAAATTTTCTTTATTTTTAATATGTTTAGGATATTGAATGTACATTTGTATATATATATATTTTTTTGGAAGATCACATGAAACACCAGAAAGATTAACTTTTTTTCTATTTCAATTTGTTTCTTTATTTAGAATTGACATCTATCCAATCAATGCTTTTTAGCCACAGACTTGTCATGGTGATGAAAATAAAATAATACCCAGGGTTCCTGAAATAATAGTCATGTGACCAAAACAGAATTAAAATAGTGAATGGGTTATTACCTGGACAAATAGAGGAACACTGTATTTCTTGCTTCTTTTCTCCACCACAAGAACTACCACCGTTTAACGGGGCTGGGTTTGTACAGGAGCGTTGTCTTCTCTGGTGCCCTTTACCACATTTGGCAGAACAATCAGACCACTGATTCCATGATGACCAACCACCATTAACTGTAAAAGAAAGAAAAAAACATTCATTATTTTTCTGTATTACATGTACAAATGTATTAACTTTTATCAAAAGATAAACAAATGTTAGTTATATAAGATTATTGCATATCAGAATAAAAATCATACATTTAATTGGCTGAACAATCTTCATGTGACCTTCACTATTCCGCGATATAAACTGGAATGCTGATATAGACCGGTCCAAAAACCGTGCATAGACTGGTACTACTGGTCTATACATGGATATTTATTTGTTTACGTTTTAATAAATTACAATGTTACTTATAATCTCATTGTATTTCTCATTATAAGTTGAACACCATTCAAACAATTGGTGTAGTCAATTCAATTTAGGTAATAACGAAGGTGATAACGCCTAGGGAAACCTTCAACGATCCTGATTAAAAATTTCTATGCATTTATATTGTATGTGTCATATTCTGGTCTTCAATGCAATAGACACAATAGCTACTGATATAGAGTGCAATATCAGGATAGACAGACTGCCCTTGGGTCGTGGTACGAACCAGTGGAAATGATATTGCCCTCACCTCCGCCTCGAGCAATATCATTTACACTGGTCCGTACCACGAACCTTGGGCAGTCTGCATATCCTGATATTTCCCTCCATATCAGTAACTATTATATAAATAGAAGATCGTGTTAGAAGTTCAGTCACAGGGGAAATAAACCATTTGCTTATTCCAGATTTGATTCTGAAGTATACATTTCTTGACAACTTTTATAGGAGTTATCTCCCTTATGATGAGCAAAATGGTGCCCGTTCAATGCAAGAGCAACGGAAAGAATAAATAATTTGTATATATTTGAACCTTGTAAAAAAAATAAGAGAATAATTTTATAGTAATTTTTTTTAATTTCAAACAGAGTATTAGAAAAATATGTTATTCTGGTTGAACTTTGGATGAAATGGACACTTTGGCCAGCATTAAAGGGAAGCAACTCCTACAAAAAAAGTGAAGGAAAAAACATATAATTTTAGAGTCAAGTTTGAAATGTGCAAATGGTCTATTCACTCTATTGTACAGAGTTCCTGTGTTTCAATTGAGTGAAAGAAATATTTTACTCCATATTCTAGTAAACTTCTACAATTAGCTCAATATCCTAGCTGTCATTGCTATGAAAAATCTGATACTAACAAATGCAGGGTGGAGTACAGTACACTTGTGTGCCAGGAACATGTATATTTTTATAGAAAACCACCATTAACTAATGTCTTATTCATGTCTTTTATCTTTCTGGTTCAATTACAATGGAAATGTTGAGTAACTTTTTATTAGAATGTACCAAGCAGATGAACATCAACTGAACTTTTCAATCAAATTCACCATTTTATTGCCGTGAGAAGCATGTATGTCCAGACATATTGAATTTTCATATATCATAATTTATCATGCTATTATTACTTGTTTCATAGTTGGATCATAGAAATGACAAGTTGTTAATATATGTTGGTATAGTGAGTGATGATGAAATTCTGACCATCTTATACCCAGCATCTTCAATCAAAGTTTGTCAGCTTGCAGAAAAGAAAATGTTTTCCCTGATGTCAGAATATCTACAAAGAATCTTGTAATTTGTAATGTGATGGATTTGACAAAATAACATTGATATTAATTATCTGAACTTTCATCCTTTTATCAAAAGCATACACAATTTTAATAAATTGTGTCTAATATTTTGGATGTATATAGATTTATGATGTTATAAAAAGTCAATCATCAAAAATCTGTCATGTGTAACAATTTCTATATGCAGTCAACAAGGAGATCAGACGCTTTGTGATCACTCAAGCGGAATATCTTAACTCTCCTAAACTGAGGGCAGATTGTTAAGCCCAGTCAATTTGATTTTTAAAGAAATTTCTTGCATTGGTTTATTGATATAAAAACTCCCACAAAATAAGCTTTAAATAACGTTATGGTATAGTACAGCCTTTATGCTCAATTTTATAATCACAATTTTCCCAGTAGTTAATGATCTAAAATAAAAATAATATTTGTGAAAATCAATTGCTGAAATCAGCATTTTCATTCAGGATAAAGGGTAAAAGTGAAATGATTTCATATCAAATACCTGCATGATATCAAGTTTTATCACAAAATCAGCAACAACAACAACGACAAAAATCTTGTTTGTAATGTAACATTAAACTAATATTGTTTTCATTGCTTTAACAAAAGGCTGTATTTAGATTAGAATAGAATTATGTTGTGAAACCAAACTCCCACTGAGAAATCTAAGCCACGTTTCCTTGAAAAAAGAAAAAAAAATCAACAGAATACAAGTCTGTGTATAGGGTAGAAGTAGTTGATATCTTGGTCGATGGGTTTATTGATGGTGACTTCAGACTTTAAGATTCTGACAGCTATATGCTACATTGAAATGGACATTGAAAGTAAAATTCACATGAAATCAGACTAAAAAAAATTACAGCTTCCTGAAATGTCCTCCAGTGAAGGATACATCAACTTAAAATGTTGCTTTTACCCCATAATCACATGTAATTTGTGCTAAAACAGACAAAAGATGTTACAACATAAAACTGTCATTTATAACTTTGAAACAGGAAAACATTCTAAACACTGTATTTTGTCTCTAATGTACATTTCAATGTAGCTAACGGAGATTTGTCTCTTTGTTTGTTTGTTTTTGTTGATTGCTAGTTTTTTTTGGGTTTTTTTTTTTTGAGAGGGGTGAAAAAAAAGGGGGGAGGTTCATTTGAAATATGCAAACATTTTTGCACGAACGATAATACCTTAGTGAAATGTTCAAAAGTTGAAAATTAAAAGAAATGACTATTGTGATAATAAGAACATTTATAGTACATGTATCTTGTGTCACTGTCATAATCCAATTTATCTTGTTATTGTACCAGTACTATAACATTGTACCAATACTATAACTATTATCTATTAACTTCACATATTTAAACAACGTATCTTATCCCACCAAAACATTTGTATTTTATAATACAAGTTACAATATACTTATGATGTAAAGGATTTGAGCAAAGGGGTCAGGTGAGTAGAATGCAGTTATCTCCCTTGATGTAAGTAATGTAAAATGTTTACAACATACTATAAACAGTCAGATTTGCAGAGTCGCTGGTACGTTTGGTAACCTCGTTTCTTGCACCACAAGTATAGTTGCCCACATCTACAAGCTTGGCTTGGCCAATCATCAAGTTGCCAATGTTAGATACAATATAGTTTCGCTTGTTTAACTTTCCTTTGTTCAGTTCTTCTCCGTCTTTTATCCAATAGACCTGAAAGAAAAACAAACAATGTCAAACAGTGCATGAATATTCAATAGAATTACCAACATACACAGTGCATGAATATTCAATAGAATTATCAAAACACAGTGCATGAATATTCAATAGAATTACCAACTGAAATAAACTGAAGTCATTGTTTTAATATTTCAATGGCTTTGCAACTGACATTGTTTTAATACATTTTTGTTTAAAAAAAAAAAAAAGTTATTTTACGAATTTTCTGCAAAGTAGATTGATGCTAAAACAGATCAGTAACTCAAGCTACCGTGATAGATTGGAAACAATATGTTTTAACTGGTACCACAATGGACGACCATAATTCAGTCTTTAATGGATTTCAACAACTGTGTTTAAAGAGGTCTAAGATATCCTCTTTCTGCCTCCAATTCATTTTTATTAAATTAAACAATAAGTAAGACAAGACAGATAATTTGATTTCATCCCATTTATGTGAAATTTAAGTGTTTATTACTTACACTCCTTTTTGAAATTTGAGAAAGTAGGAATTTAAACAAACTTAACCATATACACATATTTTAAGATTAAACTGATATGGGACAACAGATTATGGTGAATAGCCTAAATACCAGTTTGTGTAATTTTTTGTTCGCTTTAGTCAATAGACACAACATTTTTGACGGGAGCAACAAAAACAAAGGGAGGTCATCTAGCTGTCTGTCATGTGGCGTTTAACTTATATTATATTATCAAAACTGCATTGAAATTACATATTTCTGCTGTGTTTATGATTTTGTATACAATTTGTTTGGGTGTCATTGTCAGGGTATTTAATTGCAGATAGCAATCTTTGTCTGGGTGTTCTTGTCATACACAATCTTGATTCATCTGTCTTTTCTTTATTGTTTTACTGCCAGTTTATACTACTGTAAAACCTAACACCGTTTATCCAGAAAATTTCTGTTAACTTTATTGCATGAAGTACTAGAGATTTTGAAATCCTATATTTTTTCTTCGGCTTTTAATTATGCTAATTAAATAAGGCCTAAATCCTAAGGTTGTCTGATTGTTCTTCACAAACTGTCACTTAGAAATTTAATTTCTGTTAAGATCTGACATAATTTTGAAAAGTCTTGCACACTCCATCTAATTATTGGAAACTGAATACTTAGTAACATTAAATGTACTCTCTAGTGTTTTTAGACCATCATTATCAAAAACATTGTCAATAAATTTCAGAGAAGACGTTCATGATACCAAGGGAAGTTACTCTTTTTCGTGCAAGGGAAGTTACTCTCTTGCATAGGATAAACATTTTATGGGGTTAGGGTTATAACTTATGGTGCTAAATGCCACTTTCAACAATATTTCAGTTATATTGTGGCAGTCAGCTTTATCGATAGAGGAAACCAGAGTATCCGGAAATAACCACTGACCTGTTGCAAGTCACTCACAAACTAAACATTTTAAGATGATACTCTTATAAAGAATACAAGGGTAAACAAGTATGGGTGCATTAGGTATAAAATGGAACATCGTAAATTATGAAAACTGGTCCCAAGTAACTGACATCTTACATTTTATGACAATTTATTTATTAATCTGAATACCAGATGAAAAACATTTATGTTCTAATTTTAAATTGATCTAGTTTTTAAAACATTTTTTTTTTTGGTTTTCATGCAATTATTAAAGTTAAAAAAGTTGATTACAAATCTATAAAGAATCTTTCTTATTGAATGAAGGACAATCTAACTGTGATTTCCCTTTTATGAATACCATGACATGATAATTCATCTTAATTTAGTTTAAACACCACAAATTTGTACTCCAACTTCCAAACTTTGATATTCCATTCAAACTTTTCATTTAAATACTTTGATAATTGCCAGTTTGAACATTTCTGCATAATTACGAGCAATTATTTTTATAATGGTTGCCTTATATCATCATCATAAAAGAAAAGAATGAATAAAAAATCGCTGTGCTGTGTTCTTACAAATTTGCACAATCGTAAGGTAGGACAAGGCTAATGGAAGGAAGATAAATGGTTCCAATTATAGAATCACCTGTATGATTTAATTGACTCATCATAAAGTCTTTTTATATAAGAAAATTTTATCGCTGTTCAAATCATACCCTGCCAATCCGATGTTTGTTTGGTTGAAAAGAAAAGCTCTTTCCCTTGACAAAAACAGACATAGTTTATTTAGTTCAAACTGATAATATCATAGGAGTTATAAAGTTAAGAGCTTTTTTAAAAGTAAATTACAGATGTTTACCATTTAAAGTCGACAATGATTTAATTCAAAGAAATATAAATTTATTTGACATTTGGACATGTAGAGATTTTTTAATATTTTTAAATCTTTGTATGAAACTACAATGGGGAAATGTATAAAAAAAAATAAGCTGTTCATTCTCAGCCATATAATTTCAGTTTGTCCCCTGATTTACTGTCAAACTCCTCTATACATTTTATGAAACACTTATTAAAAAATATAATTTGAATTCGAATAAGCATACAAAGCCATAATCTTATACTTATATAAGAGAAAATGGTGTCTTCAACCTATGCCAACATTTTGAAATATCATATTCAAGGTATGCCAACAAACATTTAATTACAGGTGTTTATATAACAATTAATGGAAAATGAACAGGGTAAAATTTTCAAATCAAGGTTATTAGGAGGCATAGAAGATATTCACCTATAATTTACAATCTAATTAAAATTAGATCTCCGCACTTGCTCCCTATTTTCTATTCGTTGTTTTGTAGTCGCCGCATATAGCGAGCAAGTGCGGAGATCTAATTTTAATTAGATTGCTATAATTCATTATTTCATATCTTTGTTATTCTATCCCTCTTCCTTTTCCTGTCCAAATACCCTTTTTTTTTTCTTTCCGTTTCTACAACAAAATAGATTTTGTGCATCCGTTTCACGAAAGTACTGTAAATGTACCTATTTCTAATATCAAGACATTTTTTTTTCCACTTAAATTTGATCAGAATTTTTTTTTTTTTAAATACGACTAATATTTACATGACCACTAAAAATGACGAGAAACCAAATATTGACTCGCATCAAAAACATGAAGACATCCACTTACATCATTGATTAGTCAATTTTAGATGATTTTCAATTGATCATAAATATAATTAACATACTTAAAAAAAATCCCATCCATCATCCATACCCCCTCAATCAGTGACAGCCACCCTACATTCCCATTGGACACGTAATTATGGGGTCCTAGAATGATACCCTTTATCATGCTCACATAATTAAAGGTTGTTATATACAATGGCCTACAATTAAAGCCTGAATATTAGTTGGGTAAAAAACGCGGATATAATATCACCATGGTGTGATCGTTGCATTAGTTAACTTACAGTTGACTTGTTACAAAAGAGTATAAAATATCAGGTAGAGGTACGTTCTGTAGCAAGATGAATTTCTATCAGCCAACACAGGTGTTCAGAAGGATTTAATAATATGATTAGCTTTTTGGAGGGGTAATATGGGTTAAAAAGTCACGAGTCTTTGACAATTTTTACAAAAAAATGTAAATAAGAATGACTTGCGTGTTATGCCTTATAAAATCACATAATAAATTATATGGTCATACCTGCT
Source organism: Bathymodiolus brooksi (assembly GCA_963680875.1). NCBI lineage: Eukaryota > Metazoa > Mollusca > Bivalvia > Mytilida > Modiolidae > Bathymodiolus > Bathymodiolus brooksi. The sequence continues at coordinate 21,813,094 of OY804579.1, forward strand.
ACTTTTCATAAAAAGCATGCACCTCGATGTTATTACATGCACACACATACAATTTGATCTTATTCAAATATTTCAAACAGGAAATACAAGCAAAATGTGTTTTATTTTTTAATCAACTTTGAAATCTATTAAAAGCAGGGTGTACTAAAGTTCTCTCCCTTTATTGAGAAAGGGAGAGTCAAATATTATTTTTTCATTCATATAAATATAACTTGACGTTTTTTTTTCTTTTATTTTGAAATTAATCAAATTTAATATATATTGTGAATTAATCAAATTTCATATATTTTAGACAAGTTTCACTTTGTCCTGTTTGCTTAAAATTTCAAGTGAGGTTTGAATGTCTTATAAATCTATGAAAATATATACTTGTGTTGACATGTAACTTATGTTTATATATCACTTTAGACCTGCATGGTAGCTTCATCATACAATTATATATTGATGCATAGATTTTTTTTTTGTGTGAAATAAGACCACAACACAAGATCAATCGGAGACCAGATATACAAAAATGTACTATAAATCTTACACAACAACACATTTAAAAGAAATTTTATAAAAGCTACCTTTAAATTTAAAATGTTATCACACCCAGCCTATAATATATTTCTAATAGAGTTATGACTGTTTTTCCCTGTGAAGTGATATTTTATCATTTTATCATAGTAATAGTATATTCTATAACATTTCTGCTGAGTTTGCACAATGCAAAATGTCAAAATGCTAAGAATACATATCAATTAATTTCTAATTTATTAATATGAAATATGAAGAACTTCAAACACTGGAACAAAAATGAAAATTAATACTGAAAAAAAAATTGCATGTCTGGTCACGTAATTATAAATACAGTTCTCATTCAAGGGGAGAAAAAGACCCGCAACATATTGTAAGGTGGTCAATAACAGGATCTAAGGTAAACAATTACAAGTATACAAAATGAATTAGTTATAGTGACTTTGTAGTTAGAATTTCAGTATGACCAGGCATATAGACATGGTAGTTTATTGATTACCAGTCAAGTGTAAACAAATCTAACAATCTCTTATCAATTTATAGATGGTCATTTTTTATACAGACACTTGAGACAAACACATATGGACAAGTTCTTTATTAGAGGCTCTAGAAGGAATATCAGACATGTAATATTATATCTAGTGGTTGGGTTTTTTTAAATGCTACAACAGATACTGTTCATAGCAAATTTGACCATTGTTGTTGTTGCAGACGACATTGAATCGTGATACTGTAGCCCCCCCCCCCCCCCCCTCTTATAAAGCCTCTCTCACCCCAATGGCCAGATTTCAGATGCTTTGAGATAGTAAATTACTATTAAATTAGCCCCAAGAGAAACCACCCCTCTTATAAGGCCACTTTGTCATTGCACAAGGAGTGGGCATATAAAAGGGGGGCTACTGTAGACCTAAATCCATTAAATTATGAATGCTGGCCTTAAAGACTTAAAGTAGAGACATATTTTTTGAATTGATCTATCACTCGATTCTAACACTGTAATATTTTCTACATATTGACACTGGCTATTTGTTGTTATATCTAAAATAACTACAGTCCTACTACGAAGACTAAGTTCTTTATAGGCAGGTAATATTATATTTACCTCAGGTAAAGGTTTTCCCTCGGGTGGAAGACATTGTAGTACAGCTGTTTGTCCAATTTCTACACTGACTGAGATAGGATGTCTCTCAAATTTCTTTTTTAAAACTGAAAGTAGATAATTTGTGATATTGAAATTTCGGGTGCCATCCCTACATCACAGCAAGTACATATAAGTTAAATTTAATAAAGATGCTCAAATCCTAGCAAAAATATAAATATGGGATGTCATACCTACAGTACATCACAGTAAGTAAGATTGCTCAAATCCTAAAAAAAATGAAAAGGTAAAAAAATACAATACATTAGAAACATGTCGTAAATAAGCACTTAAAAGAACAAGCTAATGGATCAGTAACAATCTCTGTCTCTTTCCACGAAACCATTATACTTGTATGTCCTACATAAGTAAGTAGGCATAAATCTACGACAATTGTATACTTTTTATTATTATGTAAGAATTATTATTTTAAGTACAATATACATTTTGTAAAAGAGTTTTATGTAATCATGGTCATAGAAACTCTCTAGGACCAATCTCATACTTATTTATAGAGTTCTGTTCATTATTAAAGAACACATTGTGACCTTGAGATGAAGAGCAACAATAAAAGGGCCACTCCTGAACTTACAACATTTGGGATGGACTGTCTTTCCTCTTTATCTACATCAAAATCCTTTATAATTTTATATACTTTAAAGCAATGTCATGTTCTAGTTCAAAGGTTAAATATGATTTATACTTATATATAAATATATGATGCTGTGGGGTGGTATATTAATGGGTCATAGAGGAAACTTGGTTATAACATAGATTAACCTGGCAGGATGGAGCAATCCAAGGGCTACTTCAATCATATTAAAGCTATTGTCAAGTTGAAGTACTCCTACTAAGTATCAGCTTTAATAGGTAATTAACAAACTGCCACATCCATTATATGCCTATTAATATCTTAGGAAATTTCATTTAGAACACTGCAAGAGTTCCAAAAATAGTTTTCAAGGGTAAATACCAATATGAAATGTATTAACAGGATTTTGACTGAGAAGTGGCATCTTCTGAATTCAAAATTGGAAACCAAATAATAAGGTTAATTTTGGTACCAGTAAGTAGGTACCAGATACAAATGTATGTCCAATAAAAATTTGTATTTAACATTTTGAAAACATTGGTCGATCTACAATCAGACCAAGTACAATGTATTACAATACAAACAGAAATTTAAATCCATATATAAAAAGGTGACAAAGCATGGCTTTTAATGGAGCTATAATTTTGAATAAAAAAAAATTTGCAATAAGCAAGGATAGTTGTATGGACCTTAATGATGGTAAAACTAAATACTAAAATTGATTTTTCACCACCATCTACAAATTGGTCTTCAATGCATTTATTAATGATCAATGAATTAAGATCCAGATTAGATATATGCAAGTACACTATATGAATATAATGCATTAAAACTGTTGGAAACATGATACAAAATCTAATTGTTATGTACATTGGGTTTTTCTCCAATAAGCAACATGCTGAGAGGATTAATATCATAGCTTTTTGATATCAAAAAGAATATTAATCAATGGAGTAAGCTGAGCTCAAAATATGGAAAATAATCTGATGATTCCACACCTTTGTGACCCCCTACTATTTATTCTGTATGATATCAATACAATAATTGTGAAAACTTGTTGCTCCAAATCAAATATTCAACACATGGACAAAAATAATCTTGCCAACAACTCAGAATAAATTTGATTAACCTTGGTTCCACGAAAAAGAAGAATTCTGAGAGTATTGCACATAGCAATACATTGTCCCCTACTGGCCACTAAAATCAGAGGACCTAAAATATTAGAAGTATCACCTTGCAGTGACTAGATTTTAAAATACAAGTTGAAGGGCCATAACTCAGCCAAAAATCTTTCGACCGGAACGAAATTCAAACTTAAACTGTAACTCAACTAGATATAGCCACATACCAAATATCAAGTCAATATATCAAAGGACGTAAAAAAAAATCCGGACAACTTAAAATTTTAATGTGACGGACAGACAGACAGACGGAACCTAAAACTATAGTCCCCTTCGGCTTTCGCTAGTAGGAGACTAAAAAAGCCTTCTCCCTAAAAGGATATTAAAGTTCATTTTGGTAATTTTTTGTATCTCATGAAAACTTGCAATTGGTTCAATAAATGATATTTATGAAACCCGGTTTTTATCAATGAAACTTTGTAAAAGTGACATAATTCGTTGATAATTCTGTCATATCTTGCAGTTTTTCCATTGATTGAATTTTTGCTTCCTGGAAAAAAATTCATTTCGACCCTTTTAAGTGATATTTTAACAATATTAGGGATTATATGGGCGTGCAAAGTATTTTTGGATTGTTTTTACAATTAAATTGAAAAGAAACAACCTTCGTCACGAGTTGAAAAAATATATGTTAAAACGAGTTTTAATATCCCTTTAAATAGAATTACTACTGAAAGACAATCTACAGAAAAAACTAACTGCTTAAGCCACATGCTAGGAATCAATTCCTTGTGACAATTAATGTTAGCCTTAAGTGGAACACAATTACAAAGGGAGGTAAATTGATTAAAAACATTTACTATCGTAATCAATTTTTTAATGGAATTATGGGAGAAAACGTTGAGACAATTGACTTTCTATTTACATCGTTTGTGTAGCATAGTATTCACATGAAACCTTACAGAAATGTGCTGTGTTCGTTATAAAGTTGATTATACCAATTGTCAAGGCATCGGAGAGAAAAAAAATCAGCTGATACAAATGTCATGATTGAAAGTAATCGTCTTAAAGATGGATCAATCGCATCTTAAGTAGCCACTAATTTCTGCATTTAAAGAGAGAAAATAGTAGTTACATCGACTAGGTAATTACAATGTACTGTCAAATCTGAAAACTTTACAAGATTTGACGGAAGTTAAGCTGAGAATATTGATACATGAAATATAGAAATAAAACTACGTGTATAACCAATTATTGATCAAAAACATAAAAAAAAAACCAGCTGCCGATCGTAAAATATACAGCGGATTCTATTAAAGTATAATTTATAAAGGACGATATCATAGACTTCAAATTATAATGTTTATGAAAAACAATTGTAAAGGACCGTGGTTAGCAATTTGGTGCATCAAATAATACAGAATATGTTTTTATTGATGAAGGCTAATAACTATTTGTACAACAATACCCCCAGCAAAGCTATTGTAAATGCGGCCTCCAATATTACATACAGGCCGCTAATAGAGGCCGATGATACAGGCCGTTAATAGGGGCTGATGATACAGGCAGCTGTACTTTAATAATTTGACCCGTTTTTGGGACAAGGTTGAAATCATTTACATAATGCATTTCTCTGACGTCACACTATTATTCGAACAGTGGATTATTTTTAAGAATCTACAGTTTATTCTTTTGTTCTTGAATATATGAACTTTAACCTTTTACTGTTTTAGGCTTAAAAACGTGTTTTACTTATTTTTGGGCTTTCATGTCACGAACCACTGCTGGGCTTTTCAGTCTATTTTGATTTTCAAAACTTCTATTTAACCACTCAGCTACGGTGACCACACTACTAAACGCTATAATTAGTATATATGACTCTTGATAGTAAGATTTGTAAAAAAAAAATATCAACAATTTGTTTAAAAATGCAATATACAAGACACGGTACAAGTATTTCAGATCTGGCATAATTTATGTTCAGAACTGATGAGTATGTGAACTTTTAACTAACGAACCTACCGCAAGTAATAACAAATCAGACAGACCACAGGTGAAGATTTGGGACACTTGAAAGACCTTGAAATATCTAAATATAAACGATTCTTTTCACTTTAAAGACCTTGAAATATCTAAATATAAACTAGAATCGAAAGGACGTTGACCGATAAAAATTTGTCATTTTATTTTTGTTAATTGTTGTCTTATTTGGCTTTCTAAACATTAAAAGTGTAAAAATATATGCCATACCATCTATATATTTTTGCAACAACACCATTATTGTACAAGTTAGATACATTATTATTGAAACAAAAAAATTTGAAAAAGAAACCTGTTATATCCAATACGAGCCGCTTCTATTGTTTCAATAGTACTGTATCCTATACTTGTTTGTATATAGGCCATTATATGTATAATATTACACAATAGAATATCAGCATTTCATTTCTTATTATCAGAGAGTAAAAAGTAATGTGATTTGATATTTAAAAGGGAAAACAAAGGAAATTCTGTGTTTATGTGTACATGTATATAAATGTTAGGAGAAAACTGAAGGGGCAATCAAAAATGGGCAATATAGAGACACAGGCAACATTGGACACAAGACACAGAATGAAGATAAACTAAAGGAAAAAAAACCAACACAGAAACACCTCCCCCTCCAAAAAAAATGGGTATGAACCCAAGGGTAAGCAATTCCTCTTTCCTGTAAGACACCTGCAATGTTCCTCATGGTATGACTTATCTTTTACATAATGCTGTTTTCTTGAAGCATAAAAGGCCAAAAACAGCTAGATGTATGCTGAGGTTGATGAAATCAAAATTAAGTGCTTTTCTGTCGAAAAGGAAAAATACCATGTGTCTCTTCAAGATAACTTCATAGAAATTTGTCTCTGTTGGAATCACAGACTATTTGCACTTGTCTTGTAAAGGAAACCATAAACAATATAAAACAATATATATGAAGCATACCATATGTACCATATGTATACAGAGACTGTCAGAATGTCATTCTTTTGTTTAGAAAACATTCTATGATTTTAATTAAATGAAAAAAGCTTACACATGCTGTAAGGAATGTATTGGATAAAAATAAATGTAACAGAAACAGGAACAAAAAGCCGACTTCAAAGACTTTAGTATGACATAAGTGCCTACACGAGATGATAAGTTGTTTTCTTGGCTCGTTGTACTCAATGGTCTTGGGCAGAAGTAAGCCATCGGCAGATGTACATCGTGTTCTACAGCGCTCTGACATCACTATAACAGTGATGAAGGAGATTAGAACAAATGAATACAAAATCCTTACTGCTTTGTAAAATTCTTTCAACCTTGATAAAGTGGTATTATTTGACTTTATAAGAAAATGGTATCACATGCCTACGATTAAAACATTTAGTCGACTCATTACGATGGTTTTAACACACATCACATCAATGTAAAAAGAAGCTAAAAAGAATCAGAAAACGGTGTGGAGTATTTTGTCTCTTAACACCCTGATGTCTGTCAGCTAGTACTTCCAATATCTATTACACAAATTCCATGTGTCTATATTCTTGGTTTATTAGATAAAACTTTCTCACAAAATATGTTTGTAATGAACATTAAATACATTTCCTTAAATCCCTATGTAAAAGCTTTACTTATACAATTTTCTTAACACTGTTTTAAATTAATAATTCAAAAGTAAAAGGAACCAAGTGTTGGAAATTGTTCAGAGATGCTGGGTAAATAGGCAGTTGACATTCTAAACTTAATTTCTCTTAAGTTCCATTATAATGCATTTATTTTTACCATTGCCAAGTAATTCAAATATCAATAAAGTTCTTACATGTTCTAAGAATAGGTCAAGATAACGCTTGAAGTTGATTTGTCAAAAGTGGCGAAAATTTGGGTTTTAATATAATTAATGTATTTATTATTTGTCTAAACTGGACCTCCTTGGGTCAACTTATGTGTTCGGAAAAGACAGGTATTTAGTTGATACAAGCTATTTTAACAAAAATTTCTTACACTGGGACTTTATTTTAAGTTTGATTTATACAGGATTTTGGCTTATCCAAGGTACGGTTTAGACAGCCTTCACTGCGTAATATAGCACTGAGTTTAACTTATATATATACCAAGACGTTCAACCCAACACGATCTTATTCCATTCAAAATCTTGCATGCCTAAGGATGACAGAACATGCCAAAATGACTGCCAAGTAAAAATGAAATTTTGCCGCCTACATTAAAATAATTATATCAGCTATCTCACTGAAAATGTTTAGTTATTTCAAATATGGTGAAAACTTCATGTTTTAGATATTTCCTATGTGTAAATTCATGCATACCAAATAGTAGGATTAAATTAAGAAGTTATTTTCAGATGTCACACAATTGGACATGTTTTTCCTAACTTACCATAACTTGTCAGTTTACATGTATCTATAATTTGCTCATCAGTCAAACATGAACACTGACAGATCAATTTTTACAACTTGTGTGATTTTCATACATGATTTCACATTAGTTAAATATTTATCTTAAAATATCTCTGATATATGTATTACATGAGCTTAAAACTTTAATTAAATGATAAAATATTATGCAAATTGTGTCATTTTCAACAATAATTTTGTCAGATCATACACATGGAACAAACAAAGAATATTACTCCTATCTCATAATTCACAAGTACAACCAGAGGCTCTCAAGAGCCTGTATCGTTCACCTGGTTATAAAAAAAACCAATTGGTCCTATGTAAAAACTATGTCCTGCAGTGGTAGTCATCTTGGAATTACGATCAACATAAAAAACACAAAGTTTGTAAAGGACCTTCCAATGATTGATGCACAGTTTAGGTTCAATCAGTGCAATAGCTTCAGAGAAGAAGATATTTCTGTATTTTCCCCATATGGTCCTGTGTTAATACTATGACCTGTGGTGGTGGCCATCTTGGATTTCCGATCGGCATAAAAAACAGAGGACCTTCCAATGATCATTCCTGGGCAGTTTGGTTTCAATTGTCCAAGTGGTTTCAGAGAAGAAGCGTTTTGAAACATTTTTCCCATAGGGTCCAATGTTAATTTAAGTCCTGCCGTAGCCACCATTTGGAATTTCATACCGGAACAAAAAACGTAAAGTTTGTAGAGGACCATCCAATGAACATTCATGTACAGTTTGGCTTTAATAATATTTGTAGTTTCTGAGAAGAAGGCATTTGAACATTTTCCCATAGGGTCCAATGTTAATCTATGCCCTGCGGTGGTGGCCATCTTGGATTTCCGATTGGCATAAAAAACATAAAATTTGTAGAGGACCTTCCAATGATCATTCCTGGGCAGTTTGGTTTTAACTGTCCCAGTGGTTTCAGAGAAGAAGCGTTTTGAAACATTTTCCCTATAGGGTCCAATGTTAAACTAAGTCCTGCCGTAGCCGCCATTTTGAATTTCATACCGGAACAAAAAACGTAAATTTGTAGAGGACCATCCAATGAACATTCATGTACAGTTTGGCTTTAATAATATTTGTAGTTTCTGAGAAGAAGGCATTTGAACATTTTCCCATAGGGTCCAATGTTAATCTATGTATTGCGGTGGCGGCCATCTTGGATTTCCGATCGGCATAAAAAACATAAAATTTGTAGAGGACCTTCCAATGATCATTCCTGGGCAGTTTGGTTTCAACTGTCCTAGTGGTTTCAGAGAAGAAGCGTTTTGAAACATTTTTCCCATAGGGTCCAATGTTAAACTAAGTCCTGCCGTAGCCGCCATTTTGAATTTCATATCGGAACAAAAAACGTAAATTTTGTAGAGGACCATCCAATGAACATTCATGTACAGTTTGGCTTTAATAATATTTGTAGTTTCTGAGAAGAAGGCATTTGAACATTTTCCCATAGGGTCCAATGTTAATCTATGTATTGCGGTGGCGGCCATCTTGGATTTCCGATCGGCATAAAAAACAGAAACTTGGTAAAGGACATTCCAATGATCATTAATTTACAGTTTGGGTTCAGTCAGTTCATTAGTTTCAGAGAAGAAGATCTTTGAAATTTCAGCCAATCAGAGCATATTATTGGCCCTGGCAGCCATATTGAATATCCGACTGGAACGAAAAACAGTAACTTTGTAGAGGACCATCCAAGGAACATTCCTGCTAAGTTTGGTTCCAATCGGCCCTGTGGTTTCGGAGAAGAAGCTTGAAATGTGAAAAGTTTACAGACGACAGACAACAGACAACAGACGACGGACGCCAAGTGATGGTAATAGTTCACCTGGACCTTTGGTCCAGGTGAACTAAAAATATTATATTAAGCACGTTTTTTTAAACCCTGGTTTTATAGCATAGGTTGCAGGGCTTTCAATATTTTTTTCAAGTCTAACAAGTACTTCACTATTTACAGGCGGTACTTTTTTTATTAAAATTTGAAAAATGTTCATGAATATCTATAACAACACTATTTAAAATCAGGAGGTACCAAAGACCATTTTAGGTGGGAAAAGTATCTGGTACCACCCCTTATTGAGTACCAAAGACCATTTTAGGCAGGGAAAAGTATCTGGTACCACCCCTTATTGAAAGGCCTGAGGTTGAAAACAATTTTAATATACTCCACCTTTCAAGAAAATTTGCAGAAAAAAATATCTTGTTGGCATATTTTATTGCTAAATATCTTTTGAGTATTCCGTTTTTGTTGTTGGTTTTTTTTGCTGACTATAGGTACATGTGTTGTGTGATTAATATAATGTTTTATTGGCTTGTTCTAGTCTACAGTGCATTTATGTGATGTTAAAACATACATCTTTTGTAAACAATCATAGTCTTCATGATTACTTATAATTACATATACATGTAGAATCATCTGACAATTTGACCTTCATTGACCCTTAGGATATTCTATCAATGGAGCCACAATGTCCAAATTGCATGACAAATCAATCAATCACAGATAGACTATGTGGTGGGTAATGTCCCCTTTTAGCCAGCAGCAATATCTAGCCGTAATGTGTGTAGCCACCTAGATAGTAATAGTCGGGACAGATTTCCTATTAATACTAACAAGCGGAGACAACAAGTCGTGTATTTACAATAAAATATAGTTTTACCAGATATATACATTTGATAATTCAGAAAAAAAAATCAACCTATGGTGGTTTAAAACTAATTATAATGGTACATGTCGTTAAAAATATTTTAATTGAATACTCTCCAAATGAAAACCACATGTTAAATATGAATGTTTAAAAAATGGCTGGGCGATATATATTTGTTTTCCTCATAATAATTGTATTATAGGACAATACACTGGCAAATAATGTCCTTATACATATAGTGTGTGATAATGTATACCTTCAAAACTGATGATATTGTTTTTATGGCAACATAATAATGTGCTTGATATCACACTGATGATAATTTTGTAGTATTACAGAGCCAGTCTGTTGACACTGGGAATATCCCTCGATAAAAATAAACTTACAAGCAACCTCCACCATGCCTTTTGTACTAACAACTTGTCCCTCTTCCTGTGCGATCTTTGGTGAGGTGTATGCATGACATTCACACCAGAAATCGTTCCCTCCATAATATTCTTTGACTTCCTCTCTAGTGACCTCTAATGTTGATATTAAGACCTTTACTCCTGACTTTTGATCCACTACTACACTCTTTCTTTCATGCAGTTGCCACTGTCCCGCACATCGGTAACCTATCCGCACTGCAAATATGGCTTTACATGTAATATTGATTGGTTGATTTTTTACAATGTAATAATGATCATTCGGCTCTTGTATAAATATTGGTGTTCGTGAATCTCCGTTACTTAACAATGCAGCTTGTAGTAAATCTGAAAATATACAACAACAAAAACTACTGACTCTTCAATACTAAATTTCACACATTAAAATTAGTGGTAAGTTTAGGTAGTTGTAAACCAGACAAACAGACAGACTGGAAAGAATTACAATACTAAACCATACAACCCGTAAAGAAAAAAAATCTTAATAATTTGTAAAATTTTAAATATCCATGATTTCTGATTTCTTACAAGTTAGTATGTTTAATTTTTTCTTTTTTTTTTTTATTCTTTTTTTTACGGATAGTAATTTCTATACAAGCATTTGAATGTGAAAACAAAATGCCAAAAAATTGATTCCTCCAGGAATCCCTTGATATCATTCTAATAGTTAACTTCATGTTTACAATTCTCCTGCATACAAAACAACTTATGTTCCAACATTCTCAGACAGTTTACAACCGTTTCAGTTTTACGTAACAGAAATCACTTTGATGGATTACACGCCATTACTGTAGATTTTACTGTAACAAATTGGCACGCTTTTATATTATTTTTGTTTTTTTTTTTTTTTAAAGAAAAACATGTTCTGCATTTAGCTTTGTTACATTGAACAAGGAATCGGTAAATAGAATTAAAAAAAAACTACATGATCTTAATTGTTACAAACACTCAGGAAAATGAAAGATGTTTTCTTTACTGTTAATTAATCCCTCAACAAACTATCTTTGTGTTCTTTCAGCATTCACAACAGAATTGATGAGTAAAACAAAAGCAAGGCATTTTTCTATTCTCATTCCACAGAAATATATCATGATACCATTGAAGACAACTGGCTTTAGATAATACAATTACATGACTGTACATACAAACCAATGTACAAGATTAATCAATCTAAAAAATTTGCTTTTAAGTTTAAAAAAAACAAAAACACACAAGTTGTTTAATTCTGTGTAGGTATATAAATCCTGTTTAATCTATTTTGTGAATTCTATTATGTAAGAAAGATACCAAAGGTGCATACTGTAATCAGAAGCCATCAATCATAGAAGGACGGACACTACAATAGCCAAAAGAGACAGGACTCAAAGACAAACATGTTGATCTACCAAACACTACACAGAAAACTCAAGATTGAGTAGCATGAACCCCACAAAGAAACGTGGGTGAACTCGGGTGTTCCGGAAGGGTAGACAATTCCAGCTCCACAACTGGAAGTAACATCAATACAAGACAATATATCTGTGTTATCAAAATTCTATCAACTATCATACTGCAATGATATACAATGTTTCACAGGAGTTGAGACAAATGATCAAAATATCTTGAGAAAGTAGGCAAGTAGAAGATGGCAGCCAAATGTTTCACTTGTAAAGTTACAGATGGACAGATTACAAACATAATAAAGGGATTGGGTCAGGTATATCTGCAATACAACTCTCCATACAAGAGGTTATTTTTAGTTTTTAAAACAGGAACTAATAATAAAATGTTCAACTTGATAATGTAACAGTAGAGCATATTTTATCTTTGAAAAAATACAATGTCCCCAATGAGATTCAATCGATATCCCTGCAGGTCATTTCCCATTGTAAACCAATGCTTTACCAACTAAGCTCCAGGAGATCTCCACTATCACTAATGTGTTTGCTAGTGGAGGGTGGTTATGAACCTCTTTTTGGTTCCAACAATAGGTAGAGGAGTGCATAGAGGAGGAGGGTCGCTAAGACAAGTTTGATTGTATGATACAATAAAATTAAAATTCCCCCATTCAAACCCCCTGTAAAATACATGTCATACAAACACAACAGATGGCAAACAAATAATAAGAATGTAAAAGCTACATGATTTCTTGGTAATTGTCCTAATGATAAATTTACACAATATTGTGTTTTAATTCATCTCCCTGACTAACTTCATATGTGTTATAATGAAGAGCAGTTATCTAGCTGTGACTAGAACTCATGCTGATTTTGTAGAATACAGAGATATCATATTTGTTATTGTTTTTGTAATGCAAATAATATACCACTGTGATTTAATAGATCACAATTATAAGGATACAAATATACACTGAATGGCTAATCATAGGTAGAATAAAAAAAATATAGGGGGAAACTTGTAAAAGTATTGTAAAAGGGAGTTAACTGCTGTCAAAGTATTGTAAAAGGGAGATAACTGTTGCCAAGTATTGCAAAAGGTAGATAACTCCACTAATCTGATTCCATAGTCAGTACAACTACACCAAAACTTGAGATACCATTTCTGAAGATCGTAATATTTTATTTATTTAAATTTTGTTTGAGAATCAAGCTTAAATTGATGAGGATCAAAAAAATGTTTTAAACACTGTTTCTAGATATAACTGATGACCACATTTACTGAATATATTATTTTAATAGACTACTACTGAAAAATATTTAATTCTGACACTTTAACCTTCAATATTATCTATATTTTATGGTAAGAAGTATTTGTTTACCATAACCTTGAATTGAATGGTTGAAAATAAGAGTGAGTCAAACAAATATAGTTCAAGATCATTTTTTTTTTTACAGAACTCGTTATCAAATTTAAAATTAATAATATCGGAAAAGTTTCTGAAATGATAAAATTTCCAATCCAATATGTCACATAAAAAAAGTTTTTAAGAGATTTTTTTGCCAGTATCTTGTTTTCCTCCCAATAGATTCAAAGGATAACCTATTTTTAAATCTACCTGAAAAATTCTCATCAGCATCCTGAATTTCCACTACAATGTGATAAAATTTCTAAGATGAATTTTGTAAAATAAATTAGTTATTTTATTAGTTTAAAAGTTTGTATCATTTCCCCCATGGTGATAGTTTATTGGCTGTGAGGTTGTTTGAAGCAGTTTGTTTCACCTTGCAGAAGACCATTTATCATTCTTTTATATCCATGCACCACAGCTCTCACAGCTGCATCATGATCCTATGATAAAGAAACAGCATTTATCTTCTACTATATACATACTTAACATGTTGAAAAAAAGTCAAAACAAAAAAAATTAAAATGCCAATGGTTTTGAGGAGAATTGAACAGAACAGATAAAAATGTGAATGCAATTTGTTCAGTGAGTATTTTAACTGTGATTGTTCCATCTGCTTTACGTCATATGTCATACTCCTGCGAACTTTAATGGATCAGTGAGTTTAAATTTCATAAAATTAATGAATCTTGAAATACACAGGAAACACTTTATAGCTAGTATTTAGCTAAGTTAAATTACAGTTTTTAGCATTGAACAGCAGACGACAATAGATTGTATAATATCTAAAACTGTTCATTTTCCCTTGTTTACCAGAAGAGTTTGGAGATACTAGCTAAAGCCCTAATTATCTTTTCAACTATCTATAAATCAAAACTGTACCAGTAATTCTTAGGCTGCCTAAAGCTTTGCACAATTTTCTGGGAGAAAAGTATGTTATGAAATTTGAGGTCGAAAATTTCCTACCTAATAGCTTAAAATGTGGAAGTAATTCTGTTCATAGGATATATTTAATGATATGGCTTTCCAGTTGGTTTAACGTTTGTCCAAAATATTGAACCCAAAGATAATGATGTACACATGCCACCTATGTCATTGACAAATGTACTCTGGAAAATAAATTACTGTTCCCGGTTACACATTAGATGGTCAAAGTCCATTTTACAGAAATACAACCCATTTAATATTTGACAGTTCACAAATTACTGGTCAAGAATACGAAGAATAAGTAAATACCTAAGTTGAGCTTAATGAACAGTTTTTATCAGTGGTCTGTTATTAGGATAGGTAAATAAAACCAGTATTTGCTTTATACACGTAAGAAATTCAAAAACACTTGCGCTTGTGGTTTTTTGTGGTTTGTAGTGTTTACCTCCATTTTCAACAATATTTCAGTTATATCGTGGCAGTCGGTTTTATTGGTGGAGGAAACCGGAGTACCCAGAAAAAAAACCACTGACCTGTCGCAAGTCAATGACAAACTTTATCACATAATGTTGTATCGAGTACACCTCGCCATGAAGGGGGTTCGAATTTGTAAGAAGTTCAAAAATACTTGCATTCAAACTTTGAACCCTGAACTTTTTGAAAGTTTCATTCATATAACTTCTTATTGTTTTTCTGGTGTTCTTGTGGGTTTGCACTTGAATAAAGATTTCAAAATCTGAAGATTTTTGGCAGAGATAGTTTTTAAGCAGATGGTATAGTGCTATCATGTAACAGATGACTGGCTATCTCATCATATGTCATCAAAAATGGAAAGTTATCTCCCCTGTCATCAATGATTTAACTTTCCTGATTTAAAGATTGATAGCTCATCATTAACAAACTCTTTACTCTCTGTTTGCTGTTGTAGCCATGCTATTTTTATACTTTGAATTAACACTCTTAAAATATGTTTTCTAGTAAAATAATCTGCTTCATGAAAAATTAATGATTTATTAAATCATTACTATAAATCGTGGTGCCTGGATTGTAAGATACCAAGATCAAATTTCCAGTAAAAAAAATCTGCCTTGGAGGGCTGATCATGCATTTCATCTGTATTTCAACACTCTCAATAGATACACTCAACATTTGATTGTAATGATTGGCAAAGTGCTGGCTATAAACTCTTGGCATTTGTTTATAAAGTCATGACTATGGAATTTGGACAGAACCAGATAATTTTTTGGCAGCCTGCGTTTCCTTAGTTTAAATCAAATCAAATCAAATCAAATCAAATCAAATCTTTATTAAACCCAAAATAAGGGGCCCATGAAGGGCATACAAATATAACACAAAGAAAATTAACACACACACACACACACACACATACATTTAGTTTATATCTTTAATCTATATAAACAATCCAGCTTAATGTGTATTGATCGTATCACAAAAGGGGGCATAATCCCACTTCAAGAAATGTTTGATAATAAATGGCATTATCTGTTTAAAGCATTAAAAAAAAGACATTTCATAGGGGAGATAACTCACTGAAAATGACACAATATACAACATCATAATACTTCATATTTCACATTTTTCAATAAGCATCCAACTGAAAAAATTCCAAAGTCAACTACCACAAAGTAAAGTTATGGGGCAATATTTTTTTTCTCTCTTCAAATGATGTATGGGTAACCATAAACTTGTCATGTAAGAAAACTAAAAAAAAATTAGATATCTATTCTGCAGAAACCTGAGAAAGATATAACAATGACATCCTACCAAGACAAGAATTTATAGCAAACATAAACATAGGCCTGATTTGTGAGACATTTGTTTGTATTTTCTTAAAAGATTTGTAGTTAAATGTGATTGAGAAGCCTGTTGAAAAACTTATTTCACCTAGAAACTGTCAGGGAATAATTTAAATATAACTGAAACTTACACCTGTTTTCAAGCAGTTTGCCAATCCAGTATAACTTTTATGGCTTTGTCTGTTCATTCCAGACATAAACAGTTTGGTCCAGAAAAACCATAGGACCTATAATACTGTTGACGTAGCCAAATTTTTAATGTCTTAATATTTTATTTGTATTTTATTTGCTGTGAAGTATGGTAGTTTGATTTAACTTTTTAAGTCTACATATGTAAAATTCAGTGCTTATTGCCTCTAAAGTTTCATGAGGTAATTCTTGCCCAATTCTTGAAGCATGTCAATAATATGAAAGAAAAACATCCTATACTATAAAAATGACAACCACGATTTAACCAAAATAAAGGGCCGTTGAACTACTATGATCATAATAAAAATAAAAAAAAATTGTAAAATGACCCTTACTTTTTTAAAACACAACTAACTGTTTTAGTGTTATTCAATGGTAAAATTGGAAATGTTGCATAAAGCAAAAATCACCTATTAACAGGCAGTGGAAAATTGTTATTATTCTAAATTAAAAAGATAACAAACATATATCAACTAAAAATTGACATTTGATCATGACTAAATCAATTACGCCAGGGCTGAACTTTTTTTTTTATCTCATTTGGTCTCTGATTTTTTATAGCTCTATTATAGACTGTATTACTGATATTTAGTTAACTATTTTAATTCCATGGGACCAATTCAATTTCCTTTATTTCCCCTACAATTCTCATTGAAGTACTAGAATTTATAACTGTAACAAATGCTGCAATCCATCACCAAGTTATTGAAATCCTTCCTTTAATCACAGTCAACTTCTAATGTTTAATTTCCATGTGAAGGTAGAGAAATTAATTACACCCCTGACACTATTATTATTCATTAATTATTACATTAGCATGAAAAACTTTTCATTTAGACCACTAATGACTGTATTAAATCATCTACAAAATCAATATTATCATTAAAAAGTCAATATCACTCTTCCTGGACATTTTGTTTATAATATTATTTTTTCTTTTTATTAAAGTTATTAAAACTTTAAAAATAAATAATTGCCACTTTGGGTGGCAACTGTCCTCCCTATAAATTATATATCAATTAAATTTCATTCATATTTAATAGCTTTAATATCCACTTCAAAGTCATGAAAGAACAACATCCTTTTAATAATGTTGGCAAAATAGAAAAATGTGAATTGTTTCAATGGATTTTTTAACAAAATAATCATTGCACTTGTTAACTTATATGACTTATTCATTTATTTTAATTTATGCTCATTGCTTCAAAAACATGGGAATTTTTAAGATGACACATAATCATTCAAAACTAATACCTAGTTCACAATATAAAATTTAAATGCAGTCTTTTTTCAAACAATTTTTAACAATATTAAAATAATAGCAACAATTGTTTATGCCAAGATGGACTGATAAACTTGGTCAAGCAGGTGTTTGTTAGATTCTATGATAGGGAGGCTATTCTGTAGGTGTAGTAAGGATCTAGTAATTATCTTATAGCAGTCATTGGAAGGCACTTTAATAGCATGGAGTACAATAACTTGTCAGGTTCGCTATATATAATATAGATTCCTATCTTACTGTACAATCCTAGGAAGTTCTGTCAACAAAGCTGTAAAGGTGTTGACCAAAATATCAGATTGCCCTTGTTCCATTGTGACCTCTTGAAAACAAAATAATATTCAAAACCACACAGAAATATCATTTTTTTTAAACCATTATCATGGAAATATCACATAAAAAAACCATTAGACCAATTATTCAAAGACTATCCCATTAAAACTCATTCATAGATATTTCTATATACAAATGTATAGTCAAAGCTGTAAAAAGGCACTAAAGGGAACCTGAAAAAAATGTCCTTTCTGGGTAGTTGTCCTTTAAATACAGGTTCAAATTATATATTCCGAGAAAATAAGTGTCCTTTATAGACAGTGAATTGTTATATACAGGTGCCCTGGATACATATTTTTCACCAATAGACTCCGACATATCATTTTTGTAAAACCAATAGACAAAGTTAAAACTCATTTTTAGATATTTCTGTATACATTTGTATTCACAAAGATGAAGTACTCGATGACCATCCTGTTGAAATCAATTCATAGATATTTCCAGATATTTCTGTTTATTCTGTCCATTTCTGTCCATTTTGTAGTATGGCCATAGAAACCATAAATTGTATAGTGGTATATAATCAGATCATTTGATTGTATTTATACAGGTGCAATTTGTCATAAATTAATAAAGACTTCCATTAAAAAAAATATTTTTCAAGAAATCAACTTTTACTGCTCTAAACTTGTATCTAAGAGTAATCTACAAGGATTTATTAGAAGGCATTACATTTTAATATGTAAGGTAAAGTGGGTCTTGTTTACTTAATGTTTTATGAAAAAAATTTATAGACCTCTCCTTTCTATTTATTGCTAATAAAATTAGTCAATAATGGGACTATAAATTACCTCCCCTTATCACTTGGGTACTCAAATCAATAGGCAAAGACATGGACACTTCAAAATTGTCAGGGTTTATCATGTAATAAACTTTACACAACTACTATAAATATTAGAAGACACTAAATATATGACCAGGACAAGATTTTGTAAATTAAACAATTTGTAACTTCTTTCAACTTTTTTCCGAATATGTACCACTACATCAAGTTTTTTTTAGTCTGGCCACTGATCTCATGTGAACCAACATCCATGTCCCACACTTCCGAATTTTTAGCAGGAACAAAAGAACTTCAGAATATTCAGTAAAATGAATACCCAATGAAATATATTAAATGTTAGAAATTCAAACAAAAGAGTGACTTAAATTATTCATTTAAAAACGGATATTATTACCAATTTTGTATTCATTAAAAACAGATATTATTACCAATTTTTGACTTTTTTGACCAGGTTTCAATTATTAATTACTTATAAAAAGTAACAAATATTCAAGTATTTCTTGACAAGTCACAGAGTTGTCTGCAATTAAGCTGTCAAACATATTTCAAACTGTGAACCAAAAACAATAATGTTTAACAAGAAGTGATCATATCTACTGTCAAAAGTCAATCAAGGGTTTGGACCAGCTCTACCCAACCTTTACACCTTTATACAAGCTAACAAAAGTTTGACCCACATTGCCTTTGTGTTAAAGGATATGGATCTTGATTTATTCAAAGAACAAACATTTTAAAACTATAGTCAAAATTTCAGGCTTGCACGCAACTTTAATTTGTTCATCAAATCACTATATACCGGTAGCCGTTTGTTAGATGACATTTTATTTTTACATTTAGACCCCACTCGTCCTTGCCAAATTTCATACTAGATTTGTAATTTTGATAGCAAGCAGAAACGAAACATTCATTTTGTTTTACAAATATTAATCATTCATATTTTAGCATTTTAAAATTCTGAAAAAGTCCATTGAACCTTGTATTATAGTTAGTGTATATATTATTTCTCCTCTATAATGTAGAGACATAAAATTGTTGTTAAATTCTCGTTACATTTAATTGTTTGTTAGCTTAAATGGTATTTTTCCATTATCTCTGACAAGTAGAAAGATTGTACCTGTTTGAGAATGAAAGTATACACACTTATGTTAAAATACCTGTAGAAGACAGGAGAGGATAATCTCTCTCAGGTAAAAATAGGGGGAGGGTTTCTTCATAAAATTGAGAACAAAATATCCTTTCTCAACCAAATGGACCAAGCTCAAATGGCTGTAATATGCCATGCATTAAATACTAACTTGAGGTCTATTGTAATAGTCATCATTTGCCCAATGATCTGGCCCTATGGTCATAGAATTTCAAGAATGAGTTTTTTGTACTCATACTCAAAAATCCTCCCAATTATGACTCTCAATGTTGGGATACAAAATTCTGATTTATATTTTTTTTGTATGAGTACAACACTCAAACTCGAGCTCAAAAGTTTGAGATTGTCCAATGGCCCCAACAAAAATTTCCTACTTATATAACTGCTTCTCAAATTTGTCCAACAGATTAAAATTTAAAGAGGCATAAACCAATTGAAGAGGAAAGAGGGGGATGGGTATACCTACAGCTGTTTTGAAAACATCAATTATTTTTCTGTCAACCCTTTCTCTAATAATCTGACTAAGGTCTACAGAAGTAATGATAATAAAAGGCTATCAATTTTGAATTTTCTATTAAATTAGCTAAGCATAGAACCCTATGATAACATATCTCTCAACTTAGGAAAACATCAGCCTAGTGTGAAATGTAAATTCAACAACATATACCTTTCACAAGCCATCTTTTCTGACAGGTAATTTGAGTGTAAATTACATTACTTTAATATAAAATATCCCAAAAAATGAGTATTCAAATACATACACTTGGTAGATAAAATTAAAACATGGCCACTTTGAAGAACAAGATATCTCTAAGCAGGGGGGGAATTATGGGGTAACCTTGTACAGAGATGATTGTCAGCAGACCATTAAATCAATTCTCATGTTGTAAAAAAAAGTTAAAAGTAAAATTTAGCAAATGTTTCTTCTAGATGATAGCAATGAAGTGACAGCTGCCAATAAGATGAGAGATGTCTATTTCAGATTTTCAATATATATGCGAGAAAAAAAATCTTTCCTTTATTCAAACGAAATTGGCAATTTTGTGACCTGTAAAATATATAAGTACAAGAAACCCATTTTATCTTTTATTTCAATTTTGATCAAGTTTCTAATAAAATTCCAGTTAAGATTAATCTAATCATGTGTATTACATAACAATGATGCACTTTTAAATGCAATAATGCACTTGCAGATCATAAAACAATAGGTACAAACAGCATAGACATAATTGGCCCTAAATGGCTGTCTTCTGCAACATGTTATAAATGAAGCTTTAACCTGCTTCTTTAATACCAGATACCAATCCATAATACTTCTGTAGCAAAGTGATCACATTTGTGGAGAAAACAAGGAAATTCAATTTAGACTATCTTTTTAACAGTAGTAACATTTGACTCTAATGACAGTTTGTCAAATTTTGACAGATAAACACTAGAGTCCGGGATGGGTATCTATGTGTTCAAAGATTAAGATATATATTCAAGCTTGGATGTTCTTTTTTTTATTATTCAAATGAAGATCTGATAGTGCTGTTCAAAGGAAGATGTTCAGGGCTTTTCTTTGTAATTTAATTATTTTATATACAATATTGGGGTGAAAACCTAAAATCTAAAACATTACAAAGGAAATAATGCCAAGAGAACTACTTTGGTATGACAAGAAGAACCTGCAACAAAACATTTGGATCCACGTTTTTTTAACTTTCAAGTTCAAATTGTTCAAATTAAGATCCATTTACACAGAAAATGAATTTGCTCCCTTTAATACAATGTACAGGGTTATATACCATACAGAGGTGAAAAAACTAAAATTTGATAAATTACACATGAAATAGTGCAAAGAATACCTGTTTTTGGAATGCCAACAGACCCTGCACCAACAAATTTGGACCAGAACATCAAACATATAAAACACCATACAATTAAGTCAAATATGCCATATTTTCCCCTTCCGAAGATGTATGTTCTCTATATAAATTCTCCCTATAATGAACAAGGCTTGGGTCTCCTCCTTTTGACAATAACAAATTTTTCCATAAAATGAAAAAGGCTGGGATCCCTCCTTTTGACAATTACAATTACAAATTTCTCTATATAATGAAAAAGGCTGGGATCCCTCCTTTTTGCAATTACAAATTTATTTGTTAAGTACTTGAGCTAACAAGGTGCATGTATTTATAAAAATAATTAACAGACTTCAAGCATTATATTAAACATTGTACAAATTTCTTTATACTACCTAGACATGCTCTAAACAAATAAGTACAATATTAAACTAGCATTAAAGCACATGTTTTCTTTTAGGATAAGCTTGAATACCATCTGATTGAGAAATATATTTTAGTATGTAAATCTACTGAAATTAAGCATAAAAACATCAAAGGCATTCTGTAATAGTAACATACCTGCATCATTTGTTTATTCAAAAAAATTATTCAACAGACCAATGTTAGGAGTCTGATTTGGACTGGGGGGGGAACTATGTAAAAACACAACAAACGTTTCAACATTTTTTTATAATTTTTATCTCAGCATCAACAATATGTACACAAACATGCCAACCTACTACATAACACCAACATTTAAACCTTTTCAGAAAAATCACTGAAATTTATAACACATCATCAGCCATTTTAAGATTTTGGTTGCTCTTATCACCCAAAAAGTTATGAAACCTATTCATTTTGTGTACTATTTAAATTTCAATCAGACATTTTATATTTGCTTAATCATAGTTTGTAACTGGGTGAATGTGTACTAATTATCTATGTTTGTCCTTCTTTAGGTCATTGTGTTGTCTGTTCTTCTTCGATATACAGATTCTGATTACCCATTTGGTATCTTCAATCTCTTCTTCCATCCTTAACTAGTGAATGTGCACCAACTATCTTCCCATCCTTAACCTAGGTTTTTCCTAATTCATGATAATTACAACAGTTATAAATTTTAAGAAATATCCAAGGATTTGTGCAATCAAAGTCTTTTATAACCTTTTTTTTCAAATCATATTCCTGTGGTAATTAAAAAAAATTCGAAATATGACAATTTTATATCTTTTTTCAATATTAAATCCCATCGCGTGGTAGTTAAAGGGATATTTTGCCAATAAAAGCTGAAATATGACAGGTCCCAAAAGGCGAAGCACAGAGCAGTCTAACAGTATAAATCATTACAAAGAGAAATTTCAAACTTCTTTTCGCTATTATCAAATCTAAATATCAAATTTACACAATATTTACTGACAAATGTGCAAGATAATTGTGAATTTAGTATACAAGTGCAGACAGACATTTTAGAAATGGTAAAAACAGAACCTCGTTGTCTCCCGTTAATCCCAGGGTGCAACATATCATGCTTTACTGAAATACAGCAATTACCTAGTCCGATGGGAGAACAAACTACAAAGAATGAAGGCATCTGAAACCAATATCAGAATCACATTGTAATCAAAGCATTGAGAAGTCTTCTGCAGCAGAAATCTACGTTCAACATGAATTTCCAATATGGCATAGGAATGTTTTGTAAAACAATTAAGAGCCAGCAATAATGAAAACACATTCGACCTTAAGAAAATCTACTATGTAAACTTGCTTACTTATAAATGAAGTATACCGTTCTGTTTATTCTGACTATACGATAAGGCTTATAAATTTATACAACTGCTTGACTTCATAATACATTTGCTACAGAAATACTGTGAACATATGTTGTATATACTAAATCATTCTAAGCTTGTTTACATTTTCTGTCCAGAAAGAATAATTACTAAACTCATTAGAACATGCAGTCAAACCTGTCTTATTTGACCTTCCAAGGGAACATTGAAATAGGGTCACATAAGACAGGTGGTCACTAAATACAGGTCAAGCCTGTCTTGTGTGACTTTCCAAGGGAACATTGAAATATGGTCACATAAGACAGGTGGTCACTAAATACAGGTCAAGCCTGTCTTGTGTGACTTTCCAAGGGAACATTGAAATATGGTCACATAAGACAGGTGGTCACTTAGTACAGGTTAAACCTGTCTTATGTGACCTTCCAGGGAAACATTGAAATAGGGTCACATAAAACAGGTGGTCACTAAATACAGGTTTAATTATTATGAAATGCACTGTGAAAGGATATTAAAATTAAAGTCACATAATACAAATTATTGCTTAATAGAGGTGGTCACTAAAGCAATTTTATTTTCTGTGTGATCAAGAAAGCATTAGTAAGAAATAAAGTGACAATTCTCATTAAATACAACAACAACAGATATAGACCTCCAAAGTTTTCATTAACATATATAATAATCAGAAAGTAATGTGTTATGATATATTACTCAATAGCAGATGTAAACATACACAGGCTATTAATAATTTGAATATTTATCACAGGAAATAAATGTTTCTGGTCATAACTCTCTGGGTCTTTATCTAATAGTACAAATAACTATGTCAGTTTGAAAGGGAGAAATATGTACACAAATGTTGAGGCTGATGTCTTTTAATCTGTAAGTTTTGGTTACCGTGTTCCAGTTATTTAATGACCGAACTTTGCATCGTTGACATTTCCACATGAACTCTTGGTCTAGTGTGGTAAAAATTCAACGGGTCTAAACTATAATCGAAATAAAATTCAAATATGCTAAAATTTTAGAAAGTTTTTAAAGATGAGGACAACAAAAACAAAGGAAAGACAACTGCAATTATAAAAAAAAGTTCAATCTAAGAAACCAAACTGCAACCACATTTTTGTAGTCATTTAAAAAAAAATTTGAGGGGGGTGGGGTTCATATCTCAAAATCAAGACAAACTTCATAGATAAGCCGGCTCTTATAATAACCCATGGGTCAACATTTTTTGGGGAAAAGTAGCAATTTACAGTATCAGTCTAGAAACTGAATGGTCGGATATGGGACTTTTGACGGACAGCTGGACCTGTTAAAGATTGAATTTGTCAAGGTGTCACACTATATGGTTGTCAACAAGGCCTCGTTTCTTGTCTGTATTTATTTATATCTGATAAAAAAAGAAAATACATTTACTACAATATATATCTATAATAAATCTTGATATCTTACTTTTCCTTAATATACTAACTTGGAGTTGTATTACAAAATATATCTCTATCTATGCATGAACACAACACAACACAAATTTATTGTATAATTTATGAACAATTTTCTCAGCTTTAATGCATAGCAATAACAATTTATCACACTATATTAAAAACTTCCCAGTTTTATTTGAAAATTATGAAAACCAATATATTAGGACAACTGTTTCCTATCTTTATACAAAATCAATCATGGGTACCAGTTCTCTCCCATGATGACTTAATTTACAGTTAATTTCAATCTTTGTTGATGATCATACACAATGAAAGATAATTATGGGATAAGATAATTAAGTTAAGGTTACTAGAGACAGATCTATAGATACTACACACCTGTACAGGTACATATTGATGTCGGAATATCCAGATAACCCTATTTGACACCTGATAAACAACCTGTCAACCGATATTACTAAAGTGATAGGTGATAATCAAAGGACCAAAGAAGAAGATGTCAACAACAACAAATATGAATTTAAGATCATCTATGATCAATATTGTATAATACATGTACATCTATGATCAATATTGTATAATACATGTACATCTATGATCAATATTGTATAATACATGTACATCTATGATCAATATTGTATAATACATGTACATCTATGATCAATATTGTATAATACATGTACATCTATGATCAATATTGTATAATACATGTACATCTATGATCAATATTGTATAATACATGTACATCTATGATCAATATTGTATAATACATGTACATGTATGATCAATATTGTATAATACATGTACATCTATGATCAATATTGTATAATACATGTACATCTATGATCAATATTGTATAATACATGTACATGTATGATCAATATTGTATAATACATGTACATGTATAGATATAAATCATATAAAACTATTAGAGGCCAGAGATTACTAGAATTCAGGAGTTAGGGTTAGGCTTATGGTGTTTAGCACCACTTTCAACAACATTTCAGTTATATCGTGGCGGTCAGTTTTATTGGTGGAGGAAACCGGAGTGCCAGATGAAAACCACAGACCTGTCGCAAGTCACTGACAAACTTTATCACATAATGTTGTCTCTAGTACACTTCGCCTTCAGGAGCGGGATTCAAACTCTTAACATTAGTGGTGATAGACACTGATTGCACAGGTAGCTGTAAATCCAACTACCATATGATCTAACCACACCTGTACATATGGATACGTTTTACTTATTATGCAAAAGTTATTCATTGCTGGATATAGAATTTATGAAATTCTATTGCAGTAGATTCTTAACATTACTACATACTTGAGTTGTTCCATGACTGGAAAGATTTATCAGCAAAAGAAAAAAAAAGGAAGAAAAAGACAGACTTCAAATTCTGTACTTGTTCAATAAATCACGTTCTTCATATAAAATTGACCTGCTAACAAATTGTCACCTGCCACAATGCTCATTAACCTGTACTTCATTTATTAATTTGTGGTTTCCATAGCAAAAGCATATCAACATTAAAAGAAAACAAATGGTCATGTCACTCAACATGTTGTCTGTCCAATACACATTCACTTGTCAACAAATGCAACAGTGACCAAGAGGTAAAAATTTTAAAAAAGAGAGTACACATTACAGTAGGATACTAGAATTTGGGGAAGACCAGGACAAACTAGGAAGAACTGCTTTAGATACCTAAAATGTATGTCTCCCCTTAATGCAGCCATCTGTATAACAATAAGTTACACATTATGAGTTGAATGATACTATTTAAAAAACAATTATTTGACCTTGAGGTCAAAGGTCAAGGTCCCACAAAGGTCATGATGGTACGCTACTCACCGCCTTATGGTCATGCACCCACATACCAAATATCATTGACCTATCTCGAAAGACAAAAATGTAATGGCCCGGACAAAAAAATACTATTTAAAAAACAATTATTTGACCTTGAGGTCAAAGGTCAAGGTTCAACGAAGGTCATTATGGTATGCGACACATCGACTTATGGTCATGCACCCACATACCAAATATCATTGACATATCTCGAAAGACAAAAAGGTTATGGTCCTGACAAACTTTGCTGAGAAGAAGCGGAAGAAAAAATCAGACTAAAACAATATATCTCCCTTCGTTTGAAGGGGAGACATAAATATAAATTGATAAAGGGAGTACACATTACAGTAGGATACTAGAATTTGAGGAAGACCAGGACAAAATATAAATTGCGTTCCCCTTTCCATACCTCGAAAAATGCCCTCCATATTGATAACTGTTGTCAAATTCGGTTCAGAAATACAAAATTTCATTGATTGCAAGCAGATAAAATGCAGATTTATTTACGTAAATTACAAATATATGTAAATTCAACAAATCTCTCCGGTTAAATTTTTAATGAAGCTGAAATTGTAAAATGACAATATCAATATTTGCTGTTGAGAAATAAATCTCAAGAAATTAAGATGTTCAAAACCAATATAGCAAAGTTATTTGAGAAATTGTGTGTTTCTCCTTTCTCGAATGAAAAACTTTCCATCCATTCAAATTCAGTTTATGGGTACAGTAGTATGAAAAGGTCTATACAATCCACGCTGCGACTTGTAATCAAGGGATATAAAATAGGGAGCAAGTGCAGAGGTCTAATTTTAATTAGATTGGGGTCTATAAGAACAATAAATACAGGAAATCTAGACTGGATACCCATTTGCTTCCTATCAAAGACCCCTCTATGCATTGTCTGATCAGACAATAATTATTTGTTTGCAACTAACAATTAATCCCTCACCTAAGCACATAAACATCAAAGTTCAGAAAACCACAGTGACCATCTGTATCCCAGCTGAGTGGTCATCTGTAGATTAGACTTGTTTACAGACATGATTAGTTTGTCCACAATCCATTACATTAATTATACACTATCTATGCTAAGGAGGAGATAATTAACCAGAAGTGAAGGGAAACAGATAAAACAGGGTACCAGACCAGGAATCACCTGCTGGGACCCTCTGATACAATATAAATAAACATTCTCCTGAACACTCTAGCTCTTACAGGCCTAATCTTCTTCTTTATAAACAATCAAATTTATCATTTTTATCAAATTAGTATAGAATGTTTGTTTTGACAGACAAGCCCACTCCATTTAAAACTTCTACCATTTATTTTAATTTTTAATAGATTTAAAACTCTCCATCTTAATAGCAAGTAAATAAAGAATTTGTCATGATACTTACAAAATGCTCTCCCATAAACATTTTTAACCCGCACCAAGAACTTAAGGATTGAAGAGCTCGGAGAAATCGTTTTTTAAGTTTTGGAATATCAAATAAGCTTTATACTTCCAATAAATTCAATATGTAAGATTAAAAGACGCACTTATCTGAACATATATCTTTTACTAGAGAAATCGCGATCACGATATACAGTGGGAAATTTTGAAAAATCTTGATGTGCCCTCTGTATATGACATAGAATATGATGTTTGAATTAAAAAAAAATTCAATCTTGAACATTTGCAAACTCTTTTAACAAATTGGAATATCAGTGAAAGTTGAGGCTATAGAATCCAAGCTACAATAACTTAATGCATGGAGGACATTGTATAAGTCATTAACAGATGAACCATTGAGCCTTGTTATGTTTGGAGCAGACTCAGGCACTTGGTCCCTCATCAATCAGTGATAACTCGTCCATCATTAGAAAATGTGCCTTTTTATTTAATCGTGGCCAAGCTTCAACTCTGCGTCATTGGGGAATCGTGCGATTGGATCAGTTCAAAAACTATCACTTAAATTACCATTAGTATGCGACACTTTCTAATTAAGGATCCATCATGATATTGGTTTGGGAATTTTTGGTGAAAAAATCACAAAGGAAGAATTTTTTTTTTCTACACAGATGAAGCAATATCCATGTTCTGCATTCTAATTTCAATAATAGTCTGACCACTAAAAAAAAGTAAATTTATTTCTTCACACTCAAGAATCAACGATCAACCTTTAGCTATTAAAACTGGCAGATCTTATAAACATATTCGGTGACATTTGAAGATTGCAATGAAGTTTATGCTTTGAAATATGAAGCTAGTGCTCCATTCTTTAGCTTAGCAATGGAAAGACAAACATTCCATGTAACAGAATACAAACTTGATGTTAAAATAAAGCAGTAACCAAAATAAAGTGTATACTAAATCCTGATGCATACATATCTGAAATTGCATGGCTTCTTTAATGAATAGTGGACACCAGGGTGTACTTGATTTCATCCTTCCTTTTTTCAATGTCGAACAGTATTTTGGGGGTATTTTATAGGGGTTGCTGTGTCTCAGACCATATGATAGTATGATTTACATTGTACCACTACCATCAGTGCCTAAGACCGCTAACGTGAGTTCAAATCCCGTTCATGTACTCGCTACAACATTATGTGATAAAGTTTGTCAGTAACTTTCGGCAGGTCTGTGGTTTTCTCCGGATATTCCGGTTTCCTTGACCAAAAAAACTGACGGATAGATATACATAATGTAACTGAAATATTGTTGAAATTGGGGTTAAACCCTAACCCTTACCCCTATGACCACTAATGTTTGGGAATTTAAGTTGTGGTGAAGTTACAGATTTACATGTATGTGAAAATGTTGTTCAAACAAACAACCCTTCACAATGTATAATTACGACCTCTAATTTTTAAATAGAGATTAATTAAATAATTATTAAATACATAGACAATTAGAAACACAAATATAAGGCAGAGAGACCTTGAACATCATTTAGTGTCAGTCAAATGGAATATTGGAACTAATAATATAAATTGACAGCTAAAATTGTTATTACAAACACTTTCATAACAGAGGCCCACCATTATCTAATCCAATAATAACATTTCAAAACAAATCATGCAGAAATGCATCAATATCCGATTGTTTTCCTTGACAAAAGAAGCATGGTAACTTTAAATTGCAATGACATTCAAATTAATCTCTGGACAAGGTGACATTTACTGGAAACTCTCTGTCTTTGCCATCTGTTCAAATATTGCTGAACTTTCTGGGTTCTCCCACGACAGTTACTTGAAAGTGGATAAGCTGACAGTTCCACCAAGAATAAAAGGTGACAAAGTCATTTATAGTTATTAGCAATCAATCAATGCTCAACATTTCATCACAATGATGTAATCCAAACCAATACAATTTGCACCATTTTTTTAATGGTCTCCCATAAATTATAAACCAGGGATTTCTGAGAGTTCGTTTTTTTAAAGTTTTGTGCATTGTCACATGATAATCATGTTATAATCTGGACATTAAACAAGTTTTATCCATCTTTATTTCCAGCAAGGGAAATGTAGTTGGGGGATGCCATGTTTCCACTATGGCATTTTTCTCGCAAATAATACCCATGATGGTTGTAACATTTTAGACATTGAGGATATTTTGTTGTGCATCATTAACCTTATAGTGAGTGCTATTTTATCTTTTAAATATGGAAGCCATACAAGTAATCCAGACTCTTTTCCAACAGTAATAAATGGGGGTTTTCGTGACAAGTATTACAAGGTACTTAATCATAGGGGGCTTTATGATGTTTAATGCCATTTTCAACAATATTTCAGTTATATCGTTTTACGGTCAGTTTTATTGGTGGAGGAAACCAGAGTATTGGGAGAAAAGCCACAGACCACCCATGCAATCACTGACAAATTGTATCCCATAAGGTTGCATCAAGTACACCTGACATTGAGTGGGAATCAAACACACAACTGTAGTGGTGATAGGCACAGATTGTAATGAAATATTAATTATTTTGGTGGCTAAGATATATAATGACAAGCTGTTTGTATTATCCAAAAACTTTGTAAGAAAACAAATACAACATTCAGTAATAATCAGTTAATATATAATATGTATCAGTATGTCTGAAAATTGACCTTCAGTAATTTTATCAACAAGACAAAAATAAGAATTTGTAAGGGAATTAACTTAGGATAAAATTTCAATCCCTTTAAGATCTAAGATGAGAGAATAATAATTCAATTTTTATCCTAAAATCAATTTTGATAGATTATAGAAACTGTTTCATAGCTAGAAAGAAAATGTGATGGGTCATCAAAAGCATTGTTCACAAATTAGATCAAGAAAACTTGACCACAAGATTGACCACATGACTTCATGTCACATCATTTTTCATTTTTTAGAAGCAGATGGATGAAGACACACACTTTTCACACAATCTGGTACACAGTCAGTGGATACAACAGCTTTTCTTTAGCCATAGATGTCGATATTGGTGTGGCACTAACTTAAACAGAATTGAAATATATTGTAATTTCAGAATTAAGAATTTATTGAGTTGGCCTTATACAGGGTGTGAGATTGTTTATTGAACACAATTCATAACATGGGAAATCAATTATAGTGACTAAATAATGACATCCAACTTTTCTACAACCCCTGTTAACAATACCACAGAACCTGATGTCTTGTCAGTTGTGCACTAAATGGCACTATGTCTAATTGTAGCCAAATTTGAACTCTTTAATTGATTATCTGCACCTGTGAGTTAAAATGGAAGGCCTCCCCTAATTCCTTCTCAGAATGGGTCAATACAAAATGGAACTCAACATATAAATCATTAGTCCTTTTAGATAAATGCTGACCTACAATTTGCCATACATTTGTATAATTTTCTGGGCGTACCATGGATTACTATACTGAAGGGGGAGGGTCTTTGAAGTAACATAATTCAATAAGAACACAAAACCTTCATAGTATGATGAATGGCCTACAGCAGGGTAAGTAGTCATCCCTTTAAAATTTTACCTACTATAAAGAGAAACAGGTGTTGAAGCCATTCTCTTTGTAACTTCCTTAAACTAGTTCAGAAAGCTAATCAGCAGGTATTTTTTATTTAAATTACCTATTGACATGCTAAGTTTATTTGTTAATTTGTTGTCGATTGTGTTTTGTTGATGTAAACTTTATGACGAATCAACTATTTTTTTTAACTTCTCTAATATACATATTGGTCGTGATCGCATGGTAGTTGGATTTACAACTACCTGTGCAATCAGTACCTATCACCACTATGGTTGTGAGTTCGAACCCCATTCATGGCGATGTGTACTCGATACAACATTATGTGATAAAGTTTGTCAGTGACTTGCGACAGGTCGGTGGTTTTCTCCGGGTACTCCTGTTTCCTCCACCAATAAAACTGAATGCCATGATATAGCTGAAATATTGTTGAAAGTGGCATTAAACACCAAAAACCGTCCTCCGGTCCAAAACCAGTAAAACTTTGTTCGGACCAGTAAATTTTTCAGTTTTTATTTAGAACTATATAAAAATAAATTCAAGAATTTGATTCGGACCAGTAAATTCAAATCTTCATTTCAAGGACTGCGAGCTCATGCACAGTATATTCTTTTCATCACACATTAAAAACAAATGGTTTTATTTCATTCAGCGTTTGAAGTTGAATAGTCTTTGTTTTCTTTAAATAATTGATGAAATAAATCCTGCTTAAAGTATTATTGCATTAAGTCAACAATTTCAATCTAAAAGCTCCTCGGATGCCATTTATATTACACTGGTGCATAGATATCGATCTGATCAGAAACAGAACATAGCTATAGGTGTCCCAAGATGGATGCAAGTCAATGTTGCATCCACGACGAAGTCTTTGCACTATTAGCCTGAAGCCTGGGACGAGTAAAACTGGATTCTGACAAGTGAAAATTATGAAAGAATTTGTTTGAATAAATAGAAATTTGTTCTAAATTTTGGTTTTCGGGCAAGTAGGTGAAAGAAAAAATTAAGGCAATGACTGCGACGCATCTAGCTGCACTTTTATCTCTATGACTGAAAATTATAATATCTTTACAATAATCTTTATTGCATATAAAACCCTTTTGGGTATAGCAATACAAACATAAACTAACATATATACATGTATATACCGTAAACAAATACAAACCACTGTTTGATAAAAACAATATTATGTTTTATATGTTTTGACCAACGTGAACCTCATATTCGCACTTCTAATGATCACTTTATAAAGTTACAAATACTGGGAACACTTACTTCAAAATTAATAACTTTTTACTGAAAATAAATACTGAGATTACATGTTCATCAATTTCCCAATATTAATGATCACATGGACAATATGCCTTTGTAAAGTCACATCTATCTTAATAATGAAATGCTGGTTTTATCTATAGCTGAGAATTTTGTTAACCATTAATAATGGCATGTCTATCACATACTTCATTAGTCTATATTTCTGTGTATTTGTATTTATAATGTCACAAAAGTTATCTTTCTAAAAACCTGGCTGTATGATATTAAAGTTTAAAACTCATGGCTTCCTATAAGTAAAGATGCCACAATATAGCTGAAATACTGTTAAGGTTGGCATTAAACACCAATCAATCAAGCTATAAGTAAAGTGGTGAACTTATTCTAAAAGACTCCTTTTGTATAACAAATGACATCTTCATTTTCCATCTTATAAAAAAAAGTAATCTCTAGTTGGAAGCATTAAAGAGCATCTGTCAATAAAAAGTACTTTTTCCATCTCCTTAAACTGCCCTCTACACAGGTTTGGCTGCATATTTTTTCAAAATACTCATTACGTTGATAATGCTAAAGTTTGGTGAAGTTTTCCCCTTTCCCTAGATACCGGTAGATACATCAAAAATCATCTGCAGGTAGCTAAATATTTTAGGGATACACTGAATAAATATCTGGCTAAATATTTATTATAAAATTAGATTATCTAATAGGCCAAACCTAAAGCTACAGAAATAAATACTGGAGATACAAGTAATGATATCACTAAAGACCAACCATCAGATTAATCCTGAAGGGTAAACAAGTGAACATCATCTCCAAAATCTATGGCATGATGACCTTCATCAGTTAAGAGGTCATACATCTTCAATAGATATCACCCTCTTCATATTCACCTAATAGATGTTAGGGAAGATTTCCCACAGAATCTGACGACTTAATGATGGCCAACTTCATCAAGTCCATGATACCCAATATTAGATTAAGGAAATCACAAGTTAAATGGGAGTTTTTTTGAAAACAGTAAAAATGATAAAATTTCTTTGGTAAAACTGCATTTTTTCATAATTTTTACAAATTAAATACATTTTCTTATAAATGTGTATTTTTTTTTATTATTTAGCTTGGCCAATGTGGGAACTGCTAACACCAGACCTAAATAAAGTACAAGAGAAACAATGGAATCAACACGTTGTTGCTTTCTTACGATTCAAGTTTTCCTATCAGAGAAATAAAAGTGCTCATTAAAGAAGACTAATATGTCTACAATGAACTTTGAAGTAACAAATCTTATTTGCAGCTTTATATTTTTTTTTCCCTGTGTGGTAATACACCATTCATTTTATCAAATTAAGTTTGGGATAAACTATTGAGTTAAGTCTTTCAGATCTAAGTTAATGTCATTTTAAGTTGTGGCGACCCAAAAATGCAAGACTGTTATCATTACGAATGAGAATTAGATCCTCAAGATAAATAAAATGTCACAAATAAAGGAGAATTGATTGTGTTGTAGACAATTAATGTAATGGTAGCCCAATGACTATTCAATTCACTAAATTTGTTTAACTCAAGTGTAAAATATTAGGGAATGGACCGAGACAATTTGGGGACATCAGTATTATCAGTCCAGCCAGTCACGAATGGACAACACAATTGTATCTGTATACTTTATCAAGTAATCCTATTACAGTCTATTGCTACAAGGATCAATTTAGTCAATATTTACCAGTATATGACTTTCTGTTTTTATTACTATAATATCATACATAAATAGAAAATAAACTGTATTCTATTTAAATCTAGATTTAAAGATTTGATTCATTGTCTGGGAATCATTAACATTGTTCAATTAAAATAAACAGGTTAGGTCAACAAAATAATTCACCTTTTAACCTATTTGTTATTAGGATTCCTCCTGTTTGTATTTGCTTTTGTTCCTTCTAGATCAGACCCAATTGTCCTTTATTAATAAAATTTATTTATTTATTTAATTATTTACAAATGTATTTGTTTGTTTATTTGTTCCATAGAGAATGTTCTTTAAAAATAAAAAAATTATTAAAAATTCTTAGCCAAAAAAAATGCAGTTTTATCAATAAAATTTATTTATTTATTCTGAAGAATGCTCTTTAAAAATTAAAAAAAAATGTATTAACAATGAAGTGTTCCTACATGCAGTTCTTAACCAAAAAATGCAGTTTTACAAAAGAAAAAAAAATTAACAAGAAAATACCTACATAGATGCAGCTTATAACTATTTACTAATAAAAAGATAAGAAAAGTGCATTCTCAAAGGTATCTTATTACACTGTGTGAGTGTGTACTATCATTACTGCTGCATTGTTAAAACTATTAAACCTGATAAATTTTTGACTCTTTATAGTGCAGCTGCAGTGACTATCTGATAAACAAACTTCTACCAAAATCATTATAAAATCTGACACATTTGGTACTATAAATCAGTCAGGCAACACTTTCCTATTTTTAACTTAAAAAGAACATTCTCAGATTCCAGACTTATTTTCTAACATGTAGGTATAAATCACTTCTTCCCTCTACTGACTGGATTTAGAAAATTTTCAACATCACTGAAGCAAGTAAAAATTTCTTTTTAATTTGGTGTT
Source organism: Bathymodiolus brooksi (assembly GCA_963680875.1). NCBI lineage: Eukaryota > Metazoa > Mollusca > Bivalvia > Mytilida > Modiolidae > Bathymodiolus > Bathymodiolus brooksi. Next base: position 21,848,993 of record OY804579.1, read on the forward strand.
ATTTTCATTGTCTTTTCACATTGTTTAAGATCAAAGGATTTTTTCATCACTGTTTAACATATCCCATGGCAAATCAGGATATACTTTACATGCAGGTTCAAAGCTTATAAACATCCATAAAATTGGCTAATCTAACAATAAATGATCTTTCCTATCCAACCAAGTTTGCCTCAAAATAAATTGGTTATGTCATGAACAAGAATCAGACAAAAGCAAACATTGATATTACCTAACCTAATTGATTACAGGTTGTCCCCCCTTTCAGATAATACTATTTTATTGGAGAAAATTGCCTAAGAGGGATCTAGCTGAACAAAAGGTCTACACAAGTTATGGAGCAATGAAATAAAATGGTCTAATGTAAATTCTAAAATCAAAATCCCTTTAATCTGCTTTTAAATTCTCTTTTTAAAATTAATGACCATATTTTTTCACTAAACTTTAACTGGAATACATGTGCTAAAATTTACACAAAGAACCCCTATACTTTAACCAGTAAATGTTTATTGTTGCAGAATTTTAGAGAGCATTAAACACATTTAAGTGATTTTAATTGAATACATTTTTCTTCAAATTCAGTTAACAAATTGATGTTAAAACCAAACAAGAATTTTCAATTACTCAGGTGTAAAAAAAAAACTTGAAGAGTAAAAGCAGCATTTTTTGTGGGTTTTTTTTTTTTGCTTTAATCACATTCCCAAAGACAATACAGGTTAGAAAATGTCATGATACATATGTTTTACATACCCTAACATATATATATTTAAGGTTTCACACTACATATTGCAGTTCAGTACAATGTCTGTCTGACTACAAACAGGCCATGATGAACCATGTGTCATGTTAATTTCAAGAAAATGTTAAGACATTCATTGTGACATGTTACATTGTTTATCATACAAACAGATGTGCACAATTTATGCAATCTTAGACTGACTTGATAGATAAAAAGATTCAAAATACTTAGGGCAGGAGTCAACAGTATGCTTCAGAAATGAAAAGGCAATAAAAGTTTGTCATCTTCAACAATGGGAAAGGAAGTGAAGTTGAAATATGGGTAAAGAGTTTGACAGTAGCACAAACTGAAAGTAAATCATTTAGCATTTTTTTTCTTGACTACAATTTTGTCCATGTGGACTGTACAATGGTTAAAATGTTCTTCTGATGCTAAATTGCCTCCATCTAAGTACACAAAAAAAAACTAAAAAAAACATGGTATTCAATAACATTTGTAGCTTAGTATAGAAATCCACTGTCCCATGAGAGAACATACAATACCTGGTTTGACTGCAGAACAAAAACAACAAAACCATGGCCCTTGTTCTAATACATGAAAAACAAAGACAATTGAAGCTGCTTTAATGCTTTTTGATTGTATAGAAGATTTATTAGTTTTCTTTCTAACTTTTACCTTAAGTTACAGAAATTTGTCAAATTCACAGATTGTTGGACACACTTTTAAACTACTTATGACCTTTCAACAAACATTAAAGAATGAAGGTCTTAAATGTGATCCTTCAAAGTCACACAGTATTTGTCAATGGAGGAAACCTTACTCTTTACATTATACCCTCGACACTTCTCATACCATTTTCGTATCAGTCATCTTAGAGCAATGCACAAAATATCATCAAACATTGACACATCACACATCTCCTGGGAACATCAATAAATATCCAAAATCCTTGACTCTTCCAATGGTGGATAACATGACAAATCCCCAAGGACTGACAATGATACCCAAAATTAGTGGCTAAGTACAGAAGAAATCAATGAAGCATGTGACAAGGTCACTGACACTGAAAACTAATAAGATTTGACCACTTTTACTGATAAAACACAGGTGCAAGAAACTGTAAAAAGTGATTAATGACCAGTTAACACGAATGATATGATCACATTTTTTTTAAGACTGGTTTACTGTTCCGAACCAAGCAGGAGACTATATACTGTTTACTGTTTGCATATTGTAACAAATAAAGTGACTAATGTCTTTAAGAATGATAACTCTTTAGAATTTGTTATCAAAAGCGAAGTCATTAAAAAATTGTATTGAAAGGCACAAAAAAGTTGTGAGAGATTAATATGTTGAAAAATGAGACTTTAAGAAAACATTCCTTCAAAGATAAAAAAATTACCAAAATAAAGTAGAAAGAAAGAACCATATTAGGTACTGATAGAATTGTATGCTTTTATAAAACTCCCACACACTCTTTTAGAAATTCCAGAAATACCTCTTTGACAATTGCCTTGTCTCAGAGTACAGTAGGTATAGATATGCTTTATAATTATTGACATGCAACCTGTAATTAAAGGAACATTATCTATGTTTGACAGCATTGTATTCTAAATATACCTATATAATGGCTTCCATAGGGACTCTGTCTAGTAATCAAAGGTACTGATAGCCATCATGTCATGTCATATTTCTTACTCAATTCAATTAGCATTACATTACATCTGTCTCAGTAAAAGATTCAGTTAAAATTAACCTACTGGGAATATCCTGGTTTCAATTCTCTGACATTGCATGAATCTTCTTAATGTCAGGTGAATGTCATTTCTTCAATAATTTAAAGGAATTACTATCAAGACAGAAATAAGGCAAGTACAAGTATAGGATGGAAAGGTTGTCATGGTATACATGCACCAATATATAGTGGAAGAAGAGTTTGAAGATACCAAAGGGGTAATCAGAATCCATAAATTGAAGAAGAACAGACAACACAATGGCCAACAGAAAAAGTACAAAAGGACAAACAACTTTCTATAAAACATACACATGAAACTAAAGATCGAGTAACACGAAGACGAAAACGCCAACATTTAAAAATAATTTAGTACCAGTATACATGTATAGATATAGGTATAAACATATACAGTATCAGATATACAGTATAACCCTCCTAAAAGGCCACCTCTTCTGCAATGAAAAAGTGGTATTACAAGAGGGGTGACCTCTCTTGAGGGGAAAATTTAGTAGTATTTTACATCTCAAATACGGCCTGACAAGTGAGACACTACTGTATAATGGCCACCTTAATGTATGTTCAAGCCATTATCTTATATTTGTTTGTAAACTAAATACAACAACCATATCAAAATATTTTTGGTCAACCATTAACTGCATCTAGCATGTCAAGCAGATCTTGAAGTTGAACATTCCTGTACTGGAATGGAGCATTATATTTTTATAAAACCACCTCAGCGAATCTTGTATCTAAGCTCATTGTACATGACATACAAATGTATAAAACATGTGTTCTAATATTTTTTTTTCCTGTGTTAGTGTAAATCATTAAAACTCAATAAAGAAGTCAAGTTCAAAGTGTGAAATATGTAAAGTATAAACAAACATTTCTTTTCTAAACAAACTAGGCATAAAGAAATCAACTGAGATATACAGAGTTAATCAAATTGCTTGGTTAACTTCAGTTAGAATGGGAGAAATGATGCAAAGAATTATTATGGTTGAATATATACAGATGTCAATTTCTTGTTTGTAAACACCTTGAAGAAATGTCAATTACCTGGAAAAGGTACAGTGTAACCTTTTGACAAAGGTAGCCTCCAGTGGACAGAATACATTGACCAGTTTGTAACAACAAAAGATAGGGGAAATTGATAGCCATGCCAAGAATCTTGTCTTATGACATTTATCCAACCCACTCGCCCCCCCATATATACATTTTTGTATCGGACATGGTTTCAATATGTACCGTATGTCTAATATGAGCTATACTTTAAGGTTATGGATGAAAGGCGAGGGGATGGTGGTCGGGTAGGTAATGGCTGGGAGACACGAGTGCTAGTGCTCAAGAGCTCTGAGACATAACGGGAGGAATTGTTGTAAGGGTTGTCTTTGGATAGCGGGAATCAATGTAAACTACCATTTCTTAATTTGACTTTCTCTAAGTAGTAAAAATAATAAGAGAATGCCTTTCTTAACTTTGCATGTATACATCTGCTCTTTTCTTCACATGTTTGTATTATTACCCATGTAACCCTATTACATCAAATACAAATAGGAGCAACACCCATGCAGCCCTATTACATCAAATACAAATAAGAGCAAGTGTTTGCTGTTTAACGCCCTGTGAGCAATATTGTTCAGCTAAATTATGGGGAGAAAAAGTTACATAATGATGATAATGATGTCTGCTTTGTACTAGACCAGAAGAAGCTCACATGTACTTGGATTTTTATATTACTAGCTCACTGAAACAACAATATGCAATTAGATATATGTATGTCGCCCCATTCGGACACGGACTGATTCTGAGCCAATCAGGGGAGAAGCAGCAAATACCAATTTTAAATTTCTTTTTAAATTGTAAGCTAAATGAACATTTAAGAAAAGCTTTTCTCTGTGACTTTGACAATATTAATAATACATGTACAAATCTACTTGAAATTATTTTGAATCCAACTAACATCAAGCAGGTGAAATCTTTAGGCTCCTTCATTAAACAGTCATTGGAACTGAGGACAGGGGGCACATGATTCCATTTGTTCTATTGTGTTTTGAATTTGTTTATATGTTGTACATTGTATGTTTATGTATTGTTGACTATTCAATGTAGCCATTGACCCTGATTAGGGTGAAAATTGTGGTTAATAAAGTTTATTATAATATTTATAGTCTTTGGTTTTGACCAGACCTGGACTCAAACCTACGATCTACCAGACTTGAGCCGAGCACACTTAACCATGAATTACACCACTGATGCCGTCAGTACAGATGTGTACCACTGAACACAGCAAGTAAAGTGTTATAATTAGTAACAATAAATATTTATATAAAATCGTTGAACTAAGACTGGTGGAATCCATTGATCTAATTCCTATAAATGTCCATGAAGGTATATTATTGCCTGATCAGCTTATAAATACATTAGGAATTATTAAATTATCATGTTTCCTATCAGGAACCTGATATAATAATGATTAGCTGAATTTCTTTATGCCCTATCAACTGTATCATGGATTGTATATTTCCTTCCATGCAATGTCTGCAGGTGTTTAGATCCCTGGTTATTACAAAGGTATTTATAGTAATATTTATGTACAAGATATAACATGAAAATAAAGACCGCATAGATTGTTAGGTTTTATTTACAGAATAAATAAGTACTATATATAAAACCACTGACAAGGAAATCTGCCAGTCATTGTCATTGGGTATTGGTTTTGTACAATTTGATTGCAAATATACATGTATGTATATATATATATATATAAGGGGGGGAAACTGATCTGATAAATTTGTATGAAGAAAAGTTTGAAGATTTCAAAAAGGTATATACAGAAACTGTAAATTGAAGGACAGTCAATACAATGGGCAAAAGGTCAAACAATGATCCACTAAACACTATCCAGAAAACTAAAGAATAAGCAACACAAACACCACAAAAAATGGGGATGAACTCAGGATGTGTAGGAAAGTGTGCATTCAAAGATTCTTTTGCAAGGTGATTTTCTGTTACTGATCGTAACAAACTTATGACAAATTTCTCTTTAATTCACAAAAGTAATTGATATTATTGGTATCTGTCTGCAATTGACTTTACTCATTGAATTGTTCAACTGAGTAGAAATTTAAATCCAGTGAAGTCTTCCGATGCATTACATACTTCTTTCATTTGTTTTTAGATATGATATATCGCTCAGAAAACAGAACGTTGTCACAATACGAGGGAACAGCCAGTAGAATGTTGTCACTATATGAGGGAACAGCCAGTAGAATGTTGTCACTATACAAGGGAACAACCAGTAGAATGTTGTCACTATGCGGGAACAGCCAGTAGAATGTTGTCACTATATGAGGGAACAGCCAGTAGAATGTTGTCACTATATGAGGGAACAACCAGTAGAATGTTGTCACTATATGAGGGAACAGCCAGTAGAATGTTGTCACTATATGAGGGAACAGCCAGTAAAATGTTGTCACTATACGAGGGAACAGCCAGTAGAATGTTGTCACTATATGAGGGAACAGCCAGTAGATTGTTGTCACTATATGAGGGAACAACCAGTAGAATGTTGTCACTATATGAGGGAACAACCAGTAGAATGTTGTCACTATATGAGGGAACAGCCAGTAGAATGTTGTCACTATATGAGGGAACAGCCAGTAGAATGTTGTCACTATATGAGGGAACAACCAGTAGAATGTTGTCACTATATGAGGGAACAACCAGTAGAATGTTGTCACTATATGAGGGAACAACCAGTAGAATGTTGTCACTATATGAGGGAACAGCCAGTAGAATGTTGTCACTATATGAGGGAACAGCCAGTAGAATGTTGTCACTATATGAGGGAACAGCCAGTAGAATGTTGTCACTATACGAGGGAACAGCCAGTAGAATGTTGTCACTATATGAGGGAACAGCCAGTAGATTGTTGTCACTATATGAGGGAACAACCAGTAGAATGTTGTCACTATATGAGGGAACAACCAGTAGAATGTTGTCACTATATGAGGGAACAACTAGTAGAATGTTGTCACTATATGAGGGAACAGCCAGTAGAATGTTGTCACTATATGAGGGAACAGCCAGTTGAATGTTGTCACTATATGAGGGAACAGCCAGTAGAATGTTGTCACTATACGAGGGAACAGCCAGTAGAATGTTGTTACTATATGAGGTAACAGCCAGTAGATTGTTGTCACTATATGAGGGAACAACCAGTAGAATGTTGTCACTATATGAGGGAACAACCAGTAGAATGTTGTCACTATATGAGGGAACAGCCAGTAGAATGTTGTCACTATATGAGGGAACAGCCAGTAGAATGTTGTCACTATATGAGGGAACAACCAGTAGAATGTTGTCACTATATGAGGGAACAGCCAGTAGAATGTTGTCACTATATGAGGGAACAACCAGTAGAATGTTGTCACTATATGAGGGAACAGCCAGTAGAATGTTGTCACTATATGAGGGAACAGCCAGTAGAATGTTGTCACTATATGAGGGAACAACCAGTAGAATGTTGTCACTATATGAGGGAACAGCCAGTAGAATGTTGTCACTATATGAGGGAACAGCCAGTAGAATGTTGTCACTATATGAGGGAACAGCCAGTAGAATGTTGTCACTATATGAGGGAACAGCCAGTAGAATGCTGTCACTATATGAGGGGCCAGCCAGTATTAATACTAACAGATATTATAATATACAGACTACAATAATTAGTATCTATATATATTTGTTTGTACACCTGTATGTAATTGTGTTTCACAAAATGTTTGAATGACAAACATCTGACTGAACATGAATGTACACAATGAATATATGATTTATATCACTCTAGTTTTATGTCAATAAAGCATATACCTCATACAGATAAAATTATGTACCTACATCCTGTTTTTCTCCAGGATACATTCTACACTGCAATCATTTTCAGATTTTATTGGTGCTGTAAAGTGTTCATGTTACTTATGATTTGGTCAACTCAAAGGACAGTGAAAACAAACACCTGGGCTTCCTATTATCACATTCCGCAGGTGTACCCATATCAAAGCTAGGTGGAGATCTAAGATGTTGATAAGGGGTAAATTAAATATACAACTATCTCTCAAAACAAACTGTCCAAATATGCACAATTTAAAAAGAAATCCATTAACCAATGAATGAAGTATACAGCTTAGTTTTGGACTTAATGTTGGCTAAAATGACAGTATTTGTATAGAAAGGCCAAACATCGATCCTATCCTATACAACAGATAAGGGCTATATGAATTCAATCTCTCTGGATAATTTGAGGGTAAAAAGTATTTACACCTACACTAAATGTTTTAAACTCTGTCTTGTTTCCATGGCAATATACAAGTAACATATATTTATTAGAAAACGGCAATCAATTTTGAAAACAGGCATTGAATTAATATGCTAACTAATTTTTTCTGTCACCGACTTTTTATAAAGATTAATGCATATATGTCTTGTTTCGGTGAATTTGAAAGCTCCTTCCAGGTGTAATCTCTAAACCTTACTGATAAAACTGGCATAAAAATTAAGTTTAACCCAATAACTGATAAAGAGATAGAACAGAGAGGGTACTCTCAAATAGCATTGTATTGTATGAAACTTGAATTTATTGTTGTGTATTGATTGCATCACTGATCGTGGGTTTGTTGTATTTTGACAAATCATGCTGTTCATGTTCTATGCATGTTTTTGAAGGACAAACCCTCCCATTCTCATTTTAGATTTGTCTTTCTACTGAGGTGATTTGTATTATATGTGGAGGCTGCCTTTAATTCATCAAACTGTCAATTAACCAGATCCTGAATTCAAACTGAGGATTTCCTTCAGACAGCTAGCATTTAATTTATTACACAAGTAATCTTCAAATACACATTTTTTATCAATTAAGATATAATTTAAAAGCAGCCAGATAATTTAAGCATTCAACAAGCCAAAATAATAATCATTATTTTAAACCCACCTATGGTTTATATAGCCAACGGGGTTTAAATATTGAAACTAAATGGACAAATTAGGTGACCATTTCACTTTCCTTTAATGTTTACAAATCCTCAGTCTGCCTGCTTTGAGAGTATTTAAATACAATGGTTTTCTGGTTAAATAATTTAATTGAACACACTTCCGTATTAAACTCTACATAGCATTTAAAGAGGCATCGAATATCATTGAAATTGATTACAAATTACAACCCCTGCCCATCATCTTAATTTCATATTCATTAACTGTCCATTTGGTGGCAAATCCTAGCCTGAGAAGTCAAGTACCCCCTTAACAAAACATGAATGAACAATGAGATACACACCCCTGGTCAGACAACTGATGAAGTGCCTTTTCATGACAAATCAAGCACACCATTCATCATCATGGAAAACTACAGTTAATGACAAGGGTGTGTTAGATTAGGGGGTATATATATCACTGGCTCAACAGATTGGGTAATTTGCCCCGGTTTACACCTGTGGCCATTGTGAAAGACATGTCAGGTCTGAATTTACAGAAACGTTTTCTTGTGTAAAGAAACAGCTGTCTTTTCAAACTGTTACATTCTAAAATAAGTATTCGGCAAAAATTTACAATTTTTATCAATTGTAAGAAATATAGATTCATTTATGGTATTATTCAGAGATACCATTTTCTAATATTATAACCAAATGATGTGTTACCAAAATTCTTTTTTTTTTCTTTATTCCAGACCCTTTCAATCACAAAAATGTACCGTACTTTGAACTTAAGAAGCAAGGTAGGAAGATTGTTGAGCTTATCCTAATCTGTTTTTTGAGAACAGACTTACAATTTTTGCCTCTTGCACTGAATTTTAAGCATGGCTAAGCAAACATAGAGGAATGTATGAATGGCTTCACATCTTAAACAGATACTATAGTCCAACATTGTATTATTTATTTCCCTGGAGATGATTGTGTAACTGGATTATTTAAAATGATCTGCTACTGTAAAATGAACTTGTTCAATGAGTCATGATACCATAACTGCTTGTTAATAGCAGTTGTTTTCTCAGTTTCTATACATTGGTGGCAATATTCAAGGGGAAGGGATAATAAACATCCACTTCTTAACAATTTAATATGTAGATCAATCCATTTATAGACAATTACTGTTCAAGGAAGACATTATTCCTTTCCGCTTTACTCCAGGAAACTGGAATCCTACAAGATAATGTGACATGAAAACTGTTTGTGGAATTGTAGCCTCCCAGATATTGACTCACAAATCACAAAATCGGCAATAATTCAGAAGAAACACTTGCGGTTCTGACAATGAAGTGTGAAATTCAGGATGTTGTAACTTTTGAATCTAATTGCAACAGTAAATTTGAAAATCCTGCATTTCAACTCGACACATTTCTGCAATTTTATTAATTGAGGATATCGAATTTGAAATACAAGGAACAAGTAAGGAAATAGATTAAAATGAGCAACAGATCTCGTCGAAACTTCCCTCAACCCACCATACAGAAACAATTTTTCATGATTGAACCAACAAAACAGCATGGAGAGATCCTTCACAAAATATACACCTGTGTCTACTGTAAAAAAAAATATGAACAATAAAAGTTGTTTAAATTTGTAAAGTGTAGTTGTTTTATCATAATTAAAGGGTAATAATCAGTTTGACCTAAACTTGGTATATCACTTGAGGTCGTTAAACGACCCTACAATTTTAAACACACCTGCTAATGAACAAACATCTATATGATTTATAGTCACACAAATACAAAACATGTATTCAAAATCAATTATAATTCATCATTATTAAAATCTTTAGATTCTGATTTCAAAACAGATATGGTTCTTTCAAGTGGTAAAATAATAACAGAACAATATTTAATAGGGCATCTTTAGGTGATGTGAAAATGCTACCTGATCTCCAGTGGGAATGCATATTATGCAATATCTACAAAATTTTCCATGTTCCATTGCATGGTATACATGCCAAAGCATGTAAATCCCATCTTAAGCACGTTTTTAAGGAATATCTTAATTCCCTATTGCTATGTTATCTTAAAGAATCTGGATTACCAGGGGACTCATTAATTAATCAAATATGCAAGTTTGATATAAAGCCATTGAACCCACACCCAGAATGCAAGCCCCTCCAAAAAAATGTTTTGCCTCTTTTAAACCTCAAGGTCTCTTTTATAACCACTTAAAGTCTTGTTTAAGTTGTGCTAACAGTCTTCGTGCTAACAGCCTAACCCACTAGCCCGGGAAAAGTAAAACTGGATTCGGACAAGTGAAAATTAAAAAGACTTTGTTTGAATAAAGACAAATTTTCTAAATTTGGCTTTCGGGCAGATAGGTGATAAAAAATGAAGGCAAAGACTGTGCTAATAATACTAAATGGTTCAAACTTGATAAATAAAAGTTTACCAGTACATGTCAAACATAAAAATGATAAAAACATTTGTAAACAATTATTATTCAAATAATCTGCATGAAGTCGGCTGTCCAATAACAAGGTCAGCCTCTTGTTTAACCTTCTCAAGACTTTTCATATAGAGGTTTAAATAAAAATTCTTTTAAAAGTGAATTATGATAAAATAAATATGATTTGTGGTTTGTAGAAATATAGAAGTGTGTACACATACTAGATTGACATAAACATTTTATCAATGTAAATAGCATTAGTTTACCCAGGGCAGATCAAGTTTCGCCTTCATGATAATGGACTGGAAACAAAGATTTCCTGAATCAATTATCGAATTGAGATATTTTATACAGGCCCGTTTGTACTTTATACATATCATCAAGGATAAGTTACAGGTTTTAAATGGTTGGGTGGATAAAACATGTATAGATATATGAGAAGTAAAAACAAAGCTTTTATTATGAATAAGACAATTGATCAGCTATTTTTACATTGCAGCTGTAAACATACAATAAAACTTCCTGCTATCAACAGAGATATAGACAATATTTGGACTGCTGAAGTTGGTGTTAAACACCAATCAATCAATAGACAATTTTTGATTGTGAGGAATTTATTTGCATGAGTCAGTCCCATCAATTTTTTCTGTTTTATATAGAAAAATGGGCATTGACAACAAGTGAATTTCACAAATAAATATCAACATAATAAAAAATTGAAAAAAAAGGAAGCCAGTAAAAATAAGTAACAATTTTTGACAACTTTTCCAGGTGCAACGTCCAAAGTTACATCATCTACCAGATATGGTGTTTAACGCCACTTTCAACAATATTTCCAGGGGCGGATTTAGAGGGAGCGTGCGCCCCCCCCCTAAAATTTGCAAAGCATATGTTATACAACGTTAATTAAGCAGTTCAACAAACAACTTTTTCATGAATGGTTAACTCGTGACCTGTAGTAAAATAGTCCTACACATTGTAAATACACGTTGGGTGTGTTCGTTGATTCATATATGGATTCGCCGACAATTTCTGCTTTTGTTTGTCTATAAACAAGAACGGTCGAATCATATGTTTTCAATGAATGAATCAAACGACGAAAAGAAAAGCTCCATCCGGACGGGCAATATTAACTAGAACCACCCGAAAGGACCAGCACCGAAAGTACAGACCTATTAGTGAAATGAGGAATGCGTTAAAACTAAACCAATAGTTCTTTGAAGGGTTAAAATATCGTGATCGATCAGTCACGAGTTGAACAATTCGCATCACGGTTGTTCAAAAAAAGTTTTACTTTAGGTTCTTATAATCTGACAAAAATATACTGTTAACAATTATCCGACAAAATTAAGACTCAAAATCAAGTTTTTTTGGTCTGATAAAAATGGTGTGGTTGGTTCAAAATTGTCGTTCAAATAAATGTCTGTAATTCCTAAAATCCCCAGAGCTTCAGGGGGGCTTAAGCGGTAGCTGGGGACCTTAAGCGGTCCCCCAGACCCCTCGCCTACTCACGCCCCCCCTAACCACAAATCCTGGATCCGCACCTGATTTCAGTTATATTGTGGCGGTCAGTTTTATTGGTAAAGGAAACTGGGGTACCTGGAGAAACCTACGACCTGTCGCAAGTCACTGACATACTTTACCACAAAATGTTGACAACTTGTATCAGATAAATAAAAAATAAAACTTTCAAATCTGCCCAACATATAAAAGTTGTAGATAACAATCCATTAAGAACTATGTAACATCGGAATGTCAACTGTTTTTCTTATCATTGTACAAATTAGCCTGTAATTTAAATCATTGTAAGGTCATTTCTGCCAACCTTACCATTTATCACTTTCAAAATATAACAAACATTTCAATTTTTCACATATTTCACTTCCATCTGAATGAGTTTTTAAATCAGTAAATTTTTAAATTAGTAAATTTTTAAAATGTCAAAAGAAAATATAATTTGACATGGATCAGCTCATTTTCAAAATTCAAGCAGTATCTTATTTATTTGAATTATCTCCCCTTTAAACAACCTGTGTGTGTACTTTTCAAAGGGACATCAAAGTATTGATATCAATTAACACCTGTGTAAATGTTAATATTATTATAGCTCTATTTTAGATCAATGTATAAAGTCAACCTAGAGTCAGGTTATGTCAACATCCCATCAGATCACCCACAATACAAAATGCTTTCATAAATTACTTTCTAGACAATATAAAAATCTCTTAAAATAAACAAAGCCTACCAACAATTCTGAAAACCACACAAAATAAACATTTCTGAGCAAGATAATTATAAGATGTTTAAAGATCAGGACATCTCTCAATAATTTTTTCACAAGTAAATGTTATAACTATAAAATGTCTGCTGAAAAAATCTATTTCAGAAATTGTATACAAAGAGAATATGAATGCACCTGGTAAACATGCATGTTCCTTTTGGAGCTTTCTTTATTAATAAAGAATTTGAATTGAATTTGTAAACACAAAAAAAACATTACTTTTATTATCAAGGTATAATTTTAGGAAAAATGTGAGTCAATTCATGTTCCTTTCATAAATACCCGGTACTTTATGGTACTTCACACAATAATTGGCCTTAGCTTATGCAACTGAAAATTTTACAAAATTCACACAATTTTCTTTTTTGAGAAAACAAATATGGAAGACAATTTCACCTGCCATGCATCAAGGAGGTATATTCCCCTTGCTTGCATCTCTCAAGATATTGATTAAAGGCCTACGAATTCTTAATTTTTCTTCAAATTTTAGAGATTATGTAAATTTATCAAAAGGTAACACAACCACCCAACTTTTTTACCTGTAACCCACCTGGCTACTGATAAGTAATTTTACAGGTAAAACCCTAATAGTGTACAACATCTTACAGTCAACAGTGATTTCTATTGACATCACTTTATAATATTCTGAGTAAACTACAAGACCAGTTACCAGTATCTAAAAACTGTAAAACTGATAACCTTGTCACTTTAGTTGTCCTCACTAAACTCAAATCAAGTATTTCCAATTTATCACAGAAAAGTCCAGGGTACACATGACCACATAATGGATCCTGACAACTTAATGACCAACAAATATCTCAGCGGGTATACCACAGTGATTTAGTCTGTCACATATCATCTTTTTTTCTTTGCTTTGCCAGGATACCTGGATTAAGTAAGGATTTTGAGGATCAAACACCTGGGAAGTTCCACTTTTCATTTTTTTTTTTTCAAATCATTTTCAAAAGCGTGCTTTATATATAGTATGTTAATATAAAGGTGAATCCTTTAATGCTAACAAAAAAGTGATTACACATGAAGAAGGGGGTCTTTAAAAAAACAACCACAAAATCTAACTGCTTTTTAATCTTATGTCAATACTTAAATTAAACTCTCTACTTTGGAAAATACACTTAAGATTTCAATTACATAAATACTGTATATGGATTGAATTATATACCAAAATATCAAAAATAAGATTTTTTTCAAAATAAGTTCTATAGCATACATTTGACCTTACTTTCTACAGTAGCTGAAATATTGTTTAAAGTGGTGTTAAACACCATAAACCTAACCCTACTTTCTACAGACACCTTTTTGATTTTACTTTTAATCTGAGGGAGAAAAGCTGATATAAAGTTGAACAATTATAAGATCTATGCTAAATGCTATTTAATATGTTTGATTAAAATGTTACGAAATACGTATATGTGATCTCCAACAGAGAAACTTGCAGACTCTGTACAGATCAGCCATAATTACATCCATATCCCCTGATAAAATTAGAAAATTGGACAAAACTAGTCTTTACCATTAGGTTAATCATTGATATCACTAAATAGCCATGTGGTTCTCTATATAACACAAACATTTATCACAAGTTTTCATAATTTATTTATCTTCAAACAACCAGAGACCATTTGCATAAAACTCAAATTTGCTGTGTTAATGTAAGACTTCAATATTGTGTTGTATTATTGCCGAAAAAAAATGTCTCACATCAAAAATAAAATGAAAATGTTATATTTTTTTGGTGTATGCAGATTTAGGACAAAGCTTCTTTCAATAGTTTTTGAAACACTTCAGTTTTTTCTTAGTTTATATATAAAAAACAAACAACACTTTGTCTCTTCAATCAAAACAATTTAAATTCAATTTTAAGGTTGGAAATTTCTCTATACCTTGTCAAATTATGATGGTTTATTGAGAATAAAAGATATACATTTCTCTATACCTTGTCAAATTATGATGGTTTATTGAGAATAAAAGATACAAATAAAATTTGCTGCTGAACAATTATGCAACAAAGGTCTAAAAGCAGCATTCAGCCTTAAATCAAAAATACTCATTTAGACTTCTCAGACATGAAATTAAAATTGAAATTATTTGATTCCTTAAAGGGATATTAAAGCTTGTTTTAACATATATTTTTTTCAACTGGTGTCAGGTTGTTTCTTTTAAAAAAACAATCCAAAAATACTTTGCACGCCCATATAATCCCTAATATCATTAAAATATCACTTAAAAGGGTCGAAATGAATTTTTGTCCAGGGAACAAAATTTCCATTATTGGAAAAACCCCAAGAAAAACTGGAAGATATGACAGAATTATCAACGAATTATGTCACTTTTACAAAGTTTCATTGATAAAAACCAGGTTAATGTTTCATAAATATCATTTATTGAACCAATTGCAAGTTTGCATGAGATACAAAAAATTACCAAAATGAGCTTTAATATCTCTTTAATAAGACCAATAATATCTTATGCATCAGAAATTTGGATAAGTGACTTTACACAAAAAGAACTGAAAAGTGAAAATCTCCCATTTGAGAAAATCCACAACTGCTTTTGTAAATACTTATTAGGGATACACAAGAAATCTTCAAATTTTGCATCAAGGTGTGAATTAGGTAGATTACCAATTCTAAGTTTCATAACTTCATTAACATATAAAAACTATTCGAGATTAGAAAAGCTTCCATCTACTAGGTTAGTAAAAGAAGCTTTTCGTGTGTGGATAGAGGTCTGTATCTTGAGGGGGGGGGGGGGGGGGGGGGGGGGGGGGGGGGGGGGGAATCTTGGCATCATTCATATACAATTCAACAGAAAATATGAAAATTGATATTTCAAAGCTATCAACTGATGATATTTCCAAAATTGTAAACAATTATTACAAAAAATCAGTTGTAGATCAACTAAAAATCTTTAAAAATCAAACAACTGATTCTAAATTAAACATATTTTTTAATTGTTATAAATTTAAGATTATGATCACTCTGTAATAAGATCGAGGATGAAGAACATTTTCTATTATTTTGCAAAAAACATGATACCTTAAGATCTAATCTATTTTCAAATCTGAATCTAGACCTTTCTACCTTACAAAATGATAGTGAGACAACCTTGTTCACATTCAATAAGCTTATGAATCCTAAAAGTATATCAGAAACTAAATAGATTTGTAGTTTTATTGAATCTGCATGTTCTTGTTGTGTATGATAATTCTCTGTTAAAATATTTCTTCCTGTTGTGTGTTCATTTACATGTTTGTAGGATTTAGTATCTTTACATTGTGTGGAAGACATCAATGTTGTTTTGATATTCCAATAAACAGTCTTAGTCTTAGTCTTAGTCTTATATAAATTGTCTGGTGCAAATAAGCCAAATTTAGGGAGGAAAAAACCCACAATTTTCTAACTTGGTGTCACATCTCTAGAAACTAGAAATACATAATATTGCTACATGTCCATTTATGATGGTTTATTGAGAATAACAGATATACAAATTGTCTGGTCCAATTGCAAATAAGTCAAATTTAGGGAGGAAAAAACTTGTCCACCCCAAAAATGTTCTAACTTGGTGTCACATCTCCAGAACTACATAATATTGTTACTAATGAGACAGCACTACATGTACATGTACTTCCTTTGTTTACTTTGATGTAGTAATGTTTTAATATGACTTAGCCTTAGGATACCATCTACATATGATAGTCAGATAATTGTACAACTTTGTGGCTTTTATCCCTTTGTCAATCACTCTACTTAAACAATAATTATGGACATATTGAAGACATGCTGTCTTTACCAATATACCTTTCATGTATCCTATAACCTTATGTTAAAAACATAGGCAGGCCCCAGGTGAAAAAATGAAAATCGATTATTGAATGGGAAAAATTATTTTTTTTCACCTTATTAATAATACATTTAACATAATATTCAAGGCGATTCTGTGTAATATTTTAGTTGAAGGAAAGCTAAAAATAAAGTGTTTGTTAATATTTGTAGTTCTCTACAGACCAGTAGCTTGAATCAATTTTGTTTTCAATTTTTTTTTAATTAATTATAAGTGTTAAAACAACAAGAATATTAATATTCATTCAGTAAAAAAAAAGGAAATTATATTAATTTTTCTCTGATAAGCTGATTATAATGGTATTGAATGGGAAATCATTTAGACACTTATTACTGTAACTCAAATCGCTAGACTTAATCAATTTATTATTTTGAGACTTTTATTATTTTCCAAATGATTTATTAAATATTAAACAAATTAATTTAATAAACTAAAAATGATTTCAAGGAGAAAAGTCAAAGCTTTTATTTACTTAACTGGTTTTGTTGAACAGGTAGATTATAAATATTTGTTTTTCTGAGAAAGTTCAAATAAAAAAGTTTTCTCAATTAGAAAAAAAATCTTTTAATTAGTCTAACAAATACATTTTATTTGAGTATTATCAAATTTTGTTCTGGGGGACTGAAATATTGTTGAAAGTGGCCTTAAACAGCATAACACTAAATCTTTGGGGAGGGGGTCATTTTTCTATGAAAATAAAGTATTCTTTAACTTGTTACTGTCTTTAGATTACAACACATCTTTTTCTCTAGTCATTAAATAAATTGTAACATCTTTACACATTCAAGTACAATGTAGTAGCTTCCCTTTTATAAATCCTTTGATCCTCCTAATCCACTTCAAGGGAGCCACTGTAAGCCGAAAACTTCAAACTATCAGATATTTTTGAAAGACAGATAGACAATTAGTTAAAGCAGTCAATACATAATTATGTACTAATCTGGTATTTTCTATGTAATATTACAAAAAGGAATAAATAAACTGTTAAACAATTTAAGAGTTTAAGAGGCACTTGAACAATTGGTATACATAAAAGGCACATGTCTTTAAAGAGGATTTCGACGCTTCAATAGCCCTTGTCGTTATTGAATTGACTGCCAATGATTATTTGTTTCATCTACGCTTTAAACAGAGCAAATTAATAACAAAAAATTTAAAAAATTAAATGCACGTGTTTATAATACATACCCGTTCCTCCTCCAAATACACAATGAATTAAAATCACCGTAACTATTAATCCAGTTAATTTCCACATTGTATTATTTGTCACTGTCTCATCTAAGACACATTTCTATATACACACTTCAAAAACTTAATCAACACAAACTTTGATTGTCAAAGTATAGTATCCTTCGGTAGCAACTTTTGTAAACATAAATCACATGAAAATCGTTCACCACATTTACAGCTGTGCACGTGTTTCACAATGAATACACATCCTTCAAATTGATAATTTCAAATCGCAATCGATGCAGTTTTCATGTATGATGTCTTTAATTCTTTTGATCCTGCAAAATAGAAATATGCATATCATATTCAGTTGTGTTGACTTTACATACAGATAATCTTACTGCAATTGAAAAAGTGTATTCAACTTGGTATCAAACCGAATGGAGTAGGCGGTTACCTTTTTTAAAGTCTTTTCTGATTGGATAAGATAATCAGAAATCACACGCCCAATATATCACCGTGAATTGATTGCGTTTACCTTTGGGCGGAGTCGATAAATAAAACTTTATTGACAGTTAATATAATTTACAATTAAAATCAAAGAAAAAATAACAATACAAAACATGAAAACAAATATTATTTAATAGAATAGAATTATTGAATAGAAAACAATAATTAAAATGTCATATAATAAGATTAAAAGAAAAATAAGAATAAGAATATTTTATTGCCAATTTTGGGCCCACAAGGGGCAAACAAGAATAGATCAACACGGAAAACTTATGTTTTTATTCTTTTTTATATATGTCATATATGTTACTAATCATCAAAATCATTGTAAGTGTAAAATGCAAATGTTTGTAATCCTGGGCTCTCACGGGCTTCTTGATTGACTTAATAAAACTATTCTATTCTATACAATATCAGAGACTTGAATGTCCGGTATAAAAAATATTAAACATATTTTTGTTGAATTTAATAAAAAAATAATAAAATTGATTGATTAATTAAATATCGATATTTATATTTTCCCCTAAATTACGGAAAATATATTTTGTAATTTTAAATCTACAATCCTGAAGAAAAAAATCTAAATATTGTTTATAATATCATTAATTTAAACAAATCATGGATGAGTAATGGTAGGTAATAAACATAGGACAGGGGGTGATATATGGTCAACAAATGATGAATTCCAGACATGTTAATTCAATTAGTATACTGCTAGGTAATATGACAATTTTGTCAGATTTTTGTTATCAATTAGTAACTTTTACTCAGCTTTAACCTAGGGAAAAACAGACATTTTTATTTTTGACAAAATTTTCATTTCTGATTAAGGTGACCGTTATAAATATTAAGCAGATAAAGTAATTTGCAAAATTCTGACATTTTTGTTAATTGATTATATTATCTATACCATAAAAAATGTCTGATTTTTCAAATTTATATAAAGAGTGTCTGGGATATCTGTGAATTAGAATTTTCACAAGAGAAATTATTTTTATTCACTTTAAAGAGATCAGTAAATTTCACATTATATTTATTCTAATAACAAAAATTTACACAAAATTTTTATTTCTATAGTTTATCTTAACATAGATCTCCATGATCTTATTAAGAATTATAAGAAAAAAAATCAAATAGGTTTGAGTTCAACTTGAATTGTACAATTCTCAACAGAGACATTTAAATATGATACATGTAATAAGATTTGAAAAGATATGTATGTTTTAGTACTTGTATATACAGACAAAATAATTTTACTTAAATAATTAATTTATTTATTTTATTATTTTTCTGTTGTCTGAACACATCCAAATCAAAATCTGTTTCCACATAACTTACAAATGTTTCAAATTATGGAGGTATTATATGGAGGTATTACAGATACCGAGATGTTCAAATTAATCATCAGATGCAAGCAGTTATTTTTATAGTTAAGGTTGTCCGCAAATGTTCAAAAAATAACAAAGTCGTTCATTTTTAAAATATGTTGCCAAATACAAATGTATTAAAATATCAAAATATGTTCAATATGTGGGTGCACATCCTCATATCATGTATTCTGTGCCCGGTGTCATTCCGCGGGCATTCTGCGCTGGACGCCCGTGGAGACTGGAACTCTGACTTGTGAGGTTGGTGGGAACAAGAAAATTGAGTATAATATCCCCGTACCGTACAATTCAGCATTAAGTCTCGACAAAAATATATTTTACGTTTCCCCCAAGATTATAATAATCTTTTCCCCAATCAATTTTTTCCACAATGCAAAAAAACAAAAAACAAAAACAAAACAACAAAAACCACCCGGAAATATCGGTTTCAAGTAACCATTACATTATCATATGGTTTCAAGTAACCATTACATTATCATATGGTCTTGTATTGATTTTGTTTTCAAATACAATTCAACAATAGAAGTTTTTGTTTACTTCCGTCACAATATAGGAAATTTGTAATGACTATCTCTCGTCTGTATATATGTAACATGTAATAGGCTAAAGTAAAATACCTGTCTAAGGTGTCGTTTCTCACTAATCGTATGGTGTAAACTATAAGTGGTGGCTATTGTGGAGACACTACTGTGAGTGTCAGATGAAGAACAACAAAAACTGACGATCTCGCATCCGTATTTGTAATACATTAATAGGCTCAATTAAGATACCAGTCTAAGATGTCGTTCTACACTAATCGTATAGTAGGTTAGGGTTATGGTGTTTAACGCCACTTTCAACAATATTTCAGTTATATCGTGGCGGTAAGTTTTATTTGGTGGAGGACACCGGAGTGCAGTACCGGAGAAAACCACCGACCTGCCGTAAGTCACTGACAAACTTTATCACATAATGTTGTATCGAGTATACCTCGCCAGAGCGTATGGTACGAATATAAGTGATGGATATTGTTGGAGGCACTATTGTGAGTGTCAGATGACGAACAGCAACACTATTGATATAAATCATCTAATTTGTACACGAAATGGAAGGTAAGCTATTTTAAATATGAAGCAATATGTTGGCATCATTGTATAAAATCAATATACACTTGAGGGGTCGTCGTGACCGTATGGTAGTTGGATTTAGTGCCTATCATCACTAATGTTGCGAGTTCGAATCCCGCTCATGGCGATGTGTACTCGATACATTATGTGATCAAGTTTGTCAGTGACTTACGGCAGGTCAGTGGTTTTCTCCGCGTACTCCGGTGTCCTCCACCAATAAAACTGACCGCAGCGATATAGCTTAAATATTGTTGAAAGTGGCATTAAACACCATAACCCTAACCATCAATATACACTTTAAAGTAGAAAGTCGTTTCATTCATTACCGAAAACCTTTTACATTAAGAAAACTATTGAGCATACTTACTAAATTATATAGATATAGATATATTGTATAAAAAAAAAAAAAAAAAAAAAAAAAAAAGAAGATAATAACTGGATCTCACCTCTTTGAGAAATCTTATGTACGTGTGTATATCCATAACGGAACATTTCCGCTCAAATATGCGTTACGCGATACTTTGGGAATATGTAAATAAAGGTAATAACAAAATTACCGAACTCCGAACAATCTTATAAAGTGAAAGTCAAAACTCATAATTATATAAACAGACAAAATCAGTCAACAACCGGAAAACTGTGAAAACTGTAATGACCCTGACTTGGTACAGGCATTTCTAAAGAAATGGTGGGTTGAATCAGATTTTAAGGCGCCAAACCTCCCGCTCTCATTACGGTTCAAAGGTTCCGGCTGTCACTGTAACAGTATTTAAATACAGGAACAAAATAGGTAAAATAGTTGTCAAAGCAGTACCATATTCGGTGACGTAAATGTCAAAAATACTTTTACGTCACACATTGACAAAAAAATTCTTGACATTTTGGACTTCTTTATCATTATACATTTTCACTATATGAAAATGCATCGCTTATAATTATTTCTGCAGAGACGGAATATATTTCGACAAGATATTGGTATCGGAATATAAACTTTTTAAGAGATCGAATAAGGCGAATCTTTTTATAGCCCTGGTCCAGTAGCCTGTTTCTCAGATGAAGATGACGTTTCAGGAAATCAGAATAATTGCTACTGGCCCTTGCATAGCGAATCAATTGCGAGATGTAAACACCATATGCAGGAGAAGCTGGTATATTGCTGCACATGTTTGGAAAATTTATGATTTTAAAATTGAAGTCGTCCCGCTTATCATAAATTTTAGTACTGAGTTGACCACTGTCGTCAAATTCGAGGTATAAGTCCAAAAATGATGCGGACGAAGCTGTATCGGTGGTCTCTTTAACTTCCAGTTCTGGAGGATATATCAATGGAAGAAATTCTGCAAATCTAGAATTATTGATAGATAAAACGTCATCAATATACCTGTATGTGAAATTAAAGGCTCTAGCCTCATGAATCTTCTTATCTTTTACAAGCTTTTGAAGAAACTCCGACTCGTATGAGTATAAAAATAAATCGGCTAGAAGAGGGGCACAATTCGTACCCATTGATATGCCGACGACCTGCTGAAACAGTGTCCCTCCAAAGGAGACAAATATGTTATCGATGAGGAACTCCAGCATACTGATCACTTGTTCCTCGGAGTAGCATGTTTTACCTTTATGAATTTTGTTTGAAAAATATGTGGAATTGTAGCCTAACACAACAAATTTTGAGCCATAGTTTCTATGACTAAAAGCTTTATGAATTGTTTCTTTTAAGCGGGTTTTTAATTTGTCAAGCGGTAGGGTGGTATATAGAGTTGAAAAATCAAAAGTTTTGATGGAGGATACCTGAGAGAAAGATCTTGATTTCAGGTTATCCAAAAGATCTTTAGAGTTTTTCAAAATCCACATGTGATTTATGCCACTACGCGAGTAAACAGTTTCACAATATTTCTGTTGTCCCTCTTTTACTGTAGACAGAATCTTTGTCAGGTGAATAGACAATTCTTTCGTCGAACAAGTTGATGATCCCGCTATGTACCTTTCTTTGTATGGTGTCTTATGGAGTTTAGGTATCCAATATAAATAGGGTAAATCCTCAGACTCTTTACCAGAGGGAATGTTTAAAGAGGTCATGAATGATCTGTGGTTAGCTAGGATTTCATCTTTGTCGAACGAAGTTGGTATGTATGTGGTATTACTAGAGGTGTTGCTATTTATGCCTAATTCCTTGATTAGACATTCGAAGTAATATGATTTACATACAAACACGATATTGTTGGAAGCCTTGTCCGCAGGAACGACAACATATTTGTCATGAAGAGAGGAAAGACACTTAACAGCTTCTTGGTCTTTAAATACAGACTTAGGTCGACTATTAACACAATTTTTTAGTTTGTGAATCCGACCTTGTACTAGAAACCTAATTGTTCTAACCCAGTCTGACAAGGACTCTAACTCAGGATCTTGGTCTACTTCTCTCTTTATCCACCTTCTGGCATAATCTTCAACAGCATCCATAATTATCTTGAAATTATGTTTCCAATTGATGTGTTGAGGTTCTCTGAATTTAGGACCATGAGAAATCACCTTTCGGAGACTCTCATGTTGAATGATATTCAGATCACCAGTGATTACATGTCCAGATGGGTTGTATTGAAAAGGAGAGTGGGAGCAGTCACAAGTCAGAGGGTTCTTAATGTACTCTTTTATGTTAATATCTTGCAATGCTTCTTTGTAGTTGAAAATTTTACGGCCAATGCTGTTAGTGTAGCTATAGGAGACAATGGGAACAGATTGATTTTTGAAATATGGTGGAATTTCTTTTATGACCTCTTTTCTATTAAGAATGTTGCTGATGTTAATAGCATCGATTCCTTTATTAGCAAACGGAATATGGAGGAATTTTCTGTTGTTATCATGAAGAGGTTCAGATCGAACTGGTTTAAAAAGACGAAAGGACGCCACGTCACATATAATACTAGACAATCTGTACTTAGGAGAAAAAGGATCTACGCCTCCTTTGTCAAGTCCAAAATCCCTAAGATCTTTGAGGTAGTTTACAGGTAGTGAAAATAAGATTGTACGAATATGATGAATTCCAAGAGGTTTCTGTATATTAGAAAGTAAATCATTAAAAGTATCTTGTAACGTTCTTGGTTTAGAGGACTTTTTAACATTAGGATGTTGAATTCTTTTATGACCATGGCTACGTTTAGTTCTTGGAATAGTATTAAAAAGGCTCATCACGTTGATTTCGTTGCATCCAGGACTTGACAAATTTCCCACTCCTTTGATGTTATCATTGCAACCGTAAGGCATTGCAGTGCCTAATTCTTTTATCCAGAACAACTCTCTATCGGTGCGGTAAGGTGTACTAAGAATAGGACTGTTTGTATGATGGTAAATCTTCTCGATGATTCGAACTTTCATCGTCAAACAGCGGTCATGACCCGGTTGATTGAAATGATTATACAAAATCCTGTATTTGGGATCTTTTGCATCATATCGATGTTGGCTCATCCTACTTCGCAATGTTTGACGAGTTTCACCAACATACAAAAGTCCACAGAGTGTACATTCTATACCGTAAATGACATTTTTAGTAGAACTGTCCAGAGGTTCAAACGATTTGGTGTAGTACGTTTTTCCAGTTAAATTACTTGTAAATTCAGGAGAAGTTATTAGCATGACGCATGTTTTACAAGTATTATTTTTGTCAGTTTTTATTTTGCAAGTAGTAATGCATGGAGAAGAGTCACAAGTACCTGGAGATTTAAGACAGTCCGAAATATTAATAGAACAAGATTTTAAAATTTGATACGAATCTGAAGTTTTGAAATAATAATTACCCTCTGGCTGAACGTAAGACAAATCGGGGGTATCCCGTAGGATATTCCGTGGAACGCATATATCATTTGCTACCCTGTTCCGTGTAGTAACCGGTTCCTAAAATGTGATGAAAAGGATGTCAACAAGTGGGAAAGCCACATAATAATGGATAGCTGCTAGGAAGGAAGGTTAACATATCGTACATTTTGCTCTCACGGGACTCTCTGATGTATGATTCAATCCAAAGCCAAAAACCATTCACATACGTTTGCTGAAAATGCGTTTCGCACGCTTTCCAACGAGATGACTGTCAATGTAAAGTGAAATTTCGGACATATCTTTTATGAATATTTGCTTTTTTCCACCTTTTAACTCAAATTTTAACAATTATTAAAAGAAGAAACCTAAATGCACCAACTCCTAACCCAGTCTTCAGTTAATAATCCATTAAAGCCCATTGAATTCGATTTTTAATAGAAAAGGTTCGTAACGGCACCATTACGATTTATAGAAAACGTGTTAAAATGTGGCTTCGCGACTTGGAGACAACGGACCCTTTACGACAATAATTGTTTTATTATTCTTTATTTTGTTTCAGGAAAAGTGGAACAAAACGAAAGTCCAGTATGCTTTGACTGCATAAACCAAAGAAGAAGAAGGCCAGCCACACTATATCTTTCTTTTTGGGAATTTTCGTCTTGAAATGTAAAAAAAACCAATATATATAATAATAATAATCTTTATTGCAAATAAAACCCTTGCGAGTAAAGCAATACAATACAATACAACATTACAAAACATATATACATGAACAGCATAAAGAAATGTCATATATTCATAGTTAAAGTTATACATTGACCAATGTGAGCCTCATTTTCGCTATTCTAACGATTGCTTTTTATAGTCAACAACACTGGGCAAAAATTCTTGATCAAAAAGGGGTGGGGGTAGGGCTTTGCGGCTACAAGCCCCTGTGATTTCGACAATATATATATTTTATCGATATCCTCTCCCGGATATCAAAG
The DNA here is from genome assembly GCA_963680875.1 of Bathymodiolus brooksi. Classification (NCBI taxonomy): domain Eukaryota; kingdom Metazoa; phylum Mollusca; class Bivalvia; order Mytilida; family Modiolidae; genus Bathymodiolus; species Bathymodiolus brooksi. Next base: position 21,874,993 of record OY804579.1, read on the forward strand.
GGTGACAAATCAGAAAAAGGGTATTTTAGTTACATTCTGCATTTTGATTTAATTCTAAATATAAATATTGTAGGCGGAAGTAAAATGTTGCGAAAAAAATACTTCCGCAAACAAACCCTGAATTAACCTGCATTAACTAAGAAATAAAGAGTTTATTCACAAGTTAAAGCTTTTCTTACAAAAACGATGACGGGTTTAATAAGGTGCTTCCTGATAAGGAAGGGGGCAACTTCCTATTTTTTACGGTATACTGGGGTGTGCAAATATATATAAGGGTAACAAGTTTTGTAAGCTTATGAAACAATTATATAAATTTGGGGGCAATTTTTCTCCTTTTCTAGTAAAAAAATGGCCAAATATAGTGTATAATATACCTGTTTATGATATATTAATTTGGGCCAGTTTTCAATCCTTCAGACCGCCACGATATAGCTGAAATACTGCTGAAAATGGCGTTAAACCCCATTCAATCAATCAATCAATCAATCAATCAATCAATCAATCAATCAATCAATCAATTAATCAATCCTTCAGTGGTACATCCCCGTAAAAAGTATGGTTGTTACCTCTCCTCCCCCGGGGTCCCTAATTACTAGTGTAAGAACTCTTTGAGCATTTCCTTTGGCAATCCCGAAGGTTGTAGTTCCACAATCAAAAAGATCCGTTGCTTTGCAGAGATGAAATTTTTTCATCATTATTGATTTTATTATACATTAATTGGTTTTCATATTTGTCATAGCATTGAAATGAACATCCAAGATATACTCTAGCTAATAATCAAATAACAGAATACTGTTAAATTGATGATATATGACAAACTCTGTGATGAAAACGTCTTTTCAATATGTTGATGCGGTGAAAACTGCAATCGTTTTTATAAATCCCGCTTCTGCGTATGAACAGATGCCATAAATCTTGTAGAAATGGCAAATGTAATAATAGCTGAGTTCTGTGACACTTAATATACAGTTCCTAGACATCTTTGATCGTATTAAATCGTAAAAATAAAGAGACCGGTTTTTCAACTTACCTCAAAAATATACCAAGGATCCGTTACTTGTTCCCGAAGAATCGCGTAACGTCAATGTTCATCGCGAAGGTACACCGCGTGTACATCACTCTGATTAATTTGTTTTATTTCAATGTTCGGAACATTGCAAATAGATGGTTTTTATCATTGCAGGTCAATCTCGAAAGTAAATCACCGTGTTTTTGGGTTTACAAAAATATATTTAATGTTTTCACTTATCATTCCAGCAACCTAATGTTTTTTTTATCAGACCTCTCACTGAAACCATAACTTTGTTTGGATATTGTTGGCATATTGATATTAAATCCATTCACACATACCCGTTTTTGTTTATCATATAAGATTAATGGTCCAGCATAATTTACCTTATAGCTAGTAGTGGTCATAGTGTAGTGTAGTAGTCGATTGGCTACGAACATTCATATCCATCACATAAGTTTGCTTGTGCAATTTCTTGCATATCAAGATTGCCAAGTCTTTGAGACGGTTCGATCGGACATTACTATTTTCCACTCTTGTCAAAAAGTGTGTACATGCATCTCCTACATATTAAGGGAAATTCATAAAATCTTTGCATACTTGCTTATAAATATATGCAAATATGCATGTTGTACTTTGGTAGGAATATTTTTAAAGAGTTATTGCCATTTAAACTTAGAATATTTCACTAAAAAGTCTCAATATTTAGCACATCTAGTATATTTGATGTTGGTATTTGACATTCCAGTATTTTGAACATCTGGTATATTTGATATTTTTGTTGCTTGTTCACTTGGTATCTGATGTTCCAATATTTTGCACATCAGGTATACTTGATGGTTTTTGCTTATTCAATTGGTTTCTGATGTTCATGTATTATGTACATCTATGTAATGTTTTGTTGCTTGTTCAATTGGTTTCTGATGTTCATGTATTATGTACATCTATATAATGTTTTGTTGCTTGTTCAATTGGTTTCTGATGTTCATGTATTATGTACATCTATGTAATGTTTTGTTGCTTGTTCAATTGGTTTCTGATGTTCATGTATTATGTACATCTATGTAATGTTTTGTTGCTTGTTCAATTGGTTTCTGATATTCATGTATTATGTACATCTATATAATGTTTTGTTGCTTGTTCAGTTGGTTTCTGATGTTCATGTATTATGTACATCTATGTAATGTTTTGTTGCTTGTTCAGTTGGTTTCTGATATTCATGTATTATGTACATCTATGTAATGTTTTGTTGCTTGTTCAGTTGGTTTCTGATGTTCATGTATCATGTACATCTATATAATGTTTTGTTGCTTGTTCAGTTGGTTTCTGATGTTCATGTATTATGTACATCTATGTAATGTTTTGTTGCTTGTTCAGTTGGTTTCTGATGTTCATGTATTATGTACATCTATGTAATGTTTTGTTGCTTGTTCAATTGGTTTCTGATGTTCATGTATTATGTACATCTATGTAATGTTTTGTTGCTTGTTCAATTGGTTTCTGATGTTCATGTATTATGTACATCTATGTAATGTTTTGTTGCTTGTTCAATTGGTTTCTGATATTCATGTATTATGTACATCTATATAATGTTTTGTTGCTTGTTCAGTTGGTTTCTGATGTTCATGTATTATGTACATCTATGTAATGTTTTGTTGCTTGTTCAGTTGGTTTCTGATATTCATGTATTATGTACATCTATATAATGTTTTGTTGCTTGTTCAGTTGGTTTCTGATGTTCATGTATTATGTACATCTATGTAATGTTTTGTTGCTTGTTCAGTTGGTTTCTGATATTCATGTATTATGTACATCTATGTAATGTTTTGTTGCTTGTTCAATTGGTTTCTGATATTCATGTATTATGTACATCTATGTAATGTTTTGTTGCTTGTTCAGTTGGTTTCTGATGTTCATGTATTATGTACATCTATGTAATGTTTTGTTGCTTGTTCAGTTGGTTTCTGATGTTCATGTATTATGTACATCTATGTAATGTTTTGTTGCTTGTTCAGTTGGTTTCTGATGTTCATGTATTATGTACATCTATGTAATGTTTTGTTGCTTGTTCAGTTGGTTTCTGATATTCCAATATTTTGCACATCTGATATACTTGATGGTTTTTTGGTGGCGTAATGGTTAGCGTGTTCGCCTCGAGTGCGGTAGATCGTGGGTTCGAGCCCCGTTCGGGTCAAACCAAAGACTATAAAATTGGTATTTGTTGCTTCTCCGCTAAGCACGCAGCATTAAAGAGAAAGAGCGATGACTGGTTGGCCCGGAATCAGAATAATGTGTTCTAGTGGAGCGACATGTCTACCCGCGGACTGTTGTTTCAGTGAGCTAGCACTATAAAATCCAATTCAGCATGTTGGTCTAGAACAAAGCGGACCTCATCATCATCTCATTGCAAATTAACTTGTTCTCGCCATGATATAGCTGAAAAATTGCTATGTTCACGTATGTTGTCCGTGGTAAGCCATCCCTATGTTTACTAACGCCATTGTATATTCAACTTGTACATGGATGGTAAGTTGAATTTCTTCTTGTATTATGTTGTTCTGTTGTCTATGCATATGACATCAGAAACATTCTTTTCTAATATACACTACCTTGTTGTTTTTTTACTTGTATATTATGTTGCGTTGTTGACTGTTCTTCTGGTATATATAATGATTAGTTGCTTGTTGCAGTTGGCATATGATATCCCAATAGTTTGTACATCTGGTATACATGTACTAGTATTTGATGCTTTGCTTCATGTCCAGTTGGTGTTTGATGTTCATGTGGTTTACACATCTGGTTTATGCATTGTATGATGCTTTTTTGCTTGTTCAGTTGCTTTTTTTATTTGATGTCCCAGTTGTTTGCACATCTGGTATATTTGATGGTTTGTTTTTTGCTTGTTTAGTTGGTTTCTGATGCATCAATATTTTGCACATTTTGGTATATTTTATAATTTGTTGCTTATTCAGTTGGTATCTTATGTTCTATTATGTTGCACATGCACATCTGGTATATTTGATGCTTTATTCCATGTCCAGTTGATGTTTGATGTTGCAGTGACGTCGCACAAGGTGTTGCGTTACCAAACGTAACGTTAATCAATCCATTTTATATAGGACCATATGAAGGTTATTTTTTTGTGTGTTTGGGATGTCATAATTTACACTTGCATTATAAACGTCTGTCAAATTTACCTTTCCTCGTTTCAAGAGAATATAAAAATACATTGTTTTATTTTAAATGTGAAATTAAAAATAAACAGCCTTTTGAAAATATGTGAAGTAAATATATCAAAGAAAATTTTTACTTATACATTGCTTGTTTCTGAATAAAGAATTCAAACTTCGGAAGATTTGTTTTCCAAATTTGCCACACACAAAAAAGAAAGAAAAACACATAAAGATAGATGACAAACGTGTATTATGCAGTTGTAAATAGCACATCATGTATAAAAAAATAAGAAAGAAGAAACAAATTACGTTCCATATTAAATCCAGATTTGTTGATAATTTCATTTCTGAAAATAAAGTACACGTATGTAAACATTTTATTTATTTATTTATTTTATTTTATTTTATTTTATTTATCACATATTTAAGTTAGTAAAGGGGGGTTTTATTTACAAATTATTTGAAGATCGGTGAGGTATTTTTTTTTCATTACGTCAAGACATTTTGATATTTGACGATGTTCACAGTTCAGCGTGCAATATTGGACATTTTTTGGGACAAGCATTTTCGGGTATATTTTTTTGTTTTTTGAAGTGCATCGAAAGAGAATTACAAATTTGAAATTAATGTAAAAAACGTATTTCTAAAATGTTTTCATATTTTTTTCTGTTGTGTGAATTATTTTTTTATGATCGTATAATTTTTACCATATGGTTTTAGATTTTAAAGTTTAATGACGTTTGACGTCAAACATGAGACTATTGGACATTTGTATGGGACAAGCATTTTAAGTTGTAATTTTTTTTTTTACAGTCAATTCCAAAGAAATTTCAACTATACAATGTAGATCAAAAAACATATTTTGAGAATGAATTTCTTTTGTTTGTACGTGGACAATTCAACATGCTATGTCGGATTTCATTCTACCATGCGAAGACACTGAATGACGTTTCTGGTTGAAAAATGTAACATTGGACATTTCTGTATAACGGACATTTTTTTATGCAGTTTTCCTATTTCTTGTGAAAATCAAAAGTCATTGTAATATTATGATACATGTATATGACAAAAAAGACGTATTTCAGTCATTTTATTTATTTTTTCATTATCAGATACGGTATTTTTCATACGCGTGAATTTCGATACTTAACGTCAAGACGGATTAAATTCACACATTGGACAATTTTAACTGACGTCTTTAAAATGCTCTAATAAAATAAATACTTGACCATTTTTCAAATAGTTCTGCTGAATAATTTGTCATCACAAAAGGATTATTACATAATATTTTGGTTACTTACCGAAAACTTTTTGATCACTTATTTGTCATCTGTTTCCACTTTGTCACTCATAGTACATCAATTGTGACAGAATTTTACATTGTACATTTTTTATCGGACATGGCGTAGTTGGCGTCCAAATCTAAAATGACGTCGACCCTTCTATTATGCCGTCATATGAAAGTGTTGTCCACAATTTCACGAAAATCCGACGACGGGTTCTATACTTTTGTTACACAGATATAGGAGTAAAGGTTGTAAAATGTTACGCGTGACAGGCACTTGAAATACGTGTATGACTGTTTAATATTCATAAATCTTAATTATGCTTTATTTAATTAGAAGAAAATGTTATTAAACTTAATCTGCTATATTCAACGAATATCATGATATATAAATTGTAGATATTTATAGGCAGGGGTACTGTATATTTGTAATATGATTACAAATTATTCTGAAATTCGTTAAAAAAGCAACACCTTGCGCGACGTCAGTGTTTTGCACATATGACATTTTTTATGTGTTGTTGCCTGTTCAGTGGTATCTGATGTTCACGCATGTTGTCCGTGGTAAACGATTCCTATGATTCATGTATTATGTTGTTCTGTTGTCTGTGCATATGATATCAGATACAATAGGGGTTTTTTTTCTAATAAACACTGCCTTGTTGTTTTACGACTTGTATATGATGTTGTTCTCCTGGTATATGGTGATGTTTTATTGTCTTTTTTCCTCGTATAATGTGGTGTGTGGCTGTCTGTTCGTACTATGTAACGTATTGTTTTGTTGTCTATGCATCTTGTATAAGCTGTTGTGTTGTCGTCTGTTCTTTTATCATATATTATTGTGTTGTTGTCTGTTCGTTTGGTATATAGTATTGCGTTGTCTGTTCTTCCAGTACATGATATTGTGTCTTTGTCAGTTCTTCTAGTACATGGCGTTGTGTTGTTGTCTATGTGTCTTGCATATGGTGTTGTGTTGTCTGTTCTTCTAGTATATGATGTTGTGTTGCTGTCTGTTAGTCATATATAGAGCATTGTTATTAAAATATTCGTCTTATATATGGTGTATCGTTCTTTTCTGTACCTCTTGTATATGGTGTTGCTTTGTGTTCTGGTTGGTATATATAGCTTATTGTGTTGTCTGTTTGCCGTGTATATGGTGTTGTGTTGTTGTCTGATCTTACTGTACATGATGTTGTGCTATTGTTCGTTCTTGTATATGGCGTTGTGTTGTTGTTTTTCAGATATATCATGCTATATGGATATTCTTTGTTGTCTATGTTGTCCACCCAGTAGTCACTTTTTCGACACTGACATGGTTTATTTGACATATTTATTATCGAAATTAAAAGGGCATTACCTGCCATAATCGCAAATTTTTGTTACCCATAAAAACTATCAGATATGATTGATGTCTTAATAAAACGTGTTTCTGTAACTTATAAATGTTATGAAATGTCCGCGCATCGGAGAAAAAACGTGCAACTGCTCGTGTTTTGAGATCGATCAAGAAATGGATGTCATCTTATTAATTATCGACATTGTTTACGTAGTTTGTCGAATCGTCATTAAATCAGTACAACAATGCAGATATTTCTTATTTTTTGTGAATCTGCTTTTAGTCGGTGTTAATTACGGACAAAGAACCAAGCAAGTTTGCGGTTAATAAGCGACAAAATACAAATTATTCGTTTTTACCTGTCACTAGTAAGGTCAGTTGCATACGGAAAAAGCGAAGTCAAATTATTTGCTTGCAAGGAAATAATTAATCGATGGTAATTTTCATTCTCAAAAGGCGAAAAGTGGTTCGATAGGCTGTTTAATGTGAAATAATTACCTTTATCTCATCTTTTAAAGCTATTTACCAATTTTCAAAACATATACATGTAATTTGTTTGGTCAAAATCGTAGCTAATACCCCTTTAACAGTTCCCAAATAATGTAATTATTATCAAAACTAAGGTTCTCCTCCCTCAGGCAGAGGTGACCTTAGCAGATTTTGGCTATCCTGTTTAAGTTCTTTGGTGTATTGTTCCCAAACACTCTAAATTATTTGGTTTTCCAATATTTCGATATTGGGCGTATATGATGAAGGTTATTCCAGAAACGCGTCGTGCGCACTATTTTTGATAACTACGGTTTTATCATCTTTTGTTGGATCGTCTGATATATAGACAATAACATGCGTACATTGTCAGAAAATATAACATTTATTTGTACGAGCTTTAGAAACAGGCCGAAAAGCGAGCATTTGTCGAGAATTTCTGTTCTGTTTCCCAACGAGTGCAAATGAATTATATATTTTCCGATAATGTACGTATATTGTATTTATACTGCAATGTCATAAAGCCTAAAACAACTGCAACATTTTCTAAAAAAAAGATCAGAAACAAGCGTCGTTCTAATCGTTGTTATCTATAAGTCCGCGCTTATATAATGTTACCGTTGCTCAGCGTGAATCGGGTAACAGGAAAATTACATCGTAGTCAGTGACCGTATATAGGCAAAATTTCTCCAGTCAAACGCAATTTGTGCAACTCCTAAAGTAGAACCAATGCAGGATAAATTGTTATTTTGACTCTTTCGTCACGTGTAGTATGTACTTTATTTTTAATACAAGGTTGATTTTGAACGATGTAAAATATGAAAAATTACTTGGAGTTACTATTGATAATTGTTTGTCTTCGTGTCAGCAAATTAATAATATTGTTTCAAAGATTTCATCCAGGCTTGGATTAATGTGTCGTTTGAGAACATACTTACCTACTAAGGGCTGTAATGGATATATTCTACCACTGTTTGATTATTGATGCACTGTATGGGGAGAAACCACAAATTTGAATCTTACAACACTATGTAGATTACAAAATCGTGCAACAAGAATTATTCTTAATGCTAAATATGATATACCATCTCTTCAATTATTTAAAAAACTTGGTTGGCTGTCTATTCAAAAATAGATTAGAATATCATAAAAGTGTTTTAATGTATAAATGTATAAATAATTCTGCTTCTGATTATTTGGTTAATTTATTTGATATGAATACAAATTCTAATGTTTATTCATTAAGATCATCTATAAAGGGAAATGTGTTCGTTCCAAGACTAAATTCTAATCTTTTCATTACTCCGGAACTATTTTATGGAATTCTTTACCTACTAACTTAAAATTAATTCAAAATATAGATCTATTCAAAAAAATATATACAGATTATTTAATGTCAAAACAAAATAATGAATGATTATGACATTATATTCATTATACTCAGATTGTGATATTTTGTTGTGAAGATGTATGTTTTGCTTGAAACTGTATTTGCTGTATTTAATTACTATTGTTTTGAGGGCCACAGTGAAGATTAGCTTATTGTTGCAAACTGTGTTACCCTTTTGGAATAAAGTCATTACTTACTTATTTACTTTGTTTCTTCGGTATTGTTATTTTTTTTATATATATCTACAACATACATCTAAAATGAGTTTCACTCGATTCTCCTTATTAGAGACGTTCTGTTATTTATTTTTTTGTATCTCCGGTTCTTTTGTTAACTATAATGGTATAAATTAATTTTAGAGTCACATGTCATTTTATACGTGTTTTGATTGGTTTAAAAAGTTGCAGTTATTTTCCAATGTACGGAATCTGAAAATAGACGTCGTTCTCAAGGCGTCGCGTGCCGTTGTCATCAGGTGATTTTCTTTAAATGAGGCACATTTGGGGTTATTTAAATTTATTTCCGATTATTTGCCTTATTTTGAAAAAATAAATATATTTTTCAATATCATAACAAAAAAAGTTTGAATTAATTTATAAGGATTGATCGAAATTATTTGTTCGGTTCATTCGAAATAACCTCAATCAGGTTGTACACACCCTTGCGTAACCCGTTACGCGGGTTACACGGTGTGTACAACCTGGTTGAGGTTATTTCTTCATGAACCAAACAAAAATTGCGATCAATCCTTAAATATTCATTGTTTTTAAAGAATACAATGTACATGTATTTGGTAGAGGTAATGTTATAGATGTTTAAAGTCACTTTAATCAATATTTCAGTTGTCTCGTGGCGGTCACTTACATAAAGGTGTGTGCTCATCGTTTTACTTTTCTGTGTTGGGTTTTTGATTTGTTTGTCTTCGTACTGTGTCTTTTGTATCCAGTGTTTCCAGTGTCTCTGGACTGTCCATTCGTGATTGCCCTTCGGTTTACTCTAACGTTTATGTTGTATCTATTACACCTCACCACGACGAAGAATAGCACTCAAAACTTTCAAACAGATTGCTTATGTAGATGTAAATCAAATCACCACATGATATCGACCACGATGGTTCCTGTGTGCTAGAAGGACGCGTTTCATGCGTTTTCCTTGTTATTGGAACAAATTGTTTAAATTTAGTTTTTTTTTCTAGTGTGTGTTGTTTATTTTACTGATGGATGATAATTTGCTCCTTTATTCTGCCTTTGCTATTTAATTGTCTAGTATATCTTGTTCTATGGTTTGATTGTCGTTTGATGATGAACGTTGTTTTGTCAATACAGTCTGTTGTTTACACTGTTCATTACGATCGTTATTCATGCATGTAATTACGTCATGATGTTCATGCTTTGTTAATCGTTCATTCATTTCTTATGTGCATCTGTTCGTTGCCATCTTGTACTATTTATTGATAGTTAACCCGGTGTGCCATGTAGTGATTTTTTCCCACGAGTTTTTATGGTTGCTGACCTACGGTTTGGTTATTCTGACCTATGATTTGTTTCATTTGCCGGTACGATCTATACGGTTCATTCTGTTATATGGTAGTATGTGGTTTGTTGTCTAACAGTAAATATCTATATTATTCTATTACCACTTCCTGAATTGTATATCCTTGTTATTTATTTTAATCCGTTACCAATGTTTTTCTCTATGGTATGGATCTTTTGCGGTTTGTTTATTTTCGTTTTTATCAACCTTTAAGTTCTGTACTGTAGGTTGGCTAGCCGAATTTGTCACATTTTGCTTGTATGTCAAATCTATGATATTATGTCATTCGCATTTCCTAAGACTACCATGTTCTGTTTTCCTTATTGTTTATGACATTTTGTGATTTGCTCCTCCGACCAACAGTGTAATTGTTGTTCGTTTTATCTGTAGTTTATATGCCCTTTGTAAAATAAATGAACATTAGAGAAAACCAAAGGGGCAATCAAGAATGGACAATCCAGAGACACTGGCAACATAGGGTACACAAGACACAACACGAAGAAAAACAAAACTAAAAAACAAAACGCAGAAAACTAAAAAGATTAACAATACGGGCCCCACCAACAACCGGGGTCTTGTTTTGTGCCCCTCAATGCTAACAGAATCTAAGTTGTGCTGTATGACTATAATATTTTATCCTCCAATTGGGTTAATTTTTGTCATAATAAATGGGTTGAAATAAACTGTTGCTTTATTATGACAGTGTCATAATAACACTTTTCACATTAGCCTAATAAAGCTTTTACGCCACACGCCTGTCATAATAACACTTTTCACATTAGCCTAATAAACCTATTAAGCTACACCCCTGTCATAATAACACTTTTGACATTAGGTTAATAAAGCTATTAAGCCACGCCCCTTACCGGAACTACTATTGAGGTATCAATGGGGGTTTCTGTTATTTTTTTTAAATTAAATAACATTTTTTTTCCAAATTTCATTGCAGGATAAATACAATATTGATGTATTGACGGTAAATATAGAATTTATGTGGCTCGGCACGAAACGGATGGAAAGATTCGCTAAAGTTCATCTTTCCCCAGTTTCTAAGCCTCGCCACATAAATTCTATATTTACCGTCAATACACCAATATTGTATATGTATATATATGCGTTGCTTTTCTGACATACAAATGTATGTATGTGTTGCTCATATTAAATTGTATGGTCGTCCAATAATTTTGCTATAATAAGGATGTCTGGTACTTCTGTCTCTTTAAAGATAATATTTGTAATGGACTCATTTGATTGTAACTTACTATACGACATATATTGGGGTATTTTATTGTATGTCTGTGACATTTTGTGGGGTCTTTTTTCTTTCTGCTCTTAAGAGTTCTGTCACTCGTGCATTTTATACAGTTTTTCTTGCATTATAAAATGTTCTGTCTTTTCTGTCTTTAAACATGCCAGTTAAATGTTTGTTTTCTTTTTCTATAACATTTTGTTATTTGTTTTTCTCAACGTTTTGCTTCTCGTTTTCTATACCAGAGTTGTACGATGCTTTGGTATTTACCTGTCTTAATTCAGTAATGTGTCTATAATGTGTAAATTGTTTTTTCTGGTCTATGCTGCTGTGTGGTTTGTTTCTGTTGTGGCTTGGTAGGTGATCATGCTCCTCTGTGTTCTTTCCTCGGGTGATAAATGTTCTCTGTATTCTAAGGCCTGTCTGTTATCCTTTGTTTTCTAGAGCACGACATAGAGTTCCCACGTACTGTATATATGTATGTTTAGTGTGCACTCTGCATACCATGTTTGTCTTCTTGTGGTAAATCAATTCTGTACTGTTCAAGCCAATAATAGTCTGCTGGTCAATTCGGTTCTTATGTTTGTACAATGTATTGGCATTATCTGTAGGTCTCCCAAACGAAGTTGGGACTTTTTTCCTTTTTTTTTTATTATATGCATTAATATTACATGTTATAGTTATTTTCCAGTTGTATGTTTTAATAGTCTTATGTTTTATTGTGTCTATGTCGGACTTTTGACAGTATTCGACTCGGAGGTCGATACTCTATTGTACCTTCGTTGTTTGGTCTCATTGTTCCTTTTTGTACGTTAGATTGGAAGTTTCGATGTTGTTGGGTTCTTGGTATCAACGCTTCATGACTTTATTTACCCATATGTGTCGTGATATACAAAGTAGATATTTGGTCTGTAATAGAATCAATCACGTTTCTATATATAAGGTGTATGAATGCACTGTTTGTATTGAAGTAAACTGGGTTCTCAGTGGGGAATTTCATCAATTGTGAGTGACATTAATTTTAAATCATCAACATTTTGTACAGTATATCGATTGTTTTACCTAAAAATTCATTACCGGTATACAACATTATGTCATCAGTGATAATGGCCATCGATGCTGGTACTAAAGTTGTATCATGGTACGTGTATTTTGTTGGGAAATCGAAGTACCCGGCGACAACTACCCACCTGGCGGAAGTAACTGACAAACTTTATAACAGTGATGTATCGTATACACCTCACCGCCGTCTGGAATCAAATTCGCACCCTATATCTATAGGTACTGGTAGATCATACGATCGCAACTACAAATTTCCGCAGTTATAGATCTACGAGCCATGGGTGGGTGTCAGTTTTACGGGTGTAATACAATAAAACGTTTTTGATTCAGTTACAAGTATTTAAGGTGACTTTCATCTGTACCAGAGTACGAAACTCGCACAATAAAAAAAACCAGTTCTTTTATTCCTGTTTTTCCTGTCATAATAATTGTGAGGTCTTCAATGATAGGTATAGCGCATTACACCAGGGCAGAATATGACCACATGGCATATATACCTTGTGGCGTTCTATGAGGTTCGTGTTGCTCAATCTTTAGTTTTCCGTGTAAAGTGCTTTTGTAAAGCATTGTTTGTCCTTTTGATCTTGTTGTTTTGGCCATTGTCCGTCATTATTCGATGTGCTGCTTCTTATTACCTCTTTGTTATCCTTACATTTTGGTAGACGGATCATATTGAGTCTTGTTGGCATGTAGTAAAGTCTTGTTGGCATGTAGTAAAGTCTTGTTGGCATGTAGTAAAGTCTTGTTGGCATGTAGTAAAGTCTTGTTGGCATGTAGTAAAGTCTTGTTGGCATGTAGTAAAATCTTGTTGGCATGTAGTACAATCTTGTTGGCATGTAGTAAAGTCTTGTTGGCATGTAGTAAAGTCTTGTTGGCATGTAGTAAAGTCTTGTTGGCATGTAGTAAAATCATCTGGTCATGGATAATGTTTATCATGTTTTTTTCTACTTTCTAAATTCTTGTTTCGAAGATACAATGTATGCGAATTGTCTGTCCTGTGCAGTGGACATTTTTTGTTCTATCAAATTTGTTCTTTTGTCATTGTTAAACTGTTAAAGTCATGTCATGATTGCCGTTTAAAGTTGAAATTGGGTCTATGTCATGTATTTTACCTTTTCTCTCTAATTATGGGTTTATGAAATATGTATTTGATATGCTTAAATAGGCAATTTTCAAAATCGAAATTCCTACTACTTATACCCTGGAAACCATTTCAGCCATCTATGTAAGTTTTCAACAAATATTTATAATCAATTAACATTTTTGGTCAAGTATATCATGAGTAAATTGAGCTTGAATAAACAGGTGTTCAAAATGTATTAATACTTAACATTGTCTAAGCGATCAAGCCACGAAATATTATAAATTTTAAATAAAAAGGTAACAAGAAAAGATTATACTGTTGATTTTCACGATCCCTAACTCATAAGTAAATCACTGCACTAGGAAAGAAGGGGTTAATGATAATCGGTCACGTAACATATGAATAAAATCATTTTTGGCTAGGAAACAAGCGCAATGTAACGTTCTATACTTCGTGTGGGCTTCCGTGAATACCTCCATTTTCAACCACGTGTTACAACTTAATGTTTTGACTGATTCTGGAAAAAAAAATCAGACCAAGTATACGGGACCGCAAGTATACTGCGTGAAGATTACACAACATATTGGACAGATGCAAAATAAGATTTCTTAAACGACAAGTTTTTAAATGTTCAAAATGAAGAGCAAAACTACACATGCTATCCATCCGTGATGTCAGATATATTTATAACTCCTCTTTCGTGCATTTCTGTGTTAGCTTTATTTTATTATCCAGAGACAAAATACCTATACCAAACTGTAGCCCCAATTACCCAGCACTTACACAATACAAGTTATTGCTCAATAGAAGTGGACACTAATGCAGGTTTGACTGTATTTACTCCTGTCCGTTTTATTATCGTCTACATCATATCACCCCCTGTCTGTTGTTTTTCATGTTCCCTATTTTCCACGACACTTTTATACCTCTCCATACAGTATCCCATTCTTACCATAGCTTTTTCATGTATCCCTGTACAGTACCCTATTCTTACCATAGCTCTTCCATACCTCCCCGTACTGTACCCTCTTCTTACCAAGCCTTTAAGTACCTCTTTGTGTAGTACCCTATTCTTACCATAGCCCATACATATCTCTCCGTGCAATACCATATTCTTACCATAGCTTTCAATAGCATATTATCACCTATATATATAGCCTAGTTACTCTTTACATATTTTGGCTCTCTCATATTTTCTCTTGTAAACCCTAACACAACAAAATCTGAAGACTGCTATACATACTACATCAATATACCAATAAATAGATCATGGTGACTTATTAACGATTTCAACATATTCCTTCTTATCTGAGAACACAAATACGTAAATGGGCTTAGAAAAGTTTTAAAGTCAAGCAATACTTTTGTTCATTTTTGAAAATATTGATAAGATTAAGGATATTTTGAGTAAATCAAAAGATTAACATTCTTAAGAAATTAGATTGACTAATCGTTATATTGGTTATGTACAAACATTTGAATTTAAAATAAGAATAGTGGATAATTTGTCTTTTCCATATCTTAACTCCGTAAAATTACAAAGACATATTAACTTTATCGATAACATGTAAAACATATTTATCAAAAGTCATAGGGAGTTAAGTACAAATTAACAAGCCCCTTGGTTTCACCTTTAGATAAAAATGCTTGTTCAAACAAACTAAAAATCCACACCACATAATAGAGTGTACCGTTTATTCATATATCAAAACGTTGACACGTGTCTTGGTTGTACTCTAAGTAGGTTCTATTTGTACCAGTGTGGGAACCTGGGGACAAGTAGATATAGAAAGTATATAAAACTAATCTCCCTGCAGAGCCATTAATAAAAACGTAGATATCTAATTTAGTGTGCACGACGCGTTTCTGGAATAACCTTCATCAGTTACGCTCGTAGTCAACAGACTGGAAAACCAAAGGAATAATACATGCATTTATCTCGTGTATTTTGTGGGATGTTACTTTCTTCAAGATTTTCGCTCGAGTAATATCTGCTTACATCATGGCATTTTACTCATTCTTATCTCTGAATTTGATTTATGTACCTAATTGCACGCACGTGTTACTGCTGAATCGGAAGTAACTCCATTTTACTAGTCACTAAATAACGGTCATAGGTGAAGTATTAGAAACTCAGTTCTTTCTCCATAAATGTATCTAATTCGACAGTTACAAGTTATTTACATTCATGTTTTAATCCAAAAAATCATTGAATGGCACAAAAAATCCTTCTTTTACTTGACACTATGCATTTATTTGATTAAATGCTTTGATTTTCCTCCATCAAATCTTAAGTAAGAGTTTAACTATTGTATGCGTACGGCTAATAACATTCTCAACTAAATACTTTCTGGACTTTGATGACTGCCAGTCAGGCAAACAAGCCATTATTTGTTAAAATTATAGATTAAAATTCATCAAGTTATCCAGGAAGGTATCAATTATTGAAATATTGGTGTTTGTTCAAAACATGGGTTAAAAGTAAAAGCTACAATATCAGGTAGCTCTGTGGTTTCTAAATATATTTTTGTATAATTTATGTCTTATATGCAGGTGTACAATTGTCAGGCAACACGACGAGTATATGGTATCTAAAGCAGGTAATCTAAAACTTAGAGAATGAATGAAATGAAGGATACCCCGCGTTCGTGTATTAATTTGGTTAGGGTAATGGTATGGTGTATAACGCCACTTTCAGCTATATTTAAGTGTTATCATGGCGGTCAGTTTTAAGTGTGGAGGAAACCGGGGTACCCAGAGAAAACCACCGCCCTGTCACAAGTCACTGATTTTATTAATGACAATCACGCAGCAGGTAAAATAACTTGTATTTATTTGGATGATTTGCTATCACGAATTATTAGAAAGTGAGTTTCGATGATGAATTTATTTATGCAATTAAAACAACAAATCGACAGTAATTGAGATTGTCAGTTTAAATGAAGTGTCGCGAAACAGAGGCAAGTTTTGTATTGTTTTCCAACCCAACAAACACAACATTCGCCATTCCATAACGAAATATACAACAAATGACACTGGTAGTGTTATAATTGTGAATTAGTAAATAAATGCTCCTTGGAGGGATACTTTTGCCACATGAACCAACGTGTCTGTAATGCTACAAACCTTATAAAAGGTTTTGGCTCTTGTTAATATTGACCCCTAAATCGATATACGATTGTTTTATGGTTGTAATGGATAGTATAATTTAATTTGATGAAGACGAAACAGTAAGAAAATAGTCCCAAACCGATAGAGAGAGTGTGTGGCGCGGACAATGACGCGAAAACAAAACTGGTGAACATTAGCCCTTCTAAGAACACTCGACAAGACACAACAAATTCAGAAATAAAGGAGCGGAAGATAAAAACAACTATCAATAGATAAACGATCTATCAAACAAAACAAATTTATTATCAACACCTATTACACGGCATAGCCCCCTCCACACCAACAACAATATTTCCCAGCCTTTGTGACTGTCTCGGTGTGAAGAATCAACTGTAAGTCAGTGTAGTTGTTCATGTTTCCTGTGGTTGTTGTAATTACAGACCATTATGCGTTTACTTTTATATGGTCATCAGTTATTAATTATGGCGTTTGTATACGTCAGTCATGCCATGATTGTTTTCTAGATTAATTAAAATCACTGAAGGTGTACTGGAAAATAGAAACGACTCGATAATTGATGACTAATAATTGTTACTCACAGAGTTATGTCACTTGTCAGTACGGATATGATAGGAAGGTGTAAGGAGAACGTGTACTGGTCAGTTGTTTTGACATAATCGATTGAGATGTTACGTACTCCCGGTACGGTATTGGTTATTAGATCAATAGTCGACCATCTTGTGGTTATCGTCAAAGATTGGTTTTATTTTACTGAGACTAGTAACAAACACTATAAGTGAAGTAGATGTCCTAAAATCGATTTATAGTCAGGTGTCAAATGTCATTCTCTAACAAATTAACAACTAATAAACAAACAATTTCGGTATACTATACTATTATGGAATAGACTAACTTTTCGTTGGTAAGATGTGGTTTACTAGTGACATATTGATGCAGAAAAAAACATTGAAAGGATAAACATTTTAGTATCGTTTTTTCCAACATATCTAATCTGCCCGTGTTAGCAAATGTACACATAATTATCCCGTGGAAACTTATTTGTGGACTTGTTCATTCTTCCATGCATCATGAACCTTGCATATATTACAGAAATTGATATTACATGTGTGTTGTTTGGACGTAAGGTTGTATCGAGTACCCCTCATCGAGGTCGGGAAACGAATCTCAGTGGTGACAGGTTATTCTATTAATGTTTAACCCCACTTTCAATAAGATTTCAGATACATCACTAGGTTACTTTTATTGGTGGAGGAAACCAAGAGAAATTTGTTTTTTTCTGAGTCGTAGACCAACTTTATCACATATATGGTTGTATCGACAATACTTTGCTATGGATAAGAGTAAAACTCATATACCTTTGTTTTACATGTGATTTATACGCCACACTGACTCACAGAGCGACTGTATAAATGAAACGTAACTACTATATACAACTGATAGACGTGTGTAACTCACTGTCAAACTTTGTCAGATATATTGGTATCGAGTAGATCTCGCCGTGTGTGGAAATCGAACCAAAACACTTTTATAAGCGGTAATATACATGGCATTTCTGAGAAATCTAGAGGTTAGGGTTAGGTTGTTTATTGTCACTTTCAGTAATCGTTCAGCTGTATTGTGACTACCAAACTTATATGGGAGTAAAACCCGGACAGACATAACGAACTGACCGATGGTTAGGCGTCTGGAAATCTGAACAGCTAAGGTCGGTGGGAAACGGGGATCGAACCCACGTTAGTTTTGTTAGGCTTCATGGTCGGTAGTTAACGGCTATTATGTATGAATGTGTATAGACGATTTTTTTTTATAATTGTTGTTAATTGAGCTTAATGTCGAGTACATATAATATTATACATGTTATACGATATGTGTAGTTGATACACATCTACCTTTACAATCAATTACCTTTTCGAGATCATTATGACATTGAAATTTATGTGTTTATGGAAATTTTCTAAAAAAAATAAATTATTAAACACAATCTCATAAAATCTCAAATAGTTTCTCCATGAAAAATCGGGATAGGTTGAAACATCAAAACCGCCATTTTTAATGTTTTTCTTGTGTTTACTGAAGACGAAATGCGTTGGTCGTTTTCATATCCACAAGCGTTAGTGATGCCATTGCAACGGTTGTGGAATCAAAACACACTAAATAATGACGTGCTGTTTCGCAAAAATGTATGTTAAATGAAATCTCCAGTTATACCATCTGAACTGAATGAAATATTTTTGCTGCTATAACAATTTACAAAACTCCAAAGTCTGAACAGATGATGAAAAATTCTCCAATTTGTATATGAACGCTAATGTTTTACAATAACATGATATTTTGTACTTATGTCACTATTTAATGAACTGTTTAATAGCCGTCACGTTATGAAAACAACATTGATTTAATTGGACCAATTATGTAGAAAAAGGGGGAAGCATTCCAGAAGTATTGTGTTCTTATAACATAGCACAAATAGCATAGATAAACATATTTTACTTATATTATATATATATAGCTGGGAAAGCGAACGAAGTCTCGGTATCAAATACAGTGCTTTGTTTTGGTTGGTTAATGAATAATAATTTTGTTCCGTGTCAATAGTCAGTTCTATTTGTTGCAGAACAACCTGCACAGTTTGTATACCAACCAAATTGTTCATAATTTTAGTATACTAATAGGTAAAACTAGTTAAGAATTATCAGAACTTTAATGGAATTGGAGAGACCTGTTACGGTGAAATACTAAGTGGAAGTGAAGGGTTATTCATGTTAATAATTATCATGTAGCCATGAAAACGTGTACTACTTGTCACGAAATTACATTTTCGTCGTCTTTTCAATAAAAGTTAATTAATGTCTATTGCTCTTTCAGTGTGTTTTAATGAAATAATTTCTGCTTGGCATATGTCATATTGAAATAGCTTGTTAAGAAGGGATCTGGGTTTCCTTTATAATATTAACCAATCAATGAAAACACGTGGATATTGGCCATATCTCCTTAAAATCTTCTCGGCATATTTAAGTCTCTCACACCAAGTAGGGAGACTTACTGTTTTCAAATATAAATTTATCTTTGACTATTTGACATTGTCCTTTTGACACGCCACGATATAGCTGAAATATTGTTAAAGTTGATGTTAAACACCAATCAATCATTGTACTTTTGATTTTGACCACTGTGTTTTCTGTCCTTTTTATCACCACTTTGATATCTCAAAACTTTCGAATTTGCCCACAGGGTTAAGAACTTCTTTATCCTCACAGCTTAGGATCCGTAGTATATTATTAGTGTTATTAAGTTTTGTTAAAACTACTAGAAATTTATCATTAATTGCAATAAATAAATTGCCTGTATCATTAATAAATACTAGTCATTGGTTAGTAGTTACAATATGTTGCAAAACCAATGAGGAGGTTAGTATTTTGGTGTTTAATGCCACTTCCAACAATATTTCAATTATATCATGGTGGTCAGTTTTATTGGTGGAGGAAACCGGAGAAAACCATAGAAATGCCGCAAGTTACTGACAAACTTTATCTCATAATGTTGTATAGAGTACATCTCGTCATGGGCGGGATTCGAACTAGTTAAGCTAACTTTCGTGTAATGGAAAGTTCCCTTTCCCTTAAATGTTCCTCGTCTTAAAACTTAGGTATTAAATGAAAATGAAACCCAAGAAGGTGTGTTTTCACTCACTCTTTGTTTTAATAGTGTACGGATCTGAGTAATTTAATACGAAATTTAAAAAAACAAAATAAATAAAGCTATTTGATGTGTTTAGAACACAACATCAATACCTGAATTGCTTCTAGTTTGATATGCCAAATTTACATCGAAAGTTTTAAGTATAAAATGTTTAATGGAATATTTCAAGAAGGAAGAGATCAATCATCGTATATATGTAGATAAAACTACCAGATTATTATGAATTATATACACATTTAATGTACTAGACATAATACATTTTTAAAGCCTGGTTATAATAATGTTATGATTATCTCAAGTCGGTGACCTTTTCAAGTCATTCCACATTCAATATGTCTAAAATTGCTCTGGGAACAACAAGTTAGCGATGATAGATGGATTGTATGATAGCATAAAATGAATAAATTTTGTAATTTTTAAAACAAAATACTATGTTAATATTTTGACACACACAAGCAAGAAGGTGGCCATACTACAATACGAATATCAATCTTAGTTACCGCAGTTTAAAGAGAGGGATGCAAACAAAATGAATCTTAATTAAAATTTTGGAATATATGTCAAATGTGGAAATTGTCTATATATTCTATAATACTATAAAAGCATTCTTATTGACAACATTTCCATGGTAACACAAACATAAAGGAAACAAATAACAACCAGAAACACATTTGTTTTCTATCTCTATGTCATTAGGTTTTTATCTGTTAAACGTTCCTTGTATAAACAACAGTGTCAAACTTTTGTCAAAGATTACAGTTATCTTAATGAAATATCATTGTAAGCCATACGTCACCATAATTTCTAAGATATGAAAAATAAGACAGATCAAGGCAGTTTGGCGCCTTATTGATAGTTTTTATTTAATTGATATTGGCGAAGAAAATCGACAATACATTTTGTAATAGAACATTTCAACAACAAAAAAGTTGAACACTTAAAAATGATCTAAATGTTAATTCTAGAGGTTAATGAGACCAGTTTTGATAATAATACTATTTACGTCAGGCTCGAGTTTGTAGTTTGTATTCAGACTATTTACAATTAATGCCATTGACTTCTGAGTGCTAAACTATTAAGTCAATAATTTTTAAAGAATCGTTTCTAACAGCTTTTCCGTAAGATATCAACACTTTATTGAAAAGTATCATATCACTTACGTATACAGACGGCGATAGAGAGATGGTATTGGAACTTATTTTGTGATTCAAAGTTGACCATTATTTCCCTTTGTGGCCTTGTGTACTGTCGAACATTTTTAATGCTGGTTAGGACCATCGGCTCTTTTTTTTTAGTACTAGTATACAAATGACTACTTTTGCGTCACGAAAACAAATACATTTTATGTGTAAAGATCAAGATTATGTTTCGGCGTTCTTTTCAGCACAATGCTACGCAACATGTTATATGCGATAATCAACATCTTACTTGCACGTGGAAAACACTTGGAAGACCGCATCATTTCACTATTATGGGGTGTTCGAGAACATATAAAGCTAATTTAACCCCGCCACTTTTTTATGAAATGCCCGTAACAAGATAGGAGACTGAGCGGTTATGTTAGTAGTATCGATTTTGCCCATGTTTCCTATTGAATTTTTGAACTGTTCTGACGGTGTGGTATATTTTTTGTTTTCCGTTTGATCTAATTAATTATTTTCTATTTTTTTTTTTTTATATATAAGTAAAATGGTGTCACCAAACAATGGCCTATGCCGAAACACTAACATTATCACAAACATCATATGCATGAAGGGTGGTTTATGGTGTTTAACGCCACTATGCATGAAAGATATGAAACATATCTTGTAGTAAATCTAAGGTATTAAAGGTTTATAGCATGCTACATTACATGTGTGTTTGTTTCAAAGGTGACATTACAATTAGAAATAACAATAAAAAAAAACTACAATGATAAAGGCTCCATCTTTACAATTGTATATATAATTGATTTTACAATGCATTCTTTTATCAATTAAATCAAGGTTTCCATAGATTTCTAAAACAATTTAGAAAGCGGCATTGATTTTCTCTCTTTTTTTTTTACCTGACATTCTTTGACAGGTGTGTAACGAGAGAGATATTTACATTCAAAGACAACGTCAAAATGATAACCCTGACGACACTGCTGATAAGCGTAGAAAAGTGGTATCATTTACCTAACTACATCGTCTATCAGAACAAAATCGCATTTTAACTTTCACATTGAATGCTTTGAAGATAAAATAATTGATAACTTTAATTTGTTAGTCGTCGATAATAATTATAAGTGAAGGACAGCAACGGAAATGAGATACATTTGTATTTGAAGTCTAAAATGCTTACAAAAGGACATCCCATTCATATCTGTTTAGTATAATGTTTCGCTGATATTGAGAATGTACATTTATTTCACGAACGTCGATATATATACACGCAATAACATTTTGAAACAGGATGCACACAAGGTTGTTAACAAGCAACATGTTTGGTCAATGCTATATAAATTTGCATACATCTTTGTTAACTTGATTTTTTGGAAGATTCGTTATCTCGAAATATTACCCATTATTACTATTTTATGTGGTTGGAAAGGAAATATTTATGGAGCATTATATTCATGTTTTGGTCTTTTGAAAAATGGCCTGTCACTTAAATTCATCCCCTTTGTTTTCCATCTCCGTCAAAGTAACAAGAAGATTCCTTGGAAAGTTCATCCCTGCGTTTAAATACCGTAATCTGGGATTGTTTGCGTAATAAAAATGTTGCGTGAATGCACGTGCCCCTTTGATTACTTAATAAATAACAATTAAAAGAAATCCATATAATGGACAGAAATTCCCATAATACAGATTTCATGAAATTAATATGCTAATAGAGGAACATTTCATTTACATATCCACAATAACAGAAGAATTTACAGTTGTTCTGCAAATAAAATCGACATTTCATTTTTCATGCACGTGCTGCTGGCGTTAATCGTGACAAACGACACTATAAAATCAACATTTTATTCCAGACACCCGCATGAGACGTCTTCAAGATTAATGAAATCAATGTTCAATTATATAATGTTAAATGCAGTAGTTTCAGACAATGTACATCCAGCTTAAACAATCCTTGTGCGTGGATTCTAAGAAAATTCCAGAAAAAAACGTCAAAGTTTAGTTGCAATCCTTAAAATCAAGCAGGCGAGAGCTGAAACAATGTACATTCAGATTAAACAATCCTTGTTCGTGGATTCTAAGAAAAGTCTAGAAAAAAAAACGTCAAAGATCAGTTGCAACCCTAAAAAAAAATAAGCAGACGAGAGCTTGCCAACAAGGGAGCTAACTGGGGGTTCTACAACTAATAATAAACTGATTTATTTTATAGTCCTGAATCAAAATTCCAATTTTATTTAAATACACATAAATAACAAATTACATTTAAGTGTTAACAGAAAGGAATACAAAACTAAAAAGGAAAATGTCAATATATTAGCGGGAAAAAAATAAGATAAATGTCGTCTGTACTGTGATAAATGAGAACAAAAACCTGGAGACATGTACTAATAACATGCTTAAGATACAGAAAATAAAATCTGAGGAAAATGTTGGACAAGTTTTGTTCGTCGTAATGTCTCCAGTGTTCTTGTCGACGGAACTTTGTGACAAGTCTATTTAGATGTCATACACAGACCATTCATTTATAAAGACGCCATAATGAGCTATATATGTCAATTTTACGTCGACAAATTAATATAAATATCATGAGAATTATCACACAGGTGAATTTCTAATAATAAATATGTTTTTGATTGGTATATTGATAAATTCTTATAATTTATTATCAAATGTTATATTTTATAAGAGAAAAACATGCCTATTTTCCCATACATTTGTATAGTCTGCTGATAAACCAGGAATATATACTATTGAACTCATAACTAATTGTGTATAAATACTGTCAATAAACCTGAAGGAGCCTTTCTTATTATACCACACTCTTGTGAAGACTTGATTCCGCCCTCTGATTTCGTCAAAGTAATTATACTTGTTAGTCATCAAAAGTTACATAAGATATTATGATTAGAAATATAATCAAATTTTGTCTAAAATCCACGATTTCAAACAAAAGTCCTGTCAGATTAGTTTCATCGAGGATTTATGTAGTAAAGCCTTGGTTTCATCAATCTTATTTTTATGATGACGGATGTTTCCCCCTCATCTTCTGCTCTATGCAGACAGCTGAACCAATTAAAACTTATGTTTTGAAGCAGAAATATAAACAAACATATCGTTAGCTACATCTTTGATACAGATTTCACTGATCTATGGTAAGGGTAAACCAGGCAGGAACTCTCAGATCTCTACTCAGTAGAGTGTGGACACTGTAGCAAACAACAAATAAAGTGAATACAATAGTTTGCATATACACATATCAAAGCTAAGCAAGATAAAACAGCATTTAAGCAGTAAAAAAGAAGACTAAAGTCTGAGTAGTTTACTGGTTACCCCCAGGGGTGAATGTAGGTCATAATTGGAAGCCATTTTGTGCCGCTTGAAAATAAGTTTTTACTTGTAGCATTAGTTATTGTAAGGATAACATTAAATTTGACAGTGCGTCAAATGCCCCTAAATGTCCGATAAACAAGGGTGTGTCCATCGTTCAAAAACTTATTGTCAAACTCTCAAACACTTTGACAACGTTTTCGCAACAGGTGGAAATAACATTGTCGAAGAATTTTGTGTTTATTAGTTTAAAAGGAATTTATTAATGTAATTTCTGGATGTCTCCAAAAACATTTCTATCTGTAAACACATTTCATGGTTGAAATGTACTTAAAAATATATGGGGTTTTTTTTCTGGCGGGGACATGGGCGCGTCCATTTTGGTGTTCCGAGAGCCATCCGCCATTACTGGCTTACTAGATTTCGGAATCCTCGGTTTTTATTGTTGTAGAAGCTCATAAAAAATGTGATTTTATTTTATCTGAAAAAAATGTAGATGATCCTTCTGTTTCTTCTGTGTTACAATATTTAAAGACACGTGCTGTTCATATCATATATTTATTCCAGCATATTATTGTAAAGTAGAGCTGTATGTGAATTATTGTTAAGGAATTCGGCGGTGCCGTCTTTAACTGTGTTTTCAATATCAATATTGTCAAAACGATTTACTTTCAAATTATTCCCAAGGCTACTAACTCCAAAGTTTTGTCGTTACTCTCAACAGTTGGTATGTTACAGAATTGTCAATAATTTGAATATTGATCATATAAGGCTGTTATCTCTTGTTTTTCATATGGTTCATTTGATTGTAACCAGAAACTCTAAATAATTACTATATTGCATATAAATTTTGATAAATGTTGTATTTTCTGAATTTAGATGAGAAAATCGATGATTAACTTAAACACTTTTCATTTTAAGCAAGCTCTTACAATAGCCCATGGGTATAGGGATAGAAGCGTATTCTGATGATACTGATAATTTGTATATAAATTAGGATTGGTCCGTTATATTTTTGGCGGCACTATCTATTTTATCCTTTAATCGAAAAAAAATGTTTTCATTTGCTGGTATACAAAGACTTTATGTGATGTTAGTGGCCGACCCACTTTATGTGATGTTAGTGGCCGACCCACTTAATCAAATGATATTGTTTGGCTTTTAGCAATTTCATATCGGTAATACTGTCGACAGATATAATTAAAAAATCTGGAGATTTATACAAGAGATAGATGTAAACCACACAAGAATAACGCCAGCTGTCCCTTAGGGCTGAAATAAACATCAAAATATCAAATGACCCTAATATTGATTGGATTAAAGAACATGAGAGTTGTTGGAACAAACCGGAGTGGTCTGTAACAAATCTTTTAACAACGATCTGTTTTATTAAATACAGGACATTAACTTACTATAAGTTAAATACCTACATTAGAACACAGTTGATAATGTTTTTAAAGAAAACACAAGATAAAACCTAAATGTTAATTTTTCTAAATTCCTAATTTCATTGTTGGTACAAGGAGAAAACCGTATTTAGTAAACCATGGGAAAGGATATTGTCATTATTAAAGACAGGACATTTAACTTATTAACAACATATAAATACTCAAATTTTGTTGATCTTGTTATTAAAGAAGATAAAATGCTAATTTATCTAAATTGCCATCATAAAATTAAATGTCTAGATATAAGAATTTTGTAAGACAAGACCTCCACCTTGGGTTTATCACTCTAGAAGTCATTCATTGATAGGACACACAGATGTGTTCCTTTAAGACGTTGTTCTAGTTTTATAGAACTTCATGATGGGTTACAATGACACTGATACACTAAATATGTCAATCATTCTGTTTCTATGTCAATAAAATGTCTGATATAAGTATTGGTGTAACTCTTTTTATATTTTTCATGAATAATTTGAATAAATTAACAAAACTATTCCTTAGAGTTCAAACCGGGAAAGTGAGGTCATGTATTTGTGTGTTAGGGGATATCAATTTTGCCTCTTTCTAGATTTTTCTATGATATTTTGGAACAGTGTAGTATTTTTTTTTCTTTTTCATTTTATCTTAACCCTTATCAGTGTGTGTTCATCAGGATATGTCAATGATTTATTTTCTGTATTTTTACCCACATCCAAAAGGCAGTATTGCAAAATAAACAAGCACATGAATGTAGGTACTTACCTATATTTTTACTTAAATTATGACAGAAATGTTGCAGGTACAAAAGAGGAAATTAAGATTCAAAAAATGCCTCAACCAAAATGTTAATAAAGCAGAAACTTTGAGAACATGAAATAAAATTTGTTTGGAAATGAAAAAAAGGACATGATACTATACTATTATGAATCTTCTGACCAGGTTTCATAAACTTTTGTGAAAAATTTGATAGAGTTTATGGATTAAATAATTAACCAAAAGCATCACAGATAAAAAGTGTAATAAAACACCAGTCCAATGGCAAAAATGAGCAAATTCCTTTTTTTTTAATTTGCATGAATTTATTCATAGTATTTGACTGTGAGTAGGGTAATATGTGTTTTTTAACACCATTTTCAACAGTATTTCAGTTGTATGGCAGTGTCCTGAAACTGAAAGACAATAGACATATCCTAAGTTATTATACTACAATCAATACATTTACTGCATATTAGAGTGTATACACATATACTTCATACTTCTACTGAATGGATCAAGTATTCTGGGACCCTGTGTCTTATGTAGAGCCATGCAATATACACTAGTCAGACTGCACTGTAGACACCCAATTGGAAATTAAAACAAAATAATCAATGTTTTAGCCTTTTTATTTGTACATTAAGCAAATTCTGGTTTTTCTTCCTGTTTCTAAATCTGGTACAAGTAAATTTGATATTTGTGGACAATGTATGTATATTGTGTATCAACAGCAAGTTACATGGAGTACTCTTGACATAAGTGGAAATGAAACAGCCTTACATAATGTGATAGCCATATGAGGCCAATAGGAGACCCTTTATTGACTGTGGTGATGTCTCATAATAAGTTTCTTTGTACATTCAATAGGCACTAAAATTATAAAATGACTGTGAATGTGATCCTTGAGTCTCTTTGTCTAAAACAGACAAGACAAAGAGCATTATATAACCATGGAGGAGGTTCATGTACTCGTTATGGAGTTGTAATACTAGTGTACAGCATCCTCAAAAGACAGGATTTCCTTACACAAACGGCACACATGGCCTTCAACACAGAAACGCTGACTTGTTAGGATGTAACACATGTAATACAACTGTATGTATGTTATTGAAATAATAGACAAACAAACAGATTGACAAATATAACATTTAATGACATGATTAACACACATTAAAATACATAAATGTATTACTATAAAAGTGTCAGGTGTATATATCATATCACAATATAACAGTTCATCACAGTTAGTAAAAATTAAAAATAGAAATAAAAATTCTTCAAAATAAAATAAGATTTTTATACAAAAGAAGTACAGACACATAGTGTTTGGTGTCTCTGTCTGGTTTTGCTCTTTTTAAGATTGGTTTTATTATTTCTTCATTGGCAGGATTGAATGTCAACTCGAAAATTCTGAAAGTCACTCACACACCCAGCAAGAACTGGTGTCTGACAGAACTTTCTGAAAGTCACTCACACACCTAGCAAGAACTGGTGTCTGACAGAACTCTCTACAATCATTCACACACCCAACAAGAACTGGTGCTTGACAGAACTTCCTACATGACTGGACATATCCATCTGTGGTGCTATAGGATTGGACAATGTGGCATTGAATGTTCCCTTCAATACTGTATCCTGGACAATTGGTGAGAACTGAAATAGTAAAAGAAAACACATTTTATATCATACTTAATAAATTGTGCAGTACTTAATCTGGGTAGCTTTGTTGGAGTCATACTTAATAAACTGTGCAGAACTTAATCTGGGTAGCTTTGTTGGAGTCATACTTAATAAATTGTGCAGAACTTAATCTGGGTAGCTTTGTTGGAGTCATACTTAATAAACTGTGCAGAACTTAATCTGGGTAGCTTT
The DNA here is from genome assembly GCA_963680875.1 of Bathymodiolus brooksi. Lineage (NCBI taxonomy): Eukaryota > Metazoa > Mollusca > Bivalvia > Mytilida > Modiolidae > Bathymodiolus > Bathymodiolus brooksi. Next base: position 21,903,958 of record OY804579.1, read on the forward strand.
GTTGGAGTCATACTTAATAAACTGTGCAGAACTTAATCTGGGTAGCTTTGTTGGAGTCATACTTAATAAACTGTGCAGAACTTAATCTGGGTAGCTTTGTTGGAGTCATACTTAATAAACTGTGCAGAACTTAATCTGGGTAGCTTTGTTGGAGTCATACTTAATAAACTGTGCAGAACTTAATCTGGGTAGCTTTGTTGGAGTCATACTTAATAAACTGTGCAGAACTTAATCTGGGTAGCTTTGTTGGAGTCATACTTAATAAACTGTGCAGAACTTAATCTGGGTAGCTTTGTTGGAGTCATACTTAATAAACTGTGCAGAACTTAATCTGGGTAGCTTTGTTGGAGTCATACTTAATAAACTGTGCAGAACTTAATCTGGGTAGCTTTGTTGGAGTCATACTTAATAAACTGTGCAGAACTTAATCTGGGTAGTTTTGTTGGAGTCATACTTAATAAACTGTGCAGAACTTAATCTGGGTAGTTTTGTTGGAGTCATACTTAATAAACTGTGCAGAACTTAATCTGGGTAGCTTTGTTGGAGTCATACTTAATAAACTGTGCAGAACTTAATCTGGGTAGCTTTGTTGGAGTCATACTTAATAAACTGTGCAGAACTTAATCTGGGTAGCTTTGTTGGAGTCATACTTAATAAACTGTGCAGAACTTAATCTGGGTAGCTTTGTTGGAGTCATACTTAATAAACTGTGCAGAACTTAATCTGGGTAGCTTTGTTGGAGTCATACTTAATAAACTGTGCAGAACTTAATCTGGGTAGTTTTGTTGGAGTCATACTTAATAAACTGTGCAGAACTTAATCTGGGTAGTTTTGTTGGAGTCATACTTAATAAACTGTGCAGAACTTAATCTGGGTAGCTTTGTTGGAGTCATACTTAATAAACTGTGCAGAACTTAATCTGGGTAGCTTTGTTGGAGTCATACTTAATAAACTGTGCAGAACTTAATCTGGGTAGCTTTGTTGGAGTCATACTTAATAAACTGTGCAGAACTTAATCTGGGTAGCTTTGTTGGAGTCATACTTAATAAACTGTGCAGAACTTAATCTGGGTAGCTTTGTTGGAGTCATACTTAATAAACTGTGCAGAACTTAATCTGGGTAGCTTTGTTGGAGTCATACTTAATAAACTGTGCAGAACTTAATCTGGGTAGCTTTGTTGGAGTCATACTTAATAAACTGTGCAGAACTTAATCTGGGTAGTTTTGTTGGAGTCATACTTAATAAACTGTGCAGAACTTAATCTGGGTAGTTTTGTTGGAGTCATACTTAATAAACTGTGCAGAACTTAATCTGGGTAGCTTTGTTGGAGTCATACTTAATAAACTGTGCAGAACTTAATCTGGGTAGCTTTGTTGGAGTCATACTTAATAAACTGTGCAGAACTTAATCTGGGTAGCTTTGTTGGAGTCATACTTAATAAACTGTGCAGAACTTAATCTGGGTAGCTTTGTTGGAGTCATACTTAATAAACTGTGCAGAACTTAATCTGGGTAGCTTTGTTGGAGTCATACTTAATAAACTGTGCAGAACTTAATCTGGGTAGCTTTGTTGGAGTCATACTTAATAAACTGTGCAGAACTTAATCTGGGTAGCTTTGTTGGAGTCATACTTAATAAACTGTGCAGAACTTAATCTGGGTAGCTTTGTTGGAGTCATACTTAATAAACTGTGCAGAACTTAATCTGGGTAGCTTTGTTGGAGTCATATTTAATAAACTGTGCAGAACTTAATCTGGGTAGCTTTGTTGGAGTCATACTTAATAAACTGTGCAGAACTTAATCTGGGTAGCTTTGTTGGAGTCATACTTAATAAACTGTGCAGAACTTAATCTGGGTAGCTTTGTTGGAGTCATACTTAATAAACTGTGCAGAACTTAATCTGGGTAGCTTTGTTGGAGTCATATTTAATAAACTGTGCAGAACTTAATCTGGGTAGCTTTGTTGGAGTCATACTTAATAAACTGTGCAGAACTTAATCTGGGTAGCTTTGTTGGAGTCATACTTAATAAACTGTGCAGAACTTAATCTGGGTAGCTTTGTTGGAGTCAAGAATGCAGTCTTGTTTGTTGGTTTTGATTTGTCTTGTCTTGTTTTATTTTGTTGTTGTTGAGAACTAGTGAAGGTTTACATGTTAGTTATAATCAATGATTGTGAACTGTAGAGAATGTTAGATCCCAGACCAGCACAGTTTTTATGTCCCCTTTATTTATACAAGAATACACCATTGGCTAATAAAATATGTCAAAGTGTTCCAGAAACTTTTATGATGTTTTCCCAAGGAATCCATCTATAATAAATCATTATATACCAAGACGAAATAATCAATCCCAGTCTTGAACTGTATGCTTGAACCCAGTCCCGTACATATCACTGACTATAGCAATACAATGAAAGAAAACATACCACATAGTAGGAACAGTATTCTATTCTCATTAATACCCCAGTGTCCCAATAAATATGAGATATGGACTACAAAAAATCAAGGAAAAAAATACTGGGACACTAAGCAGATAAGGGAAGTTTCTTGATCGTTCTGTAATTTTTTTTTTTTTTTTTTTTTTTATAATACTAACAACCAACCAGCATATATTGTAACTAAAAGTACATGATCCAAACGCAATGCACTAACAAACCCTAGCCAGTCTCAGTAAACTGAAGGGAAATCTTAGATCTCTTATCTATATATGTGACCCTTGGCTACCAATGAGAATAGTTCCAAAATCCAATAGAAAAATCGTAGAGACAAAATCGATGCACTTAAGACTCAAATACATAACAGCTGACTTTCTTAACTTGGTTCTGACACTTCAATTTTTATTGAAGTGTCAGAACCAATAAGTTTAAAGATCGTTTATAAAACTTGTGTCCAACCAATCTAACAGAAATGTCATCAATATATATAACATAAAATAATGTTTAATATCCTGCAAATTTAACACCCAAGACAAATGTTCCATATTAAAGAAGCATTTATAAGCAACATAAATAGCTTACATCTTTAGCACAAAAGGTATACAATAGGTCTATATCAATCATATTTGAGTTAATAACAAAGAGACAGGGTATTAATAAGATGCTGTGTGGCAATATATAATGTTGTACACTCTTTGTCATTTTTATTACTATCTATGAATACACAATGTATTTTATAGTGATCTTATGGGTTAAGATAGGATAGAGACTTGGGAAAGATTCTTCTTATCTAAGTCATCATCAAATTAAAGCTGCAAATAGAACGCCGATTTCCTCATAAAATTTGTCACAGCTAACATGTATTGCTGACTTTGTCATGTCCAAGATAAATGCATACTCTTGTATAGTGCTATGCATTTCCTGATCTCTAATCTGCATGTGCTTTTGTCCTATTAACATACCTTCACTTAATTTCCGTAAGGTCTAAAAACAAATATTGCAATTTTTTTTTTAATTAAAGGGATATTAAAGCTCGTTTTAACATATATTTTTTCATCTCGTGACGAAGGTTGTTTCTTTTCAATTTAATTGTAAAAATAATTCAAAAATACTTTGCACGCCCATATAATCCCTAATATCGTTAAAATATCACTTAAAAGGGTCGAAATGAATTTTTGTCCAGGAAGCAAAAATTCAATCAATGGTAAAACTGCAAGATATGACAGAATTATCAACGAATTATGTCACTTTTACAAAGATTCATTGATATAAACCGGGTTAATGTTTCATAAATATCATTTATTGAACCAATTGCAAGTTTTCATGAGATACCAAGAATGAGCTTTAATATCCCTTTAAAAAATACATTTATTTTGAAAGTCCCTATATAAGCAACAGTCCAAAGGATACACGGAACAAACAACATTCTATTAAGCTTTAAGTAGTGAGGCTGAAATGACAGTTGAAAGAATTCTTTGATACAGTTTAAGATGTTGGCAAGGTAGACCACACTATACCAGAACACACAAGTTATATAACCAGACTAGGAGCACCGAATCCACCCGTACTGGCGTCTTATACTGCATTTAAACATGCATATGGATTATAATTAAAGCAATTAACACCGATTAGCAGACAAAACTGTCTTTTATCTAATATTCAGCTTTCAATAAATTATTAAAATGGTATAACCAACAACAGAAAATTGTTGACAACTTCCTACAAAAGCAACAAAGTGAAAACTGCTTAAGTAATAGTCTTTACCACAATAAGAAGGACATGGCACGCGAGATGTTATCATGGGTTCAATGTTTAACCTAAGGGTCGGGAATCAAATACTTGTGATTAATACAAATATGATTCAAGTTTTTCAAATAAGAATAGACATTATCGCGGAAGCGATCACTCGTCGAAACCTGGCCGACGTAGGTGTATAGTTTACCTTCATCTACTTGTATTGTACTTAGTTAAATAAACTGTCTACATCTGATAATTTGTTTGTCATTATAAATTTGTCTGTTTCCAGTACAATATGATATTGCAAATGGCCGTATGTTTGTACAAGAGAAAATGTCTTATTAAGATGACACAAAATGTCGCCCTGCAGATGTTTTATATACCGGTATATTGTAGACGGGTGTATATGTCTGATGGTTTGAATACATACTAATATCGAATTAACACAGTGAATCGTATAAAAGACAGCATGATAAATCAAGATTTGACATGATAGAGTGACAGTTACTATTACCACGCCTTAAAATGGGGGACTGAAGCCACACCAGGGGACTGACGAAACTATTGTTTTACCACACCAGGGGACTGACGAAACTATTGTTTTACCACACCAGGGGACTGACGAAACTATTGTTTTACCACGCAAGGGGACTGACGAAACTATTGTTTTACCACACCAGGGGACTGACGAAACTATCGTTTTACCACACCAGGGGACTGACGAAACTATTGTTTTACCACACCAGGGGACTGACGAAACTATTGTTTTACCACACGGGGAAACTATTGAAGGGACAACAACATCTCCTCTCCATTAAATGTCACTTTTGTAAAGTCTCGGAGTTGGCAAAGCCGGAAAGAGCAACAACATATATTCACAATTTTATAACTTGTGAACACAACACCAATAAACTAGAGTCATCTAACTTAAAAAAGAGTCCACTCATAATGGCCATCCTAAGTTTTTTTTTAAAGCGATGACTTATGTTTTGTGGCTTTTTGTATTTATAGCCGAGTAATTTGTATTTATTAAAATGCTGACATTAAGAAACATGCTGTTGAATAGCGTATCAACCTAGTATGCAGTGGATACAGGAATGTTGCTGATGAAGAAAAAACAAAATTTACTACTTGGCAAATCTATAAGTCACCGGTTTATTATAAATATTGGAATGTAGAATGCAAGTTTTCCTCATTGTAAATACAAGTTTAAATGCGAAATGGAATTACCGAATATACTGGGATATATTAGGGGTAGGTGGTCACTTAATATATAAGGTCTGTTAAGTCACAAAACGTATATCGAAAAAATGAAAAAAATATTCCAGGAATGTAAGACATGTGACTATGCTGGAGAAGTTACAGATCTTTTTTTGCAAATACAAAAAATGTATACATTTATTATTCAGTAAGAAAGATATAATGTTTTAAAATAGAAAACAATTTGTTGTCTAGAAAAAATTCAAATCTCTATTCTACATAATCGAATGGAGTTCAAACATAAAAAATGGAAGTGCATCCATGTTTGATGGTCGTCTGGTGCAAGAGATTGGTAGAGTAAACTCCACTCAATACAAATCTACTAGACAATATAAAGTGTGAGACTACCAAGATAAGATATGTTTGTTGTTATCATGTGAAGATCGCTATAACATGAATCTCTGGAAGTAAACCATCCCTTTTCAATTTACATAGAAGTTGAAATAGATTTAATTAGCTACAATTATGGTGAGTGTATTGGTACTGACATTTAATTTCAAAACAAAATTATTAAAGAATCATAAAAACAATATTATGTGTCTTTCCCAATTCAATTGTCGTTGGGTTGTACAAAACATTCATTAAAATTCCATTGAAACAAGATTCTTAGTCTGCAAGTTACAACACGGCCATAACAACTGTCAAGTAGAATAGATAATGACATTAAAGTCAACACAGGATATTGAGGTCAATTATTATAAGCTTCAAAAATCTTTCAGTATATAACTGACTGGACATTAATAAACTATTTATTTGCAAGTTAAAAATTAGCATAGAAATTAACTAAATGCAGTAGAGTTAGGGGTTTGGGTTATGGTGTTTAACGCCACTTTCAGCAATATTTTAGTCATATCGTGGCGGTCAGTTGTATTGGTGGAGGAAACCGGAGAAAACCATCGACCTGTGGCAAGTCACTAACAAACTTTATCTCATAATGTTGTATCGAGTACACCTCGCCTGAGCGGTAGATGTGTGGTTTAATAATAAACACGTAGGTGTCTACTTTCTATTTTCTACAGTATTCTATTGATCTGCCTCGAGTCATAGACCAACTTTATCACATACGGTTGTATCGGCAATACCTCGTCACGGACGGCAGTAGAACTCACAAACTTTAGAGGTTATCTACGCTGTCTTCGTAGATAAATGAAATGTATCTACCATACACATCTCAATAGACGGTTTGTATACATTTTTTTCGTATATATAACAAAAACTCTGTGGTCAATACTTTTAAATCCAATATGAAATTTGATCAACAAAAAGTGGAAAATGACATGGCATCCAAATATCCGAAGTATTCAAACAACTGAATGCAAAACAGACAAAATATATAATACCTTTATCTCTGCTTTCATTAATGTTACAATCAATATCAGTTGTATACATCATCTGCATGCGATATGGAAAGGTTGTTGTTGATTTAAAGGAGAGCCTTTCAATATGTAACTATTACATTTGGCATCAATGTATTTGACTGATAGAGCGTAGGTTGTTTAACTCCAGCAGCAAATATTTTAGGGCAAGTTCAACACTATAAAAATTATATAGAAATGAAAGAAGAAAAAGACAACCTGTGCCACGACTTTTTGACTGTCACTATAAAAATATGGGATGTTGGGCAGAGACGAAAAACAATTACGACATTTGTTGAGCTACACTGCAGCTACACGAAGTCTAAATAAGGCGGTCTTCGACGTGCAAGGAAAGTGGTACTCTCCCAACATTGACACATATGTACAGATTAAAACTAAGCCATAAGAACAGAACAAACGATTTAGCCCCTTCCCCCCCCCCCTTACATGTTCGTGTTACTCAACCTTTAGCTATCTGAGTACTGTTTTGTCGGCCATGGCCCCATTTCGTTTTTGAAGTTGGCAATTGTTTTTTTCTGTTCTTCTTCGATTGACGGTTTCTGATTACCCCTATGGTATATTTAAATATTTAAGCTTGTCTTGCAAAATAAATATTTTTGTTTCTCTAAAACTTTAGATAATATAATGTCTCTGCAGGTTCGTGAGATGGTTATCCATCCGAAGTACCTTTTCACAATCATGTATTTTGTTGAAATAAAATCTACACCATTTCATTTGTTTTGCTCTTATCACAAATTAGATTATTTTTGACAATATCATAGCAATAACAGCATGCTGATCAAGTGAAAAGCAAAAAATACCACACTGTCGGAACAGTTCCAAATATCAATATCAAAACATCTTTGATTTTCTAAGTAAACATCAATAGTATATGTTGGTGCAGATCGATTCTGATACTACAAGAACTTGACTGACAATAAAAAATTACAATTGAAGTTGGAAACATGTTCAATTTAATTCCTTCTGTAACCTTGGATAAGTTGTTGGTACTTAGTAAAACAGTCAAATCTGTCTATGTCCAAGATAAAACACTTCTAATTACTACAGACTGACAGTCAAATGGAACCAGAAAGCAATATCCCACCTACTAAATCAATACAAAAGAGGAAAAAAGCATTTGACTACATCTGTAGGCTAAATTAAATCTTCTACAATATCTGCCTTCAGTCTTGTAGTGGTAAATAAATGTTCTACGTTTGACATAAACAGGATGAAAAACTGACCTCAGTATCAGAATGTTTGATTCTAGATTAAAAAGGAGTGATAGTATATGTTCTTTGAAGCCATTAGTAAACAGACACATGGATAATTATTGGAAAGCTTTAATCAAGCCTGTGATGTTCATCTCTGTCAGCAACACTTTACAAATTTCTTTAAATATGATGTCATTACTTATATAAAAGGACAGGTGTACTCTGCTAGTTCTAGAGTTTCTATATTTATTTAACAAAAATGCTATCTGTTTATGGCACTGATAGTCAAAACGCTTTTATTTTCAAATTTATGAGGAAGGTGTTATTTGTTGATGATCTCTGTTAACAGACTGAATGAAAACAAATGTACATTTTAAAATTGTTAATCTGAGCTGACATGTCTGTTTTCAAAACAAACTCTAATCTACATACCTCATAGGCTCCAGGTCCTGGTCCTTCACTCTTCAGATCTCTGAATCTCTTATCTTTGGTTACCATTAGTCCTCCCTTTTTACTAATGGTGTCCTTAGTATTATATGCCCCAGGTCCTGAAAATAGAAAAGTGTCACAATTTTATTTTCAGCAAACCAGTCTCTATATTCCTGATACAATATATAGACCAAAAAACATATTGGATTTTACATAATTTTTTCAACCAGGCAAACACAAAACATAGCTGATAAATCACACACACACGCACGCACACACGCACACACACACACACACACACACACAGAAAAGTCTAAACGTCAGAATCATTTCATATCTATCCCTAATAAGTGGGTGTAGGGGAACAGAGGAACCCATTCCTCCTTTCCGAGGAAAAATATATTAAGGCCGTCCATTAAGGTTTTTTCCCAATAAAGGGGAATATAAGACTGGTCCTTCTCTATTAAAAACTCTACTCGCCATCTAGTTGCGGTCCGTCTAAACACCGCAAAGACCGATCTTAGTGCACTAAGACCTTAAAAGTTGCAGTAAGACCATTATATGATGGTTTAATCGTTAAAAAAGTTGTCTTGTAATTATCAACTCCCGTAAAAACAGAGGGCATCCGGTGAAAAGGTGATTCAAAGATGATGATATAAAACCGACTTGTATTCAAATTTGAAAAGTTGGCAGAGATAATTACTTATGTTGTAAAAAGGCTAACGAAAATTGCAATCATCTGCCATAGAACATGATAAAAAAACGTGCTCCATTCCAAAAACAGAACAGACAAATCTTTGTAACATGAAATTGCAAACATTCAAATAACAGTAAAAGTGTACAAAGATAATGCCAAGAGATTCCAGAATAGAATGTTTTATCACCGACGTCCTAGTCACTGGTTTACTTCACATTTCATCAACTCAGACTCAAGCAATTTGCTACAAAAATTGTATTGGGGCATGATAAAAAACATGTGTAAAATAAATGTGAATATTAACAAGACCAGGCCTAGAATATACTGTGAACATTTATCCGATTTATGACTTTGTTTACTGTGTATAATATGCCAGACATTAATGTATAATTACACTTCTACCTAGGAACAATCAAATTCCAAGCTCGTCGCCCGTTGTGTTATATGCATGAACATGGAACATTTCTAATTTGTCCGTCCTGTAAATGTTCCAATGACTAATGGATTTAATCAGAATACATTTTCACCTTATTTTCTGGAGGGTAAGTTTAGGTCAACAATAATATCAGGATCATTCGGTATGAAGCCATTATGAAAATTATGGAATTCGAAATACAAATTTACCGCTGAAGCATTCAACATCTAACCCATTTTTATTTTTACAAACAATGAAAGGGAATATTTTCGCTCAGTGATGGAATTAACCAAATTATTGAATTTGTTTCTCTTAACACGAACGACAACTGAACACATTTTTAATTAGTCCATTGGAATTAATTAATTATCGGAAACGATCTCTAAGCTTGCTCTTTGAAGTCCTATTGTTATACAATGATCTACTGTTTCCTATCACGCATCAGACTGTGAAAATGAACATAAATACAAGACCACAAAATAAAAGATTCAAAAGCACATATCATAAATAAACAAAAGAGAGACATGTGCAACTGAAAACAAATTAAAAATTAGGGCAAAGTATGATTAAAAAGGAGAAAATATTTATTAAAAAAGATCGCCTTAGAATTAGTTGCACAGGCATTCCAAGGGGAACCAAATAATTAGAAGATAATATTAAAAACAAATCTTAACATCTCGGAGGGTCATGTTCAGTTTAGCTGTTTCAAAAATTCATCCTTTTGTCCAGTGATTTTATTTCATCTTTAATAACACAAAGCATTTTAAATGGGCTATAATGGGTAAACAAAACGAAATGTACTACGGAACGATCAAAGTATCCGGGCTAGTCAAACTCAGCCAAACTCGACAGCTATCATCAAAATGAATATGGTTGTTGTCTTAACAAAACATTAAACATCATACTAATGGAGAAATCAATTTATTCCGACAAACAAAAATGAAATCAACAAAGTGATGGTAATTTACTAGGATGTATTTCACTGAATAAACAGATAAAATATCAACGTAAACACAGCAGAGATGATGCGCTTACCGAGGCCATTGAAAGCTCTTTCATGTTATAAAATAGAGAGTACTCCAATAGATATAGTAAGGATATTACAGTTAACATATCTACTCGGGCCAGGAAATAAAAACACATTACTTTACAATAATCTGCCTAATCTCTAATGCTGTACATTTCCAGTAATTAAGTTATATGAGAATTGTTCAACACAATACATGAATACGTATCCATGGGTTTTGTGAACAAACTCATTTGATTTCATATCATTTTCACACTAGAGAGTGATATCTATATATCAGAAGAGTACTGAAGCTGAAACAAAAAGCCGTTACTACAGTTTCGTTTCCCAAACTAGATAATGTTGCATTAAAATAAATAGGAGGCGATAGTATCACAGTTTTCAAGCGGAAACTAGCAATTTAAAACATCAGAATCACTTACATCCTCGGCCATATCAATTACACACAAGTATTTAAATAAAATGCTTATCGGAACAAAGAAGGACAGCAAATATATTATATTATAAAGATTAACATTTAAATAGCATCCAACAATTTCATAATTGATCAATAGCGCAGATATGTTCTGAAATGTTGTTAAACTGTAGAAACATTTCCGTTTTGAGTGCGACTGTTTAAAGCCACTCTGAACCATACTGCCAGTTAATGTCACATGACTGTCAATGTTATTGTTGAAGAAGTAACATGGTGGCTGTGATTGTTGAATACAAGCATACAACTCTTAAAGGGTGCAATCAAGTGTCCCGTCTTTGTAGCAACAGTTTACTAACAGTTGTCATTGGTGGTATGTTACAAGGCAAACTTTTATTCATTAATTTTGCTAATTTTAAACCAGAAATGCCGATTTTGTTTTGTTTTTGTTTTTAGGCTTAGTAGATTGTAGTTACGATAACTTGCTCCTGTGAGTACTAAAACTGCTTGTTAGTACTGTACGATAACTTACTCCTGTGAGTACTAAAACTGCTTGTTAGTACTGTACGATAACTTGCTCCTGTGAGTACTAAAACTGCTTGTTAGTACTGTACGATAACTTGCTCCTGTGAGTACTAAAACTGCTTGTTAGTACTGTACGATAACTTGCTCCTGTGAGTACTAAAACTGCTTGTTAGTACTGTACGATAACTTGCTCCTGTGAGTACTAAAACTGCTTGTTAGTACTGTACGATAACTTGCTCCTGTGAGTACTAAAACTACTTGTTAGTACTGTACGATAACTTGCTCCTGTGAGTACTAAAACTGCTTGTTAGTACTGTACGATAACTTGCTCCTGTGAGTACTAAAACTGCTTGTTAGTACTGTACGATAGCTTGCTCCTGTGAGTACTAAAACTGCTTGTTAGTACTGTACGATAACTTGCTCCTGTGAGTACTAAAACTGCTTGTTAGTACTGTACGATAGCTTGCTCCTGTGAGTACTAAAACTGCTTGTTAGTACTGTACGATAACTTGCACCTGTGAGTACTAAAACTGCTTGTTAGTACTGTACGATAACTTACTCCTGTGAGTACTAAAACTGCTTGTTAGTACTGTACGATAACTTGCTCCTGTGAGTACTAAAACTGCTTGTTAGTACTGTACGATAACTTACTCCTGTGAGTACTAAAACTGCTTGTTAGTACTGTACGATAACTTGCTCCTGTGAGTACTAAAACTGCTTGTTAGTACTGTACGATAACTTACTCCTGTGAGTACTAAAACTGCTTGTTAGTACTGTACGATAACTTGCTCCTGTGAGTACTAAAACTGCTTGTTAGTACTGTACGATAACTTGCTCCTGTGAGTACTAAAACTGCTTGTTAGTACTGTACGATAACTTACTCCTGTGAGTACTAAAACGGCTTGTTAGTACTGTACGATAACTTGCTCCTGTGAGTACTAAAACTGCTTGTTAGTACTGTACGATAACTTGCTCCTGTGAGTACTAAAACTGCTTGTTAGTACTGTACGATAACTTGCTCCTGTGAGTACTAAAACTACTTGTTAGTACTGTACGATAACTTGCTCCTGTGAGTACTAAAACTGCTTGTTAGTACTGTACGATAACTTGCTCCTGTGAGTACTAAAACTGCTTGTTAGTACTGTACGATAACTTACTCCTGTGAGTACTAAAACTGCTTGTTAGTACTGTACGATAACTTGCTCCTGTGAGTACTAAAACTGCTTGTTAGTACTGTACGATAACTTGCTCCTGTGAGTACTAAAACTGCTTGTTAGTACTGTACGATAACTTGCTCCTGTGAGTACTAAAACTGCTTGTTAGTACTGTACGATAACTTGCTCCTGTGAGTACTAAAACTGCTTGTTAGTACTGTACGATAACTTACTCCTGTGAGTACTAAAACTGCTTGTTAGTACTGTACGATAACTTGCTCCTGTGAGTACTAAAACTGCTTGTTAGTACTGTACGATAACTTGCTCCTGTGAGTACTAAAACTGCTTGTTAGTACTGTACGATAACTTGCTCCTGTGAGTACTAAAACTACTTGTTAGTACTGTACGATAACTTACTCCTGTGAGTACTAAAACTGCTTGTTAGTACTGTACGATAACTTGCTCCTGTGAGTACTAAAACTACTTGTTAGTACTGTACGATAACTTACTCCTGTGAGTACTAAAACTGCTTGTTAGTACTGTACGATAACTTGCTCCTGTGAGTACTAAAACTACTTGTTAGTACTGTACGATAACTTACTCCTGTGAGTACTAAAACTGCTTGTTAGTACTGTACGATAACTTGCTCCTGTGAGTACTAAAACTACTTGTTAGTACTGTACGATAACTTACTCCTGTGAGTACTAAAACTGCTTGTTAGTACTGTACGATAACTTGCTCCTGTGAGTACTAAAACTACTTGTTAGTACTGTACGATAACTTACTCCTGTGAGTACTAAAACTACTTGGTAGTACTGTACGATAACTTGCTCCTGTGAGTACTAAAACTACTTGTTAGTACTGTACGATAACTTGCTCCTGTGAGTACTAAAACTGCTTGTTAGTACTGTACGATAACTTACTCCTGTGAGTACTAAAACTGCTTGTTAGTACTGTACGATAACTTGCTCCTGTGAGTACTAAAACTACTTGTTAGTACTGTACGATAACTTGCTCCTGTGAGTACTAAAACTGCTTGTTAGTACTGTACGATAACTTACTCCTGTGAGTACTAAAACGGCTTGTTAGTACTGTACGATAACTTGCTCCTGTGAGTACTAAAACTGCTTGTTAGTACTGTACGATAACTTGCTCCTGTGAGTACTAAAACTGCTTGTTGAGTACTGTACGATAACTTACTCCTGTGAGTACTAAAACTGCTTGTTAGTACTGTACGATAACTTACTCCTGTGAGTACTAAAACTGCTTGTTAGTACTGTACGATAACTTACTCCTGTGAGTACTAAAACTGCTTGTTAGTACTGTACGATAACTTGCTCCTGTGAGTACTAAAACTACTTGTTAGTACTGTACGATAACTTACTCCTGTGAGTACTAAAACTACTTGTTAGTACTGTACGATAACTTGCTCCTGTGAGTACTAAAACTACTTGTTAGTACTGTACGATAACTTGCTCCTGTGAGTACTAAAACTGCTTGTTAGTACTGTACGATAACTTACTCCTGTGAGTACTAAAACTGCTTGTTAGCACTGTACGATAACTTGCTCCTGTGAGTACTAAAACTGCTTGTTAGTACTGTACGATAACTTGCTCCTGTGAGTACTAAAACTGCTTGTTGAGTACTGTACGATAACTTGCTCCTGTGAGTACTAAAACTGCTTGTTAGTACTGTACGATAACTTACTCCTGTGAGTACTAAAACTGCTTGTTAGTACTGTACGATAACTTACTCCTGTGAGTACTAAAACTGCTTGTTAGTACTGTACGATAACTTACTCCTGTGAGTACTAAAACTGCTTGTTAGTACTGTACGATAACTTACTCCTGTGAGTACTAAAACTGCTTGTTAGTACTGTACGATAACTTGCTCCTGTGAGTACTAAAACTGCTTGTTAGTACTGTACGATAACTTGCTCCTGTGAGTACTAAAACTGCTTGTTAGTACTGTACGATAACTTGCTCCTGTGAGTACTAAAACTGCTTGTTAGTACTGTACGATAACTTGCTCCTGTGAGTACTAAAACTGCTTGTTAGTACTGTACGATAACTTGCTCCTGTGAGTACTAAAACTGCTTGTTAGTACTGTACGATAGCTTGCTCCTGTGAGTACTAAAACTGCTTGTTAGTACTGTACGATAACTTGCTCCTGTGAGTACTAAAACTGCTTGTTAGTACTGTACGATAACTTGCTCCTGTGAGTACTAAAACTACTTGTTAGTACTGTACGATAACTTGCTCCTGTGAGTACTAAAACTGCTTGTTAGTACTGTACGATAACTTGCTGCTGTGAGTACTAAAATTGCTTGTTAGTACTGTACGATAACTTGCTCCTGTGAGTACTAAAACTGCTTGTTAGTACTGTACGATAACTTGCTCCTGTGAGTACTAAAACTGCTTGTTAGTACTGTACGATAACTTGCTCCTGTGAGTACTAAAACTGCTTGTTAGTACTGTACGATAACTTGCTCCTGTGAGTACTAAAACTGCTTGTTAGTACTGTACGATAACTTGCTCCTGTGAGTACTAAAACTGCTTGTTAGTACTGTACGATAACTTGCTCCTGTGAGTACTAAAACTGCTTGTTAGTACTGTACGATAACTTGCTCCTGTGAGTACTAAAACTGCTTGTTAGTACTGTACGATAACTTGCTCCTGTGAGTACTAAAACTGCTTGTTAGTACTGTACGATAACTTGCTCCTGTGAGTACTAAAACTGCTTGTTAGTACTGTACGATAACTTGCTCCTGTGAGTACTAAAACTGCTTGTTAGTACTGTACGATAACTTGCTCCTGTGAGTACTAAAACTGCTTGTTAGTACTGTACGATAACTTGCTCCTGTGAGTACTAAAACTACTTGTTAGTACTGTATTACTCGACTTTCATTTGCCTACGTCGCGCCACAAACACCACAAAGTAAACAAGACTGTTGTGTCATTCTTTGATATGTAAACCATCCGCAACAATATATTTTTTTGTTTATTTATTTGTTTCTCGGGAGTTTTTTTTTATTATGTTAATATTGAATTAAATGTACACACCAAAAAAAGAAATGATATATAACACAACCCTAACATTTATAAAAAATAAAATAAAATATTAATTTAGATTTAATATACGGGATGATGATGATGATGATGATCCAACAAGCTGCAGAACCATAGCTCTTAACGGTCTTTTTTCTTATTGTAGAAAAAAGGACCGCTAAGAACTACGGTTCCACAGCTTCCGGTCCAGTATCTGACCAAAAGATTCGGTATATGTTGCAAGCTCATCTAATAAGACGACATACAACTCGAACTAGACATTTATTGGAGAGCCAATAAAATTCAACACTTCACGGAACAGAATCCTACACTTTACTTGAAAAATAATAATAATAAATAGTGAGTGGGTCAGAGGTTAAAGAAAATACTGAATACAAACAGAAGAAACGTGATACTCATTACTGTTTTAACTAGAACTCTGCACAGTCAATTGTTCTAAAGGAAACACTATAAGATTATAAACAGACAAATCATTATGTTAAGAAAGTGAACGAGACATATATTATACCATATCACAAAGAGAAGAGGCTCCAATACACAAAAATAATTATACCACGTCAAGTTAAGCAATGAAAGACGAGAAATTATTACTCATAAATAATAAACTCATAATTGGAATTATTATTGATGGTGTATTATAATCCATGGTAGAATTAAAGTCTAATTTTTCGGTGTTTTCTGTTCTGACATTTATTGCCGTACATAGGTCTTTCGTCTGAAAATATATGTTGTAGTTGGCATAAAGTTTAAAGACCACCCAAAGATTCTCCAATGGTTAAACACTATTTAATTGTTAATTTTTTTTACCCATTTTAATTTTTTTCATTAACAAAGCAATTTAATAGACATGACGAAAAATTTATGTAATTTTTACGGCATGGGAAGAAACCTCAAGCAATAAAGGCATCCACTAACTAGAAGAAAATAAAAAAATGGCTTTTTAGATGTTGGAGGTTTGACAACTGTGTAAATAGATATTTTAGATTTATGATCACTATTTTAAATAACCTTGTTATTATAAAACTGAATTTGTTTGTATTATAAAGCAATACCATAAATGCTGAATTTTCTGAAGCATATTCCAATTTAATTTAAGAAAATCTTGAATTTCTAAAAGAATATTCCAAGACAAAAAAGTCAACATTAAAATATTTGAAATTCCTTTCCACTTACAAGGAATTCATGGGGAAAAAACTAATATACAATTATGCATGAAGTACTCAACTAGTCAGACCATGGAGGTATTACAGAGGTCAATGATTAGAGGTAATGAGGTCTCTCACAAACTTAAAATTAATCTTTATTGTCATTTTTTCTGTTCTAAAATTCCAAGAAATAATACCAATAATCTTTACAACTCAAATTTATCTTATCATTTGAATGAAATAAAAAAAAAAATCAGTAAACAACACAGGCAGTACTATCTTAATTTCTTATGAAGTATTTCCTACCAATATTATCTTAAATTGAGTTTGAAAATCTTTTAGAGAAAACAATATTAGTGCAAATTCTGTCTTTGTGATAACCATATACTCTGATAACCAGTATCTAAATTGCTGCTTTATTACAACAATGATATAAATTTGAAGAAAATCAGTCAATTAGCAGTGACAATATCACATGGTCTTATTGGATACAGTAGATCCAGCGTAGGAGAAAATCGTTAGATATACTTAATTCTTCTGATTAGCTTTATACTGTGTAATACTGATAGGCCAATAGAGAATGCCTTAATTCCACTGAATGTATCACAATTACTGAACATTATGCAGCTTCAAATCACTAATTTACAGAATTAACTAGTTATATAGAATTATCCATTTTCATTCCTTTTATGTTTAAGGGACTGGTTATGTAAGAATCATTTAACTATCTTCAGATCAATTTTTCTGGCATTATGTTAGAAAATAATTCCAGGTGTGCATAGACTACACATTATAGTTCTGGGTCACTTCTTGTGTTTATCTAAAGTCTTAATTCATAGGAAATCAAATTATCTAGTATCGTGTTCTACATCAAAGACTACAGCATCCCTCATCACAAGCACTTTCAGATGGTATACATGTATCATCTATTATGTTATCAAAATTGTTTTGTTTTTATCAGCTAGGCTTCTGTTAATAATATCAAACAGATATTTATATATAATTATTAAAATATGTTTAGTCATAGTAGCTTAAAAACAAGAGAAGTTGAACTTGATTCTGGTAAACAAACCTTAGAGAAAACTGACGTGGCAATCAAGAATGGACAATCCAGAGACACAGGCATCATTGAGCACAAGAAACAAACAGTGGCAATCAAGAATGGACAATCCAGAGACACAGGCATCATTGAGCACAAGAAACAAACAGTGGCAATCAAGAATGGACAATCCAGAGACACAGGCATCATTGAGCACAAGAAACAAACAGTGGCAATCAAGAATGGACAATCCAGAGACACAGGCATCATTGAGCACAAGAAACAAACAGTGGCAATCAAGAATGGACAATCCAGAGACACAGGCATCATTGAGCACAAGAAACAAACAGTGGCAATCAAGAATGGACAATCCAGAGACACAGGCATCATTGAGCACAAGAAACAGAGAGAAAACAAATAAAAAAAACACACAAGTAATCAGGGCCGGTTTGTGACCTTTTGGGGCCCCCCTCAGATGGAGCCACTCTACTAAATGAATTACCAGTATTCAGTAATGCAAAATATTAAAATAATATACTCATTAAAAAAAATTTATGTTTGAAAATCTTTTAACAGGGCCCCCCCCCAAGCTAATTGATAATCTGACCCTGCTAGTATTATACATGGTACCAAGGGGTCAATGTGCTTGATAAATTTTCATAAACCGGATATTGTTTATCTTCACATTGTCATTGCTTAGCAACTGATATTCAAAGACATTTTGTATCCAATAGATATATTATATATAGGATTGCTATAAAAATGTAAAACATACAAACATTAAAAATCAGTGTTTATATTTGTCTACAGTAAACTCTGTTCCCAAGGTCTGACTAACTACCAATCAAAAGATGGTTGACAGTTAGAAATAAACAAGACCCACAATAATCTGCTCCCTCAATCATCTAAAAGACTCATCATTCTGTTTGTTTATTCTCTGAGGAGAAATCTCTCCAAACTTCCATCAGTCTAACCGTCACTTCTACAAGACAGAACTGGTCAATTTTGATGATTTATAACCTAAAATATGTTCTGTCTAATCTGTAGTTTCAGAATTTACTGTGTGCCAAGTAGCACCTTATACCTTCATGAATATTTGTAGCATGACCAGTGTTTATCAGAAAGATCAAGCAAATGTGTGTAGTATAGGTGTAACCCTAACCCAGTGATTTAGACAACTTCATTTCCAGAAAATATATTTTCCTATCCAAGAGATGGATTCACAAGATGTACCATGACTCTTATACTCTGATTTCTCTACAGTACTTTGTAAGGAAATAAAGTGTAACACAGTGACCAAGACAAGAATGGTGAAAGGGGGACTGAGGTGGAAAATGGAATTAATACTTATCTAAGAATATATATATTGAAAAATAAGAATGCAAAAAAATTGGTACTGAATGTGTAGACTGATAATAGCTGTAAATATCTCATTTAGCATAGATTATCACCTTGGAGGGATTTTCCCAACATTTAATTCCAATAAATTTCTATGTTGAAAAAATGAAAACAATTATATATCTACATACATTACAACATGAACAATTAATCAAACACAAGCCAGATATCAGGTGTATATGGCCTCCATGACAGATGACCAATTTGTTCCATCAGCAAAGACATTATCATGCCACAGTTGTTTATATCACTGTGTATTGACAGCTGGTCACATATGCTGCATTCTATGTGCATTTTATGTTGCAATGAGAGATAAATTGTACATCCTTCCTGACTGATGGACAATGGTCATTTTGACAGAAACAGGTGCTTGATGAGTAATAATCTTATCTATGACAATGATATACTGCTAAATAAAACAAGGAATGATGACTCAGTGTTATTTTCTCTGGCTTAACAGTTGTACATGTATATTCAGATATAATAAATTATTAACAAAACTTTAATAGTACAATGTATATATATATACGTCTGAAAATTAAACCAAACAGTGTTAGAATTAGATTTTAGAGCTGTCAAATTTTTGTTCTTCCCTCGACAGGATTTGAACCCACACCATTGATACACTGCAGCACCATTCGCTAAGCCTTACGTCCAGCGCCCTAGACCACTCGACCACATCCACTCCTATATATATCTATGTTTTTACAGGATCCAAACATAATTTTCATTATTTTATAATATCAAAATAGACCATTATGGGCATATGCATACTGTTAATTTTGGAAGTAGATATATTTTTTTCAAGAAGTTAAAAAGTAAAACATTGTCATATCCTTTTTTTTTTTAAAGCATTTATAAATCATAGCTCCTGATATTTGGAAGAGACCTCAGCCTTATTCATGCTGTTCATACAGCGTGCCATGCATTTTCAGACTGAATGTTATTTATTGTTTGTTGGTTGACTACATGTACTTGACATGTCCACTTCAACTGAACCATCAAATATAAAACTTTGACCCTCAAACATTTGTGACATTAATATATGATCATATAAAATATAAAAATGACATAAAAGAAAAAAAAATAGTGAAGTTGGGAGTTGATATGTTTTTCTCCAGACTAAAGGAAGAGGACCAGACACATTCAAAATACAGTAGCAATTCTAATTATACTTTTAAGTATTTTTCTCTTGTCTCATCCCCCAATCTTATTTCTAATTCAATCACTTAATTAGAATAATCCAATTCAGTTCCTCCTTAAACCAAAAACATCAAGACAAGACAGATTTAACATGGAGATTTAAAATGACCCTTAAATCTGCAATTGAAAGAACAAAGATGCAGCAGGTTTCAACATAGAGAAGTATAGACAGTAAGTTAGTACTGGCGACAAAGGCTATAGAGATTTTAGCCATGTAGAGACAGTCAGATTCTGATTAAATGTTCTGATAATTTTTGTGTTTTTGTTTTATAAAGACCTGGAGCAGTTGTGCAATATCTTTAGCATCTTAAAGTTCAAATGTTAGTAATAAAACTGTCAATGTCTTATAAACTATATAACATGGTGGTCTTGTTCAAAATTAGCTGTAAATATCCACTGTAGATAATTCTGATGCATTTGCAGAAGTATGTCTGGTTTATCTCAGAATTGATGCAATCTCAGCTCAACACTCAAAAGAACTTGTATAAATTTAATTGTAAAAGATTACCACAGACTGAGGGTGACTTTGCTAAATGGAATTATATAGAGATAATCTGTCATTTTTTTGTCAAAATTACAAAAATCCACTTGAATATCTGTCAGATCTCGCCTTTAATGGCCCAGATAAGATAACATTGTATACAGTTTGGAGATGGTTTTTATTTGTAAATTTGTAATGTGCAGGATGTCAACACAGCAATTTACAAGTAAAACATATTTTTCAAGTTTTCTTTTTTGGAAGGAAAGAATAGAAATAGGTTTTACATGACTCACACCTGTCACTCAAGTTCACCATTCACACGAAAAAATTCAATAATATCTATATTCACAGATGTTTATAAAAATATGAAAGTTAAAACATTATGCCATGGATTTTTTTAAGTTTGAAGGATGAGAAATTTAGAAAAATGTAATGAATGTGCCTCAAATTTTTGTGTCTATTGTTTGATGTATTTGAATGAAAGTTATTATAACTTTCAGCAGAACTGCAGAGCAAAGCAGAAACATTTTGTCTTGATAAAGCTGACAAGTGAACAGACATGATTTACTTTGAACTTCTGTAAGTGAAGGGTATACAGTTATAGATGGCTTACAGTCTTAAACAGAAACTTATATTTTTAAATGTCCGATTTATTTGTGAACTGTCCAGCGACCATTGGAATAACACACATATGCAATTTCTACAGAAACTTTATTTTCTTTACATCTAGGATTTGTGATAGAGATTTTTTTAATCCAATATTTCGTGTAGATGCAAAATAAATATTTTTAGGATATTAAGAACGGCTTGAAGATACCAAAAAAACTAAGGGTAAACTCAGGTGCTCCTTGAAGGTAAGTGGTTCCTGCTCCACTAGTGGCACCCAGCCTACAGCAGTCATATATTATCCACGTGTCATTTATTTCAGTATATATGTGATATAGTCCGTCACGTCTGTCACAGCTACCATGTTTTCCAGTAAACACAATCAAGATCAACTTACCAGGATTTTCAAGATCAGGCTTAGCCACAACAATATCTCTAGATGGGGCAAATCTTGAAGCTGCTGTGAGGAATGAACCTTGTTTTCTTGAAGCTTCATCAGTTCTTGGCTTAGTTCTCTCCCCTCTCTTGATTTGGGAATTCTCATATGCCTCGCATACTTCATAAGAGCCAGGTGGAGGCAACTCCTACAAAATAACAAGAAATAATATAATACAAAATCTACAAAAGACATTGTATACAACTTTGTATAACCAGGAACAATCTGATTTTAGTAGTTGGTTGGTTTTATGGTGTTTAACACCACTTTCAAACAATATTTCAGTTATATCATGACGATAAGTTTTATTGGTTGAGGAAACAGGAGAACCCGGAGAAAACGACCGACCTGACGAAAGTCACTGACAATCTTCAGTGGTGATAGGCACTGATTGCACAGGTAGTTGTAAATCCAACTACCATAGGATCACCACCACGATGGCCCCTCTGAAATTAAAATAAATATACATAGAACTGTAAAATCAGATTAAGATAACCCCAACTAAGTTTTACTCTGGTTCTCATACGGAAGTAAATGCAAAAAAAAAAAGCTTTTGAACATGAAATAAGATTTGAACATAAATTTAAAATCAATAATATCATACTGGGACTGAAATGTGCTGTTTTCAGTTTTTTTAATAACAGAAGGAAGGCATCAATAGTTGTTTTTTTACAATCTGTCAAGGGTTAATTGTCTTATCATGTACTCTATGACAAATATGTCTAAAAACAAGTCAATTTAAACAAAAAAGTTTCAATTCTGTCTTAATCATCCTTTTGTCATTAACTGATTGTTTTACACCAAAAAATATGGATTTCATCATATCTAAAGAATGTCACCATAAAAAGAAGTCTTTTAAAAATAGTTTCATTCAAGTGATCAGTAAAAGTTGTTTTTGCTGCAGGGCTTGTATGAAATTCATCATTTCCAAATGTTTTCTTAAAAAACAAAAACAAATTGAAGCATGCAGAATATAGTATTTGAAGATGATTGATTATAACATTGTTTCAAATGGGTGACAGGAGAATTGGGAGTACCATCCTTACAGTAATCGGTTGTGCCGATATTTCTCAGCTTAAAGATAGCTGGTTTAAAAAATGGTGTTCATTTCATATTGTTTTAACTTTTATGTGTGTTTCAATTTATTACAATTATAATTTGACAAGTGAAATTCAATGAGTTATTTGTTTAAACTTGGTAAACAGAAATAATTTGCTAATGTTTATTAATAATTCAATTAAAAACATTGATCTGTTTCCAAACAAATTTCAGAAAATAAAAAAAATGTTTAACAAATATAATTCAAGTAAATAATTGTTCCTAATTATTATTGAAAATTGACTAAAATTTGTTTCAAACAAAAAAAACAAATGAAAAAAAGATGACCTTTTAAATACTATTGTCTATTTAACAAATTTTAGGGATGCTAGTACATGTATGTTTCATTACTGTTGTGCAGATTTAGACAAACATTTCAGGTGTTTGTCCTGAGGCAGGGAGTGACCAATATAAATCATTACACAACATGGTCACTTAGTTCTGGACAAATTAGGGAGGACTTAAATGTCACATTACAAACCTAAGAAAGTATATCAATCTCCTAATATATATGAATTGTAAAAGTGTCGTGTATTCAGCTTTAAGCCTGTAAAAGGTTGCATTGACTTGTTAACAGCTTAGAGGTGGATATTATCATATATTATTGGCCGATCTTGACCATTTATCTTTTACTACTAATAATTAAAATACTCTGTTATCTTGAATGACACACCACTATTCACTAAATATTTAGTATTTTTAGCATATATATTTGTATTTAAAATTGAAAAAAAATCATTGCCATGGAAAAAATGGAAGATAAAAAAATGTATATATGATAAAAAGGGTAGGATTGTTTTGTCTTTCATAGGACCACCGAATGCAACTACCATTTCTAATAAAGCTGTTGCTTATAATTAGCTGTTTATAGTTGTGTTCAACATGCAATGGGCTGCCATTATCTTAACATGGGGCATTTATTTATGTCCCGTCCTTAGGGTGAATTGTGTATTTGATTTGTTCTGCACAAATAGCAGAGGGTGTCTCAGTCAGAGAGGTTGTACTTTGTAGCACAGAAATCATGTCTATTACACAGGACTATTGATAACAATATAGAGGCTAAAATTTAACCATACACTATAGATATTTGCTCTAAAAATGTGCATTTTTAAAAGAAAAAAAAATTTAGAAATGAAACAAATCACTAGACAATAAAATAACCAAAGTCACATGATACATTGAGCTGATAATAATACATGTACATTAGTACAATGGTGGGGTAATACACCACACATTAGTACAATGGTACACACATTTTTGTACTATAGAATAACCTACTCAGATATAACTCAAAATTTTCAAAACATAAAAAGTTGTTGGTCTGTGATAAATTGTCACTGGTCTTCATCAAAATCTATCTTAATATCTATAATCTTTACAAAGATATCAGGGTCAAAGGTCAAGTTTCCCATCTGTATTTTAGTGTTTGTAAAGATAATTGAAATTTATAAATTTCTACATAAAAACAATTCACAAATGGAAAAAACTTGTTGGTTTTTTTCTTATAAAAATCAGATGTATATTTATAAAATACATTGAACTGACTCCAAATTAATAATAAAAATCTTTCTAACTACAGGAAAAATAGGTACATAAAATATATAATTTATGACCTGGACCAGGCTGTAAACATGAAATAACAATGTTAAAGGAAAGCCACAATTTGTATACAACAAATTAAAATTTATATACTATAAAATAACATAAAAGTTATTGTATATTAATTTAAAAGATCTAAAGACATAAAAATAAGTTAAATGTCAAAATGAAGAAAATCTTGATGGGGGTAAATGGTACTAGAGATTGCTAGACTGAATGTTAACAATCTTATGAGATATACAGAGCACTTGTGGGTTATTAGATTGGGTAAACACAGACTCTTGTTAGGGTGGCTGTTTATTCCCAGTTACATATACACCAGTGTAACATATGGCCAATATTACATTGTTCTTGTATAGCTACAATCAGAGTTTTGACTGACAAGTTAATGAAACTGATTATTGAATCATTAATTCAAGGGCTACTAGAAAATCTGAACATAATTTCTCATAAATAACATGACAAACAGTTTTCTTTTGAACTTGAAAGTTTTAGACAAAAAAACTTTCCTTTTTCAGATTTGTTTATATATTTCTGGATGTAGATGATAAATTATACCAGACATTTTGACTAGAACATGTCAATATTCCGTAATCAATTTCATTTTTATTAATTTGTGTTTGCACAAAATTGACAGTGATCTGTACCAAGGTAGATAATACTATTACCAAATCTAATGAATGGAGATCATCTCAGTAGTGTAATGTGGAGAGTGGAAGGTCATGGTTTCGATCCCAAACCTTACGGCCATAAAACTTTTACAGTACAAGTTTTGGACTTGTACTCCAAAATTGTCCAAACAGAAACCTTTATATATTTAAGGGTGGTACCATACATTACAGGGAGATAACTCTTTAAAATCAGTTGAACGTTTTGATCATATGATGTTTGTATGCAGATTTCAAGCATCTCAGTGATCAAAACCACAGAGAGAAAAGCTGCTATGTGGATAGTGAATGTATAGCTCTGAGTCTGCTGGTTGGAATTTGTTAAAATTTGGTATTTATTACAGTGGATATATTCAAACACACTGCCAAAAAAATAAGAATATTAAATGAGCAGATCAAATTTTACCTGAAGTGTATGGTACCACCTTAATAAAGTGTTTTGATTGGCTGTTTTTTGAGTATGAGTACAATAATCGTACTTGAAAGTTGCATGACCAAAAGACCAGGTCTGGTCGAATCAAAGACAATAAAAGCAGTATTTTGTTGTTATCCTGCTAACCATGGATTTTTAAGGAGAAAAAGCAAAAGAGGTTGGACCATGAAAATTTGGAAACAATCATAGAATATATATAATGTAATCAGATGTCCATCGTCATTTGTGGTGGTTTCTTTTATGTTCAATGATTTGTTTTGTTGATATTGGTGGAATTGTTGACATTCACTGTTTTAAACTTACATTTCATAGCAAACAAATAATAAAAATCTATTTTTTTACACAACAAGAATAGTACTTTACCATTATTGTAAACCATTATATGTCATTGGATCTATACCCATAATCATTAATGCCTATCCAAAATGGGCAGATAACTCTTGAAAAATGTAAATCAGAGAGATAATATTTAAATATATTGCCAAGATTTATATAGAGGTTGATTTCACAATGCCTATATACTCCTGGAGAATTAAGAGTTACAACTATACTTCATGAAAAGATTGAGAAAATATTTGTTTTATCATTTAATAGAATCTCCAGTCCAATATAGCATGGGTTATACCAATATATAGTAACTCATCACGCGACAGTATTGAATCACCCCCATCTGCAAGAAAATGCAATTACATAAAGCTCCATTATTACAGAGTGCAATCCATTATTGTGAAATATGTATTGTTATAGATATGACTAAACGCTGGGATAACTACACTTTATCTTGACCGTACCACCATAAATCACCACCAACCATTTCTGTCACAGCATCATTATTGTATGTTACGTTGACAGTGTCACTTTCTCTGGGCCGTTTTTGCAAGATAGTAATTCTGATTAAAAACTTCCAACACGTATGATAAAGTAGAAATCAATCGTAACACTACTGGTAAACAGCATCGTCATATTAGGTCTATAAGAAATTGCCTCTGACTTTTTTCTCTAAATGTCTATAATAGCATGTTACAATCGTAACATCGTGAAGATTGTTCTGTCATTGTAAATCTATAAATCTACTGTATATATGCTACATGCATTTCGCTATTTCACTAAAATATAATACAAACTCTTGCTACATTGATTGTTCCTGGAGTATATATTCTTCAATCCTTTGATACCATAGGATTGATTAGAAACCATATGAAGCAGTGGTATGTGTTGGGGGTACTTGACAACTTTTAATTTTACTTCTTGACTCTTGTTATATAATTCATTGTTTAAATAATTGAAGAAATAGCTGTTATGAACCAGAGAATGTCATTTTTTTTATTAACAGAATTTTTTCGATTAAAAAAAAATTGACATATTATATGTAAATTTTGTATATGTTTTTTTCATACAGAACATGGTTGACAAAAATAGCAATGTTCTCAAATCCTATACATATACATGTACAAAGTGCATTAAAATGAGCATTACTGAGAACAATTGATTGATTGATTGATTGATCGTTGCTTGATAACGAGAACAAGATTACAAAAAATAAATCAGGAAAACAAGGGAGGTAATGGGATGGGCCTATGGATAGCTGTTTTGACCGCCACAAGTACAAAGCTAGATAATAGATAGGGATAGAAAATGTTGTATTGCAAAGGGCCACTAACTATATGATACTGAGCTCACATCTACGGTACCTATATATACACTACACAAGTCCCAGCTTATGAGACTGACTCCTGTTTATGATATGATGAACTCAAGACAATTGTTAGCAATTAAAACATTTCTATGACTTACAAAATATCAGTTGTTTTCTCTGGCCACCATGATATAAAGGAAATATTGTTGGCAGTGGCATTAAACACAGATAATCCTTAATTGGTAAAGAATTTGGTAATTTAATTTCCACAATGTGGGTGTGAACATCAATGTCCTAGATTTATAATTATTTATGAGTTTCACAAATCATTATTTTTATAGATTTCATTGTTTTCTTTCATCTTTTAAGCTAAAAGTTGTTATTGGGTTGTCATATCTTACTAAAGTTACAACAGCCTTAATTAAACAGGAATGTTTGTAATGTAGAGACTCCTCCCTTAAAATTTGATACAAAGTCATTTTAAAATGTTTTACTTGAGGGATAACAAATATTTAAAGTGTATATATATCAAAAATAGCAGCTTAAAAATATCAAACTGACTTTTAAAACTTGTTTAATTCTCATCAATCATAATTTGAAATAAAACAGCACAAATATCTATGATTAATCTTGAAATCTTCTTAAAAGACATAAAATTCAAATTAGAAAGAAAATAAAAACCTACAAGTTTGCTCCATGGCCAACAATCATCTTATCACGATTTTTTTGAAGTTTTATCTTAAATGTATATAATATTTAATAAAGCAGAAAGGCTTGTTAAAAACATCCTTCTCAAATAATCACAAAACTAAATGATGAAAGTTAACTCTTAGAAACCTTAACATCCATTAATACATACTAAACAAACAAATTAGATCTTAAGTATCTTTTAATACCTTCAAATATATGCATGTAGCGTAGATACCCAACTGAAATATTTATAGTCTTATAACTAATATAAGTTTGTCGTGATAAGAAAAAAAAAAGAAAAAAAAGTGGCATGTACATAAGTAAACAGAATTCAGACAGATTTGTATATTAGGGACTAAAAAGTTACTTCGAAAAACCAAAATTTCGACACATTGAAATTTAAGATAAGAGGAGCAAAAAAGTTGAATGGCAAATAGAAGTTTAAAACAGGACTTCAGAACAATTTTGACTTAACAGAAATTTTTAGTAAACCAAGTTTGACGTAAACGAGATTCAACTGTATATAATAAATGAGATATTATATAATTTATATAATATTCTTCCAATATGTATATGTAGAGTTGATACTGCAAAACTTACAACAATAAAGTTCTGAATTAAAAATAACTGAACTTCAAATTTGACATCAAAACCTTTAAAAATTACATAAAAAAACGTTAATTTTGGTGAAATTCATCCTAATATGAAAAAAATGCAGATAATGCAAAGAAACTGTAGAAATTGTATAAAATTTTCTTAAATTTCTTTGTTTTTTGTTTTTGTTTTCCTATCTGACATTTTCCCCCTTTTTTTTTCATCAGAGACATTTTTGAAGTCCTTGTGGACTGACAGATATTGAGATAAAGAAGTTTTTCTACTCTGATTTTTTTTCAACAGATTGTAATTTATGTTCTGGCTTGTTTCATTTTAATGATAATAAGTATGACATAAATGAGAAATAGACAACATTAGACAAGCCCTACAGGTATAATTGAGGAATTATGATTGAATCGCCCACCTTGTTTTCTACTTTATGAACTTGGACTCCAGCAAAAACCACTAAAAAAAATCGGAAGTTTTTATCCCGTGAAATTTTTCCCTTGATGTCGAAAGTTTATAACCCTTGGATATGATCCATTATCATGTCATGGAGATAATTGTAAGATCATTGGATAACGAAGAAATCATGAAAAAAAATCCATCAAATTAAAAAAGGAAAACAACTAAATAATTCTGTGGACACACCTAAACCATAAAATCTGTTTTTGGCAATCCAACAATTCTAATTGGTTTAAATCTCACATTTATTTTTAACTGCCAATTGAACATTTAATCCATTTAAAGGCTTAGTACTTGAAATTAAAATACTTTAAACATTTCTGTAAGATAATAGAAACATGTACATGTATATTATTTATTTTTCAAACTGTATATTATTGCTGTAAGACAGGGTCCTCATCTTTCTACAACAAATTGCCTTACAACAGAAATAGCCTCTTACAAAAAGATGATTTTGATGTAGTTTCATGTGAAAATAGTCTTACAAGAGTTTGACTGTCACATATTAATAAAAAGTCAAATCATTTGTTTTTAGTTTTGTTTTACATAGTGTAATTTTTTTGTTTTTTTTTCTTCTAAATAAGTCTAAAATAAAATGTATTTTTGATGATAAATAAAATCCCATTTTTCCATAAAGATTTTGTCTTATCAAGGTTTTTTATTTATAGTATTTGAAGAGAGCCATCTGCTACAACATCAATAATGATGTTTTTTTCAAACTTTTTTGCTTACTGTATACTTGTAGACATTTATATATAAATATAACATTTAGGAAGGGCATGTGTATGGACACAGGTAAAATGCTATGCCCCCACACCATCAGTGAAATTTATAGTTGTCAGATATGGATAATACCTGTAACCTCTAAATAGTGTGAACCTACAAGGACATATGAGAACTGGAGCTAGTCTAAAAAAAATCCTTGCTGTTTTTGTCCACATCATCACTGCCATCATATCATCACCAAATATGTTTTTGATAATGTTTTTGCACAATAAATAAACAAAAAGGATTTCTTCAATTTCAACCAAAGATGTTTTTTTGTTGCAAATTTTAATTGAAAAGTGTTATTATCAAGAATAATAATAATAAAATAATAAAAAAAATATTTTCAAAACTCAAAAAAAATGATAAATGTTCTGTTAATGTCAACATTTGAATAAAGACATTAATTTCTGTCATGGAAAAACTAATTCCATTGTTCTCTAGTAGGCCATTAAATGAAAATAAGGGGACCTTTGAAAGGTGTAAAACAACCATAGAACAACCTCTGAACACATGTTAATTCTGAAGACTGCAGCCCCAAACAAAGTTTACCCATAAAAGAAGGTAATTGATCAATATTTATTCTAAACATTGGCACTTAAAGATGCCTATAATTGCTATTAGAGATGTACAATAAAATGACAATTTCTAGAAGCTATCAGGCAGATAATTGGCTGGATTCTAGGGGGACTTCAACATTTGTTCTGTTAAACATTCAGTCATAAAGTTCAATTTCACAAGGGAGCAGGTTTTATTATTGCCTTGTCAATCATACATGATTTTCTACAGTTTGACTTCAAATTAATTTGAAAATATAGTTCTTTTATTGTGAAAAATAAAAAAAATAAAACGCTAAAGGAAGTGTCTCTTATAAGAATACTATTCAGTTATAGTATGAATGAGAAAACACATTCAACTTGATGTCTCTGAAAATAAAAAACCCTTGAAAATATATATGTTGATACAAGAATACAAAAATTTTATAGATATACAGAAGTCACTAAACTTTGAGGAGAAATAATATACTCAATTTAAAAGACATAGAATGTAGAGTAATGTAAAAAATATCAGTATCTTAATTCTAAAATAAACCAAGTAAATAACTGATTACTATATGAAATATTACTATGGTTACTGAAAAACTAACATAAGAGAGACAACAATGGAAGTCTATGGAAATTATGGTCCTCAGGCCTGGGACATGTACAAATATGTGGCAACTAACTATGCAATCAGTGCATATACCATTAAAGTTATGAGTTTGAATCCTGCTCATATGTAATAAAGTTTGTCAATGACTTGTGGAAGGTTGGTGGTTTTCTCTGGGTATTCCGGTTTGCTCCACCAATAAAACTGACTGCCACGATATACTGATATACCGTTAACTGAAATATTGTTGAAAGTGGCATTAAAACACCATAACTCTAGCCCCATATCTCTTTTTAATACAAACAATATTTGAAGGTAATTCTGACTGTTTGGTAGTCAGTCTTAAGCTTAAATACAATTCATCATGAGTCAATCTGATATCAGATTAGTTGTCAGCATTATGTTAAAACAAAACTTTAATTCATGTAAAATATGTAATCATTTGTACCTACAGAAATAATCTTCATAGTAAAGACAGTTTGTAGACTCCATAAATAAACTACATTTTTATTTTTGTACATTCAACAATGAATTTCTTGTTTCAACTTTTAATGCTCAAGTTTTAGAATTTTTTTCCAATGTTGTTTTTTTTCTTCTCTAAGATTAAAAGTAATTTTTGGTGGTAAACAATCAGCCAGGTCTGGTTTTGACAAGCTACTGCCTTTGTGCATACTAAATATGTAAACAATATCTTTTAATTTCATGTCATGGTCCACTTGATCTGCCTTTGATAAACATTTAATGTAATCTTACCAAATTTACACACAAAAAAGTTGCAAAAGTATAAAAAATCTTGTTCTTCAAATGACAACTGTTTTAATCCAGGGATTTTATGACTTAAATCACTAAACACATGTAATATCAAAGCTACCATCTATAAACATATTGCTTTTAAGTTTGGTAGATAAAAGGTGGGGGCTTTTAAGATTTGTTAAAATTAGGACATTTATTACTTAATTTTGAGACATGAATATGCTGGAAAAATACCAACAGGAAATCTGTAATCAATGCTTATATTTATGGGATAAAATTTATCTTTTATTGGTTTTTTTCTAATCCTAATTGAAAAGCACTCAACATATATTTTTGAAGGTCGAAGGGACATAACCCATTCAGACAACAATAAACACAGAGGTTTGTATTATAGGTCGCTGTTACCATTAAATTGAATTATTTGGCTTTCCAATATTTTGACTATGGGTGTACGTATACCAGCATTCCAGAAACGTGTTGTGTGCACTAATTTAGATATCTACATTCTTATTAGATTAATAGTACATGAAAAAGAACTCTATTTATTTTGGTAACACATATTTGCAAATCTATGAGGGCTATCAAACAGTTGATTCTCCTATCTTTCAATTAGCATGTAAGATCAAAGAGTAATAGTTCATTAAAAAAATACTGCAGTTGGTTTAAATTTCCTGATTATTTATTAAAAATATTTTCAGCAATTGAAAGTTTTTAAGGAGCATAACTCTGTATGAATTAAAAATCTATATATCATTTCACAAGATTAATGCCTTTCATCCTAATGTATTTGCATACTAACAATTCCCATGTTGGAACCCCCTTTTTGTTTTTCTGTGAATACCCTTAATCTTTCATTAAAACAATTTTAAACAGTGATGGTCAACAATGCAACCAATATCAACAAAACAAACAATCACCTGTCACCTCAAATTATTGAACACAAAAAAAAAAACACCATACAATTTCTTGTATAGATAAAGCATTCTAAATTTTTTTAACAGTCAATTTGCTTTAATCAATGCTGGTTTCAAACTCTCCATTGATCTTACAAATAAATACCTTGATGAGTGCCCTGTGATTGCTTCTTAAGTTTTTAACTTTTTTGTGATGTTGGTCATACTGATGACAATGTCTATATTAAGATTAGTTAACCTGTAGTTAATAAACTTTATAATATCTCCATCATCTGTGAGGATGTAGTGATTAAGATATCACTTAGAAATTAAGAGTACCACCTAACTGAAGGCAATGTGTTGTCTCCATATGGACAATTTGACCGAGATGAAAAACAGCAATAAAAGCAGTTCTGATAAATTTTGAATGAATTTTTCCATGTATCTTCACATATTTATATTTTCATATTAAACCATTTTTTATAATTGGGATATGATTTTTTCAATGTACAAAATGTATGTGATCTTGTGTGAACATTTTTGAAAGAGCAAATATTTTCAGACATGAAAATGAAAAAAACCACTAAAATTCTATGTATTGATAAAAGTTCACAAGAAAAGAGACAGAATTAATATATCTACCAACTATTGTAGGTATTTACCCATTACTATATACATGTATACTATTGTAGGTATTTACCCATTACTATATACATGTATACTATTGTAGGTATTTACCCATTACTATATACATGTATACTATTGTAGGTATTTACCCATTACTATATACATGTATACTATTGTAGGTATTTACCCATTACTATATACATGTATACTATTGTAGGTATTTACCCATTACTATATACATGTATACTATTGTAGGTATTTACCCATTACTATATACATGTATACTATTGTAGGTATTTACCCATTACTATATACATGTATACTATTGTAGGTATTTACCCATTACTATATACATGTATACTATTGTAGGTATTTACCCATTACTATATACATGTATACTATTGTAGGTATTTACCCATTACTATATACATGTATACTATTGTAGGTATTTACCCATTACTATATACATGTATACTATTGTAGGTATTTACCCATTACTATATACATGTATACTATTGTAGGTATTTACCCATTACTATATACATGTATACTATTGTAGGTATTTACCCATTACTATATACATGTATACTATTGTAGGTATTTACCCATTACTATATACATGTATACTATTGTAGGTATTTACCCATTACTATATACATGGATCCTTGATTAGAGAAAGACACAAACAAACAAAATGAAAAACCACCATTTATATAAAATGTTGCCATGTGCTTTTTCACAAATTAAAATGCATGTTTCGTGCTATTTGAGTATTTGAGTATGCCCTTATGTACATGTTATAATAACAATACTCCATGATGTAATGACAGGGATAATGCCTTAAAGAGCAATATCATCACCACTCCATCAAAGACACGGAGGAAATTAAACCAACAAAGACTTGTAAATCAAACCATTTCCAATTTGTTACTAACTATTTTTTAATTAGAGTTTCAGTGAGCTAGTTGTATTTTTCACAGCTTCACTACAATTTTGAATATTGCCACAATTTTTTAATTCCCTAGTTCATTATAAAGGAACTGTTTATTGATCTACAAAAGAATATTTTTCCTGATTTACAAGCTAATATTTTAACTTGAGATTTAGGACATGGTACTTAAATTATATTATTTTGTTAGAAAGGTCCGTGTATTTAGTGCTATGTTATATTAAATGATCATTACTTCCAGACTTTGTCAATTTCCATGTCAATTTTTCTCATAAAATCAATTTATATATTTTTCGTAAGGATGATAGTTCTGTATAGTAGCATTTCACTTGGTCCCTGGAGGTGATTCTTATATAAATTGTGGTAATATACACCATGATATGGAAAGGAATATTGAAATGAACATGAAAAAACAACATAGTTTTCAAATGTTTTCCCCATGCATGAATGGCAATAAAAATGATTTTATTTGAAGTGACAAGAGTTGTCAATTTGTATAAAAAAAAAACAACTTGTTGAATTATCTGTAGTGTCATAAATTAAATAAAAATGGACTTTGTAATCAGAAATAATAGTTTGGGTAATTACAGCGAGATCTTATCCCAAGGTATTTTATTTTGTAAATTTACATGTATGATGAATGTTATCACTGGATATCTCCGCCAACATTTTGTACGATCGTCTCTTAGGCTTCCTCTGGACATAATACCATAGAAAATTATCATCCCAGTGAGAATTGAACCGCTGATTTATGATTGAATTTAAAACTAATATAATGATAATTATCACCTGATCGTTCTTTTGTTGTATATATTTTTCATTCTTTTTCTTGTGGCGATGATTTAAAAGACAAGTTACATATCAGCATTCAGAGAAATTACATGAAATAACTAAGTAACAGACAGATATGAAAAATACCAGAAGCCCTCAAGAATCTATAGCACTGTAAAATATGAGCAAAAAGTCCTGTGTGTGAACTATGTCCAACATCATAGAATTCAATTGATATTATACATTATAATTTAAAAAAAAACTGAAAATACACTCAAATGAACATTCATGTACAGTGACTTACTTTTTTTAAAACTCCTGTGTTAATAAGGGTAATAACAAAATTACCGAACTCCGAACTTATCAGTGACGTAACTCCATAAGTGAGAAATGGCAGCCTGCATGCTTAGCGGGAAATTTAAAATCAATAAGATATAAACGTGCTTTAACATCAGCCCTTGTAAAATTTTCATTAAAAAAGTCATATTTTCATTTTTTTATTAGTTCTAAATTCTGTAAAACCCCAAATCAGCAGTTGGTTTTGTTCTCCTTTAAGCCAAACTACATTGTATGCTCAACATGAAGGACCTTGTAGCTTAGAGATCATACAAAGCCATAAATGTTCATGCAAAATGATGACAATAACTCGCTTTGGTATTTGGCTAGATTAATTTTTAAAACTATAAAAATATATATATCCACTATCAACAGAAATCTATATGGTGTCTAGCATACAGAAAGCAAATAGAATATTACAGATAACACAATTTTTCAGAATTTTTGCTATGGTAGGACAAGGAAGCCAGGGATTCACATACAAATGTAATAACAAGTTATACTAAGCTACCTTTACAGTAGGGGGTGGTTCCACTACCCTAGATGTCACTGATGCAAATGTTGATGTCAAGTTTGGATATTTTGTTTTGAATGGTTTTTCTTTTATCTGGTAATGAGCTGGACCTGGTACTTCCTGTTCTTCCTTTTTGGTTATTGGTTTGATCCTGACTGAAGTGGTACCAAACACACCCTTTCTTGTACTTTCAATGTATGCTTTTCTCATACTTTCTGAACCCATACCAACAATATTATATGCTCCTGGTCCTAAAATATAAATGCATGCTTTTTGTTAAAAAAAATAATAATATCACTTATTATTAAGAATGTGGATGAAAAAAATGTAGCTTGCTTTCAAATTTGCAAAAAGTTATTACCTGTAAGTGTTAGCTCTGGTAGAAAAC
The DNA here is from genome assembly GCA_963680875.1 of Bathymodiolus brooksi. Taxonomy (NCBI): domain Eukaryota; kingdom Metazoa; phylum Mollusca; class Bivalvia; order Mytilida; family Modiolidae; genus Bathymodiolus; species Bathymodiolus brooksi. The sequence goes on from OY804579.1 coordinate 21,940,319, forward strand.
ATTGTAAGCAATAAACCATCAATCGATTAGTCACAGAAATTGGCCCAAAAATTATACAATATTAGTCTGGCAGATGGCTGGATCACTTGACATCTCACATCATAAAAAGCAAATGTAGTTTTATTTTGTATATGAGAGTTCACATAAATTTGACACACTCTAATTGAAATAAATTATAAAACCTACTTTAGTTTAAATCTCCCAAATGACCAAGTTTCCCAAAAGATGATGAATTAAACACCTTTTTATAGTTTTTTTTCACAGATTCCTTACTTAAAAAGATTGCTGTTATAAAATATCAGACATTTCATAATGTTCTTTTTCCACTTAGTGTTGTATAAACTCTGCAATTAAGCAAACAAATAGATTGTTTACACGTTTGGTCGTCCAATATCAGTAGAAAGAAGAAAAAGAAATGACGGGTGCTAAATATATTGTCAGTGGTGAAACTCCAGAATAAAATACAGCAAAAATATTCTGTCTTTTCTACATAAAATTCAAGATTAGAACTCAACGTTCTTAACAACAATGCTGCTCAGTTATATAAGAGGGTCGTCATTTTACTCATACGTGACCACATTACGTCACTAAGAACAGAGGCTTGGTCCGTTAGTCCCTTAAGACTAGCTTAACCCCACATATTTTTATTGAAGTACCTGTTCCAAGCCAGTCCTGTGTGTGTGTATTAGGGGTAACATTTGTATTAATTTAGCCTCTGTTCTATGACAACTCAGAAAAAACCGTTTGACTTCTGCCAAGTTGTAAAAGTTGTATCATGTACATCTTGCTACTAGTGGGAATCAATCTACTAGGTACAGTACAGTCAGAGACATACCATGATAAATCACTGTAATAGACGTATCACTCTTCTTAAGCCCGGTATACACGATACAAGTTTTGCATCCAAGTCTCCATTCAAGAAAACTTGGATCAAGAAAACTTGAATTCAAGTTTGTGTATACACGATGCAAGAAATTTTGATGAATACACACAAGTTTTGGCGGGAGATACAACAAACAAAATGGCATTTTTGGGAGGAGAGGAGGGTGCTGCCCTTTGTATTGCATTATTATGTATAATTGTACTGCGAAGGAGATTAAGCTCCAAAAAGAGGTCAACATGGGCTCGTAAATGGCTTCGAAGGCAACGATGGGATGTATTTCTATGAAGTCTATTAGATCTTCAATCATTTCATTAGTCCTTGTAACTGTCTTTTTCCTGCATTTTGGAGTTTCCTCTTTTCCCGCCATCTTTGCACAACACCTGTAGTTGTTATTATTTACATTCACAAATTGATGCTGATAAGGATTCTGTCTTCTGATTGGTCAATCTCCATCCAAGTTGAAAAAAAATAGGATGCATTTCTATTTCATCCAAGTCCGTTCAAGTTTTTTGATTCAAGTTTCTTGTATGGTATACACGATCAAAAAACTTGAATTCAAGAAACTTGAATGGAGACTTGGATGCAAAACTTGCATCGTGTATACCGGGCTTTAGTGGTACTGATATATTTTATGCTGTGTTTAATTTATTTACTTACTTTCTTGTGCATTTTGGGTGATAGCAAATAATACTCTAAATACAGAAGAAATTTTGAAGATATATTAAATAGAACAAAAGATATATCAGTATCACTAAGAAGAGTGATACGTCTATCACAGTGATTTATCATGGTATGTCTCTGACTGTACTGTAGATAAGACAAATATTACTTATTCACAGCACTCAAGTACCTGTCTAATCAAGCTGACACATCAACAGTACATTTAGACAAAAACTCATGACAGAAATAAAACCATTGTATGTCTCATTGACACTGCCACTGATAAAAAGCATGTTGGAATTTGTTAATTAAGGATATAAAGCTAACCATACTACATTTGACATTCTTGCATCATCCTCTGACATAATTCCCCACATCCCTTCTAAACCTGATAAGAACAGCAGCATAATCTACCTGACTACACACAATTTAAGCCCGCTATACACGATACAAGTTTTGCATCCAAGTCTCCATTCAAGAAAACTTGGATCAAGAAAACTTGAATTCAAGTTTGTGTATACACGATGCAAGAAATTTTGATGAATACACACAAGTTTTGGCTGGAGAGGAGGGTGCTGCCCTTTGCATTGCATTATTATGTACAATTGTACTGCGAAGGAGATTAAGCTCCAAAAAGAGGTCAACATGGGCTCGTAAATGGCTTCGAAGGCGACGATGGGATGTATTTCTATGAAGTCTATTAGATCTGCAATCATTTCATTAGTCCTTGTAACTGTCTTTTTCCTGCATTTTGGAGTTTCCTCTTTTCCCGCCATCTTTGCACAACACCTGTAGTTGTTATTATTTACATTCACAAATTGATGCTGATAAGGATTCTGTCTTCTGATTGGTCAATCTCCATCCAAGTTGAAAGAAAAATAGGATGCATTTCTATTCCATCCAAGTCCATTCAAGTCTTTTGATTCAAGTTTCTTGTATGGTATACACGATCAAAAAACTTGAATGGAGACTTGGATGCAAAACTTGTATCGTGTATACTATAGTATTATTACGTCATGTTTTTCATATTGGCCTAGTCATAGGTCCGAGGCCTGCTGTATTGACCTGAGGCGCATTCGAACGCCAATACAGCAGACCGTGGATCTATAACTAAGCCAATATGAAAAACATCACATAATGATACCTTTATCAATTAACCAGTCCAATATCTCTCAGGATTTTTCCTTGCAATTGTCGAAATGTCTAGCGGATTCCGATCTAGTTGTTATTCACTCACTTTTTAAGGACTGGCTGGAATTGGGCCAATACGGAAAATATCCGTATTGGACTGTTTTTTGCCGTATTGGCCCAATGAAAGTTTTTATATTGTATTGACAGATTTGATCATATAAAGGCTAATAAATCAAAGTTAATTAATAACAGGCTTTACAAAACACTTAGTTTACTGACCAAATCTTTAAAAAAAACAAATTTACAAAGATGGTATGCCATTGATTTCTGACTATCTCTTGAAGAGACTAATTATGTTGTTAAATGAGGTGTGACATGGTTTTTTAGGTAGATATAAACAAGTGATTTCCTGTAATGGGATGCTACAATCACTACCATCTAACTAGACATGGGTTTTATTTGTAGTAAAGTAAAAGATAATTGACAGACAGTCATTAAATGTATGTTAAAATCAATGATTTGCTATTTTTATTTATTGTCTTTAACTTTGAACTCTGCAATAAGGGGCACAATTTTCAAATGGTGTCCAATGCCATTTAATTACAGATATACAGTCCAACCTGTCTTTCGTGACCTTCCAAGGGAACAGTGAAATAATTATGGTCACATAAGACAGGTGGTCGCTTAATGCAGGTTTAATTGATATGAAATGCACTGTGAAGGGGAATAAAAATTAAGGTAACATAATACAAGTTATTGCTTAATAGAGGTGGTCACTGAAGCAGGTTTGATTGTACATGTATAGTGACAATAGGGGCAGTGTATTGCCATTTTTCAGGCATCATGGAGCCTCTTGCTACTATTCTTTGATTGGATTTTGGAACTACCTGTATTTGCATTGTGTGGTATTTTTTTTTTTATTTTCACTTTGTTTATGCATTTTAAAGCAAGAAATTAAAATATCAGTATACTTTTTTAACAAAAACTATGAAGAAGTTGACTGGAGAATCAATGTCACTTTAATACTTCAGAGGCTAGTCTAAGTCTGAAGCTCTATTGTACCAACATATAATTACTGGTTAAAAACATTGTAAGCGATTAAAGATTTCCCTGATTTTAATCAGATAGGACCAGGGTACAAAATATCTGTACAAATTTGTATAAATCTAAATACATTTTGCATCACATGTTTCATGCAAATTAACAATCTACATTGCAGAATATTATCCAGAAGTATTTGTAAAAAAAACTACTGGACCCTGGGGGCTTGATCCTCATAGATATAAGCTATTCATTTGGGCTTTCATAAAAATAGTGATTTCATATGAACTCACTAAATACTATTTCCTGTCAATTTTCATTGTACCCCCATTGATGATTTAGAAAAAACCCACAAAATGCATTAATAATAACAAATAGTACATGCTTCCCATGGGACTCTGTGCTAAATTTAAGACCCTGTTGGGGCTATATATCATGAGGTCTTCACTGTACAAAACTGAATCAATGTTTCATGCAAAAGATAATTTAAACTTTTTGTAGAAAATTCAATCTACATAACACTATTATGCTTCAAGATAATTATCATTATATTTCCATTACAATATTACTTTCGGATACAGTTATTCCTACATAGCAACCAATGTTCAATTAAGGGTATCTAGGACTTTAACCTAAAACATAGTGTTAATTTGTACAAAATTTTAATCTGCATAGGACAATCTGTATGCTCCTTCTTATTGATGTTTGGTTTATGGTGTTTAACACCACTTTCAACAATATTTCAGTTATATCGTGGTGGTCAGTTTTATTGGTGGAGGACCCGGAGTAAACTACCGACCTGTCGCAAGTCACTGACAAACTTTATCACATAATGTTGTATCGAGTATACCTCACCATGAATGGGGCATTCTTATTTGAAGCTCAATTGCAGATTCCTTTGACAAATTTTTTAAAAGCTTCTCTATTGCAACATATGTTCAAATTTTAGACCCCCATCGTCCAGACTTTATATTAACAGATCACAATAATCATGCTAAATGCAAAAACTCATTACATTTCTAAACTTAGTTCTTAAAAACAAGTTTTAAAATATTTTTTTAAGAATGATTAATTTCCCCTTTTTGTGCCCTCATCAGTTCTGTACTGTTAATTTCTAATGATAACATCTTTTTCAATGATGAAGGAGACCAAATAATGGCAATGATTTACACAATGCTTTGCATCAGGGGAGATAATAGTTTTATATAGGGGAGATTACTCTTGATTTATGCACTTATAATATCTTAACTATTTAATATTATTTTCATTCATACAATGCTTCTTATTAGTGAATTTTCCTTCCTTTACTATTTTCCTTTTATTAACTATTGATGTTGCTAGGAAAATTCTCTGAAATCTGTGAAAAATGTCTTCTATGGAGTATTGCACAAAAATAGGAAAGTGTAAAGAGTTGTAATATAAATTTTCACATAAAGCTAACCAATTTATAAATATATACAAATAAAATAGAGGATATAATATAATGTAAAATAACTTCTGTAAATTGAAAGATTAAAATCCTTTTTCTACTTCATTTAATTAAAAATTATAGTTGAAAATATTTTTAAATTTGAATTTTAAAGTTTTGTACTGTATCTATATTAAAGATTTAACCACATATTACATGTAATAAATGTTTTTATGACAGTTGTATATTTGCTGATCTATTGTAAACACATGATATAAAAATTTAACCTTTACAAGGATTTTTGACAGATTTCTTCTTGAATAAATCCGACTTAGTGACTCATCTGAATTTTAATATAAAGAAGCTTTTTCCATACATCATTAATATGCAATGGAGGCCATAAAAATATGATCAATCCGAGAAAACTGATTAATATACAGATAATAAAAACACTTAGGTGTGAAAAAGCAATGAATATCCCTAAGCTTAACCAAGAATTCTATCACCCTCTGTAGCTTTTGTCCAATAATGGGTCACAAAGGGAAAGTCAATTTTATAGGGGATATTGGTGTTTATGGTAGGGGCATCTGTCAGGGTCAACATGTTGCATCCTGGCTACTTTGTCCTGAACAATAGAAACACAATAATCAATCTGTAAAAAGTGAAAATTATGATCCATTATCGGTAGGGCTTTTGGTTTCATTGTTATTGTCACTCCCATTTATAACAATAATCCATTTTTTATTTTCCTAAAAAAACAGTGATTTATAATAGCAGAATTTTACAATAGAGTCTGGTCGAAAAAGCTGTAACAAATGATGCACAAACAAACATTTTATTGCAGCGGATTCTAACGAAAAAATAAATAATTTTCATCTGAATTATTCAATTTCTACAGGCAGGAAAAAGGCATATAAAAAAAAAATATGCACAAGTTAATATAGTTGTCATTTGGCAAATATTAGACTTTTCTCAAAGAGACAAAAAAAAAAGACTGAATGTTATAAAATAAAATGATTTATTTTTGCTTGACACGACAACTGTCCCGCACGGATGCCGGGTTGCTCCAGATGGAAAATTAGAAAGTTGATTTATAGTCCACTTTTTGTCATCCAATCAGAATATTAGTAAGATTTAGACCAAGATAGAAATATGTTACGACAAAAAATATAATATCAATGGTGTTGTTTTATCGTGATTTAGACAGTGATAATAGTCTCATAGGTTTTCATTTTAAATTTAACAAATAAATCGCTTGACTTTTATGGATTGAAATCAATTAAGTCATTATATTTGTTCTTAATACAAAGTGTATTCAGTAATCTTTTGTTAGTGAATAATGAAATCAGTTCAATATATGGCAAGCTGGTTTTTTCCCAAGTGTCCAGTTTTCACTTAACACCATGGCTCTAAAATATTGTTAAACTGATACAATATTGTCCAAATTGATATCTGGCTTTGTTTAATTCTGCACATTAGGGGGCAAAAATAAACTCCATGACTAATTTCCTTCAAGGAAATTTGAAAATTAATGATCTTTTAGTGATTTCTATGAAGAAATAAAACCTCAAAATGGAAAGAATAATGATATTAGAAAACACATAATCTAATTGTTAAACAATAAAACAATGGGAAATCCACTATATGTCAATAATATTTAAATTAATGGATGAATTAAACCAATTATAATCCTGAGTTGTAATGTTGTTATTTTGGTCTGTTTAATTTATTATTTTAAACATATTTTATTGTTCAAAAAGACAAAATGATAAGACACAAGTTAAACAATTTAGACAGTCTTCTCCTATAAGTTGAATTTGTTGATGGTGTTTACTGTTTAGAAACAATAAAATTTAATTAGGGAACAAACAGTTCTCTGTCTACTACTTTTTAATGCTAAACTATTATAAATTTAACACAGAATTTAAACAGCTGACATATTTTGTCAACATTAATTTTGACACAAAAGCAAAATATCCACTCTCAAATATTCTCTTTGATGAAATATTTTAAGTCAAAAGGGGGAATAACTCCATCAAAAATGGCCTGTTCATACTGCTGTATATTGCCATAATAATATACAAGTAATTATTTGGCTATAAGAAAGCATGCACAATTTTGAGGAATTCCCATTTAAAATGTAAGAGGGAAAAAGTCCTATACAAACTTCTTGATGAAATATTTTAAGTAAAAGGGGAAATAACTCTGAAAATGGTTCAATCAAACTCCCAAAACAATATAAAAATATAGAAAAGCTTAACTTTAAGTTCAGGTAAATGTAAATAGAAACATAAAAACACCCTCACAGAAGTAAAAAGCAACCTCTCCAAAGAAATTGATCAGGTAACTTATTGGTAATTTATTTCTTAAACTTGTAAACTTTCATTTATAAAATTCAGCACCCTTCTAATATAATTTAGTAGTAAGTATTTTCAATGTATTGTGAGAAACTTCATCACTACTACAAATGTACAGATTTTAATGACAACAAATAATCACCATACATCTGTTATCTTAAATTTTCATGCATTTTGAGTGCTCTTTCAAAGTTGCCAAATTTAAGACATAATAAAAAATAATCTGCATAATAATAAAACCAACATTTGATCATGAACAACATGATAATGAATTATGTAAACTATGTTTGTACTTTTTTTTATTGCTAAATCATGATATTTAACATCCACCAAAATAACCCAGTAAAAAATGACATGCGATTTTCTGACATAAAATGTATCCTTTATATCTCAATTTTAATTTAAATACAGATAAACAAATATCCCAAAAGTACTACATTTAACAATATATCATTTACTCAGCCATGCATACATAAATATATATAATAAAACAAAAGAAATTGTGTACAATACTCTCAATAACCTTTAAAAAACAACAGGAGATCAGCTGCCAATTGTCTGTTGTTTAACCAATGACAGTACTATTTTCTTTATAATTTTTACATTCCCTGATCTCTAATTCACAGAAGGAGTTTACATCTCCTCTCAACTGGGCACTGCTATGAACCCTCAAGACGCCTGATCTATTCTATAAAATGTGTGCCTCCTCCCCCTAACATAAAATCCTGCACCTGTACCCCTCAACTATAGTACCAGTAAGCATAGTCCAACTACCAGAAATAAGAAAAGTGCTTTATATAAACATTGTTTACTGGAATAGCAAGGGCTTATGGATAAACAAAAATATCACATGACAATTGACAAAATCACATGACAATAGACATGTTCTATTTGTGTCAGCATGGCAATCTGGAAGTGTTAAAACAGTATGTTAACCTTGATCTGACTACAATGGAATAAACAGGGTAGAATGATGTTATAGTATTGATCCTTGAAGTTGAAGTTTCTGTCAAAATAAAATTTCTATGGTCAATGTACATTAATATACAGAACTCCTATAATATCGTCTAATGGCATTATAACATTAAAAGCAATATTCACCAGGTCTTATTTTGACTTCCCAGTGAAAGACCCAATTGTTATATCCCAGTGAAAGACCCAATTGTTATATCCCAGTGAAAGGACCAATTGTTACATCCCAGTGAGAGGACCATTTGCTACATCCCAGTCAAAGGACCAACCAATTGTTACATGCCAGTGAGAGAACCATTTATTACATCCCAGTGAAAGAATCAACTGTTTCACACCTGTGAAATGCCTTATTCTGACATCTCAGTGAAAGGTCTTATTCTGACATCTCAGTGAAAGGCCCTATTGTTACACCCTGGTGAAAGGTCTTATTCTGACACAAGTGAGAGGCCCATTTGTTACATCCCAGTGAAAGGACCAATAGTTACACCTTGGTGAATGGCCTTATTCTGACATCTCAGTGAAAGGCCTTGTTGACATGTCAGTGAAATAGGGGAAATTTTCTTAGAAGGTTATCAGTAATTATCTTACCTGGATTTTTTCTGATATGAACTTTTGGTTCAAATCGTACAGATGTCTGACCAAATGGACTTCTTTTTAATCCTGTAACTCTCTTCATTGATTCAAAAGCATTACGTGGATCATTGTATGCTCCTGGTGCAGGGGTCACCTTTTTAAGTGGAGTAAATCTCTGAAAAAATCATCATAGTTATACAGTTATTAATATGCAAATAAAGCAAAGACAATTGGTCGAATGGTCAAATTTTTGCTTTATGCCACTTTCAACAATTTTCAGATATATCGTGGAGACAGTGTTTAGTTGCAGAGTATCATCAAACATTTGATCAACTATCTCATTTAAGCTACAAGGGTGAGCACACTTTTCAATAAGTTAGACACAAACCTATACCTGACATGATAGTTTAATAGTTTAATTGTAGTTATTATAGGTGATAGATTGTCTTAACTTAAAATCCTACCTCCACACCTTGTTTGGGAGTTAACACTTTTGATCTCATTTAAATATGTACTAACTTTTAAAGGAATCAAACACACCTTGAACACATTCTAACCTTTGAACGGGACATAAATGGAGGATGTTCTACTTCTATTCCTTCTGAATTGACTTTTGAAGGAATCAAACACACCTTGCATTTATTCTTACCTAAGTGTCATCATGATTCGTATGGTAGTTGGATTTACAACTACCTGTGTAATCAGTGTTTATCACCACTAAAGTTGTGAATTCGAACCCCGTCCATGTACTTGATACAACATTATCTGATAAAGTTTGTCAGTTACTAGCGATAGGTCGATGGTTCTCTCGAGGTACTCCAGTTTCCTCCACCAATAACACTGACCACCGTCATGATATTACTGAAACATTGTTGAAAGTGGCATTAAACACCATAAACATAAACTTATTCTTACCTTTGACTGTGACATAAATGGAGGATGTTCTACTTCTATTCCTTCTGTGTTGACTTTTGGGGGATCAGGGTCAAACACACCTTTGACATCATATTTGCCTGGGCCGGGTATAGCCTAAAACAAATTCAGATAAATCAGTGTATATAATCTCAATAAATGTAGATTTTCAATATGAAGGGATGGATCTTTGACTTTGTCCTGGGTGATATTGATTGATTGATTATTGCTTAACGTACAGTGAGCAGTAGTTCAGCTATATTCAGGATGATCCTGGTTTAGACAGGTATCAATGAAAAACATATTTCTGGCAGCTGGTGTAATTAATTCTCATGTCTAATGTGTAATAAATGGGAAGAAAATTACTCTCAGTTATCAAATTTTGTAAACTTGGGTAGAATATAATATTCCATCAAAATAAAAAAAAACACTATTTTTAAAATAATTTGATTAAAGGGAGACAACTTTATTTTGTTTTTAACCATAAAAAGTATTATATGTAATAATTCACAATAATGAAAAGAAAATTAATTATAGTTGTTTTTGACTGAACAATTATTTTTTGGTAATCAAAATAATGTACAATGACAAATGTTTTTGACTAAACAATTAATTTTTGTACTTATATAACTGTACAATGACAAATTGTACAATATTAATCTTGTAGGATATTTACTTTCTTTTCCTCGTCTTTCTGTACAGCTTCATGATATCTGGGTATTCTGGATTCAAATCTTGTTTGTTCTTCCATTTGAGCATTCAAATTTTCAGCTTTCAAGATTGTGTCCCTGTATGGTTCATATTCACCTGGTCCAGGGCCTAGTTTACCTTTACTTAAATCTAGTCGTTTAGATGCCAGGTTCCCAAAGTGAACACCTTTGTATGTTTTAGTTGTTTTTGTTTCCACCTGAAACGAAAATACAATACATGTACATGAAACATGCTTGATTTATTGGTAATTTTGAGTATTTTTCAGGAAGTTCATAGATGGTTAATATTATCTGGACAAAAATGAATATATAAAAGAAACAAAACAAAGATTTTAATGTTAGTATACCTTGGTTCTGTATAAATACATGAAATCACTGAGGAATGATGTCCATAATTTGTCAGACAATACACATTTGTGAAGTAAAATACATCAGGAAATTTATCACGGTTTTGTTTACATAGCCAATGAAGGACATCTTATTTGAATTCAAAATATCAAAGAAAACACTTACAACTGCTGGTTTATAGAATGCAGGTCCAATAGACACATCCCTGTCTGGTGGGTCCTGTTTCTTTAGGGAGCCATCATCACATTCTTCATAGCCATAAGCTTGTCCTGGCATCGGTATAGAGGGAGCCTCCAGTTTCCTGTGAAACTTTATTCTATTGGTTACCAGCTGCTTAAAATAAAATAATATTAATAGTCAAATCTAGAATTATCATTGTCATGTATAGTATTATGTATAGGATAAAGAGTATCATAAGTAAGCTTTCTAAATTAGAAGTAGAAAATCTGGCAGAATAATTTCCCAGAACATAATAGTCCATATTAGCATTTCACAAATCAAACATGTGACTTCATGAATACAATTCAATATCTATTTTAATTCTCAAATCTGTGAGTACCATTTTTGCATGAATTGAATTCTGATGGAACCTCCATTCATGAGGATGAAAGTATTTTCCTTCTCACGAATAGAGATTCTCAATTTTCATTAAGTTTGAATTTTTTTTAGAATTATAAAATTAACAAAATAATATACAAAATGTTTCCATGGCAACCTGTACTAAATGCAGTATTTACTGTTGAAAATAACTTACTGATCCAGCCTTATCTTTGTTAGACAGTACCAGTGGAGCTGACTTGGAGTTTCTGAACTCTGTGTATTTTTCAACACAGTAGGTACCAGGTCCTGGATTTTCTGTGCTTACATCACCAAATCGTTTGGATTTGTTGGCTAATGTTTTTCCACCCTGAAAAAAACGGATAATAACAAGTTTGTAATCAAACATGTGATGGAAAAATTCTGATAATCTTTGACAACATATAAGTGTTATTCGAGTTAACTGTAACTAATGAAGTTGATTGTAAATTATGTAGATTTGTGACAGTAAATCTACATTTAAACTAAATAAAATATCTGAGTAAGATATGAATTAGATGTAATGTAAGAAAGTTCAACTAAAACTCAGGGAAAAATTGTGTAACAGCTTTTTTATTGTTGTTCTTCATTTCTGTCAAAATGAGGGTTTCAGTGATGAGAAGAGAATAAATAATACATATTACAACTCCTAACTAGAGATCAGTGGTCCTCTTAACTAGAGATCAGTGGTACTCTTAACTAGAGATCAGTGGTACTCTTAACTAGAGATCAGTGGTACTCTTAAATAGATCAGTGGTACTCTTAACTAGATCAGTGGTACTCTTAACTAGAGATCAGTGATACTCTTAACTAGAGATCAGTGACCCTCTTAACTAGAGATCAGTGGTACTCTTAACTAGATCAGTGGTACTCTTAACTAGAGATCAGTGATACTCTTAACTAGAGATCAGTGATACTCTTAACTAGAGAACAGTGGTACTCTTAACTATAGATCAGTGATACTCCTAACTAGAGAGCAGTGGTACTCTTAACTATAGATCAGTGATACTCTTAACTATAGATCAGTGGTACTCTTAACTAGATCAGTGGTACTCTTAACTAGATCAGTGGTACACCTAATTAGAGATCAGTGGTATTCTTAACTAGATCAGTGGTACTCCTAACTAGAGATCAGTGGTACTCTTAACTAGATCAGTGGTACTCTTAACTAGATCAGTGGTACTCTTTACTGAAGATCAGTGGTACTCTTAACTAGATCAGTGGTACTCTTAACTAGAGATCAGTGATACTCTTAACTAGAGATCAGTGATACTCTTAACTAGAGATCAGTGGTACTCTTAACTATAGATCAGTGATACTCTTAACTAGAGAGCAGTGGTACTCTTAACTATAGATCAGTGATACTCTTAACGATAGAGCAGTGGTACTCTTAACTAGAGATCAGTGGTACTCTTAACTAGATCAGTGGTACTCTTAACTAGAGATCAGTGATACTCTTAACTAGAGATCAGTGATACACCTAATTAGAGATCAGTGGTATTCTTAACTAGAGATCAATGGTACTCTTAACTAGATCAGTGGTACTCTTAACTAGATCAGTGGTACTCCTAACTAGAGATCGGTGGTACTCTTAACTAGATCAGTGGTACTCTTTACTGGAGATCAGTGGTACTCTTCACTAGATCAGTGGTACTCCTAATTAGAGATCAGCGGTACTCTTAACTAGATCAGTGGTACTCTTAACTAGATCAGTGGTACTCCTAACTAGAGAGCAGTGGTACTCTTAACTAGATCAGTGGTACTCTTAACTAGATCAGTGCCAGTGGTACTCTTTACTGGAGATCAGTGGTACTCTTAACTAGAGATAAGTGATACTCCTAACTAGAGATCAGTGGTACTCTTAACTAGATCAGTGGTACTCTTTACTGGAGATCAGTGGTACTCTTAACTAGATCAGTGGTACTATTAACTAGATCAGTGGTACTCCTAATTAGAGATCAGCGGTACTCTTAACTAGATCAGTGGTACTCCTAACTAGAGATCAGTGGTACTCTTAACTAGATCAGTGGTACTCTTAACTAGATCAGTGGTACTCTTTACTGGAGATCAGTGGTACTCTTTACTGGAGATCAGTGGTACTCTTAACTAGATCAGTGGTACTCCTAACTAGATCAGTGGTACTCCTAACTAGAGATCAGTGGTACTCTTAACTAGATCAGTGGTACTCTTTACTGGAGATCAGTGGTACTCTTAACTAGATCAGTGGTACTCTTAACTTGATCAGTGGTACTCCTAACTAGAGATCAGTGGTACTCTTAACTAGATCAGTGGTACTCTTAACTAGAGATCAGTGATACTCTTAACTAGAGATCAGTGATACTCTTAACTAGAGAACAGTGGTACTCTTAACTATAGATCAGTGATACTCCTAACTAGAGAGCAGTGGTACTCTTAACTATAGATCAGTGATACTCTTAACTATAGATCAGTGGTACTCTTAACTAGATCAGTGGTACTCTTAACTAGATCAGTGGTACACCTAATTAGAGATCAGTGGTATTCTTAACTAGATCAGTGGTACTCCTAACTAGAGATCAGTGGTACTCTTAACTAGATCAGTGGTACTCTTAACTAGATCAGTGGTACTCTTTACTGAAGATCAGTGGTACTCTTAACTAGATCAGTGGTACTCTTAACTAGAGATCAGTGATACTCTTAACTAGAGATCAGTGATACTCTTAACTAGAGATCAGTGGTACTCTTAACTATAGATCAGTGATACTCTTAACTAGAGAGCAGTGGTACTCTTAACTATAGATCAGTGATACTCTTAACGATAGAGCAGTGGTACTCTTAACTAGAGATCAGTGGTACTCTTAACTAGATCAGTGGTACTCTTAACTAGAGATCAGTGATACTCTTAACTAGAGATCAGTGATACACCTAATTAGAGATCAGTGGTATTCTTAACTAGAGATCAATGGTACTCTTAACTAGATCAGTGGTACTCTTAACTAGATCAGTGGTACTCCTAACTAGAGATCGGTGGTACTCTTAACTAGATCAGTGGTACTCTTTACTGGAGATCAGTGGTACTCTTAACTAGATCAGTGGTACTCCTAATTAGAGATCAGCGGTACTCTTAACTAGATCAGTGGTACTCTTAACTAGATCAGTGGTACTCCTAACTAGAGAGCAGTGGTACTCTTAACTAGATCAGTGGTACTCTTAACTAGATCAGTGCCAGTGGTACTCTTTACTGGAGATCAGTGGTACTCTTAACTAGAGATAAGTGATACTCCTAACTAGAGATCAGTGGTACTCTTAACTAGATCAGTGGTACTCTTTACTGGAGATCAGTGGTACTCTTAACTAGATCAGTGGTACTATTAACTAGATCAGTGGTACTCCTAATTAGAGATCAGCGGTACTCTTAACTAGATCAGTGGTACTCCTAACTAGAGATCAGTGGTACTCTTAACTAGATCAGTGGTACTCTTAACTAGATCAGTGGTACTCTTTACTGGAGATCAGTGGTACTCTTTACTGGAGATCAGTGGTACTCTTAACTAGATCAGTGGTACTCCTAACTAGATCAGTGGTACTCCTAACTAGAGATCAGTGGTACTCTTAACTAGATCAGTGGTACTCTTTACTGGAGATCAGTGGTACTCTTAACTAGATCAGTGGTACTCTTAACTTGATCAGTGGTACTCCTAACTAGAGATCAGTGGTACTCTTAACTAGATCAGTGGTACTCTTAACTAGAGATAAGTGATACTCCTAACTAGAGATCAGTGACAGTGGAACTCTTAACTAGAGATCAGTGGTACTCTTAACTAGATCAGTGGTACTCTTAACTAAAGATCAGTGGTACTCTTTACTGGAGATCAGTGGTACTCTTAACTAGATCAGTGGTACTCTTAACTAGATCAGTGGTATTCCTAATTAGAGATCAGTGGTACTCTTAACCAGGGATCAGTGGTACTCTTAACTAGATCAGTGGTACTCTTTAACTAGATCAGTGGTACTCCTAACTAGCTATCAGTGGTACTATTAACTAGAGATCAGTGGTACTCTTTACTGGAGATCAGTGGTACTCTTAAATAGATCAGTGGTACTCTTAACTAGATCAGTGGTACTCTTAAATAGATCAGTGGTACTCTTAACTAGATCAGTGGTACTCTTAAATAGATCAGTGGTACTCTTAACTAGATCAGTGGTACTCTTAAATAGATCAGTGGTACTCTTAACTAGATCAGTGGTACTCTTAAATAGATCAGTGGTACTCTTAACTAGATCAGTGGTACTCTTAACATTTAAACACTATATGTGTTTTCTTTATCACTAACATGTGTAGGACATTTAGAAGGATTATCAAAAACCAGTCATCAGTATACCTGACATGAGAGCAAAATAACAAAACAAAACACTGAAACAACCACAGGGCTCTCATCAAGATATTTGTTAGACCAATTGACAATGTAAATTGTAAAACAATTCTAAATGGCATTTATCAATATGAATAGATTGCAAAATAAACTAAATAAGAACATCACCCATACATAAAAAGGTGAAAGGTGAAAGAAGAACACATATACAAAAGTCTTTCGTACATATAAACTTTTAAACACAGTGACATTTGTCACCACATTTTCACGAAATACAGAAAACAAACCCATATCACCAATTAAATAAAAAAAAGAAAGAAATTGAATTTAAGTGGGCATGGAATTGGAAGAAAGGCTATTTGAATCTTGTGTGAAAAAAATTATGAATCTGATCCAGCTCCTAGCTTGCTGATGAATGGTACAAATGTACACTAAACTTCTAACCAATAAATGCTGATACACATCATGTCAAAGCTGTTTATAAATGGCACCCAAGAGAACCGAAAAATGTCCTCTTTGCGAGAGTTGTCCTTTATATACAGGTTAAAGTCATTAAAGGGAAAATGAGGCTGCCCTTAATAGACAGGTTTGACTGTATTTGGGTTTTTTATCACTCGCATATTTGGGCTATCAGAAAGATTACAAGGTATTAAAATGGGGGTCAATTAATGTTACAAATACCGTCATCACTATGGCTAACATCACAACAATTATGTTGTCTCCTTGCATTTTGTCTCCATCTGGAATAAAATGCTAATAACCAATCAAAATTCAATGCTTACTTACCTTGACCATGTCTTGAGCAACTGTTGGATCATAATGTCCTGGTCCAGGTGCTGCTACTGTTTGGTCACTGACATTAAGGAATGTTTCTCTACTGGTCATAGACAAGAAAGGGGCATAACCATCTATAAATTTAAGATTTTCTTTGTAAAAATATACTATTTGTGACATTATTTATTACCTCTGTAATCATTGCTAGAAAATGTCTACAGGATGTTTTCTAAAGGCAAAATATAAATTGGTATCACTCAAATGTGTTTAAAATACATCTTAAAATGATATAAATACCCTCGATCAAATGCTTGTTGGACTTTAACTTACATGTATATCTGTGAAATCAGTCCCAATCAACATTAAACTTTGTGAATTTGATATTCACCTCAGTGTGGCCAGCCATGTATTGACTATTTTTATGTGATATACTGATAATAAGTTGCTAGTAAATTGCAGTTACCAGTAGATTTGTGTTTTTCTCCAGGTACAAATGTTCTTAGGCTTCCTAGGAATGTTATACTTAATCCTATATATTCAAGATGCCCACCTTAGGATATACATTGTAATATTATATTTCCTTCTTTCTTTTATAAAACTAGTGTTTCCTTTTTGTGTATTTCTTTAAAATAAAGTATTACAAATGTTCAAATCATTAGAAATCAGAATCAAACTGATAAATAAATTCATAATTATTCTGCACATCTTAAATAATTACCTGCTTTTAGTCTGGCTTTTGCAGGTGCACTGCCATCGTATGTTCCTGGACCAACATTGCCAGGGGTAGACCCGATGGTTTTAATCAAATCTCTTGGTGCTCTGTCATACATTTTGTGTGCACTAATAGAATGGGGGGAAAAAAAGAGAATTATTAAAATGAAAATGTCGTCGAGCTTTGGGCTAAAAAAATGTGATACATGTAGAAACTGTTATCTCTTATTGAAATTTACATGAAGCATGGTATTGAAATGTATATTAAGGATATGAGCATCATCTTTTTATGTCAATCGTGGTACGAAATATCAACAAACAAAATCAACAAAGGGTTCCACAGCAGTACTTTCAGCATGATATGTCTGAAGTAGATTGTCAGTATCAGTATGTAACAGACAAGAATAGTACATATTAATCTACTAATAGTGGAAAACTTGAAGTAGATGTAAACAATAAATGAGCATCTAAATGAAAAGGATTCAGATGGAACAATGGACAGATGGTTTGATTGCCACACATATTAGAGATTATGGGTACGGTCAGAAAATTTTACCTTGAAACAGGCCACTTGTACTGAGCTATTGCTCATTCATAGCCACTTCAATTATTCTTAACATGATAGAATTGTAGAATTCTTTAAACAAGCCACAACAATTTATGTCCCACATACTACAATTATTTTTTTTAACCCTGCACAAATCACAACTGATGAGCAGTCATCAAATAGTGATGGATTGTCGTATGATGTACATGTAGTTCTGATGTTCAAGTGTCAAGGCCATTGTAGTGAATTGTGGGGGATGGGGGCCGAGGGGTTCCGAAGAGCACCCATGATGCACCAGAAAGTGCCCACGCTTGGGAGAACAAATTATACCATTGACGAAACCAGACGCATAAACGGAAAAGAAGAAATAGATACTAAAGCATTGCTAGGAACCACTAGTACTTAGTAAGTAGTTGCTAATTACTATACCATGTTTGCAAACCCACAAGTCGGAGAAGCTACCTATTGGCTAGTATACAGGTCATTTGCACTGGGCTGCAGTGATTGTCTGACTGGAACAACCATCATCATAACATTATATAGAAACTATTGCCATTGGATTATCTTAGTCTGATCCAGTCCACAAGATATTTGCTCTTATGTATTCTACCCAATTACTGAATTAGTATTATAATTACATCCAAAAAGCAAAATGCACTGTTTATAACATTTATCAGCGTGGGTAGTGGGATAGAAATGCAATCGTGAATGGCAATGTCCATATTCTGTAATATCAACAAAATATTTAATCGTTGAACAGTTAATAAGACCGTCTAAGTCATAGATACATTTTGTCAACATTTGAGGATACCTCATTTGTCAACATTTATAAATTTAATCTGTTTATAGATACATGCTAATTATTGTCTAATCTGCCTATTATCATTATTTGTCTTTGTATATTAAACACTCTTACCTTCAATTAGACAGATGACTGCACAGTATATAATGTGAAATGTGTTCTTTTTTCTAAGACGTTCTTCGATTTACATTGTTGTCAAGGAACAAATGGCCGTTACCGGAAGTTCACAAAGGGCACGTAACTCCAGTTGATTTCGCACAATTTCAAAGTCTAATACTAATAGGTACACCTGTTGAGTTTGTTTTGTTCGTAGACTATTGGTAGAATTCCCGTTAAAAGGCTTGTTTTTTATTGATGAAATTATACAAAAAAATCAGCTATTTTTAGAATGCATGCTATTATTCTCACTGTCAGTGACACTGATCAATAAAAAGCTGAGCTAAAAAAATATGCATGCCATGATTGTGTAATTTTTGTGTTTAAAAATTATGCAACCTTCATATGTATTTCGTTTTCCCATCATTCACTGACTTGCATTTTTTGCATGCTCAAGAAATAAACAATTCTTGGAAAGAGGTGAATGAAGTTTTATTTTTAAGCTGAAAATATAATTTAAGTTAGTCCGAGATTCCTCTGTCGTCCGACGGCATTATATATTTTTGCTAGAGCCGTTGGACGTCAGAGAGCTATACATACGGAAAACAGCGGATTTGCCTCTCCGACTCTTGATCGGCACATTTCCACGTTTCGTGGCTATCGGATTTTATTTTCTATCAGAAACCCTTATATTAATCGCTTCACCAATCATTTTTCTATTCATTCATAACCATCTTACCTTCAGAAAGTGGTGTTACACTCCATTACAGCACGATTTTGCCTTAGATCCTATTATTCCGCCATTTGACTTCCATTTTCGAATCTACAAACGTGATCTCGCGATACTAACTGAATGATGACAGCAATGCATTGCATGATGGGAGCTAATTAATGCAGCATGCCAAATTATTTGGAGCATTATTTGCATACGTAAACAACATTCAAATCACATGGAAGACGATACATTTAAGCGTATTCTGCAGGACAAACAGTCCATCTACAGATCAAAGCAGAGCAGAAGGAAATAATACAGAATGTGTTGGAAAGAAAAGATTCAATGGCAGAGTGTTACCAACGGGCTTCGGAAAGAGCATGTGTTACGTTCCCCCTTTTTGGACAAGGTACTACAACATTTTTTTTTCTTATGGTTATCTGTAATTCACTAAATTTGCTGTTAAAATCATTACCAATCAATATAATCAACTGTATTAAATCTTATGTTAATTGTTCTGCTTTAACAGGCGCCTATGATTGGCAATAACAATATTTGTTTGTTTGTTTATATGCAAATCATCTCCCATGATACATTGCGGTAATCGTAGTTTTCTCGTAGTCACGTGACAAATGTTTGAAAAATGGAAGTCAAATGGCGGAATAATAGGATCCAAGGCAAAATCGTGCTGCAATGGAGTGTAACACCATTTTCTGAGGGTAAGATGGTTATGAATGAATAGAAAAATGATTGGTGAAGCGATTTATATAAGGGTTTCTGATAGAAAATAAAATCCGATAGCCACGAAACGTGGAAATGTGCTGACCCAGAGTTGAAGAAGCAAATCCGCTGTTTTCCGTATGTATAGCTCTCTGACGTCCAACGGCTCTAGCAAAAATATATAATGCCGTCGGACGACAGAGGAATCTCGGACTAAATTTAAGTATGATGCATGTATTGTATGGGTGATTGTAAAACAAGAAATGAAACGAAACGAGACACAACAGAAACAAAACAAGATAAAGCCGAAACAAAGCGAAACCAAGAAAATTATCAATAAATAAAAAAGCGAAACAAACATTAACGAAACGATTTTTTTGTAACATGAGACAACAATCCACAAAATGCCAGTGGCGGATTGAAAAACCTTTAAAATTTACGGGAAGATTTGGCAATGGAAGAAAGAAATAATCAGGATTTCATATCAAAAAGCTCACCACTTTCCTGCTTCTTGTGTGTGCATAGACATCGATATCGTGTTAAAAGAAATTTTCAGTGGTAGAAAACAGATGCGAATTCAAGGCCCCACCCCCCTTTTGATGAAAAACCTTTGAAATTTTCAGGAATTTGGAAAAATTTTGTGCAGCCACGTCTCCTCCAATGTACCTAGTATTCTTTTCAGAATGTCTGGATCCGCTACTGAAAAAGACAAAAATATCTCCATTTCCATACCCGATTTTGACGCCTTAGATTTGTAATATGATTTTTTTTTTAAATCCTGAATTCCACAAATTTATCAAACTGTTGAGATGGATGAAGACGAGGAAGGGACTTACATTTTTATGTTGCAAAAATGAGTTAGG
The DNA here is from genome assembly GCA_963680875.1 of Bathymodiolus brooksi. Classification (NCBI taxonomy): domain Eukaryota; kingdom Metazoa; phylum Mollusca; class Bivalvia; order Mytilida; family Modiolidae; genus Bathymodiolus; species Bathymodiolus brooksi. Next base: position 21,961,467 of record OY804579.1, read on the forward strand.
ACATAAACAACTCCTATTAATTGTGTTTGGTATACAAAATTATAGATTACCTACATGTATATCCTTTCTGTCCATCCATCATTTCTGATACCAAAAATGTAGCTGGCTGCAAAAGTGATGGAAACATTTTCTCGCATGTTTTAGAAATCCTGTGAGATCAAAGTATAAAAAACCCGCCCTTTTCAATCAAACATATTACTGTTTTATGCCACCAAAAATGGTTTAAAAATATCAAAAGATAACTCATTTAAAAGTTCATTTACGAAACAGAATTTTTGAATTCAAACGTTTGCGATCAACTAGCACCTTCACAACTTCATTTGAACTTTATAAATGAAAGTAAACACAGACAAATTTTTTGCAGGGGTGTTTTAAGTTACAACGAGATTTATATTGGCAAGGACTCATTGTGATTTAGGTTATTTTTCATTTTGCTTCCTTTTTTATTATGCCCCGCGACGAAAAGTCGAGCGATATATTAATTTACCCATGTCCACCCGTTCGTCCGTCCGGCTAACTTCTTCTACAGTTTTTGATCTAAGAATTTTATATTTTGAAGGGTGTTTGATCAGGATTTTAATAAAAAATTCACAAAAGGACTTGGTATTTTTTTTTAGATAATATAGGGTACATTTGCAATTCAAGTTTGTCCATGCAGTCACAGACTTTTTCTAATGTATTTAATCCAGAGCTCTGATATTTTGAACACAAACTAAAGCCAGTACATATCAACAGGATTTTGAATTTTATCAAAAGATGTTGAACTTAGTGGGTTTTTTTCTATACCAGTGGGGTGGGGGGGGGGGGGGTGGGGGCACCAAAAAGTGTCTTACAAGCACAATGTTAGGACTACAATTTTGAGGTCAAGGTCGATTTCAGCACAATCCTGAGTTATGCTGTGGACTCCGCATATTTTTGTTAGGTTTTTTTGTTGTTGTTTTAGGGGTGTTGTTTTCTGATTTCCTAATAACTTAGAAAAAAATCTAAGCAAGTCCTGTAGGAAATTTTATTTTCTCACATTTTGATGAAACTTACACTGATGTTTTATAATGGAACAAGAAGTCTACTGATTTTAAGATCAAACTTTCAATTTAAAAAAGAACCCAACAGCCTGAACAGGTTTAAGAAAAGAATTTGGTTTCCACAGAGATGTGTATTCACATCTCTGGTTTCCATAGCATAACCTCAGTTTCGCTCGACAAATTGTATCAAGACTCCAGGAAATTTTCAGAGCAAAAATTCAGATTTCCTTGGCATAAGATGAAGTTTACTATTAATTGATTGTTTTCTTCGTATAGATCAAACCAACACAGATCGTGAACTGTTTTGCACATCCACTTGTCATACTAAGTAACTGAAAAAATGGGGAAAAACACGCACAGCACAACAAAAAACAAGGTCCACATAGTTTATTTCTTCAAATTGGTAATCTGCCCAGTAGTTTGTGTGTTTCCATTAGAATCTTTAATTTAACTTCACAAATAGATATCGAGTGGTGTAGACTGTGTTGTTTCATGGGCTACTCGGAGATTGCTTCATGGTGTGGGTTTCCACCGTATTGAAGACCATGGGGTGACTTTGTTGACCGTCACTTCCTGGAGAGGGGATTTGGTATCAATCAAATATATTTCTTCTGTTCTATGAATCTCAGAAATTTACATAACACACAAGAAGCTGGAAAGTGGTGAGCTTTTTGATATGAAATCCTGATTATTTTTTTCTTCCATAGCCAAATCTTCCCGTAAATTTTAAAGGTTTTTCAATCTGCCACTGGCATTTTGTGGATTGTTGTCTCATGTAAAAAAAAATCGTTTCGTTAATGTTTGTTTTGTTTTTTATTTATTGATGATTTTTTTGGTTTGGTTTCGTTTCTGCTTTATCTTGTTTCTTCTCTGTTGTGTCTTGTTTCGTTTCATTTCTGCTTGTTTTGTTTCGTTTCGTTTCTTGTTTTACAATCACCCGTATTGTATTGATTTATAAAAATGATCAGAGTAGCATATTATATATAGGAGGTGATACAGTAGTTACAAAAATATCAGGTTGCTTGCATGGAAACTGGGACTTAAGTGCGAAATATAGGTATTTTGTATGAAAACTACAGTTTCAAAGATAACAACAATCAGGTATTTCGTGGAATTCACATACACTATGATACAGACACTTGTTTCTTCTTCTTATAGTATACAGCAAAACTTCATAACTGAAGATTACTTGCTGGTGCGCATGCGTGATAATTGATTTAAAAATATATATACATTTTTGTATATTACACTTGAGTCAGTGAATTATTTACAAATAGTTTTATTTTTTTATTTTATTTTATTTTTTACAAAATATTTGGTAAAACTATGTACATTGAAATCATTGGTTTACAGTAGTGGATAGAGAACAGTTGGTGTTAACTGTTTTCCAAGTATGTCTATTGTGGTTGATTGAACTGTATGTTGCAGTAGCATGTTCCATTGTATAATTGTATGAGGATAAAATGACCATTTATATGTATCTTTAGATATTTGTATATGTTGGTAGGATTGTGAATGATGTTTTCTTAATCTGTTGTCTAATGGCACTAAGATGTCTGTTGGAATAGCAATGAGGAAGTGTGTGATTTTGTAAAACATAATGAGTCGTGTTTTGAGGCGGCGCTATGCTAGGGTTGGCCAACCTAGTGTCCATCATTGTATTGACACTACCCATGTTGCGGTAATTGTTCATAGTGTAGAGAACTGCTCACCTCTGCACCATTTCTATTTTCTTTTTATATTCGTTGGTATGTGGATCCCATACACTGCAGCTGTATTCAACCTTTGGTGTTACTTATGCTTGGTAAGCTCTAGATTTAATGTCTGTGTTTGAAACTGTTAGATTTTGTTTCAAGAATCCAAGGGATTTGTTTCCATTTGAAATGATGTTGTCATAATGTAGGTTCCATTTTAAGTTTGATTGTAAAGTGATGCCAAGATATTTTGCAGATGTTACTGATTCTAGGATGTGGTTGTGGAGAATATAATTATGCTGGATTGGTTGGGTTTTTTTTTTTTGGAAAACTGTGAGCTTGGTGCATTTATCTGGATGAAAGGCCATAAGCCAATCTGCCTCCCATCGTGCATTCTATCAATGGGAAAATCGACTATCAATCTAATATAAGATAGAATATCAGGTGACATGCAAAGAATGATACGTTTCTATATACATGAGCTCATGTATTTTCCATAGTGGAACAAGGGTAAAAGATGTGAACAAATTCTCACGAATGGAAGGTTACACCAAAGATCTTTAATTTTGTCTAAATGTAAGAATCCATTTCTTCTGTAAAGCATTGTGATGGAACCTCACAGGTCAAAAGTTTTGAGGCAGATCTGGTCATTCTTTGGGTTGATTTCAATTGTAACATCAAATCATTCATGACATTTTTATGGTTACAACTGTGGCATTCGATTGGACATTTGTCTATGTTAGACAGCTTTATACAACCCCTGTCTTCTATGAGCTGTATAAAGGTTGAACATATTTTTGGAAGTACTGGGTATCACTATCTCATGCAAGAGAGATGCAATTTCTAATCTGAATGTGTGGTTTTTCATTTTTGGATTTCAACTTTCATATTCAGTACATAATTAATTCCAGACAAAATATTATGCAGTGATTGTTAACAATTTCTTCATTATCACCAAAACGAACACAAAAAAACCATGTCATATTCCAATAGAAATCCATATCCACTGCATGCATAAGAACTTCAGTATAGTCTACTTATAGATTTTGAGCAGAAATTACTAAAGCAATGCTAATGGATTTTCTATGATTTTAAAGTGTCCATTACTGTTGTGGCCATGATCGTAAGGGAGTTAGATTTATAACTACCTATGCAATCAGTGCCTATCACCACTAACAGTGTGAGTTCGAATCCCAACCAGGCAAGGTGTACTCGATAAATTGAATTGTCCATTAAATTATTATTATTATTCTGTGGTATACATATTCATGAGGTTTTTTGTGCTCTGTATCCAATCAGAAACAGTTATCAGAAAAGTGACAGATCATGTTGGAAGTGACTTTATATACTATTTTTCCCCCAGCAGATTTTTTCTTTCATCACAATGTATTAAGATTATTGTCAGATAGGAAGGAAGGTCAGACTGCCCCTGTTATTAATCTATAAGATCACAGACCACCACCAACAGTACACTCCTTTATCATTACAACTCCTGACATTTGGACATCAAATTCTGTTCATAGATTTGCTAACAAATCTACAGAATAGAATGGAAACCTATCTATCTCAAGGTTATGAATTATTATTAAGTTGGGCAGACCTCCTAATTCATAACCATGAGGTGGGTTTCCAACACATAGTTTTCCTCTACAAAGTGGAAGGTGGATTATTTTAGTAGCCAGGGAATGCTTGCCTGAGCCAGTGCTGTCTTAGCACATGGGCATGCAGGGCAGTTGCCCAGGGGTCCCATGCTAATCTATGTATGTTGTGCACAGCATGCTTTTTTATGTTTAAATACTGATTTTGTTGGAAGTACAAATATAATAACTACCCGGTATATATTTAATTTAATCGACATTTACAGTTATATTCCTGTGAGTGGTTGTGTAGGTATGGGCACCAGTGCACTGCTTTGCCCGGGGGCCTATAAAATGTCCCTGGTCTGAGCCCACCTTTTGGTTATAGTTTAGCCTTTAGGTCAGAGCTTTTATATCTCTCGATACTACCCTACAGTGATGTCATTTTTGACACAGTGATGCATGTTTATGAGTGTATAAGCCTCCGACAGAAAGTAGGTTACAAGACAGAAAGTAGGTTACAAGTCCGACACTTTATTCTTTATTGACTTCATTTACATTTGGTGAAGATTTTGGTCAATTTTTTTCCAGATTTTATATGAGATTCAGTAATGTCACTTGACATGTTGATACATCTAAAGGTGTGTGTCTGAACCTCTGACAGAAAGTAGGTCACCATGACCTTCATTTCATCCCTTATTGACTTCATATTCCTTGACTAAAGACGTAAAGTGTAGTTTTCATTTTATTTTTTAAATGACTTTGTTAAAGATAAGGAGGTTGGATCAAATTTCAAAAAGAAATACCAAGTTCTCAATTTTTTGCCTGATGATATGTTCTGGGCTGAAAAAACAAAAAATTAGCATAGGTCACTTTTTTGCTAGTCGCCCATCTGTGTAGGGGGTGGGCTATATGAGGTACCAACTTTTGATCTCTACAAATGATGCATTAACATGTCTTCTGCAAATATCTTGCATAATTTCAAAAGACAATGCTAATAGGAATACTCTGAAGTAATTTTGCACTACCTGAGATCAGAAAACTCTAAAAAAAATTAGCAGATTTTCACCCTGGCCCTAGAAAGTTCCCCATTTTTGCATATAATTTACTCAGTTGTATCTCGAACGAAACAAGCTTTTTTTAAAAATGAGGTCACCGTGGTTGGTTTGTCAATATTTTCATTTGAAGACAGTCAAGTGGCATAGCAAGTATTAAAGGGAGATAACGTGTTCACAGAGTTTTTGAATAATTTGTTTTCTAGCCGTTACTCTTACTTTTCCATTACATTTTGCACTTAAAAGCATAGTTTTATGATGAAATACTTGCGACAGTGATGCACGAAAAAGATGTGCAGGAATAATACGATCCAACCTCCTTAAGCAACCCACTTTTTTTAGCCTTTTGGCCAGGTGAGCTATTGTCATCACTTTTCGTCCGTCATCCGTCGTCTGTCCGTCAACATTTCACATTTTAATCTTCTCCTCAGAAACCACTGGGCCAATTGCAACCAAACTTTGATGGAATGGTCCTTTGATGGCCCCCTTTCAAAATTGTGTCCGGTGATCCTGATTTCCAACCAAGATGGCCGCCAAGCTAAAAATAGAAAAAAGGGGGGATGAAATTTTAATTGTCCATTGCTGCTTTAGTGTAAGTCAAAATGAGCTGAAATTTTAACTGCAGCTACATGGCAAGGAATAGTTTAACATATATTCCGGGTTTTTCTGTGAAATTTTTCTTTCAGCCGATATATACCGATTATGCAAATTAGGCATATTTTGATAAAAGATCACATTTAAATCTTCTCCTCTGAAACCGCTGAACCAAATTAAACCAAACCTGGCAGGGATGGTCCCTGGGTGGGTCTCTTTCAAAATTGTGTCCGACAGCCCCGCCCTCCATTCAAGATGGCTGCTGTTACTAAAAATAGAAATTTCTTCAAATGGCCAAAACTGCTCTATTTTAAGCCAGAATGTGACCAAATTTGAACTGTATAAGCATAATGATGAGCTTTTTAACATGTATTACAGGATTTTTTATGAACTTTGAACTTTTGCCGATTTTGACCGATTATGCAAATTAGAAAAAAAGGGGGATGAAATTAAAAAAAAATCTTCTCCTCTGAAACTACTGAGCCAATCTCAACCAAACTTTGCTGAAATGATTCTTGGATGGCCCCCTTCCAAAATTGTGTCCGGTGATCCTGACTTCCAACCAAGATGGCCGCCAAGCTAAAAATAGAAAAAAGGGGGGATGAAATTTAAAAAATCTTCTCCTCTGAAACTACTGAGCCAATCTCAACCAAACTTTGCTGAAATGATCCTTGGGTGGTTCCCTTCCAAATTTATGTCTGACATTTCAGACCTCCAACCAAGATGGCCACCACAGCCGAACTTAATTTAACATAGGACCCTATGGGAAATTCCCATAAAAATCTTCTTGTTTGAAACCATTTGCTCAATAAGAACTAAATGTTGATGAAATAGTCATTGGATGGTTCTCTTCCAAAAATATGTCAGGCAGTTCGATCCTTCGACCAAGATGGCCCCCACAGCCGAACTTAGTTTAACATAGGAACCTATGGGAAATTCACATAAAAATCTTCTTGTCTGGAACCAGTTGCTCAATTGGAACCAAACTTTGATAAAATAGTCATTGGATGGTCCTCTTCCAAAATTGTGTCTGGTGGTCCCGCCCTCTGACCAAGATGGCTGCACAGCTGTACTTAGTTTAACATAGAACCCTATGGGAAATTCACATAAAAACCATCTTGTCTGGAACCAGTAGCACAATTAGAACCAAACTTTGATGGAATAGTCATTGGATGGTCTTCTTCCAAAATTGTGTCCAGCAGTTGCACTCTCCCGCCAAGATGGCGCCACAGTGCAGTTGAGTTGTTATTGAAAGCAGCTTTGATCCAGGTGAGCGATTACAGGCTCCTGGGAGCCTCTGGTTTTCTTAGATGTCTGGGATGCTTTATTATAAAGGACATTATAATATTTTATCTGAGGTATGATAAATGCACTTATACTAATACATTTGTAATACAATGCAAGCTTAGCAGGTGCAGGCTGTTTGATTATATTTTCAATTCTGTTCAAATTAAAATTTTGAATTATGATTATGGTTTATGTAACGTAAATGGAAATTCAATATCTTTATGGAGTTGAATGTTTTCTTTATATGATAAAACACCACTAACCAGAATACACCAACTGCATGTGGTATAATCCCCTAATCAATGGTAATTAGCATATTGTGTTTTAACATCTGTCATGTGATCTAAGTCAATCAACCATGTCTTGTCACAGCAGCAACTGTCAGTCATACCATGAATATTCAAAAGTTTTATTTTAGTAAAAAAAAAATGCCAATCATGTAAATGTCTGAAAGATTACTTTTATTTGAATTTTAGTTTTTATTTTGATATTTATGTTATTTTTATTGATAGCATAGATTACAGATCATGTGTTATGCAAGGACGACCTTGGTGTTACATGTATTTTTTATATACTAGTTTGCTTGGCTTAGGAATTTAGAATTTTCTAATCTTACTTAATATAAAAGTTAAGTCAGTTGTTATAATGTTACTATTTGTAGTATATTAGATATTGAATCTAGTGTACAATATGTGACATGGTCATCAGTGGTGTCATGGTCATCATGCTCGCCTCTAATGCGGTAGGTCGGGTCAAACCACAGAATATAAAATTGGTATTTGTTGCTTCTCCGCTAAGCACAGTGTTCAGGAGAAAGAGCAAAGACTGGTTTGGGGCGACATGTCTATCTGTGGACTGTTGTCTCAGTGAGCTAGCACTATAAAATACAAGTGTGTTGGTCTGCAATGAAAAGGTGGCCTCATAGATGGACAATTTAGTAGTATTTACTTTCTCAGTGCATCTGAAAGGGGGTGATAAGAGGGGTGGCTTTTGAAGATGTGGCCTTATAAGAGGGGGACTGCTGTAACTGTTAAAAATGATTTTCATACTATCTATTCTAAAAGTTGATGATTTTTATTTTTAGATTTTGCAGTAATTCTGCAGTAATGCCTACATCAGAAGTCCACCTTGTAACAGGAGGGTGTGGATATCCTGGGTATCATTTGGGAAAGAAGCTTGCTGAAGATGGTCATCAAGTCATACTGTTTGATATTATAAAATCTGAGTGGCCTTTACATGAAAGAATGACTGTTGTTCAGGTATAAGGAATCTATCTTTGTTTTGTCACATGATTTTTCTCTTTAAATGATTTATTATTATGTATTAGAATATTTTCAATGGTTGGAGATTTTATCTACAAATATACTACTATGAAAATAAAAAGTTTAATTTGTGATGGTTACCAATTCCACCATTGATGTCAACAAAACGAACAACCCCCTCTCACCTCAATGCATTGTACACAAAAAAGACCATGACATGGCTTTGGAAATATCCAGGCCCTTGCTTGAGAATTTTTATATGATTTTTTTTTAAATCAGGTGAATGACATGGGCTATTAGGAGCCTTTGGTTTTATGTATTCACTGTGACTCCAAGGTCAAAATGCATTATGTTTCAAGGAGATGATGATGAGGTCCACTTTGTACTAAACCAACACACTTTGTTGGATTTTTTATTGTGCTAGCTCGCTGAAACACACAGTCCACAGATAGAAATATCGCCTCACTCCGACACACTATCCTGATTCCAAGCCAACCAATCTTTGTTCTTTCTCCTTTTTGCTGCATCTTTAGCAGAGAAGCAACAAATACCAATTTTATAGTCTATGGTTTGACCCGATCGGGGCTTGAACCCACAATCTACCGCACACAAGGCAAGCGTGTAACCATTACTCCATCGATGCAGTCTTCTTTGCTTAGAATAAGAGTATCGTTACCATGTATATATATATAAACATGTATACCATGTTTATTTCTGTGAATGAAAAATGAATGGCATGGAAGATTTAAGACATAGTTTTAATATTTTTAAGGGCAGCATTACAAATGTAGATGAAGTAGAAGAAGCATTCAAAGGAGTAAACTGTGTATACCACATGGCATCGTATGGAATGTCGGGGAGAGAACAGGTTTGTTTTATATATATGTGTGGGGTTATGGTGTTTAATGCCACTTTCAACAATATTTCAGTTATATCGTGGCGGTCAGTTTTATTGTTGGAGTAAAAAGGAACACACGGAGAAAACCACCGACCTGCTTCAAGTATCTAGTACACCTCGCCTGTGCGGGATATAAACTCACAACATCAGTGGTGATAGGCATTGATTGAATAGGTAGTTATATATCCAACTACCATACGATCATGACCATTACAGACCCTGTTTTACATTTGTGTGCTGTATATTGTATACCACATGGCATCGTATGGAATGTCTGGAAGAGAACATGTTTGTTTTCTATATCTGTGCTCTATACATTGTATTGTATACTCAAGGATTAATGAGGTGTATCAATAAAATGAAAAACCAAAATTACCATACTGTTGGAACAGATCCTACCAAAACTACCATACTGTTGGAACAGATCCAAAATCCAATAGAAAAATGGTAGATACAGAGGCATGATGGATACCCCTACCACACATGTACATGACCACAAGATGGATACCCCTAGCACACCAGCATGCCCACAGGTTTTTTCATCTGGGGGTACATGTACCCTTTTACCTTCATTTTTGGGGGTACATCCAAATTTTTGGGGGTGCAATCTCTAACTCTTCATTTGGGGGTACATAGAAAATTAACTGCATTTTCTCCACGCAAGGTCGTGCACCATGCTGTTTTTTGTAAATATTACGCAGAGTTGTCGAAAACTTTTTTTTTTGTCTGACATTAGGTCAGACAGGAAGTGGGGTTCTGTTTGACCCATGGCCTTTGTGTCTGTCCCACCATTTTTTTTTGTAATACTGCATATAAACTGCCAAAAAAAAAAAATTTAATATACAGAACTGAATGCAAGATTACCTATATATAGTCATGATCATTAAACAACTCAATTAAATGTTTTTCTGTATACATATTTTTATCTAAAAAGATAAGGCAGATATGGCCAACAATCCGTATCTAATGGTCCGATCACGTTCCGAATATTATACATCAATGTCAGTTTCCGGTTTACCTACATTTTTAATTTCAGTTAAGAATATGAATCTGTTGTCATCTTCAATATATAAGCATCTCAAAACATATTTAATTAAACACAAACAATCTTTGATACTTGGGGAGTGTGGAAGTCAACTTATTTCTGTGCTCAGTAATATATTTCAGTTTTAATGTTCCGCGTTTTGCAGGTGCTAGCTCCTACTAAAAGGATGCTTACATTTACGTATAGGAGTTTCGATTACAAATAGGAACGTGTCGGTCTGACAGAATAAATAAACAAACTTCAAGTCTCTGTCTGACATTTTAATAAAACTGAAAACGGAATGTAATGCCATTGGCAGTGGAAACTGGGAGTGAATAAATTTCAATTGTCAACTGGACGACCACAAAGTAATATTTTCGTGACGGACATTGGGACAGACACGGTTCATTAATTAATCGGAGTGACCGTTATTCTGCTGGTCCGACGATTTTCGCCAACTCGGATTACGGGATTTAACAGTAGCAGTTCTTATGATTGGACAAATAAAAAATAAGGAGCCAATAGAATTGGGCGATCTATAAATCATATCATCTCACTTAAAATATGCAAGGAACGCTCTGATTGGATAATATTACCGAAATTAACTAATCAGAACAACTCTATTATACATACTTTGAAGTGAATTGTAAACAAAAGGTAATTTTTATACAGTGGTCGCAACGGGTTCTCTACGTGCACGCACGTAGGGTTCTTTCAATTATACGTGCATGATTTTTATTCTACGTGAAACACGTACTACAGTACGTGAATGGGCATGCTGCACACATGTACATGACCACAAGATGGATACCCCTAGCACACATGTACATGACCACAAGATGGATACCCCTACCACACATGTACATGACCACAAGATGGATACCCCTAGTACACATGTACATGACCACAAGATAGATACCCCTACCACACATGTACATGACCACAAGATGGATACCCCTAGTACACATGTACATGACCACAAGATGGATACCCCTAGCACACATGTATGTGACTGCAAGATGGATATCCCTAGCACACATGTACATGACCACAAGATGGATACCCCTAGTACACATGTACATGACCACAAGATGGATACCCCTAGTACACATGTACATGACCACAAGATGGATACCCCTAGCACACATGTACATGACCACAAGATGGATACCCCTAATACACATGTACATGACCACAAGATGCATACCCCTAGCACACATGTACATGACCACAAGATGGATACCCCTAGTACACATGTACATGACCACAAGATGGATACCCCTAGCACACATGTACATGACCACAAGATGGATACCCCTAGTACACATGTACATGACCACAAGATGGATACCCCTAGCACACATGTACATGACCACAAGATGGATACCCCTAGTACACATGTACATGACCACAAGATGGATATCCCTAGCACACATGTGCATGACCACAAGATGGATACCCCTACCACACATGTACATGACCACAAGATGGATACCCCTAGTACACATGTACATGACCACAAGATGGATACCCCTACCACACATGTACATGACCACAAGATGGATACCCCTAGTACACATGTACATGACCACAAGATGGATACCCCTAGCACACATGTATGTGACTGCAAGATGGATATCCCTAGCACACATGTACATGACCACAAGATGGATACCCCTAGTACACATGTACATGACCACAAGATGGATACCCCTAGTACACATGTACATGACCACAAGATGGATACCCCTAGCACACATGTACATGACCACAAGATGGATACCCCTAGTACACATGTACATGACCACAAGATGGATACCCCTAGCACACATGTACATGACCACAAGATGGATACCCCTAGTACACATGTATATGACCACAAGATGGATACCCCTAGCACACATGTACATGACCACAAGATGGATACCCCTAGTACACATGTACATGACCACAAGATGGATACCCTAGCACACATGTACATGACCACAAGATGGATACCCCTAGTACACATGTACATGACCACAAGATGGATATCCCTAGCACACATGTGCATGACCACAAGATGGATACCCCTAGCACACATGTACATGACCACAAGATGGATACCCCTAGCACACATGTACATGACCACAAGATGGATACCCCTAGTACACATGTACATGACCACAAGATGGATACCCCTAGCACACATGTACATGACCACAAGATGGATACCCCTAGTACACATGTACATGACCACAAGATGGATATCCCTAGCACACATGTGCATGACCACAAGATGGATACCCCTAGCACACATGTACATGACCACAAGATGGATACCCCTAGCACACATGTACATGACCACAAGATGGATACCCCTAGCACACATGTACATGACCACAAGATGGATACCCCTAGCACACATGTACTTGACCACAAGATGGATACCCCTAGCACACATGTACATGACCACAAGATGGATACCCCTAGCACACATTTACTTGACCACAAGATGGATACCCCTAGCACACATGTACATGACCACAAGATGGATACCCCTAGCACACATGTACTTGACCACAAGATGGATACCCCTAGCACACATGTACATGACCACAAGATGGATACCCCTAGCACACATGTACATGACCACAAGATGGATATCCCTAGCACACATGTATGTGACTGCAAGATTGATACCCCTAGCACACATGTACATGACCACAAGATGGATACCCCTAGCACACATGTACATGACCACAAGATGGATACCCCTAGTACACATGTACATGACCACAAGATGGATATCCCTAGCACACATGTGCATGACCACAAGATGGATACCCCTAGCACACATGTACATGACCACAAGATGGATACCCCTAGCACACATGTACATTACCACAAGATGGATACCCCTAGCACACATGTACATGACCACAAGATGGATACCCCTAGCACACATGTACTTGACCACAAGATGGATACCCCTAGCACACATGTACATGACCACAAGATGGATACCCCTAGCACACATGTACTTGACCACAAGATGGATACCCCTAGCACACATGTACATGACCACAAGATGGATACCCCTAGCACACATGTACATGACCACAAGATGGATATCCCTAGCACACATGTACATGACCACAAGATGGATACCCCTAGCACACATGTACATGACCGCAAGATGGATACCCCTAGCACACATGTACATGACCACAAGATGGATACCCCTAGCACACATGTACATGACCACAAGATGGATATCCCTAGCACACATGTACATGACCACAAGATGGATACCCCTAGCACACATGTACATGACCACAAGATGGATATCCCTAGCACACATGTACATGACCACAAGATGGATACCCCTAGCACACAAGTACATGACCACAAGATGGATACCCCTAGTACACATGTACTTGACCACGAGATGGATACCCCTAGCACACATGTACATGACCACAAGATGGATACCCCTAGCACACATGTACATGACCACAAGATGGATATCCCTAGCACACGTATGTGACTGCAAGATTGATACCCCTAGCACACATGTACATGACCACAAGATGGATACCCCTAGCACACATGTACATGACCACAAGATGGATACCCCTAGTACACATGTACATGACCACAAGATGGATATCCCTAGCACACATGTACATGACCACAAGATGGATATCCCTAGCACACATGTACATGACCACAAGATGGATACCCCTAGCACACATGTACATGACCGCAAGATGGATACCCCTAGCACACATGTACATGACCACAATATGGATACCCCTAGCACACATGTACATGACCACAAGATGGATATCCCTAGCACACATGTACATGACCACAAGATGGATATCCCTAGTACACATGTACATGACCACAAGATGGATACCCCTAGCACACATGTACATGACCACAAGATGGATACCCCTATCACACATGTACATGATGGCAAGATGGATACCCCTAGCACACATGTACATGACCACAAGATGGATATCCCTAGCACACATGTACATGACCACAAGATGGATACCCCTAGAACACATGTACATGACCACAAGATGGATACCCCTAGCACACATGTACATGACCACAAGATGGATTTCCCTAGCACACATGTACATGACCACAAGATGGATACCCCTAGCACACATGTACATGACCACAAGATGGATACCCCTAGCACACATGTACATGACGGCAAGATGGATACCCCTAGCACACATGTACATGACCACAAGATGGATACCCCTAGCACACATGTACATGACCGCAAGATGGATACCCCTAGCACACATGTACATGACCACAAGATGGATACCCCTAGCACACATGTACATGACCACAAGATGGATACCCCTAGCACACATGTATGTGACCGCATGATGGATACCCCTAGCACACATGTACATGACCGCAAGATGGATACCCCTAGCACACATGTACATGACCGCAAGATGGATACCCCTAGCACACATGTACATGACCACAAGATGGATACCCCTAGCACACATGTACATGACCGCAAGATGGATACCCCTAGCACACATGTACATGACCACAAGATGGATACCCCTAGCACACATGTACATGACTGCAAGATGGATACCCCTAGCACACATGTACATGACCACAAGATGGATACCCCTAGCACACATGTACATGACCACAAGATGGATACCCCTAGCACACATGTACATGACCACAAGATTGATACCCCTAGCACACATGTATGTGACTGCATGATGGATACCCCTAGCACACATGTACATGACCACAAGATGGATACCCCTAGCACACATGTACATGACCGCAAGATGGATACCCCTAGCACACATGTACATGACCACAAGATGGATACCCCTAGCACACATGTACATGACTGCAAGATGGATACCCCTAGCACACATGTACATGACCACAAGATGGATACCCCTACCACACATGTACATGACCACAAGATGGATACCCCTAGCACACATGTACATGACCACAAGATTGATACCCCTAGCACACATGTATGTGACTGCAAGATGGATACCCCTAGCACACATGTACATGACCACAAGATTGATACCCCTAGCACACATGTACATGACCACAAGATGGATACCCCTAGCACACATGTACATGACCACAAGATTGATACCCCTAGCACACATGTATGTGACTGCAAGATTGATACCCCTAGCACACATGTACATGACCACAAGATTGATACCCCTAGCACACATGTACATGACCACAAGATGGATACCCCTAGCACACATGTACATGACTGCAAGATGGATACCCCTAGCACACATGTACATGACTGCAAGATGGATACCCCTAGCACACATGTACATGACCACAAGATGGATACCCCTAGCACACATGTACATGACTGCAAGATGGATACCCCTAGCACACATGTACATGACCACAAGATGGATACCCCTAGCACACATGTACATGACCACAAGATGGATACCCCTAGCACACATGTACATGACTGCAAGATGGATACCCCTAGCACACATGTATGTGACTGCAAAATGGATACCCCTAGCACACATGTATGTGATTGCAAGATGGATACCCCTAGCACACATGTACGTGACCGCAAGATGGATACCCCTAGTACACATGTATGTGACTGCAAGATGGATACCCCTAGCACACATGTATGTGACTGCAAGATGGATACCCCTAGCACACATGTATGTGACTGCAAGATTGATACCCCTAGCACACATGTATGTGACTGCAAGATTGATACCCCTAGCACACATGTATGTGACTGCAAGATGGATACCCCTAGCACACATGTACATGACCACAAGATGGATACCCCTAGCACACATGTACGTGACTGCAAGATGGATACCCCTGGCACACATGTATGTGACTGCAAGATTGATACCCCTAGCACACATGTTCATGACTGCAAGATGTATACCTCTAGCACACATGTACAGGACCACAAGATGGATACCCCTAGCACACATGTACATGACTGCAAGATGGATACCCCTAGCACACATGTATGTGACTGCAAGATGGATACCCCTAGCACACATGTATGTGACTGCAAGATGGATACCCCTAGCACACATGTACGTGACCGCAAGATGGATACCCCTAGCACACATGTATGTGACTGCAAGATGGATACCCCTAGCACACATGTACATGACTGCAAGATGGATACCCCTAGCACACATGTATGTGACTGCAAGATGGATACCCCTAGCACACATGTATGTGACTGCAAGATGGATAACCCTAGCACACATGTACGTGACCGCAAGATGGATACCCCTAGCACACATGTATGTGACTGCAAGATGGATACCCCTAGCACACATGTATGTGACTGCAAGATGGATACCCCTAGCACACATGTATGTGACCGCAAGATGGATACCCCTAGCACACATGTATGTGACTGCAAGATTGATACCCCTAGCACACATGTATGTGACTGCAAGATGGATACCCCTAGCACACATGTACATGACCACAAGATGGATACCCCTAGCACACATGTACGTGACTGCAAGATGGATACCTCTGGCACACATGTATGTGACTGCAAGATTGATACCCCTAGCACACATATTCATGACCGCAAGATGTATATCTCTAGCACACATGTACAGGACCACAAGATGGATACCCCTAGTACACATGTATGTGACTGCAAGATGGATACCCCTAGCACACATGTACATGACTGCAAGATGGATACCCCTAGTACACATGTACATGACCACAAGATGGATACCCCTAGCACACATGTACATGACCACAAGATGGATACCCCTAGTACACATGTACATGACCACAAGATGGATACCCTAGCACACATGTACATGACCACAAGATGGATACCCCTAGTACACATGTACATGACCACAAGATGGATATCCCTAGCACACATGTGCATGAACACAAGATGGATACCCCTAGCACACATGTACATGACCACAAGATGGATACCCCTAGCACACATGTACATGACCACAAGATGGATACCCCTAGTACACATGTACATGACCACAAGATGGATACCCCTACCACACATGTACATGACCACAAGATGGATACCCCTAGTACACATGTACATGACCACAAGATGGATATCCCTAGCACACATGTGCATGACCACAAGATGGATACCCCTAGCACACATGTACATGACCACAAGATGGATACCCCTAGCACACATGTACATGACCACAAGATGGATACCCCTAGCACACATGTACATGACCACAAGATGGATACCCCTAGCACACATGTACTTGACCACAAGATGGATACCCCTAGCACACATGTACATGACCACAAGATGGATACCCCTAGCACACATGTACTTGACCACAAGATGGATACCCCTAGCACACATGTACATGACCACAAGATGGATACCCCTAGCACATATGTACTTGACCACAAGATGGATACCCCTAGCACACATGTACATGACCACAAGATGGATACCCCTAGCACACATGTACATGACCACAAGATGGATATCCCTAGCACACATGTATGACTGCAAGATTGATACCCCTAGCACACATGTACATGACCACAAGATGGATACCCCTAGCACACATGTACATGACCACAAGATGGATACCCCTAGTACACATGTACATGACCACAAGATGGATATCCCTAGCACACATGTGCATGACCACAAGATGGATACCCCTAGCACACATGTACATGACTGCAAGACGGATACCCCTAGCACACATGTATGTGACTGCAAGATGGATACCCCTAGCACACATGTACATGACTGCAAGATGGATACCCCTAGCACACATGTATGTGACTGCAAGATTGATACCCCTAGCATACATGTATGTGACTGCAAGATTGATACCCCTTGCACACATGTACGTGACTGCAAGATGAATACCCCTAGCACACATGTATGTGACTGCAAGATTGATACCCCTAGCACACATGTACATGAATGCAAGATGGATACCCCTAGCACACATGTACATGACCACAAGATGGATACCCCTAGCACACATGTACATGACCACAAGATGGATACCCCTAGCACACATGTACATGACCACAAGATGGATACCCCTAGCACACATGTACTTGACCACAAGATGGATACCCCTAGCACACATGTACATGACCACAAGATGGATACCCCTAGCACACATGTACTTGACCACAAGATGGATACCCCTAGCACACATGTACATGACCACAAGATGGATACCCCTAGCACACATGTACTTGACCACAAGATGGATACCCCTAGTACACATGTACATGACCACAAGATGGATACCCCTAGCACACATGTACATGACCACAAGATGGATACCCCTAGCACACATGTACATGACCACAAGATGGATACCCCTAGCACACATGTACATGACCACAAGATGGATACCCCTAGCACACATGTACTTGACCACAAGATGGATACCCCTAGCACACATGTACATGACCACAAGATGGATACCCCTAGCACACATGTACATGACCACAAGATGGATACCCCTAGCACATATGTACTTGACCACAAGATGGATACCCCTAGCACACATGTACATGACCACAAGATGGATACCCCTAGCACACATGTACATGACCACAAGATGGATATCCCTAGCACACATGTATGACTGCAAGATTGATACCCCTAGCACACATGTACATGACCACAAGATGGATACCCCTAGCACACATGTACATGACCACAAGATGGATACCCCTAGTACACATGTACATGACCACAAGATGGATATCCCTAGCACACATGTGCATGACCACAAGATGGATACCCCTAGCACACATGTACATGACTGCAAGACGGATACCCCTAGCACACATGTATGTGACTGCAAGATGGATACCCCTAGCACACATGTACATGACTGCAAGATGGATACCCCTAGCACACATGTATGTGACTGCAAGATGGATACCCCTAGCACACATGTACATGACCACAAGATGGATACCCCTAGCACACATGTACGTGACTGCAAGATGGATACCCCTATCACACATGTACATGACTGCAAGATTGATACCCCTAGCACACATGTATGTGACTGCAAGATTGATACCCCTAGCACACATGTATGTGACTGCAAGATTGATATCCCTAGCACACATGTATGTGACTGCAAGATTGATGCCCCTAGCACACATGTATGTGACTGCAAGATTGATACTCCTAGCACACATGTACGTGACTGCAAGATGGAAACCCCCTAGCACACATGTACATGACTGCAAGACGGATACCCCCAGCACACATGTACGTTACTGCAAGATGGATACCCCTAGCACACATGTACATGACTGCAAGATGGATACCCCTAGCACACATGTACGTGATGGCAATATTGATACCCCGAGCACACATGTATGTGACTGCAAGATTGATACCCCTAGCACACATGTATGTGACTGCAAGATTGATACCCCTAGCATACATGTATGTGACTGCAAGATTGATACCCCTTGCACACATGTACGTGACTGCAAGATGAATACCCCTAGCACACATGTATGTGACTGCAAGATTGATACCCCTAGCACACATGTACATGAATGCAAGATGGATACCCCTAGCACACATGTACATGACCACAAGATGGATACCCCTAGCACACATGTACATGACCACAAGATGGATACCCCTAGCACACATGTACATGACCACAAGATGGATACCCCTAGCACACATGTACTTGACCACAAGATGGATACCCCTAGCACACATGTACATGACCACAAGATGGATACCCCTAGCACACATGTACTTGACCACAAGATGGATACCCCTAGCACACATGTACATGACCACAAGATGGATACCCCTAGCACATATGTACTTGACCACAAGATGGATACCCCTAGCACACATGTACATGACCACAAGATGGATACCCCTAGTACACATGTACATGACCACAAGATGGATATCCCTAGCACACATGTGCATGACCACAAGATGGATACCCCTAGCACACATGTACATGACTGCAAGACGGATACCCCTAGCACACATGTATGTGACTGCAAGATGGATACCCCTAGCACACATGTACATGACTGCAAGATGGATACCCCTAGCACACATGTATGTGACTGCAAGATGGATACCCCTAGCACACATGTACATGACCACAAGATGGATACCCCTAGCACACATGTACGTGACTGCAAGATGGATACCCCTATCACACATGTACATGACTGCAAGATTGATACCCCTAGCACACATGTATGTGACTGCAAGATTGATACCCCTAGCACACATGTATGTGACTGCAAGATTGATATCCCTAGCACACATGTATGTGACTGCAAGATTGATGCCCCTAGCACACATGTATGTGACTGCAAGATTGATACTCCTAGCACACATGTACGTGACTGCAAGATGGAAACCCCCTAGCACACATGTACATGACTGCAAGACGGATACCCCCAGCACACATGTACGTTACTGCAAGATGGATACCCCTAGCACACATGTACATGACTGCAAGATGGATACCCCTAGCACACATGTACGTGATGGCAATATTGATACCCCGAGCACACATGTATGTGACTGCAAGATTGATACCCCTAGCACACATGTATGTGACTGCAAGATTGATACCCCTAGCATACATGTATGTGACTGCAAGATTGATACCCCTTGCACACATGTACGTGACTGCAAGATGAATACCCCTAGCACACATGTATGTGACTGCAAGATTGATACCCCTAGCACACATGTACATGAATGCAAGATGGATACCCCTAGCACACATGTACATGACCACAAGATGGATACCCCTAGCACACATGTACATGACCACAAGATGGATACCCCTAGCACACATGTACATGACCACAAGATGGATACCCCTAGCACACATGTACTTGACCACAAGATGGATACCCCTAGCACACATGTACATGACCACAAGATGGATACCCCTAGCACACATGTACTTGACCACAAGATGGATACCCCTAGCACACATGTACATGACCACAAGATGGATACCCCTAGCACATATGTACTTGACCACAAGATGGATACCCCTAGCACACATGTACATGACCACAAGATGGATACCCCTAGCACACATGTACATGACCACAAGATGGATATCCCTAGCACACATGTATGACTGCAAGATTGATACCCCTAGCACACATGTACATGACCACAAGATGGATACCCCTAGCACACATGTACATGACCACAAGATGGATACCCCTAGTACACATGTACATGACCACAAGATGGATACCCCTAGCACACATGTACATGACCACAAGATGGATACCCCTAGCACACATGTACATGACCACAAGATGGATACCCCTAGCACACATGTACATGACCACAAGATGGATACCCCTAGCACACATGTACTTGACCACAAGATGGATACCCCTAGCACACATGTACATGACCACAAGATGGATACCCCTAGCACACATGTACTTGACCACAAGATGGATACCCCTAGCACACATGTACATGACCACAAGATGGATACCCCTAGCACATATGTACTTGACCACAAGATGGATACCCCTAGCACACATGTACATGACCACAAGATGGATACCCCTAGCACACATGTACATGACCACAAGATGGATATCCCTAGCACACATGTATGACTGCAAGATTGATACCCCTAGCACACATGTACATGACCACAAGATGGATACCCCTAGCACACATGTACATGACCACAAGATGGATACCCCTAGTACACATGTACATGACCACAAGATGGATATCCCTAGCACACATGTGCATGACCACAAGATGGATACCCCTAGCACACATGTACATGACTGCAAGACGGATACCCCTAGCACACATGTATGTGACTGCAAGATGGATACCCCTAGCACACATGTACATGACTGCAAGATGGATACCCCTAGCACACATGTATGTGACTGCAAGATGGATACCCCTAGCACACATGTACATGACCACAAGATGGATACCCCTAGCACACATGTACGTGACTGCAAGATGGATACCCCTATCACACATGTACATGACTGCAAGATTGATACCCCTAGCACACATGTATGTGACTGCAAGATTGATACCCCTAGCACACATGTATGTGACTGCAAGATTGATATCCCTAGCACACATGTATGTGACTGCAAGATTGATGCCCCTAGCACACATGTATGTGACTGCAAGATTGATACTCCTAGCACACATGTACGTGACTGCAAGATGGAAACCCCCTAGCACACATGTACATGACTGCAAGACGGATACCCCCAGCACACATGTACGTTACTGCAAGATGGATACCCCTAGCACACATGTACATGACTGCAAGATGGATACCCCTAGCACACATGTACGTGATGGCAATATTGATACCCCGAGCACACATGTATGTGACTGCAAGATTGATACCCCTAGCACACATGTATGTGACTGCAAGATTGATACCCCTAGCATACATGTATGTGACTGCAAGATTGATACCCCTTGCACACATGTACGTGACTGCAAGATGAATACCCCTAGCACACATGTATGTGACTGCAAGATTGATACCCCTAGCACACATGTACATGAATGCAAGATGGATACCCCTAGCACACATGTACATGACCACAAGATGGATACCCCTAGCACACATGTACATGACCACAAGATGGATACCCCTAGCACACATGTACATGACCACAAGATGGATACCCCTAGCACACATGTACATGACCACAAGATGGATACCCCTAGCACACATGTACATGACCACAAGATGGATACCCCTAGCACACATGTACTTGACCACAAGATGGATACCCCTAGCACACATGTACATGACCACAAGATGGATACCCCTAGCACATATGTACTTGACCACAAGATGGATACCCCTAGCACACATGTACATGACCACAAGATGGATACCCCTAGCACACATGTACATGACCACAAGATGGATATCCCTAGCACACATGTATGACTGCAAGATTGATACCCCTAGCACACATGTACATGACCACAAGATGGATACCCCTAGCACACATGTACATGACCACAAGATGGATACCCCTAGTACACATGTACATGACCACAAGATGGATATCCCTAGCACACATGTGCATGACCACAAGATGGATACCCCTAGCACACATGTACATGACTGCAAGACGGATACCCCTAGCACACATGTATGTGACTGCAAGATGGATACCCCTAGCACACATGTACATGACTGCAAGATGGATACCCCTAGCACACATGTATGTGACTGCAAGATGGATACCCCTAGCACACATGTACATGACCACAAGATGGATACCCCTAGCACACATGTACGTGACTGCAAGATGGATACCCCTATCACACATGTACATGACTGCAAGATTGATACCCCTAGCACACATGTATGTGACTGCAAGATTGATACCCCTAGCACACATGTATGTGACTGCAAGATTGATATCCCTAGCACACATGTATGTGACTGCAAGATTGATGCCCCTAGCACACATGTATGTGACTGCAAGATTGATACTCCTAGCACACATGTACGTGACTGCAAGATGGAAACCCCCTAGCACACATGTACATGACTGCAAGACGGATACCCCCAGCACACATGTACGTTACTGCAAGATGGATACCCCTAGCACACATGTACATGACTGCAAGATGGATACCCCTAGCACACATGTACGTGATGGCAATATTGATACCCCGAGCACACATGTATGTGACTGCAAGATTGATACCCCTAGCACACATGTATGTGACTGCAAGATTGATACCCCTAGCATACATGTATGTGACTGCAAGATTGATACCCCTTGCACACATGTACGTGACTGCAAGATGAATACCCCTAGCACACATGTATGTGACTGCAAGATTGATACCCCTAGCACACATGTACATGAATGCAAGATGGATACCCCTAGCACACATGTACATGACCACAAGATGGATACCCCTAGCACACATGTACATGACCACAAGATGGATACCCCTAGCACACATGTACATGACCACAAGATGGATACCCCTAGCACACATGTACTTGACCACAAGATGGATACCCCTAGCACACATGTACATGACCACAAGATGGATACCCCTAGCACACATGTACTTGACCACAAGATGGATACCCCTAGCACACATGTACATGACCACAAGATGGATACCCCTAGCACATATGTACTTGACCACAAGATGGATACCCCTAGCACACATGTACATGACCACAAGATGGATACCCCTAGCACACATGTACATGACCACAAGATGGATATCCCTAGCACACATGTATGACTGCAAGATTGATACCCCTAGCACACATGTACATGACCACAAGATGGATACCCCTAGCACACATGTACATGACCACAAGATGGATACCCCTAGTACACATGTACATGACCACAAGATGGATACCCCTAGCACACATGTACATGACCACAAGATGGATACCCCTAGCACACATGTACATGACCACAATATGGATACCCCTAGCACACATGTACATGACCACAAGATGGATACCCCTAGCACACATGTACTTGACCACAAGATGGATACCCCTAGCACACATGTACATGACCACAAGATGGATACCCCTAGCACACATGTACTTGACCACAAGATGGATACCCCTAGCACACATGTACATGACCACAAGATGGATACCCCTAGCACATATGTACTTGACCACAAGATGGATACCCCTAGCACACATGTACATGACCACAAGATGGATACCCCTAGCACACATGTACATGACCACAAGATGGATATCCCTAGCACACATGTATGACTGCAAGATTGATACCCCTAGCACACATGTACATGACCACAAGATGGATACCCCTAGCACACATGTACATGACCACAAGATGGATACCCCTAGTACACATGTACATGACCACAAGATGGATATCCCTAGCACACATGTGCATGACCACAAGATGGATACCCCTAGCACACATGTACATGACTGCAAGACGGATACCCCTAGCACACATGTATGTGACTGCAAGATGGATACCCCTAGCACACATGTACATGACTGCAAGATGGATACCCCTAGCACACATGTATGTGACTGCAAGATGGATACCCCTAGCACACATGTACATGACCACAAGATGGATACCCCTAGCACACATGTACGTGACTGCAAGATGGATACCCCTATCACACATGTACATGACTGCAAGATTGATACCCCTAGCACACATGTATGTGACTGCAAGATTGATACCCCTAGCACACATGTATGTGACTGCAAGATTGATATCCCTAGCACACATGTATGTGACTGCAAGATTGATGCCCCTAGCACACATGTATGTGACTGCAAGATTGATACTCCTAGCACACATGTACGTGACTGCAAGATGGAAACCCCCTAGCACACATGTACATGACTGCAAGACGGATACCCCCAGCACACATGTACGTTACTGCAAGATGGATACCCCTAGCACACATGTACATGACTGCAAGATGGATACCCCTAGCACACATGTACGTGATGGCAATATTGATACCCCGAGCACACATGTATGTGACTGCAAGATTGATACCCCTAGCACACATGTATGTGACTGCAAGATTGATACCCCTAGCATACATGTATGTGACTGCAAGATTGATACCCCTTGCACACATGTACGTGACTGCAAGATGAATACCCCTAGCACACATGTATGTGACTGCAAGATTGATACCCCTAGCACACATGTACATGAATGCAAGATGGATACCCCTAGCACACATGTACATGACCACAAGATGGATACCCCTAGCACACATGTACATGACCACAAGATGGATACCCCTAGCACACATGTACATGACCACAAGATGGATACCCCTAGCACACATGTACTTGACCACAAGATGGATACCCCTAGCACACATGTACATGACCACAAGATGGATACCCCTAGCACACATGTACTTGACCACAAGATGGATACCCCTAGCACACATGTACATGACCACAAGATGGATACCCCTAGCACACATGTACATGACCACAAGATGGATACCCCTAGCACACATGTACATGACCACAAGATGGATATCCCTAGCACACATGTATGACTGCAAGATTGATACCCCTAGCACACATGTACATGACCACAAGATGGATACCCCTAGCACACATGTACATGACCACAAGATGGATACCCCTAGTACACATGTACATGACCACAAGATGGATATCCCTAGCACACATGTGCATGACCACAAGATGGATACCCCTAGCACACATGTACATGACTGCAAGACGGATACCCCTAGCACACATGTATGTGACTGCAAGATGGATACCCCTAGCACACATGTACATGACTGCAAGATGGATACCCCTAGCACACATGTATGTGACTGCAAGATGGATACCCCTAGCACACATGTACATGACCACAAGATGGATACCCCTAGCACACATGTACGTGACTGCAAGATGGATACCCCTATCACACATGTACATGACTGCAAGATTGATACCCCTAGCACACATGTATGTGACTGCAAGATTGATACCCCTAGCACACATGTATGTGACTGCAAGATTGATATCCCTAGCACACATGTATGTGACTGCAAGATTGATGCCCCTAGCACACATGTATGTGACTGCAAGATTGATACTCCTAGCACACATGTACGTGACTGCAAGATGGAAACCCCCTAGCACACATGTACATGACTGCAAGACGGATACCCCCAGCACACATGTACGTTACTGCAAGATGGATACCCCTAGCACACATGTACATGACTGCAAGATGGATACCCCTAGCACACATGTACGTGATGGCAATATTGATACCCCGAGCACACATGTATGTGACTGCAAGATTGATACCCCTAGCACACATGTATGTGACTGCAAGATTGATACCCCTAGCATACATGTATGTGACTGCAAGATTGATACCCCTTGCACACATGTACGTGACTGCAAGATGAATACCCCTAGCACACATGTATGTGACTGCAAGATTGATACCCCTAGCACACATGTACATGAATGCAAGATGGATACCCCTAGCACACATGTACGTGACTGCAAGATGGATACCCTAGCACACATGTACATGACTGCAAGATGGATACCCCTAGCACACATGTACATGACTGCAAGATTGATACCCCTAGCATACATGTATGTGACTGCAAGATTGATACCCCTAGCACACATGTATGTGACTGCAAGATTGATATCCCTAGCACATATGTATGTGACTGCAAGATTGATACCCCTAGCACATATGTACGTGACCGCAAGATGGATACCCCTAGCACACATGTACGTGACTACAAGATTGATACCCCTAGCACACATGTACGTGACTGCAAGATTGATACCCCTAGCACACATGTATGTGACTGCAAGATTGATACCCCTAGCACACATGTATGTGACTGCAAGATTGATACCCCTAGCACACATGTACATGACTACAAGATGGATACCCCTAGCACACATGTATGTGACCACTCACTTTCTTGGCTTGGTACAGACACTCAGTAAAAAATGGTAGGGTAATTTTATGTTAACACAAAAAAAAAATAACACAAAATTATAAAATTTATTTTTAACTTGAAATGACATGGTTTGTTGTGATTGGTTTGATTGTCAAAATCATCGGTAATTACATGTAAAAATCTCTTAAAATAAAGGATCATCTCAAGAGAGCACACAACATTTCTGATGAAATTACTTTCATATTATAGGTGGATAGTTTTCAACCCCTTTTTCGTATAGATAGTTGTGCCATTTGAATCAACATACATAATTTTGATTTATCTGTAATGCATAGTCCATATCATGTTCCTCTTCTTGATTGTGTAAGTTTCACTTATTTTTCCAAGTGCTTATCATTTGAATGCCAATTATCTTAACCAATTCTGTAATATATCCTTGAATTCTTGATTGTTTCTAGTAGCTTCAAAGAAATACAATCTTATTATTTTCAACTTTGAATTAAAACAAAATTTTTATATATATTTTATTGTGACAGTTTAAATGTAATGGAGTGCTCTGATCAAGTTTCTGTAATACAGAATGTTTTGTGATAATGTGAGGGGAGATCTAGTAGATATGTTTATTTATAGTGTTTTGACGGACCAATCAATATATACTGCCACTATATAACTGAAATATTGTTGAAAGTGGCGTTAAAACCCATAACCCTAACCAATCAATCAATATGATTTTGTCGATTTTGCTTAATAAATTGTTCGGTGACAATTCGTTTGCACACATTCCAGACAGGAGATTGCACGATTGCACACAATTCACCTGTATTTTAGTGTTACGTTTGCACACACTACCTTTCCAATATACCTGCATAATTTACTACTTTTGCACACATTTAAAATTCTATACTTCAAGTGAACAGTATTTCCTACACTTATACCTGTATGCTTCATATAGAACTGGTGAGTATTATTTAATAGACATCATTCATTCCGAAATAAAATTTTGATTTGGAAACATGGAAATATTTGCCACCAACAGAGGGAAACCAGGCCTTCTATATGATGGTTTTCAGTATAGAATCCACTAAGAAGCTAAATCATCGAGAACATGGCGATGCACTAAAGAAAAAACAAATGCAAGGCAATATGCACTGCTGATCTCAGTGACTTAATGGTGTTAGATGGCAGATTTGAGAAAAAGTTAAAATCATGAAAATGAAAGCTTACTAGGATGATTTCAACAGCGGAACTATAAACAGGAAAGAATACATCCGTAAGATGGCTTACAAAAGCTTACCAGTATACATGTAAATAGTACAAACTGTCTTAGTTTTTAGCTTGAAAATAGTCATATTTTATGCATGAATGTCAAATAAAAATAAATAATATATAATTAGAAAAAATATCCTGGTCAAAAATCCTTCTTCCACCTCCCCGTGGTGCGCAGGGGGCAACAGATATATTTTGTATATATATCTGGCTAACGGAAGAGGTACTGTCACAAATGAAATAAGTTTAGATTAAACTAAAAATGTGGCAAACGTAGTACTTTTTGGGCGCAATTTATATATGTGCGTAAACGTAAATTCCAAAAATGTGTGCAAACGTGTTTCCACCAATTGTTCATTATTAAATGTTTTTCTAACTTACAAATTAATGGTCACCTATTCATCTCCAGAGTATTGTATGTTAGCTATTGACACTGGCATGTTTTTGGGGTAGGAAAAAATATTCAGAAAAAAAAGTCTTTGCTTTTGCTTAGAGGAGATGAGTGGGTGTTCTAGACTAAATTGATTTAGTCTAGAAATGTTGTGAGCACTTTTGAGATGTTCCCTAATAAAATTTGATGACATAACAAAAGACATGCCCCAGAAATTGATTCATTCACCATTCATATTTAATTTGATAAAATTGTTATTATTTCACCAAGTTATAACAGTATTACACCTTGATTATGTACATCTTTAACTTTCTATACAGTCACCAAGTTATAACAGTATTACACCTTGATCATGTACATCTTTAACTTTCTATACAGTCACCAAGTTATAACAGTATTACACCTTGATCATGTACATCTTTAACTTTCTATACAGTCACCAAGTTATAACAGTATTACACCTTGATCATGTACATCATTAACTTTATATGCAGTCACCAAGTTATAACAATATTACACCTTGATCATGTACATCTTTAACTTTCTATACAGTCACCAAGTTATAACAGTATTACACCTTGATCATGTACATCATTAACTTTCTATACAATCACCAAGTTATAACAGTATTACACCTTGATCAT
The DNA here is from genome assembly GCA_963680875.1 of Bathymodiolus brooksi. Classification (NCBI taxonomy): domain Eukaryota; kingdom Metazoa; phylum Mollusca; class Bivalvia; order Mytilida; family Modiolidae; genus Bathymodiolus; species Bathymodiolus brooksi. Next base: position 21,991,729 of record OY804579.1, read on the forward strand.
GTACATCTTTAGCTTTCTATACAGTCACCAAGTTATAACAATATTACACCTTGATCATGTACATCATTAACTTTCTATACAGTCACCAAGTTATAACAGTATTACACCTTGATCATGTACATCTTTAACTTTCTATACAGTCACCAAGTTATAACAGTATTACACCTTGATCATGTACATCTTTAACTTTCTATACAGTCACCAAGTTATAACAGTATTACACCTTGATCATGTACATCTTTAATTTTCTATACAGTCACCAAGTTATAACAGTATTACACCTTGATCATGTACATCATTAACTTTCTATACAGTCACCAAGTTATAACAATATTACACCTTGATCATGTACATCTTTAACTTTCTATACAGTCACCAAGTTATAACAGTATTACACCTTGATCATGTACATCTTTAACTTTCTATACAGTCACCAAGTTATAACAGTATTACACCTTGATCATGTACATCATTAACTTTCTATACAGTCACCAAGTTATAACAGTATTACACATTGATCATGTACATCATTAACTTTCTATACAGTCACCAAGTTATAACAGTATTACACCTTGATCATGTACATCATTAACTTTCTATACAGTCACCAAGTTATAACATTATTACACCTTGATCATGTACATCTTTAACTTTCTATACAGTCACCAAGTTATAACAATATTACACCTTGATCATGTACATCATTAACTTTCTATACAGTCACCAAGTTATAACAGTATTACACCTTGATCATGTACATCTTTAACTTTCTATACAGTCACCAAGTTATAGCAGTATTACACCTTGATCATGTACATCATTAACTTTCTATACAGTCACCAAGTTATAACAGTATTACACCTTGATCATGTACATCATTAACTTTCTATACAGTCACCAAGTTATAACAATATTACACCTTGATCATGTACATCTTTAACTTTCTATACAGTCACCAAGTTATAACAGTATTACACCTTGATCATGTACATCATTAACTTTCTATACAGTCACCAAGTTATAACAGTATTACACCTTGATCATGTACATCTTTAACTTTCTATACAGTCACCAAGTTATAACAGTATTACACCTTGATCATGTACATCATTAACTTTCTATACAGTCACCAAGTTATAACAGTATTACACCTTGATCATGTACATCATTAACTTTCTATACAGTCACCAAGTTATAGCAGTATTACACCTTGATCATGTACATCTTTAACTTTCTATACAGTCACCAAGTTATAACAGTATTACACCTTGATCATGTACATCATTAACTTTCTATACAGTCACCAAGTTATAACATTATTACACCTTGATCATGTACATCATTAACTTTCTATACAGTCACCAAGTTATAACAGTATTACACCTTGATCATGTATATCATTAACTTTCTATAGTCACCAAGTTATAACAGTATTACACCTTGATCATGTACATCTTTAACTTTCTATACAGTCACCAAGTTATAACAGTATTACACCTTGATCATGTACATCATTAACTTTCTATACAGTCACCAAGTTATAACAGTATTACACCTTGATTATGTACATCTTTAACTTTCTATACAGTCACCAAGTTATAACAGTATTACACCTTGATCATGTACATCTTTAACTTTCTATACAGTCACCAAGTTATAACAGTATTACACCTTGATCATGTACATCTTTAACTTTCTATACAGTCACCAAGTTATAACAGTATTACACCTTGATCATGTACATCATTAACTTTATATGCAGTCACCAAGTTATAACAATATTACACCTTGATCATGTACATCTTTAACTTTCTATACAGTCACCAAGTTATAACAGTATTACACCTTGATCATGTACATCATTAACTTTCTATACAATCACCAAGTTATAACAGTATTACACCTTGATCATGTACATCTTTAGCTTTCTATACAGTCACCAAGTTATAACAATATTACACCTTGATCATGTACATCATTAACTTTCTATACAGTCACCAAGTTATAACAATATTACACCTTGATCATGTACATCTTTAACTTTCTATACAGTCACCAAGTTATAACAGTATTACACCTTGATCATGTACATCTTTAACTTTCTATACAGTCACCAAGTTATAACAGTATTACACCTTGATCGTGTACATCTTTAATTTTCTATACAGTCACCAAGTTATAACAATATTACACCTTGATCATGTACATCATTAACTTTCTATACAGTCACCAAGTTATAACAGTATTACACCTTGATCATGTACATCTTTAACTTTCTATACAGTCACCAAGTTATAACAGTATTACACCTTGATCATGTACATCTTTAACTTTCTATACAGTCACCAAGTTATAACAGTATTACACCTTGATCATGTACATCATTAACTTTCTATACAGTCACCAAGTTATAACAGTATTACACATTGATCATGTACATCATTAACTTTCTATACAGTCACCAAGTTATAACAGTATTACACCTTGATCATGTACATCATTAACTTTCTATACAGTCACCAAGTTATAACATTATTACACCTTGATCATGTACATCTTTAACTTTCTATACAGTCACCAAGTTATAACAATATTACACCTTGATCATGTACATCATTAACTTTCTATACAGTCACCAAGTTATAACAGTATTACACCTTGATCATGTACATCTTTAGCTTTCTATACAGTCACCAAGTTATAACAGTATTACACCTTGATCATGTACATCATTAACTTTCTATACAGTCACCAAGTTATAACAGTATTACACCTTGATCATGTACATCATTAACTTTCTATACAGTCACCAAGTTATAACAATATTACACCTTGATCATGTACATCTTTAACTTTCTATACAGTCACCAAGTTATAACAGTATTACACCTTGATCATGTACATCATTAACTTTCTATACAGTCACCAAGTTATAACAGTATTACACCTTGATCATGTACATCTTTAACTTTCTATACAGTCACCAAGTTATAACAGTATTACACCTTGATCATGTACATCATTAACTTTCTATACAGTCACCAAGTTATAACAGTATTACACCTTGATCATGTACATCATTAACTTTCTATACAGTCACCAAGTTATAACAATATTACACCTTGATCATGTACATCTTTAACTTTCTATACAGTCACCAAGTTATAACAGTATTACACCTTGATCATGTACATCATTAACTTTCTATACAGTCACCAAGTTATAACAGTATTACACCTTGATCATGTACATCTTTAACTTTCTATACAGTCACCAAGTTATAACAATGTTACACCTTGATCATGTACATCATTAACTTTCTATACAGTCACCTGTGATGAAATTCTCCACTATGTCTAATAGCATTAAGTGTAGCAAATTGATTTCTCCTGGAACCTGTTTGTGAATTAGTATTATTTCCAACCTTATGTTGTTAAATACAATGTACAATCATTTATACATTTATTCTGGTAAATAGTATTCATATATGTACACCCTATGTATATTTTAAGTTCCACATACCAACAGCTGTTGTTTTTGTTACAAATAAATACAAATTCAATTTGTATAACATAGTGTATTGTAATAAGATAAATGTTTAATCTTTCACACTTTTGACAGATTTTGCCTCAATTTGACCACAGCTTTATTTATGGTAATATTCATCTATTTTTTGGTGTTTGATGAAATAAACACTGGGTCAGATCTTCTCTGAAAACTGTGGACTTGGAAGATGATTTTTGAATTGTCATCTTTGAAAATTTTGCTTGACAGCCAACCTTATAATCAAAATGGTAGCTGTTACCAAAAATAGAATACTTTAATATGATATATTACATAATTTAAAATGGAATTGTACCAAAATTGGGGTAGAATCTACTTTGGCAGACCCCAGAAGTCAGATATTGTAATAATCAACATGCATGACCCATAACCTTTCATTTCGTTACCATGCAGATATGACAACAAAAGGGTCTAGGGTTAGGGTCTAGGGTCTATGGTTAGGGTTAGCATTAAGTTTAGGTTTAGGGTTAGGGTCTGCTAAAGTAGAAGTACTACCAAAATTGTAACTGTAGCTGATACAGTTATACTCCTGTTATAAGGCCTCTCTTAACAATGGCCAACCGTCTTTGGAGACCAGATTTCAGAAACACTTAAGATAATAAAATACTAATAAATTGTCCCCCTCAAAGAGAGGCTACTCCTCTTATTATAAGACCATTTTTTTGCTGCCAGACAGATGGCCTTATAAGAGGGGGGCTGCCATAGAAAGTGTTGGTGAGATTTTTGTTTTTTGACAAAATCATATTAAAAACTTTAGAACAAATTTGGGATATAATTAGTATTCAGAATGTCCTCATTTATAATTATGTCTATTAGCCTCCAATGTAGCTAAAAACCTTTAGTTAAATTACAAAAAACTTAAGCAATTTCTTTTTTTCAATGGTTGTAAGATTTAACAGTAGAGTTCCTAACGTAGTTGTATTCTAGTTACTTGGTAGGTAAATGTATATTATACATTGTAGAAAGTGTGAAACATAAAGTACTTATTAAACCATTGTTGAAAGATTGTGGTTACACACAAATACTTTAATTTGATTAACAGCCCTCTCTACAGCTGAGTAAGAATGAAATGTTACATAAAGTAAATACTTCCCCATCCATTATGTTGTAACAAGCTCAATAACTAATTGTTCAAGTGCAGTATTGGGTCTCATCAGATTCCCAACATCGATGAACCAGAACATTACTACCTACAGAACTAATTAGCATTGTTGATGGCCTGTACTTTTTAAAGCCAAATTAATGACAAGATATTTTTGTTCTTCCATTGATGTTGTACCATACGGATATGAACTTTACACAGTTTTATACCCTGCGTTTCTTCCTAAATGTATAGCTAATTGGATCATTATATACTTTTGCTAGTTTTAGTTTATTTTCTTGTCTGTTATATGAATTAAAGATCATGCTTAATAAATCAGTATTTTGTTTATTGCAATGGTAAATAAACCAGCTTTTTGTGGTGTAATAAGTCTGCTTCGGTACATATATTTTGACTACACTATTGTTACGTAAGCATTCAATCTCAATAACAGAAGGATGAAACCTCTTTACACTTGTTGTGTATTGGCTGTAGTTATAGTAGATATAAAATAGACAAAAGTACAATGTTTTAATGGGTTTTTTCACCTATTTTCAATCCAGTTAAAAATAATTTGATAAACAAAGGTTGATTTGATTGACAAGTTAATGTAGAAAATGGGGAATTAATGCTGTTATAAAGCTGTACAATTGTGGAGTTTCAACAGTTATCAGGGAAAGTCGTGACTTTCATACAAGACTGTGTTAGATTTGTTACATTTCAACATTGACTTCTTCATACTCTTTCAGTATCTTACTGTTAACATTAGGATGTTCTATAGTTTAAAACGCATAGTGGATTAGCTGTTGATCTTTCTGTTTTCCTTTCATTTTTATACACCTGCAGTAATAATTAATTGGCCATACTCCATTTCCAATCAAGTGAATGTTATTTCATTAATTTCATTCTAATTTTGGCTACTAGATTACATATTTCTGTATGTTTAGAACTACTTACACAATACTGAAGACTTCATAGAAACCTTTATAACCTTTCTTCATTATAAAGAAAAATGAATAATTTTATTTATTAAAAAAAAATACAACATTGTCAGAACAGGTCCAATATCCAATCTGAAAATTGTAGAACCAGAGACAAAATAGATACCCCTAAGACACATATACTTGACCCTTCACTGTTCTGGCTTCAATAAAGATGGTGGAGTTTGACGAGTCCCAAACAAAAAGTCAGGAGTCCTACTAGTCCATTCTTTGTTATTTTTTGTAAAAAGATGTTGAGTCCAAAAGGCAAGTGAAGAGTCAAGGACTCACCTAAACGAGTTGTAATTATCTGTGGGTTGGTGTATATAACTATCAAGGTGTGGAAAATTTATAATGACAAAATTAAATTTGTCTAGGCAGAGGGAGTTGTGTCTGTTATCTCAATTAGCAAGACAGGATATGGATGTACATGTATATGAAAGACTGTCCAATTTTACACTTAGACACAAATAATAGTAAAGGAACAGCTCTTTTATTACTGTTTTCAAGTTCTTTGAGGTATATAAATGTAATGCTGTTAGCAAAGTTTAGATTATTAATTGACACAACATTATCAATATACCTGAAAGTGAAATTAAACAGTTTAGCTTCTAGTGTGATTCTTTTGTCTTTGATAAGTTTTTGTATAACTCTGCCTCACAGGAAAAGATTGGCAAGGGGAGGAGGCACATTTCATTCCCATGGGAATGCCAATATATAGATATATATATATTTATTTGTATATTACACTTAATTGAACAGGGGTCATCGTGGTCGTGATGATAGTTGTATGGTAGTTTGATTTACAACTACCTATGCAATCAGTGCCCATCACCACTAACGTTGTGAGTTGGAATCCCGCTCAGGCAAGGTGTACTCGATACAACATTATGTGATAAAGTTTGTCAGTGACTTGCAGCAGGTCAGTGGTTTTCTCTGGTTACTGCAGTTTCCTCCACCAATAAATCTGACTGCCACGATATAACTGAAATATTGTTGAAAGTGGCGTTAACCACCATGACCTTAACCCCTAACCCTCAATTGAACAAGCGCAATACAGTATTAACTAATGTATGATTCTGAGTTTGCAGTGATTTTTTTTAATTCCATGTAATTATCTTAATAAACATATATATGTATTTAAATTTCAATGGAATGTAAACAAGCAGAATGATCAAACTTGACTTGGTATTCCTGTTTTGCTAAGCTTTATATCAGTCTACGATACATCCCAGTTATTTTGGGTGAAATTTTGTGATTTATATGTAGGAATTGTCTATAATTTTATGGTATATATCCACCCATTATATAACAAAAAAAATATATCTGGAATTTTTTTTTTCTTCTGGATAAGATTTGACAAATCTGTCCCATATACTAAGGTTTTATCATCAATGTGGCTCCATATCAAGATTTTTTTTATAGCTGTTCTTATTATTCAGTCTAAATGAGAAAAGACAAGTAAATATATATTATACTAATTACATAAGCTTTGTGTCTTTGGTTTTTACATACAATATATTTACATGAAATTTAATGTGACATTTTAACAGCCTTCATCTGTCCTAGAAAACAGAAAGAATACTGGATTCTTTTTCCTGTTATCTTTTACACTGAAGCCTCTGGCAGGTGTGAATCTTGTTTATAGCTCATACATCTAATTAAAATTAATGATAAAAAAGCAATAATATTTATAGACTGGTACATAAACAGGACTAGATCTCTTATAATTGTTTCATGATTACTTTAGCATCTTCTGAAAAATACCAATTCAGTTTAATTACACATTCATGAAGATTTATTTTTACATTTTAAGCCTGTATCTAAGCATGCCTACATGGAAAGTTGCTAACATTTTACTCCATGTAGATAATTTAATTGTCAAGAAATACACTACACTGATATTTATGTAACATTTTATACAACAAAATTAATGAAAAGAACGAATGTAAATTTTATAGTGATCTATTTCCCCTTTGAAATAGAATTAAATTAAATCCTGGGAAAGTACAAGAATATGTTGTTATAATGCATGTAAATTAAGATAAATGTACTACAAGAAACACAACTCTTAGTTTACAATTCTTTCATGCTGTAGAAGTTGGAATAATGTCAAATATTTATCATGTAGAATGATTGTTGTATGATTTTTATAAGGGGGTTTTTGAAATGATTTCCCATTTTCAAAAATCCTAATTTTTGTCCATTAACACTTCTATCTACACCTGGGGCCTTATTTAGGGAATGTAATTGCATGATTGTGAAATGAGTTTTAGTTTGTTACATGAATAAGAGTTTAATGATGTTCTAACGCATTGTGAAAATATGATTTGAGTTGAAATGTAAATAATCTATGCAATAGTCCCCCCCCACCTCACCTAAGGCCACTCTTCTTATCAGTTCAGATAGTAAAATACTAGTAAATTGTCCTCTTCAAGATAGGCCACCTTCTTATGGGGCCTCTTTTTCATTGCAAAAAAAGGTTTCCTTAAAAAGTGGGTGGGCTACTGTTCTACGACAATAAGACTGTCTCAATGATAATCATGTGTTCTGTTGTATGCAGCTGCATCCTATGTATTTGACGTCCCTCAAACCAGTTTTATAAAGTTACAATAAAAAAAACATTTTATATATTGGATATTGCATTCAGTCATGAATTATTTAATGATTAAAAAGTGAATTAACAAAACATAGAAATAAGTCTCCAACAAGCTTCCTATGACATGTGTTGTAAAAAAGATCACCAAAGCATGAATGTTATGTTACAATATAGATTTTATTACATAATATTTGTGCATTTGAGTGCACATGTCACTAATCTTTACCATATGTTTTCTATTTTCAATTTTATTAGAAATGTTACAATCAATGATATAGTACTACACTCTTATAAATTTATATATTTAGAATAATGTCAGTTTTGAAGGTCGAGACGGACATTAACTCTAGTATTACAGAGAGTCTGATATGAAATGCTGTGTACTAGTGATAATGTATGTTGAAACCTTTAAAACTGATGTTATTGTATTTATTGATATTACAGGTCATAATGTGACATCACATTGACTGATATTACAGGTCATAATGTGACATCACATTGACTGATATTACAGGTCATAATGTGACATCACATTGACTGATATTTGCCATTATCGATGATTTGTACATTTTCTCTTTGATCTTTAAATGTGATAATATCTATTATCAAGCTTGTGATATCGTGATATGAACATATTATCACTGTGTTTTTTAATGCGACACTATAATGAAGTCACTAATATCATCTCACCAAATGCTCGATAAATGTTGATATGTTTTCCTTGAAATACACTTCTCATCGTATCTCACATCTCAGGCTTATTTATTATCTTAGAGATATATATATATACAAAAACAAACATCAGAATTGACCAGCTTCTCCTTTGTTTTCTTCAAGAATGTCCAGTCTAGAAATATGATCAATCAGCACTGAACATTCACCTTTTACTCAATCTTGAGAAGGTTTTTCACATTTGAAGAGTAAAGGTGCATTTAATTTCAGAACTGACAGAGAACAAAAAAATTACAAAAATGAAAATATTAGGTTGAAAGTAATATCCTCAATATTATCTACTACAGTGTATAACAATTACCTATATCACAGCCATCTTCTGTGTACTATTACCTATAACAGCTTTATATCTGCTTTGTGTATTGTTACTCTAGAACTCTCACTATCATGTGCAGATCATATACCACTGGACAAATGCTGATACTGATAGATCATTATTCGCAGTTGACTATTGGTAAATGTAGATATTTTAAATAAATGCTTCACAAACCAAAAATGTCAGATTTGTTTCATGAGTCAGATTTACTATCTTTCTAAAACAAAAATATTCAAACATACACTCCAACAAATGTATTGGTTTCTCCCATTTGGACAGAGCTAGGAGCTTCAAATATATTTACATACCAGTCAATACAAGTGTTCTAAAGAACAGACATCATAATTACTGGGTATATCATATTAACATCAGCATTAGTTGTGAACAAAATTAATAAGGTCCGAATTTTATGTTCAAGATTTATTCAAGTTGCATCATCTTTCAAATATATAGAGTTGAATTTCTTCTTAGTTTGGAATGCTTCATTGCAGATATCAAAATTGATCGATGGTTTGTACATTTCCCCTTTGATCTTCACACACAATAATGTTATCAAGCAACTAGCTTGATACTAGCATAATAATGTGACATTATAATGACGTCACTGACTTTCTATTACCAAATCCTCGATAAACATACTGTATCGTTTATTTAGTTTTCCTAGAAATAGACTTCTCATCTCATCTCACACTTCACCTTTAATGTGATATTGCTCTGAGAAATCCATTCTCGCAAAGCAATTCAATGATAGTATATATTTCTTGATACAGAATAAAATGTAAAGCAAAAAATATACCACACCATCAGAACAGTTCTAAAAAAAAAAATATACCACACTGGTAGAACAGTTCTAAAAAAAAATATACCACACCGTCAGAACAGTTCTAAAATATACCACACCGTCAGAACAGTTCTAAAATATACCACACCGTCAGAACAGTTCTAAAAATAAATATACCACACCCGTCAGAACAGTTCTAAAATATACCACACCGTCAGAACAGTTCTAAAATATACCACACCCTCAGAACAGTTCTAAAAATGAATATACCACACAGTCAGAACAGTTCTAAAAATAAATATACCACACCGTCAGAACAGTTCTAAAATATACCACACCGTCAGAACAGTTCTAAAAATCCAATCGGAAAATCGTAGAAACCAAGGCAAAAATCTATGTATTGACGAATTTAGAATTGTGTGATTTATTGAGGATGGAGCGGATATTAAACTTGAATTCTGATTTTATATTATGGTTTAATGGGTTTGTTGGACTGAATATTACAATAACACTGCTAACATTTCTATAAATAAACAAACAATTGTTTTAGTTTTAATGTTAATTTTATGATCGGTAAAAAAGAAACATTTTGAAAAACAGTATAATAGTTACAGATATCGAATTCAAGGTAACTCATTACCCTTTTTACCATTATCAAATTACAAAATCAGATAAAAATTGTTTTTGTTGAAAAGTGTTAAAAGCTTCATCAATATTATTCATTATGTAATTGTTTCATTACTTGTGTTAAATGATTATTCAATCTATAAATACATTTGTTTATGTGACATTTTGTTTGTTGCTGCTTGTTCCGATCATTTCACATGATTTGATTGGTTTTCATTAACAATATTATATAACTCAATGATAAGAGTTGTGTTATAACATTTTATGATCCATAGGATAAAAAATTCAATAGACTTACCTGCTTCAGGTGTTGTTCTGCAATCAAAAGATAAAATAAAAGTCAATCAATGTTACAGTTTCCCCATCAATTTCACACCAATTGTCAATACACAAATCCTATTTCGTCTCAAATAACAAAATTTCTATGTAGATTTCAAAACAAGATTGATCTTGATGTATAATAGTCTTTTATGAAAGTTGATCCTTTGTACGGGACATTACAACATCATTGAACATATAAATGTCATGCAAATTAAAGCATTCAAAAGATATGAAAAGCAACAAGTGCGTGGACGTGTTACTGAGACTGCTTGTCAATGTATGTTTCAATTGCACTGATTACGTTTCATTGTTGACTCTTTAAGCAATCTAATTTTTAGAATCAACCCATGAAAGCCGAACAAGCAGCATACAAATTTATCTTCCCGTAGATTTTGTCTAGAATATAGCCTTTTATGAATAGATAGGAATATATAATTATAATCGACCTGCTTCCTAGTAGTATTCAGATAAAAGAATATTTTCACCGACATCAATCACAAAAAGGTGAAATATTATGATATACATTCATGTATATAGTACAAAGAAAAATTCTGTTGGTCTCCAGAAAATCAGAAGTATAATTTTTCTTATTGTAACTTAATTGACACAAAAATCTTTGAATTGATGTGAAAGGAAATTTGTCTGTTCAATGTAGGAATTATATTTATATCATTAGTTTCGGAAGAAGAAAAAAGTATGTCCATCAATTTGGAGCTTGTATTGTATTGTATTCACCAGTACCAGGGTTTACCCGTGGTTTTTAGGTGGGGCCGGTTGTTGCTCATCTTTTTAGTTGTGTGTATTGTTTGGTTTGTCTTTGTTCTTTGTCTTGTGTGTCCAGTGTTGCCTGTGTCTCTGGATTGTTCATTCCTGATTGCCTCTTTGATTTTCTCTAATGTTTATTTAAAGTACATGTGAAATGACAGACTGTCTATTAAACATTGAGTTCCAGATGATAACTAAAGTATTTGCTGATTCTAAAATAATATGGCAGAAGAAAGGTTTAATTAATAATGACATATTAAACAGCAATGGCCAACAATATATACAAGGACAATAGCACTAATCAGTCCTCCGACCAAGGTGGACCAACATCAATCAGTAATTGTCCCGATATAGCATTTATTGACAGAAGTAGAGAGTCCCGCCAGACAGTTGCAGGCTTTAGGGGTGGTCCGTTTCACACTCATTGCAGGTAATGAGTTGTTAAATGCCACTTTCAACAATATTTCAGTCATATCGTGGTGGTCAGTTTTATTGATGGAAGAAACCGGAGGACCCGGAGAAAACCACTGACCTGTAGCAAGTCACTGACAAACTTTATCACATAATGTTGTACACCTCGCCCTGATTGAGATTCGAACTCACAACATCAGTGGTGATAGGCACTGATTGCATAGGTAGTTGTAAATCCAACTACCATATGATCACGGCCACAACGACCCCTTTGACTATATTGAATAACTAGTGTATCGTTGCATCTTTATTATTAAAGTTGAACAGATCTGATTGACATAAAATGCACCGATGAATTATATATTCCTTTTATACTCTCTTATTTTATATTATATGCACAGACTATTTACTTCTGTTAAGAAATTCTGTCACTTACACTTGTAAGTAGAAACTTCAGACAACAACAGATTTCCTCAAACTCCCAGACCAAAACTTGACAGGAAATTTGCATTATTTCTATCATGTTTATCAATTCATTATTTTTTTTTCAGTTGAACAAAAAATTAATTGAAGCTGTGAATATTGGAGGAACTGAGAATGTAATAAAAGGTAAGAAAGAAATCAATGGTACTGTCATTAATCACATACAATATAGTCTGATAGTCGAAGGTCAAGGTTATAGATCATGTGTCTGGTAGAGCAAGTTCTGTAAGTAGTCTGACAGTCAAACAGCAAGTTGATAGGGCATGTGTCTGGTGGAGGAAGGTATGTAAGTAGTCTGACAGTGGAATGTCAAGGTTATAGGGCATGTATCTGGTAGAGGAAGGTCTGTAAGTAGTCTTGACAGTCAAATGTCAAGGTTATAGGGCATGTATCTGGTAGAGGAAGGTCTGTAAGTAGTCAGTCAGATGTCAAGACTATAGGACATGTGTCTTGTGGAGGAAGGTCTGTAAGTAGTCTGACAGTCGAATGTCAAGGTTATAGGGCATGTATCTGGTAGAGGAAGGTCTGTAAGTAGTCTGACAGTTGAATGTCAAGGTTATAGGGCATGTGTCTGGTGGAAGAAGGTCTGTAAGTTGTCTGACAGTCGAATGTCAAGGTTATAGGTCATGTGTTTGGTGGAGGAAGGTCCGTAAGTAGTCCCACTGTCGAATGTCAAGGTTATAGGGCATGTGTCTGGTAGAGGAAGGTCTGTAAGTAGTCTTGACAGTCAAATGTCAAGGTTATGGGTCATGTGTCTGGTAGAGAAAGGTATGTAAGTAGTCTGACAGTCAAATGTCAAGACTATAGGTCATGTGCCTGGTGGAAGAAGATCTGTACGTAGTCTGACAGTCAAATATCAAGGTTATAGGGCATGTGTCTGGTAGAGGAAGGTCTGTAGGTAGTCTGACAGTCGAATGTCAAGGTAATAGGTCATGTGTATGGTGGAGGAAGGTCTGTAAGTAGTCTGACAATCAAATGTCAAGGTTATAGGACTTGTGTCGGGTGGAGGAAGGTCTGTAAGTAGTCTGACTGTTGAATGTCAAGGTTATAGTGCATGCATCTGGTGGAGGAAGGTCTGTAAGTAGTCAGACAGTCAAATGTCAAGGTTATAGGGCATGTGTCTGGTGGTGGAAGGTCTGTAAGTAGTCTGACTGTTGAATGTCAAGGTTATAGTGCATGTGTCTGGTAGAGGAAGGTCTGTAAGTAGTCAGACAGTCAAATGTCAAGGTTATAGGGCATGTGTCTGGTGGTGGAAGGACTGTAAGTAGTCTGACAGTCAAATGTCAAGGTTATAGGGCATGTGTCTGGTGGAGGAAGGTCTGTAAGTAGTCTGACAGTCAAAAAGCAAGGTTATAGGGCATGTGTCAGGTGGTGGAAGGTCTGTAAGTAGTCTGACTGTTGAATGTCAAGGTTATTGTGCATGTGTCTGGTGGAGGAAGGTCTGTATGTAGTCAGACAGTCAAATGTCAAGGTTATAGTGCATGTGTCTGGTGGAGGAAGGTCTGTAAGTAGTCGGACAGTCAAACAGCAAGGTTATAGGGCATGTGTTTGGTGGAGGAAGGTCTGTAAGTAGTCAGACAGTCAAATGTCAAGGTTATAGGTCATGTGTCTGGTGGAGGAAGGATTGTAAGTAGTCCGACAGTCAAATGTTAAGGTTATAGGTCATGTGTCTGGTGGAGGAAGGTCTGTAAGTAGTCAGACAGTCAAATGTCAAGGTTATAGGGCATGTGTCTGGTAGAGGAAGGTCTGTAAGTAGTCTTGACAGTCAAATGTCAAGGTTATAGGTCATGTGTCTGGTAGAGAAAGGTATGTAAGTAGTCTGACAGTCAAATGTCAAGACTATAGGTCATGTGCCTGGTGGAAGAAGATCTGTACGTAGTCTGACAGTCAAATATCAAGGTTATAGGGCATGTGTCTGGTAGAGGAAGGTCTGTAGGTAGTCTGACAGTCGAATGTCAAGGTAATAGGTCATGTGTATGGTGGAGGAAGGTCTGTAAGTAGTCTGACAATCAAATGTCAAGGTTATAGGACTTGTGTCGGGTGGAGGAAGGTCTGTAAGTAGTCTGACTGTTGAATGTCAAGGTTATAGTGCATGCATCTGGTGGAGGAAGGTCTGTAAGTAGTCAGACAGTCAAATGTCAAGGTTATAGGGCATGTGTCTGGTGGTGGAAGGTCTGTAAGTAGTCTGACTGTTGAATGTCAAGGTTATAGTGCATGTGTCTGGTGGAGGAAGGTCTGTAAGTAGTCAGACAGTCAAATGTCAAGGTTATAGGGCATGTGTCTGGTGGTGGAAGGACTGTAAGTAGTCGGACAGTCAAACAGCAAGGTTATAGGGCATGTGTCTGGTGGTGGAAGGTCTGTAAGTAGTCTGACTGTTGAATGTCAAGGTTATAGTGCATGTGTCTGGTGGAGGAAGGTCTGTAAGTAGTCAGACAGTCAAATGTCAAGGTTATAGTGCATGTGTCTGGTGGAGGAAGGTCTGTAAGTAGTCGGACAGTCAAACAGCAAGGTTATAGGGCATGTGTTTGGTGGAGGAAGGTCTGTAAGTAGTCAGACAGTCAAATGTCAAGGTTATAGGTCATGTGTCTGGTGGAGGAAGGATTGTAAGTAGTCCGACAGTCAAATGTTAAGGTTATAGGTCATGTGTCTGGTGGAGGAAGGTCTGTAAGTAGTCAGACAGTCAAATGTCAAGGTTATAGGGCATGTGTCTGGTGGAGGAAGGTCTGTAAGTAGTCTTGACAGTCAAATGTCAAGGTTATAGGTCATGTGTCTGGTAGAGAAAGGTATGTAAGTAGTCTGACAGTCAAATGTCAAGACTATAGGTCATGTGCCTGGTGGAAGAAGATCTGTACGTAGTCTTACAGTCGAATATCAAGGTTATAGGGCATGTGTCTGGTAGAGGAAGGTCTGTAGGTAGTCTGACAGTCGAATGTCAAGGTAATAGGTCATGTGTATGGTGGAGGAAGGTCTGTAAGTAGTCTGACAATCAAATGTCAAGGTTATAGGACATGTGTCGGGTGGAGGAAGGTCTGTAAGTAGTCTGACTGTTGAATGTCAAGGTTATAGTGCATGCATCTGGTGGAGGAAG
Source organism: Bathymodiolus brooksi (assembly GCA_963680875.1). Lineage (NCBI taxonomy): Eukaryota > Metazoa > Mollusca > Bivalvia > Mytilida > Modiolidae > Bathymodiolus > Bathymodiolus brooksi. The sequence goes on from OY804579.1 coordinate 22,007,477, forward strand.
GTCTGTAAGTAGTCAGACAGTCAAATGTCAAGGTTATAGGGCATGTGTCTGGTGGTGGAAGGTCTGTAAGTAGTCTGACTGTTGAATGTCAAGGTTATAGTGCATGTGTCTGGTGGTGGAAGGACTGTAAGTAGTCTGACAGTCAAATGTCAAGGTTATAGGGCATGTGTCTGGTGGAGGAAGGTCTGTAAGTAGTCAGACAGTCAAACAGCAAGGTTATAGGGCATGTGTCTGGTGGTGGAAGGTCTGTAAGTAGTCTGACTGTTGAATGTCAAGGTTATAGTGCATGTGTCTGGTGGATGAAGGTCTGTAAGTAGTCGGACAGTCAAACAGCAAGGTTATAGGGCATCTGTTTGGTGGAGGAAGGTCTGTAAGTAGTCAGACAGTCAAATGTCAAGGTTATAGGTCATGTGTCTGGTGGAGGAAGGTCTGTAAGTAGTCAGACAGTCAAATGTCAAGGTTATAGGGCATGTGTCTGGTGGAAGAAGGCCTGTAAGTAGTCAGACAGTCAAATGTCAAGGTTATAGGTCATGTGTCTGGTGGAGGAAGGTCTGTAAGTAGTCAGACAGTCAAATGTCAAGGTTATAGGGCATGTGTCTGGTGGAAGAAGGCCTGTAAGTAGTCAGACAGTCAAATGTCAAGGTTATAGGTCATGTGTCTGGTGGAGGAAGGATTGTAAGTAGTCGGACAGTCAAATAGCAAGGTTATAGGGGAAATTCAACAGATTGGATCATGTGATGCATTAATATGAACTTTAACAGCAATTTGCGGCTATTAAGAAATTAAAAACACTTAAAAAAATAAGAAGGGTATGGTTTTCTTATCTTTTTGTGGCAGATATTTTACCCTTTTTCGTGAATTTAATTTCCTCAATCATAGAGTAAAATAAGTTTAATCCTGCCTACCATTTCATTGATTACTCTATACATGATAACTATGTTACATATTGGAGTATAATATCAGTAGTGGATATCATCTAGTTATGCTACATGACTGAATAAAAAGTCAAATGAACTAGACAGTAAAATACAATTAATAAAATATAATTTAGGGGAACAATTGAATTTTATTATTTACAGACACATTCTAATTTGGCTGTATTCATGTCCAATTACAAGAACTGGAATATTAATATTTTTAAAAGGTATTCCATGTCTAAAAAAGTAATTACGTCAAAAGTGATAAATCATATTTCTGAGGTTGAACACCAAAATCATGTATTTAATGTTCATTTGTATTATAGAGATCAGAATATGTTATTGAAAATATACCATGAAGAAAGTTTTTTTTACAGTTTTTAAGAATGATGCCGTAATTACTAAGGTCTGTAATAAGACATGGTTAGGAACCAGGATTTTCTCTTGTATCTGTACTTGTTGCTATCCTGACTTTACGTGTGTATATAGAAATAAGACACAAGGTTTTGTAATAAAACATTATTGTGTGTCTGTCACTAGCCATGACCTGGATTTCAATCAGCCTGTGCCGTTAACTTTTTGTGCTCAATGAGTTTGGATGAGAGGTAATTGTTCATTTTGTTAATGGAAGTTTGACTATCACTTTCTTTTCATGATTTACTCTTTTATCTATTCTTCTTCTTATACTGACTCTATATATAGAAATAAGAAATATGGTTTTGTAAGATAAGACTTTAAACTTTTGTGTTTGTCCCAAGCCAGGAACTGGATTTTCGTCTGTGTGTTTCATGTTTTTTTTGTGTTCAATAATTTAAGAGGGGGGTTGTTCATTTTGTTGATATTGTTGGAATTTTTTACTATCGCTGTTTAAACTTTCTTTTCATATTGGTTGTGAACCAGGATTTACTCTTTTATCTGTTCTTCTTACTATCCTGACTTTATATAGAAAAAAGAAATATTGTTTTGTAAGATAAGACACACTTTTGTGCCTGTCACTAGCCAAGACCTGGATTTCCATCTGTGTGTTTCATGGTCTCTATGTGTTCAATGATTTGAGGTGAGAGGGGGGTGTTCATTTTGTTGATATTGAAGAAAGTTTTAACCATCACTGTATAATCTTTCTTTTCGTAATCGTTCATGGTCTTTTTTGTGGTCCAAATGTAGGAATTCTAAAAACTGTATTCTTATGAACAATCAATGGAAATGTTATTCTATTTGAAATTAAGTTTCTTTTTGAAATTATGATTCAACCTTGTACATATTAATGACCAAGGTTATATATATGGAATCCAAGCCATTAAGGGTTAAAAGTTCAACATTTTGACCATAATGAGGAAAATTTTCATATGGAGTCCAAGCCATTAAGGGTTCAAAGTTCAACATTTTGACCATAATGAGGAAAATTTCAACAAAAACAAATTTTCATGTTTATCAGGAATTTCTCAAGAGGAAGTTTTTATAACATCCCATAACTACACTTAGAAATCAATGATAATATTTCATACCAGGCATGTCACATGATATTGTGATGTGTAAAGATCAAAGGAAAAATATACACAACTCATTAATAATGCACATTAATTTGTATTTTTATGAATATAGCATCATTAGTTATTTACTATATTGAGAGAAGGATAATTTTATTTCTGAGTGTAAATGAATTAATTCCTTTTTCAACTCTGTTTAACTGGTACCGCAATATTATTACAATGTACCTTGTTGACTCAACTCTGTCAGCAGGGAATATGATTCAATTGGTTTTTAAGCCATAGATAACATTTATATATTTTCATTTTCACAGCAAATTGTTGGAATACTAGAACTTGCTGTGCACGATTTCTTTTCGGTCTATTTATACTGCTCTAGATTTAAGTTTATTAAAAACTTCAAAAAGATTGTTCACAAACATATTAATTTTTATTAAACAAAAATTTTGTAGATACCTAGACAACTTCTTGGCCAAGAATAAACTAATTTTGTAGATACCTAGACAACTTCTTGGCCAAGAATAAACTAATTTTTCTTGATATGATTAGGAAATATTATCTTATTTTATATAAAATAAGACAGACAAACTAAAAATAATGGTACACAGCAGGTTAGACATTTTCATTTCTTATGCTTCACTGATGACTTAAATTCCCCTATTGAGAATATTCCTTTTTGATCATGTGACCCACTAGAAACACCCTATGAAATAGTACCTAACTTCTCTGGGAGTACTATCCCTATTGAGAATATTCCTTTTTGATGATGTGACCCACTAGAAACAGCCTATGAAATAGTACCTAACTTCTCTGGGAGTACTATCCCTATTGAGAATATTCCTTTTTGATGATGTGACCCACTAGAAACAGCCTATGAAATAGTACCTAACTTCTCTGGGAGTACTATCCCTATTGAGAATATTCCTTTTTGATGATGTGACCCACTAGAAACAGCCTATGAAATAGTACCTAACTTCTCTGGGAGTACTATCCCTATTGAGAATATTCCTTTTTGATGATGTGACCCACTAGAAACAGCCTATGAAATAGTACCTAACTTCTCTGGGAGTACTATCCCTATTGAGAATATTCCTTTTTGATGATGTGACCCACTAGAAACAGCCTATGAAATAGTACCTAACTTCTCTGGGAGTACTATCCCTATTGAGAATATTCCTCTTTGATGATGTGACCCACTAGAAACAGCCTATGAAATAGTACCTAACTTCTCTGGGAGTACTATCCCTATTGAGAATATTCCTTTTTGATGATGTGACCCACTAGAAACAGCCTATGAAATAGTACCTAACTTCTCTGGGAGTACTATCCCTATTGAGAATATTCCTCTTTGATGATGTGACCCACTAGAAACAGCCTATGAAATAGTACCTAACTTCTCTGGGAGTACTATCCCTATTGAGAATATTCCTTTTTGATGATGTGACCCACTAGAAACAGCCTATGAAATAGTACCTAACTTCTCTGGGAGTACTATCCCTATTGAGAATATTCCTTTTTGATGATGTGACCCACTAGAAACAGCCTATGAAATAGTACCTAACTTCTCTGGGAGTACTATCCCTATTGAGAATATTCCTTTTTGATGATGTGACCCACTAGAAACAGCCTATGAAATAGTACCTAACTTCTCTGGGAGTACTATCCCTATTGAGAATATTCCTTTTTGATGATGTGACCCACTAGAAACAGCCTATGAAATAGTACCTAACTTCTCTGGGAGTACTATCCCTATTGAGAATATTCCTTTTTGATCATGTGACCCACTAGAAACACCCTATGAAATAGTACCTAACTTCTCTGGGAGTACTATCCCTATTGAGAATATTCCTTTTTGATCATGTGACCCACTAGAAACACCCTATGAAATAGTACCTAACTTCTCTGGGAGTACTATCCCTATTGAGAATATTCCTTTTTGATGATGTGACCCACTAGAAACACCCTATGAAATAGTACCTAACTTCTCTGGGAGTACTATCCCTATTGAGAATATTCCTTTTTGATCATGTGACCCACTAGAAACACCCTATGAAATAGTACCTAACTTCTCTGGGAGTACTATCCCTATTGAGAATATTCCTTTTTGATGATGTGACCCACTAGAAACACCCTATGAAATAGTACCTAACTTCTCTGGGAGTACTATCCCTATTGAGAATATTCCTTTTTGATCATGTGACCCACTAGAAACACCCTATGAAATAGTACCTAACTTCTCTGGGAGTACTATCCCTATTGAGAATATTCCTTTTTGATCATGTGACCCACTAGAAACACCCTATGAAATAGTACCTAACTTCTCTGGGAGTACTATCCCTATTGAGAATATTCCTTTTTGATCATGTGACCCACTAGAAACACCCTATGAAATAGTACCTAACTTCTCTGGGAGTACTATCCCTATTGAGAATATTCCTTTTTGATCATGTGACCCACTAGAAACACCCTATGAAATAGTACCTAACTTCTCTGGGAGTACTATCCCTATTGAGAATATTCCTTTTTGATGATGTGACCCACTAGAAACACCCTATGAAATAGTACCTAACTTCTCTGGGAGTACTATCCCTATTGAGAATATTCCTTTTTGATCATGTGACCCACTAGAAACACCCTATGAAATAGTACCTAACTTCTCTGGGAGTACTATCCCTATTGAGAATATTCCTTTTTGATCATGTGACCCACTAGAAACACCCTATGAAATAGTACCTAACTTCTCTGGGAGTACTATCCCTATTGAGAATATTCCTTTTTGATCATGTGACCCACTAGAAACACCCTATGAAATAGTACCTAACTTCTCTGGGAGTACTATCCCTATTGAGAATATTCCTTTTTGATCATGTGACCCACTAGAAACACCCTATGAAATAGTACCTAACTTCTCTGGGAGTACTATCCCTATTGAGAATATTCCTTTTTGATGATGTGACCCACTAGAAACACCCTATGAAATAGTACCTAACTTCTCTGGGAGTACTATCCCTATTGAGAATATTCCTTTTTGATGATGTGACCCACTAGAAACACCCTATGAAATAGTACCTAACTTCTCTGGGAGTACTATCCCTATTGAGAATATTCCTTTTTGATGATGTGACCCACTAGAAACAGCCTATGAAATAGTACCTAACTTCTCTGGGAGTACTATTCCTATTAAGGTTGTGTTGAATGACAGAATACACAAACAATGTCTTTTGTGCCGGATGTAAATTGATGCCCTCTGTTGAGTGAAACTGAAAGTCGTGCTTGTAGCACATGCATAACTGCTTTGTAACAGGTCGTACTGAGCAAAAGCTGATTACACTATCAATTGTGTCCTTTTTAACCTGTGGCAGTCAGAACATCTAGTGCCACCTTTTTAACCTGTGGCAGTCAGAACATCTAGTGCCACCTTTTTAACCTGTGGCAGTCAGAACATCTAGTGCCACCTTTTTACATAGATGGTGATCTACTGTTGGTTAACTTGTTCTTGTCAAAAATATAGCTGAAATGCTTCTCACTTGACCGTTATGGAATATCTGTGTCACAAATGACCACGGATATGTTCCACTTGTCATAAACACTTCCTGGTCCTTTCCTCATTCATGACTTATCACCTGGTTGGTAACTAGATTAAAACGACGGGTGCCACAAGTGGAGCAGGAACTGCCTACCCTTCCAGAGCACCTGAGTTCATCCCTGGTTTTTAGTGGGGTTCGTGTTACTTGATCTTTAGTTTTATGTGTATGTTTTGTAGATCGTTGTTTGTCCTTTTGTACTTTTTCTTTTGGCCACTGTGTTGTCTGTTCTTCTTCAATATAACAATTCTGATTACCTCCCTTTGGTATCTTCAAACTCTTCTTGATATGATGTAAATAAACAAACTGATCAGATTTACATGTTTGTAAAATGTATTGAACAGTCATGTCATTATTACCAAAAAGAAATTTAATTTAGACTCATTTCCAAAAAATTAAAAACGTTAGCCTAATTCTATTACAATTATACAGAATCCTTATAAAAATATAATTCCACATATATAGATCTGATCCAAATGGAATTTTCCTGTCTATATTCTATTCCAAGAGGTCATTGAAACTGCTTGATTTATATATAAGACTTTCCCACTTGCTACAATCTAATTGTAAAGTATATCATTTTCCTATTGTAGTAACATCTTTTATATTGGTTTAACTTTTAACAGACGTAGTTAACAAGTAGTTCAGTATGCTAAACTTCTTCTGAATAATCAACTACAAAATTTTGTTTTCTCTTCAATATTATCAGTTTTGATTCCTTGGAGTATAATGGTATAAAATCAGCAGACCTTTTTGCTTTCATTGCTAAATACAGAATTTACAAACTGTTGTCTGTATTTTTTATATATTTTTTCATTATGTCTTCAATACTGTCTAGTAATTTTCTATTGTGTTTTAGTTCCCCTGACCAATCTCTTTGCGTCTGTTGTCGTCTTCTGTAAACTTTTACATTTCAATCTTCTTCCCTGAAACTTCTGGGACAATTGAGACCAAATATGGTAGGGCTATTTCATTGGATGGTCTTCTACAAACTTTACGCTTTTGGTTTCATTTGGAAATTCAAGATGGCCACATTCACAGAAACAATAGGATCCAAGGTGTCAACAATTGTATCTTCAGTCTTTGTAAGTGGAACAGTTATTTTCCAACCAATTTTGATGATTTTTTATGTTCATTATAAAATACTCTTTCTGTGGTATGCCAATCAATTTTCTATGGAACTTTTCATGATATAAGGGTGTCAAAATGGTGCCAAAACCAGAATTTTTAAGTCTGATTTTGAAAGGGTTTTTTTCTTCTGAATTTCCTGCATGCAATTAGCTAACTGATTCGACTTGGCTCTTTGAGATAGAAGGAAAAAAAAGGGGGGGACAAAGGGGGCCAAAAGGGAACAACTATGAAAACAATGTTAATTTTAAATCCAATTTGTATGTGTTTTTCCATTGAATTCCTCAGAAAAATTCCTATCTGGGCATACCAACATGCTTGTTGTAACTTTTACAGTTTAAAGACCTAAATCTTTATAATTATTTTAAGTCTTGATTTAGATGGGTTAAAGTTTGACATAGAACCCTATGTGAAATTGAATAAAACCTAGAACATGATTGAATGAAACTGTGTACATGAAAAACTGGGTGTGCAATACAGACTCTTGTTTATAATACTTACAATGTTTAGTAATATGATGTATTTACATTTTATTTGATAAATATGCTATGTAGAATATCTGAATATATAGTGAGTCAGGCTCTGATCTGACGCTGAAAGATTTTATTGTGTCTATTATTGTAATCCCTGTATTTGATTGTTTGCCATTTTATGGGGCCCATTACTTTGGCGATGTTCTATTCTGATAATTACTTGGCCATTGGATATCTTGGTTACCAAGTTGCTGGGGTGGAGAGTTTGAATGTCATTAACAGGATGAACTTGTCACATTCTCATACACCTGTCCCAAGTCAGACATTATAAGTTATCTACGTGTCGACCCGTGGGCATTGAGATTGTACCACCCTGAAGCACTTCTGTATAGCCTGAGGCGAAGCCGAAGGCTGTACAGTGGTGCTGAAGGGTGGTACAATCTCATTGCCCACGGGTAGACACGTAGATAACGATTTTATCCCCGGTTTGAAAACAAAAACTGATTTTTAATGGATTTTCTTGTTCTTTTTATAACGTAATCATGACGTTTTTGTACTTGCGGAGTAAAATGTCATAGCTCATATGAAAAATTGGATGAATTTCGATAAAGTGTAGGGAGATACCTTTGGTACAGCAAATCATTTTTAACGTTTTTTTGGTCTTATTTTGTTGTAATTTAATTTCTTGTATTTGGCGCGTATTGTCACGTGGATAGCGTTACATTATACATGACGTCACTAGTAATAGGATCGAGAATTCTATTGATAAAAGAATATGCGTGGTACATATTTTGGGTGGTATTAGTACGATAAAACAAATGAAGAATTGATGTGAAAACAATAATGACAAATGATTTTAAAATGATTGTATTCAAACAATTGACCATTTCTATAAAGACACAACATGACAACAAAATCAACGTTTCATGTAGCGCGAATCAACAAAATGTTACACTACTGTATCACATGTTAAACATGACCATCAATACCGTAGTAACTTTAAATCTCTCAACAGAATTTGGTGCATTGTTTGTTTTTTCTGCATTTATTGAGACGCTTGATTTTTTTTTCTCTCAAGAAATACGTCATACGTTCTCCATTCCATGTTGAATGCAAAGCACTTTGAGATTGTTTACTTTTTACACCATCTTTACATCATGCATAGCAACGTAAAGACCCCCCAGTGACGTTATGTAACTACCAGCCGGTAGCATGGGTTTTGTACCAACGGGTCATCGACCAATCAAAAGCCGACATTTTTATCAAGCCGGGGATAATATATTTTGTTGTAGTTGTATTTTCAGAGTTAATAGTAGATTGGAGGAGATGTTGGTGATTCTCAGTTATTTGTAGATGTCTTCACCTCGTTAATGAAATGTTGCACTGACCATTTGTGTAATTAAGCCCAAAGTATTAGGGACTATATTTATGTGTAACAGTATGATGCATCTAGCTGCAGTTGTTTGGTCGAAGAAAAATGATTATGAAATTGTTATATATTTATGTCATTGAACCTCTGATAATAACACTTTTACATATTTATGTCATTGAACCTCTAATAATAACACTTTTACATATTTATGTCATTGAACCTCTGATAATAACACTTTTACATATTTATGTCATTGAACCTCTGATAATAACACTTTTACATATTTATGTCATTGAACCTCTAATAATAACACTTTTACATATTTATGTCATTGAACCTCTGATAATAACACTTTTACATATTTATGTCATTGAACCTCTGATAATAACACTGTAATAGACATGGGGGGGTTACGACCAACAATATTTCTTTTCTCTTTTGTTTTTGCATTTTTAGGAAATAAAGATTAAGTGCAGACACTTCATTCTGTAAAATCTATATTCCTGTATTTATAAATATGTTGTATGCGAGACATTTTGTTTCTAAGGAAACTTTCTGAACTTTTATGAACCTTTTGTTTTGATAAGATTATAGAGAGAGAATTCATATGGTTGGAGCCTGGCGGATTCTAGATAAATCACAGATATTCTGATATTTCCAATGCATTAAGGAAAATGTCTATGTAATTATTACATTGTAGATTTTGTGGACCATCATTATGCAACTAATTAAGTTTAGGATCTGGCAAGGCAGAGACCAATTGTCACTTTAATTTTGAATATCCATAATTCTCCAATCAAAATATCATATCTATTGATACAGTCATAGCAATAAAACTACTTCTTTAAAAAATGTTGGGTTTATCATCAAAAAGATAGATATCTCTAAATAAAAGTATATTAACTTCAGTGAAAATAGATCTATTTCCCACACCAAGGGCTAGAAATCAGATTATTATCAAAATAATGGTAACTTGATTTTTACAATAAATACAATGAAAGTCTGCTGTGATTGCTTTTCAATGCTGTGCAGTTTATTATCGGGGAATATAAATTTACCATCTTACGTAATACGTCAGTATTATAGGGAAACGTTTGTGAAGATAAAACGTTTGATATATTGTTTCTGATTTGGTATTTAACTGTTGTACTGGTTTGTTTTAGCAGTTTGATCTGATAACTTTATTGAATGGTAGAGGTGGGGGCATGATGTTTTAGAAACGATTTATATAAATATCACATGATAATGGTTTTCCTTGAATATATTAATGAGGAATATTAGTTTCCAAACTTCTACGATCTAAAGAAAACATAATAATTATGACAAACTAAATGTTCCTAGGATTTTGTAGAAACCTGTAATTGCCATCCAATTAGAATATCAAAGCAGTTTAACTTTGCCATTTTTGCCTCGATATTAATTGTTTTGCAGTTTTTACAGAGCACCAATTAGAGTGTGACTTGGTACAGTAGCTATTGATGTTAACCATTAAGACTGTGTTATAGCTCTAATATTATCTTATTGTTCATCAAATATCTCATCTATTAACCATTGTCTTTTTATGACATTTAATTTACAATGCAAAGAAGTATTAGAGAGACTACTATTTAACATCGTGCTAGCTTTCACCAAATTTTGGTTCATATGGCAACCAACCCGAAAGAGGTTAAGTATTTGTACATTTAATATAAAGAAAATAATTCTAACTTATGGCTATTTCTTATATCATGTTGTGTTGATATACTGCATATGTTGATATCACAAAAATAACTTGAATGCAAAATGCCTCCTATATTTACATACAAGTATATCTATAATAATCCCATTTACTGGTTGGACTCGGCCACCTTTTGTGCCTGTCCCAAGCCAGGACCTTGATTTCCAATTTAACATGTCATCATCTTTTTTGTGTTCAGTCAGTTAAAGAGATAGTGCCTGTAAGTTTGGTAATTTTTTTGAATATTTTTTTTTTTTTGCGTTGAAAGTTAATATAAACCTTCAAAACATGAGTATAAAACGTCTTTTGGCGAGATTCGACCAAAAAACGTGTATTTTTGTTGGGTTTTTTGTGTGCAGCTTGTCTTCCAGCAGCATTTATTATGCATGTCCCAATTTCCAAACTACATGCGCAATGGCACTTCAACATGAGTTTGAACTCTCGACTCTTCCTTCAATTCCACCCAATGGTCATGTTGGTGGCCTATGTTAATTCTTGTTTTATTATAATTCACCAAAACTTCTTTCCTGTTTCTTTTTCTAGCAGAATTAGTTAAAATTCTTGTACGACTGCATCGTCAGACATTTTTTTTCAGCAACAACAAGCTTCACACATGCGTAGTTAAAAGGTCACCTAAGGTCATATGAATAGGGGCTTATATTGTCGTACAGACTGGAATTTATGTTCGAGATTATTTTCATGAAAATAAAAGAGTGAATGGCCTTTTTACTTTAAAACTCGATAATTAGTGTTAATTTATGTTTTTATTGGATACTCGTAAAAAATACCTGGACAAAAAAAATCACCAAAATCAACGACATTACCCCTTTATTTTTTGTGAGGGTTGTTGTTAGTTTTAATATTTGTGGAATTGTTGACCATCACTGTTTAAACTTTCTTTTGTTTTGTTGATATTAGTGGAAGTGTTGACCATCACTGTTTAAACTTTCTTTTGTTTTGTTGATATTAGTGGAAGTGTTGACCATCACTGTTTAAACTTTCTTTTGTTTTGTTGATATTAGTGGAAGTGTTGACCATCACTGTTTAAACTTTCTTTTGTTTTGTTGATATTAGTGGAAGTGTTGACCATCACTGTTTAAACTTTCTTTTGTTTTGTTGATATTAGTGGAAGTGTTGACCATCACTGTTTAAACTTTCTTTTGTTTTGTTGATATTGGTGAATTGTTGACCATCACTGTTTAAACTTTCTTTTGTTTAGTTGATATTGGTGAATTGTTGACCATCACTGTTTAAACTTTCTTTGTTTAGTTGATATTGGTGAATTGTTGACCATCACTGTTTAAACTTTCTTTTGTTTTGTTGATATTAGTGGAAGTGTTGACCATCACTGTTTAAACTTTCTTTTGTTTAGTTGATATTGGTGAATTGTTGACCATCACTGTTTAAACTTTCTTTGTTTAGTTGATATTGGTGAATTGTTGACCATCACTGTTTAAACTTTCTTTTGTTTTGTTGATATTAGTGGAATTGTTGACCATTACTGTTTAAACTTTCTTTTGTTTTGTTGATATTAGTGGAAGTGTTGACCATCACTGTTTAAACTTTCTTTTGTTTTGTTGATATTGGTGGAAGTGTTGACCATCACTGTTTAAACTTTCTTTTGTTTTGTTGATATTGGTGAATTGTTGACCATCACTGTTTAAACTTTCTTTTGTTTAGTTGATATTGGTGAATTGTTGACCATCACTGTTTAAACTTTCTTTTGTTTAGTTGATATTGGTGAATTGTTGACCATCACTGTTTAAACTTTCTTTTGTTTTGTTGATATTAGTGGAAGTGTTGACCATCACTGTTTAAACTTTCTTTTGTTTAGTTGATATTGGTGAATTGTTGACCATCACTGTTTAAACTTTCTTTGTTTAGTTGATATTGGTGAATTGTTGACCATCACTGTTTAAACTTTCTTTTGTTTAGTTGATATTGGTGAATTGTTGACCATCACTGTTTAAACTTTCTTTTGTTTAGTTGATATTGGTGAATTGTTGACCATCACTGTTTAAACTTTCTTTTGTTTAGTTGATATTGGTGAATTGTTGACCATCACTGTTTAAACTTTCTTTTGTTTAATTGATATTGGTGAATTGTTGACCATCACTGTTTAAACTTTCTTTTGTTTAGTTGATATTGGTGAATTGTTGACCATCACTGTTTAAACTTTCTTTTGTTTAGTTGATATTGGTGAATTGTTGACCATCACTGTTTAAACTTTCTTTTGTTTAGTTGATATTGGTGAATTGTTGACCATCACTGTTTAAACTTTCTTTTGTTTTGTTGATATTGGTGGAAGTGTTGACCATCACTGTTTAAACTTTCTTTTGTTTAGTTGATATTGGTGAATTGTTGACCATCACTGTTTAAACTTTCTTTTGTTTAGTTGATATTGGTGAATTGTTGACCATCACTGTTTAAACTTTCTTTTGTTTTGTTGATATTAGTGGAAGTGTTGACCATCACTGTTTAAACTTTCTTTTGTTTAGTTGATATTGGTGAATTGTTGACCATCACTGTTTAAACTTTCTTTGTTTAGTTGATATTGGTGAATTGTTGACCATCACTGTTTAAACTTTCTTTTGTTTAGTTGATATTGGTGAATTGTTGACCATCACTGTTTAAACTTTCTTTTGTTTAGTTGATATTGGTGAATTGTTGACCATCACTGTTTAAACTTTCTTTTGTTTAGTTGATATTGGTGAATTGTTGACCATCACTGTTTAAACTTTCTTTTGTTTAGTTGATATTGGTGAATTGTTGACCATCACTGTTTAAACTTTCTTTTGTTTTGTTGATATTGGTGGAAGTGTTGACCGTCACTGTTTAAACTTTCTTTTGTTTAGTTGATATTGGTGAATTGTTGACCATCACTGTTTAAACTTTCTTTTGTTTAGTTGATATTGGTGAATTGTTGACCATCACTGTTTAAACTTTCTTTTGTTTTGTTGATATTGGTGGAAGTGTTGACCATCACTGTTTAAACTTTCTTTTGTTTAGTTGATATTGGTGAATTGTTGACCATCACTGTTTAAACTTTCTTTTCATAATTATATACTCATATAAATATACACTAATTCTCAAAGATTTAAATGATTATAGTGTTCTATGAAATGATAGCATAGTAAAGTACATGTATTATAGATAAGTCTCTTTTTTAAAGTAAATATGTGGTTTTATTGACTCTTTTAAAAACTATTATAACTATTATTGACAGATTAGCTGAAGTAAATCAAAACTCAATTAAATCACAGATTTATTAAATCAATAGAAAATTATTATTTTATTCCATATTCTGAGAACAAAGCTGGTATTCAATGACAAATACATATACCAATAAACTGGCAACATAGGATACACAAGACAAAGAAAACCCAACACAATATGTGTTGGACACCACTATGTGCAAATGAACACAAACAACGTAAAAATAAGACATGAGCCCTCCTACAAACAACTGGAGGTAAAGACGAAATGAACATCGTTTTTATGCGGAAATCGTAAAAGACATCACAACACGAAACTCAGATCATAAAGACCAAAACGCACTGAAACAGCAAACCTGAGATGACTTGACGTTTTGGGCTGTGAATACCATTTTTTTTACATTTACTTCAGGTGACTACATTTAAAAAAAAATTAAAAATCAAATTTCTTTAGACAAAAACACTATTATGGAATATTTTTTTTTATTTGACAGCTTGCTTAAAGAATAAGATCACAAGACTTGTATATACCAGTACCTATAATGTTATATTTGGTGGACAAGAGATCAAAGATGGCGATGACAGCTTACCATACTTACCATTAGATCAGGTAACTTAATGTCACTTAACTTATATACCAGTACCTATAATGTTATATTTGGTGGACAAGAGATCAAAGATGCCGATGACAGCTTACCATACTTACCGTTAGATCAGGTAACTTAATGCCAGTTAACTTATATACCAGTACCTATAATGTTATATTTGGTGGACAAGAGATCAAAGATGGCGATGACAGCTTACCATACTTACCATTAGATCAGGTAACTTAATGTCACTTAACTTATATACCAGTACCTATAATGTTATATTTGGTGGACAAGAGATCAAAGATGGTGATGACAGCTTACCATACTTACCATTAGATCAGGTAACTTAATGTCACTTAACTTATATACCAGTACCTATAATGTTATATTTGGTGGACAAGAGATCAAAGATGGCGATGACAGCTTACCATACTTACCGTTAGATCAGGTAACTTAATGCCAGTTAACTTATATACCAGTACCTATAATGTTATATTTGGTGGACAAGAGATCAAAGATGGCGATGACAGCTTACCATACTTACCGTTAGATCAGGTAACTTAATGCCAGTTAACTTATATACCAGTACCTATAATGTTATATTTGGTGGACAAGAGATCAAAGATGGCGATGACAGCTTACCATACTTACCGTTAGATCAGGTAGCTTAATGCCAGTTAACTTATATACCAGTACCTATAATGTTATATTTGGTGGACAAGAGATCAAAGATGGCGATGACAGCTTACCATACTTACCATTAGATCAGGTAACTTAATGTCACTTAACTTATATACCAGTACCTATAATGTTATATTTGGTGGACAAGAGATCAAAGATGGCGATGACAGCTTACCATACTTACCGTTAGATCAGGTAACTTAATGCCAGTTAACTTATATACCAGTACCTATAATGTTATATTTGGTGGACAAGAGATCAAAGATGGCGATGACAGCTTACCATACTTACCATTAGATCAGGTAACTTAATGTCACTTAACTTATATACCAGTACCTATAATGTTATATTTGGTGGACAAGAGATCAAAGATGGTGATGACAGCTTACCATACTTACCATTAGATCAGGTAACTTAATGTCAGTTAACTTATATACCAGTACCTATAATGTTATATTTGGTGAACAAGAGATCAAAGATGGCGATGACAGCTTACCATACTTATCGTTAGATCAGGTAACTTAATGTCAGTGCTGTAGATCATGGGTTCAAGCCCTGGTAGGGATCAGGTAACATAATGTCAGTGCTGTAGATCATGGGGTCAAGCCCTGGTAGGGTCAAACAAGGTAACTTAATGTCAGTGCTGTAGATCATGGGTTCAAGCCCTGGTAGGGTCAAACAAGGTAACTTAATGTCAGTGCTGTAGATAATGGGTTCAAGCCCTGGTAGGGATCAGGTAACTTAATGCCAGTGCTGTAGATCATGGGTTCAAGCCCTGGTAGGGTCAAACAAGGTAACTTAATGTCAGTGCTGTAGATCATGGGGTCAAGCCCTGGTAGGGTCAAACAAGGTAACATAATGTCAGTGCTGTAGATCATGGGTTCAAGCCCTGGTAGGGATAAGGTAACATAATGTCAGTGCTGTAGATCATGGGTTCAAGCCCTGGTAGGGATCAGGTAACATAATGTCAGTGCTGTAGATCATGGGTTCAAGCCCTGGTAGGGATCAGGTAACATAATGTCAGTGCTGTAGATCATGGGTTCAAGCCCTGGTAGGGATCAGGTAACATACTGTCAGTGCTGTAGATCATGGGTTCAAGCCCTGGTATGGTCAAACAAGGTAACTTAATGTCAGTGCTGTAGATCATGGGGTCAAGCCCT
Source organism: Bathymodiolus brooksi (assembly GCA_963680875.1). Taxonomy (NCBI): domain Eukaryota; kingdom Metazoa; phylum Mollusca; class Bivalvia; order Mytilida; family Modiolidae; genus Bathymodiolus; species Bathymodiolus brooksi. Next base: position 22,023,801 of record OY804579.1, read on the forward strand.
GGTAGGGTCAAACAAGGTAACTTAATGTCAGTGCTGTAGATCATGGGTTCAAGCCCTGGTAGGGTCAAACAAGGTAACTTAATGTCAGGTGCTGTAGATCATGGGTTCAAGCCCTGGTAGGGTCAAACAAGGTAACTTAATGTCAGTGTTGTACATCATGGGTTCAAGCCCTGGTAGGGATCAGGTAACTTAATGTCAGTGCTGTAGATCATGGGTTCAAGCCCTGGTAGGGTCAAACAAGATAACTTAATGTCAGTGTTGTACATCATGGGTTCAAGCCCTGGTAGGGATCAGGTAACTTAATGTCAGTGTTGTACATCATGGGTTCAAGCCCTGGTAGGGATCAGGTAACTTAATGTCAGTGCTGTAGATCATGGGGTCAAGCCCTGGTAGGGTCAAACAAGGTAACTTAATGTCAGTGCTGTAGATTATGGGTTCAAGCCCTGGTAGGGATCAGGTAACTTAATGTCAGTGCTGTATATCATGGGGTCAAGCCCTGGTATGGTCAAACAAGGTAACTTAATGTCAGTGCTGTAGATCATGGGTTCAAGCCCTGGTAGGGATCAGGTAACTTAATGTCAGCACTGTAGATCATGGGTTCAAGCCCTGGTAGGGTCAAACAAGGTAACTTAATGTCAGTGCTGTAGATCATGGGGTCAAGCCCTGGTAGGGTCAAACAAGGTAACATAATGTCAGTGCTGTAGATCATGGGTTCAAGCCCTGGTAGGGATAAGGTAACATAATGTCAGTGCTGTAGATCATGGGTTCAAGCCCTGGTAGGGATCAGGTAACATAATGTCAGTGCTGTAGATCATGGGTTCAAGCCCTGGTAGGGATCAGGTAACATAATGTCAGTGCTGTAGATCATGGGTTCAAGCCCTGGTAGGGATCAGGTAACATAATGTCAGTGCTGTAGATCATGGGTTCAAGCCCTGGTAGGGATCAGGTAACATAATGTCAGTGCTGTAGATCATGGGTTCAAGCCCTGGTATGGTCAAACAAGGTAACTTAATGTCAGTGCTGTAGATCATGGGGTCAAGCCCTGGTAGGGTCAAACAAGGTAACATAATGTCAGTGCTGTAGATCATGGGTTCAAGCCCTGGTAGGGTCAAACAAGGTAGCTTAATGTCAGTGCTGTATATCATGGGTTCAAGCCCTGGTAGGGTCAAACAAGGTAACTTAATGTCAGTGCTGTACATCATGGGTTCAAGCCCTGGTAGGGATCAGGTAACTTAATGTCAGTGCTGTAGATCATGGGTTCAAGCCCTGGTAGGGATCAGGTAACCTAATGTCAGTGCTGTAGATCATGGGGTCAAGCCCTGGTAGGGTCAAACAAGGTAACTTAATGTCAGTGTTGTACATCATGGGTTCAAGCCCTGGTAGGGATCAGGTAACTTAATGTCAGTGTTGTACATCATGGGTTCAAGCCCTGGTAGGGATCAGGTAACTTAATGTCAGTGCTGTAGATCATGGGGTCAAGCCCTGGTAGGGTCAAACAAGGTAACTTAATGTCAGTGCTGTAGATCATGGGTTCAAGCCCTGGTAGGGATCAGGTAACTTAATGTCAGTGCTGTATATCATGGGGTCAAGCCCTGGTATGGTCAAACAAGGTAGCTTAATGTCAGTGCTGTAGATCATGGGTTCAAGCCCTGGTAGGGATCAGGTAACTTAATGTCAGTGCTGTAGATCATGGGTTCAAGCCCTGGTAGGGTCAAACAAGGTAACTTAATGTCAGTGCTGTAGATCATGGGGTCAAGCCCTGGTAGGGTCAAACAAGGTAACATAATGTCAGTGCTGTAGATCATGGGTTCAAGCCCTGGTAGGGATCAGGTAACATAATGTCAGTGCTGTAGATCATGGGTTCAAGCCCTGGTAGGGATCAGGTAACATAATGTCAGTGCTGTAGATCATGGGTTCAAGCCCTGGTAGGGATCAGGTAACATAATGTCAGTGCTGTAGATCATGGGTTCAAGCCCTGGTAGGGATCAGGTAACATAATGTCAGTGCTGTAGATCATGGGTTCAAGCCCTGGTAGGGATCAGGTAACATAATGTCAGTGCTGTAGATCATGGGTTCAAGCCCTGGTATGGTCAAACAAGGTAACTTAATGTCAGTGCTGTAGATCATGGGGTCAAGCCCTGGTAGGGTCAAACAAGGTAACATAATGTCAGTGCTGTAGATCATGGGTTCAAGCCCTGGTAGGGTCAAACAAGGTAGCTTAATGTCAGTGCTGTATATCATGGGTTCAAGCCCTGGTAGGGTCAAACAAGGTAACATAATGTCAGTGCTGTAGATCATGGGTTCAAGCCCTGGTAGGGTCAAACAAGGTAACTTAATGTCAGTGTTGTACATCATGGGTTCAAGCCCTGGTAGGAATCAGGTAACTTAATGTCAGTGCTGTAGATCATGGGTTCAAGCCCTGGTAGGGATCAGGTAACATAATGTCAGTGCTGTAGATCATGGGGTCAAGCCCTGGTAGGGTCAAACAAGGTAACTTAATGTCAGTGCTGTAGATCATGGGTTCAAGCCCTGGTAGGGATCAGGTAACTTAATGTCAGTGCTGTAGATCATGTGTTCAAGCCCTGGAAGGGATCAGGTAACTTAATGTTAGTGCTGTAGATCATGGGTTCAAGCCCTGGTAGGGATCAGGTAACTTAATGTCAGTGATGTAGATCATGGGTTCAAGCCCTGGTAGGGATCAGGTAACTTAATGTCAGTGCTGTAGATCATGGGTTCAAGCCCTGGTAGGGATCAGGTAACTTAATGTCAGTGCTGTAGATCATGGGGTCAAGCCCTGGTAGGGTCAAACAAGGTAACTTAATGTCAGTGCTGTAGATCATGTGGTCAAGCCCTGGTAAGGTCAAACAAAAGACTTTCAAATTGATATTTGTTGTTTCTCCTCTAAGCACAAAGCATTAAGGAGTAAGAGGAAAGACTGATTGGCTTGGAATCAGGATAATATATTGGAGGGAGCGATATGTCTACCCACGGGTGGTTGTTTCAGTGGGCTAGCACTATTAGAATCCAACTAAGTATGTTGGTCTAGTACAAAGCGGACGTCATAATCATCCAATGAAAATATAACTTGTTCCCGTCATGATATAGCTGAAAAATAGCTCGCTTGGCGTTAAACAACAATCACTTACTCACTCACTTAATGTCAGTTATTATTACTTTTGTCAAGTCAACTTACTCATATGATGTTTAGTGTTTTGTTAGGATAGTTACTTTAATATAGATAAACATAACTAATTTACCTTAAAGGGATATTAAAGCTCATTTTGGTAATTTTTTGTATCTCATGAAAACTTGCAATTGGTTCAATAAATGATATATATGAAACATTAACCCTGTTATTATCATTGAAACTTTGTAAAAGTGACATAATTTGTTGATAATTCTGTCATATCTTGCGGTTTTTCCATTAATTGAATTTTTGCTTCCTGGACAAAAATTCGTTTCGACCCTTTTAAGTAATATTTTAACGATATTAGGGATTATATGGGCGTGCAAAGTATTTTTGGATTGTTTTTGCAATTAAATTGAAAAGAAAAAATCTTCGTCACGAGTTGAAAAAATATATGTTAAAACGAGCTTTAATATCCCTTTAAGATAAGTTTATATTTTTATGATGTGCCTCATCTTTTAAGCAATGTGTTATTTATCTAATGATTATAATAAATAATAACATAAAACCCTATAACTTTTTTGTGACTGTTAATGCCAGGGGACCTGTAACCTAAGTTCTTATACATTTTGTTACTGTTAATGCCAGGGGACCTGTAACCTAAGTTCTTATACATTTTGTTACTGTTAATGCCAGGGGACCTGTAACCTAAGTTCTTATACATTTTGTTACTGTTAATGCCAGGGGACCTGTAACCTAAGTTCTTATACATTTTGTTACTGTTAATGCCAGGGGACCTGTAACCTAAGTTCTTATACATTTTGTGACTGTTAATGCCAGGGGACCTGTAACCTAAGTTCTTATACATTTTGTTACTGTTAATGCCAGGGGACCTGTAACCTAAGTTCTTATACATTTTGTTACTGTTAATGCCAGGGGACCTGTAACCTAAGTTCTTATACATTTTGTTACTGTTAATGCCAGGGGACCTGTAACCTAAGTTCTTATACATTTTGTTACTGTTAATGCCAGGGGACCTGTAACCTAAGTTCTTATACATTTTGTTACTGTTAATGCCAGGGGACCTGTAACCTAAGTTCTTATACATGTTGTTACTGTTAATGCCAGGGGACCTGTAACCTAAGTTCTTATACATTTTGTGACTGTTAATGCCAGGGGACCTGTAACCTAAGTTCTTATACATGTTGTTACTGTTAATGCCAGGGGACCTGTAACCTAAGTTCTTATACATGTTGTTACTGTTAATGCCAGGGGACCTGTAACCTAAGTTCTTATACATTTTGTTACTGTTAATGCCAGGGGACCTGTAACCTAAGTTCTTATACATGTTGTTACTGTTAATGCCAGGGGACCTGTAACCTAAGTTCTTATACATTTTGTTACTGTTAATGCCAGGGGACCTGTAACCTAAGTTCTTATACATTTTGTGACTGTTAATGCCAGGGGACCTGTAACCTAAGTTCTTATACATTTTGTTACTGTTAATGCCAGGGGACCTGTAACCTAAGTTCTTATACATTTTGTTACTGTTAATGCCAGGGGACCTGTAACCTAAGTTCTTATACATGTTGTTACTGTTAATGCCAGGGGACCTGTAACCTAAGTTCTTATACATTTTGTTACTGTTAATGCCAGGGGACCTGTAACCTAAGTTCTTATACATGTTGTTACTGTTAATGCCAGGGGACCTGTAACCTAAGTTCTTATACATTTTGTTACTGTTAATGCCAGGGGACCTGTAACCTAAGTTCTTATACATTTTGTTACTGTTAATGCCAGGGGACCTGTAACCTAAGTTCTTATACATTTTGTTACTGTTAATGCCAGGGGACCTGTAACCTAAGTTCTTATACATGTTGTTACTGTTAATGCCAGGGGACCTGTAACCTAAGTTCTTATACATTTTGTTACTGCTAATGCCAGGGGACCTGTAACCTAAGTTCTTATACATTTTGTTACTGTTAATGCCAGGGGACCTGTAACCTAAGTTCTTATACATTTTGTGACTGTTAATGCCAGGGGACCTGTAACCTAAGTTCTTATACATTTTGTGACTGTTAATGCCAGGGGACCTGTAACCTAAGTTCTTATACATTTTGTGACTGTTAATGCCAGGGGACCTGTAACCTAAGTTCTTATACATTTTGTGACTGTTAATGCCAGGGGACCTGTAACCTAAGTTCTTATACATTTTGTTACTGTTAATGCCAGGGGACCTGTAACCTAAGTTCTTATACATTTTGTTACTGTTAATGCCAGGGGACCTGTAACCTAAGTTCTTATACATTTTGTGACTGTTAATGCCAGGGGACCTGTAACCTAAGTTCTTATACATTTTGTGACTGTTAATGCCAGGGGACCTGTAACCTAAGTTCTTATACATTTTGTGACTGTTAATGCCAGGGGACCTGTAACCTAAGTTCTTATACATTTTGTGACTGTTAATGCCAGGGGACCTGTAACCTAAGTTCTTATACATTTTGTTACTGTTAATGCCAGGGGACCTGTAACCTAAGTTCTTATACATTTTGTGACTGTTAATGCCAGGGGACCTGTAACCTAAGTTCTTATACATTTTGTTACTGTTAATGCCAGGGGACCTGTAACCTAAGTTCTTATACATTTTGTGACTGTTAATGCCAGGGGACCTGTAACCTAAGTTCTTATACATTTTGTGACTGTTAATGCCAGGGGACCTGTAACCTAAGTTCTTATACATTTTGTGACTGTTAATGCCAGGGGACCTGTAACCTAAGTTCTTATACATTTTGTGACTGTTAATGCCAGGGGACCTGTAACCTAAGTTCTTATACATTTTGTTACTGTTAATGCCAGGGGACCTGTAACCTAAGTTCTTATACATTTTGTTACTGTTAATGCCAGGGGACCTGTAACCTAAGTTCTTATACATTTTGTTACTGTTAATGCCAGGGGACCTGTAACCTAAGTTCTTATAGATTTTGTTACTGTTAATGCCAGGGGACCTGTAACCTAAGTTCTTATACATTTTGTTACTGTTAATGCCAGGGGACCTGTAACCTAAGTTCTTATAGATTTTGTTACTGTTAATGCCAGGGGACCTGTAACCTAAGCTCTTATACATTTTGTGACTGTTAATGCCAGGGGACCTGTAACCTAAGCTCTTATACATTTTGTTACTGTTAATGCCAGGGGACCTGTAACCTAAGTTCTTATAGATTTTGTTACTGTTAATGCCAGGGGACCTGTAACCTAAGCTCTTATACATTTTGTGACTGTTAATGCCAGGGGACCTGTAACCTAAGCTCTTATACATTTTGTGACTGTTAATGCCAGGGGACCTGTAACCTAAGTTCTTATACATTTTGTTACTGTTAATGCCAGGGGACCTGTAACCTAAGTTCTTATACATTTTGTTACTGTTAATGCCAGGGGACCTGTAACCTAAGTTCTTATACATTTTGTGACTGTTAATGCCAGGGGACCTGTAACCTAAGCTCTTATACATTTTGTGACTGTTAATGCCAGGGGACCTGTAACCTAAGTTCTTATAGATTTTGTTACTGTTAATGCCAGGGGACCTGTAACCTAAGTTCTTATACATTTTGTGACTGTTAATGCCAGGGGACCTGTAACCTAAGTTCTTATAGATTTTGTTACTGTTAATGCCAGGGGACCTGTAACCTAAGCTCTTATACATTTTGTGACTGTTAATGCCAGGGGACCTGTAACCTAAGCTCTTATACATTTTGTGACTGTTAATGCCAGGGGACCTGTAACCTAAGTTCTTATAGATTTTGTGACTGTTAATGCCAGGGGACCTGTAACCTAAGCTCTTATACATTTTGTGACTGTTAATGCCAGGGGACCTGTAACCTAAGTTCTTATAGATTTTGTTACTGTTAATGCCAGGGGACCTGTAACCTAAGCTCTTATACATTTTGTGACTGTTAATGCCAGGGGACCTGTAACCTAAGTTCTTATAGATTTTGTTACTGTTAATGCCAGGGGACCTGTAACCTAAGCTCTTATACATTTTGTGACTGTTAATGCCAGGGGACCTGTAACCTAAGCTCTTATACATTTTGTGACTGTTAATGCCAGGGGACCTGTAACCTAAGTTCTTATAGATTTTGTGACTGTTAATGCCAGGGGACCTGTAACCTAAGCTCTTATACATTTTGTGACTGTTAATGCCAGGGGACCTGTAACCTAAGTTCTTATAGATTTTGTTACTGTTAATGCCAGGGGACCTGTAACCTAAGTTCTTATACATTTTGTGACTGTTAATGCCAGGGGACCTGTAACCTAAGCTCTTATACATTTTGTGACTGTTAATGCCAGGGGACCTGTAACCTAAGTTCTTATAGATTTTGTTACTGTTAATGCCAGGGGACCTGTAACCTAAGTTCTTATAGATTTTGTTACTGTTAATGCCAGGGGACCTGTAACCTAAGCTCTTATACATTTTGTGACTGTTAATGCCAGGGGACCTGTAACCTAAGCTCTTATACATTTTGTGACTGTTAATGCCAGGGGACCTGTAACCTAAGTTCTTATACATTTTGTTACTGTTAATGCCAGGGGACCTGTAACCTAAGTTCTTATACATTTTGTTACTGTTAATGCCAGGGGACCTGTAACCTAAGTTCTTATACATTTTGTGACTGTTAATGCCAGGGGACCTGTAACCTAAGCTCTTATACATTTTGTGACTGTTAATGCCAGGGGACCTGTAACCTAAGTTCTTATAGATTTTGTTACTGTTAATGCCAGGGGACCTGTAACCTAAGTTCTTATACATTTTGTGACTGTTAATGCCAGGGGACCTGTAACCTAAGTTCTTATAGATTTTGTTACTGTTAATGCCAGGGGACCTGTAACCTAAGCTCTTATACATTTTGTGACTGTTAATGCCAGGGGACCTGTAACCTAAGCTCTTATACATTTTGTGACTGTTAATGCCAGGGGACCTGTAACCTAAGTTCTTATAGATTTTGTGACTGTTAATGCCAGGGGACCTGTAACCTAAGCTCTTATACATTTTGTGACTGTTAATGCCAGGGGACCTGTAACCTAAGTTCTTATAGATTTTGTTACTGTTAATGCCAGGGGACCTGTAACCTAAGCTCTTATACATTTTGTGACTGTTAATGCCAGGGGACCTGTAACCTAAGTTCTTATAGATTTTGTTACTGTTAATGCCAGGGGACCTGTAACCTAAGCTCTTATACATTTTGTGACTGTTAATGCCAGGGGACCTGTAACCTAAGCTCTTATACATTTTGTGACTGTTAATGCCAGGGGACCTGTAACCTAAGTTCTTATAGATTTTGTGACTGTTAATGCCAGGGGACCTGTAACCTAAGCTCTTATACATTTTGTGACTGTTAATGCCAGGGGACCTGTAACCTAAGTTCTTATAGATTTTGTTACTGTTAATGCCAGGGGACCTGTAACCTAAGTTCTTATACATTTTGTGACTGTTAATGCCAGGGGACCTGTAACCTAAGTTCTTATAGATTTTGTTACTGTTAATGCCAGGGGACCTGTAACCTAAGCTCTTATACATTTTGTGACTGTTAATGCCAGGGGACCTGTAACCTAAGCTCTTATACATTTTGTGACTGTTAATGCCAGGGGACCTGTAACCTAAGTTCTTATAGATTTTGTGACTGTTAATGCCAGGGGACCTGTAACCTAAGCTCTTATACATTTTGTGACTGTTAATGCCAGGGGACCTGTAACCTAAGTTCTTATAGATTTTGTTACTGTTAATGCCAGGGGACCTGTAACCTAAGCTCTTATACATTTTGTGACTGTTAATGCCAGGGGACCTGTAACCTAAGTTCTTATAGATTTTGTTACTGTTAATGCCAGGGGACCTGTAACCTAAGCTCTTATACATTTTGTGACTGTTAATGCCAGGGGACCTGTAACCTAAGCTCTTATACATTTTGTGACTGTTAATGCCAGGGGACCTGTAACCTAAGTTCTTATAGATTTTGTGACTGTTAATGCCAGGGGACCTGTAACCTAAGCTCTTATACATTTTGTGACTGTTAATGCCAGGGGACCTGTAACCTAAGTTCTTATAGATTTTGTTACTGTTAATGCCAGGGGACCTGTAACCTAAGCTCTTATACATTTTGTGACTGTTAATGCCAGGGGACCTGTAACCTAAGTTCTTATAGATTTTGTGACTGTTAATGCCAGGGGACCTGTAACCTAAGTTCTTATAGATTTTGTGACTGTTAATGCCAGGGGACCTGTAACCTAAGCTCTTATACATTTTGTGACTGTTAATGCCAGGGGACCTGTAACCTAAGTTCTTATAGATTTTGTTACTGTTAATGCCAGGGGACCTGTAACCTAAGCTCTTATACATTTTGTGACTGTTAATGCCAGGGGACCTGTAACCTAAGTTCTTATAGATTTTGTTACTGTTAATGCCAGGGGACCTGTAACCTAAGCTCTTATACATTTTGGCTTGATCATCGGAAAGTTTTCAGAAAGAGCATAGTTGTTTTATTTTTGAAAATCTTTACAAAGATTTCTTGACAAGACTCGGCATTTAAAATGAATTTGTAGGCATTTAAAATATCAGCTTGTTAAAACTAAAGACTGTATAGTTTGAAAGGTTGTCTTCATAATAGGGAAGTTGTATAAGGAACCACAATGCTGAAGTCCATGTTTGTACCTTTTTTGTTTTGTGTTCTCAAATATTTTGTACTTTTTGCCTTTTCGACCTTTCAGTGTTAGCACTATTGACCCGATATACATTGTCACAATATACACTTTGTCGTAAATTTCAACCTTTCAGAATAAGAACGGTTGACCGGAATAAGTTGCTTGTGTAAAATATTTCCTGGGGAAAAGTTTAAAAAAAATGTTTACAAGATGAGTGATGCATGGTCATGTGAGCCTCTGGATTGTTTTGCTCTATATTTACTTCTATTTTTGTTTTGTTGGATTTCATTATTTGAGATTAGCTTCATTACTGAACAGGAAGTGTGAAATCACCATCTTTTTTTTTGCCGTTAAGTGTCATATTTTTTTATTGAAATAAATCGGAGTATATTTTAAAAAATAGATCATTTGTAAAACATGTTCTTTTTACATCTGAAAATATTTTGACACTAATTGAATCAAATAAACCTTTTTATTAAAAAAAATAGTGTTATTGATGTCGAAAGACAACATCACATGCGGTTCAGAAACATGTATAGTAGTAATAGTCTTAGCTGCTATTACGTGGCTTGTCAGCGTAATCAGTTTGTTAAACAAAATTTTTGAAGTCTTTGACAGTTTCACACTTTGAAGTCGTAACATATATATTTGTTAGGGGTATCAATTTTGCATCTTTCTATGATTTTTCAGTTAGATTTTGGAACTTTTCCTACAGTGTGATATTTTTTTTAATTTTCATTTTATTCGTATTGGAGATGATATTTATAACTATCTGTGTATAAGAAATGAGATATTCTTTGGTGAATCTGATTTTAGTCAGTAGTCCTGATCCTGTAAATGTATCAGTTCTTTTGTCTCAAATTGATTTTGCCTTCATGTTGATATCAGAAATTATGAATAGAAAGTCAAATTACTGTATTCAGTATAATTTTCTGCACATGATTTTTGTTAATATCCTAAATTGTATTTTCTTTTACCCTTGTGCTTTGTATGTTTGACCTTTCTACACTCATTATAAATGACATCACATTCCCCCCGTTCATTTAGAAAATGGAAGTTGCATGTTTTCACGATAAGCATTGTTTATCCATGTCCTCTTGGCTGTCATGTTTGAATGACGGGTCATAGGAACGTTGTGTACAGAACACTGTTTGGTCATTGGACGAATCCTATTATTATTGGAAAAATACGGGAAATCCAGTCATAGAAAATCATTGATTATATTTCACAGAAAATAGAAATTCAATATCGTATCATAAATATTTTAAAAAAAATATGACATTTCAAATTATACTTATACATGTATAATAATGTGGTCTTAATATCATTATTATACTGAGTGTCTAATTGTCCAGGTAATATGCCAAAATATTACAGTACCAAATATCACTACAGAAACTTACACAAAGTATAATAATTATATAATATTGATTGTGAGAAATAAACAAATCTCTGAAGGTGTGAGTTTGATTTCTACCCTTGTAGAGGTGTACTCTATTCAACATTATGTGATAAAGTTTGACAATGACTTGTGGCAGGATTTCTTTATATACTTTTATCTTTTATAGTGCAGTCTCAGTCTTTTGAGAGTTTATTTTATAAGTTTGTTTGATGCTTGATGGTGTTTGACGCCACTTCCAACAATATTTCAGTTATATCATGGCGGTTAGTTTTATTGGTGGAGGAAACTGGAGGACCCGGAGAAAACCACCGACCTGTCGCAAGTCACTGACAAACTTTATCACATAATGTTGTACACTTTTTTTTTATAAAGAAAGTTAATCATTGATATATATCCTAATAACAGTGATTTAATTTAGCAACACGTTGAATGCAAATATTATTTTAGGAAACTTGTAAATATTATTTTTAAGAAACAGGGATTAAATATTTTAATTGTTTAAGCTTTTGTGAGATTTTCAATTCTCTATCTATGTGAAAAATCTTTTAAGCTTGCAGCTTTAAGGAGAGAGAGAGAGCAAAGATTTATTAGAATTCTGTGTCCTGGTGGGGGGACATTGTCTAGTGCACAATACATATTTCAGTAAGCCAGTACTATTAAAATAAATCTAGTTCAGCATGATGCACTAATTCAAGAAGTCATAAAATTTAAGCCTTCCATGGTTTATGATTTCTTCTTCTCTTGATTATGGTGAAATAATTTGCACTTGATCAGTCACTGTTAAAACAATACATCACAGTTTTTTTTGTGAAACACTTAAGATACAAAATCAATGGTTTTTCAGAATCAGACAATACAATATTGTGTGTTAATTATTAATTCTTCAATGATAGATCAAGTTTAATTGGTACTTGCAGAACCATCATATTTATCAATTATTTCTACTTTTTATTTTGCTGTTATGCATTTTTATTGATATTCTGTCAATTGTCATCAGAATTTAATTTTTGTGTTTCTTAATTTTCTTAATTGATCCAATTTTTATTGCGCCGTTTATGCAGTATGTTAAGAATGACTGCCAATTGCCAGACAACGTTCACTGTGCACGATATCAGGTGTGAAAACACGAATAATATCTGCAGTTATCAAGTCAAGAATTTTTGTTAATGACTCAATTAAAATGACAAAAAAGACTCTCTTACTCTATAAGGGTATTGTCATTTACACAAATGAGTAAATGTTTAGTTAAAGCATAGTTAAAAGTTCTTATGGTAAATTGGGTTTATTAATTCAGTGTCAGATCATGTGTACTGCTAAGATTATCAAATTGCGATGAGTAATATCTAGTAATAATGCTCAGATTGTGTTTGTCATGTGTTTGTCACTGGACCTAACAGGTTTTTTTTTCAAGCATAATAATATTTTTTCTTATAAGCCTCATTTTTGTCAGGTTGATTCTTTCCTTGTATACAATTGTAAAACAAGTCTTTTAGACCAACCAGATTTGGACGTATAGATGAAAATGCAAAAAGTCCATGTAACTAATTTGCAATGATTTGAAATGCTGTCATAGTTTGTAATACAGCTGATATTAACTTCTAGTTTACATTAGGATGTACTTCAGTAAATCTTTGTCTGGTAGAGATATCATATATTGATGTACCTTTAATTTAAAAGTGTCATGTCTTGAGTTTTGATATCTATTGTGTCCACATCCAGGAAAGATGTTCTCAGCTTGTACACTAAGTAATATAAAGTTTACCAGGTACTTACTTTATAGCTGTTGATGATTTTTGTGGGTAATCCAGCTACCACTAAAACTGGTTAGTGCAATATAGATTAAATAATGTTAAATGGTGTCTAAAGGTTTTTTTTTAATATGAATTTTTTTATGGTTTGAAAACACTTGTAGTTTACTTGTCTAGCTATTCAATTTCTATTATACACCTGTAAACAGTTTTTAGTCTAAAGACTTTTCACATCATTTCCATTTGGAGGATATTACTGCCAACAAAAGGATCCTTGAGATGAACTTTTCACGCTATTTACAACAGAAGGTCTGTTTCAATAGCATAATTGCTAAACAAAATAACAATTAATATAGTCTGGAATTGTCATGAAAAAATGGATACATCACTATTGAATGAGAAAATTAGATAAGATTGCTATTTTAGATGCCATAAGGAAATTGCTGTGCAAATCTATTCATCATGTTGTCAATATAAAGTGCTATAGATTGAATATAAGTATAAAGTAGTGAATATTACACTGTCATCGGTCTTTCAATGTAATTACAAAAGATGGGTACGTCTACCGATGGACAGTACGGTAGCGCAGAGGAGCAGATGGAGGGGTCAATTTTTAAAAAAAATATTTTTATGAAGATTAAAAATTGTAAAAAGGAAATGTGGAATTATTTTATTTTCCAATCTGTGATTTCATGACAATCCTTTGATAATGAGTTTCAAAGCCACCACAAAACAAACGAATGACATAAACAGAACACTAATGATACCCCTTATGTCCTTAACAAATCTGTGGTCATTTTTTGTGTAGACTGATTAATTGAGGTAGATATTTGGAGAAGATTTCTATCTGGTAAATTAATTATCTATACAATATTGTAAGTTTATGTTATTTTTCAGAGCCAATGGTGTCCAACAAGTAAATAAAATATTTGATTATTTCTCTTTGTTACGGGAAACAATAGATTTAATGTAATAAAAGCCTCCATAACTGTCAATCTACCACTGAAAGATGAATGAAACGTTGGCTTTGTGGCTTTACATAGAAACATACTTAAGCTTATATTTGATTAAGAATTTAGATTGCTGGTTCTAATTTTGACAGAAAAATCTCAATATTTATCTTGGATTAGCATAACGTGATTGTATTGTATGTGTTGTTTTAATAATGTTTTATGGCTGTAGGTTTAATTTGATTGTAGATTTGTGTGTGATGTGACTAGGGATGGTTCTATTCTTTATATTTGAACATAGGTAACCCTCAGGAAACAGACTGTATCATCTTTTAATACTTCTCTGACATTTATTTGTAAATCTTGTCTGATACTTTGAATCTTTAAGGATTTGTTGGAACTTTTTGAAAGTGTGAATCTACAAATTACAAATGAACAGTTATAATGTTGATACTTTATCTTTATAAATCTAAAAAAAAAGAATTTAGATCCATTTTTGTAAAATCCTGAAATTTTCAAAACAGTCTATAAATAAGAAAGGAAATGGGCGTAAATGAACATGAGAGACTATCCAGCTTTACAATTAGACACAAATTAATGTAAAGGAACAGTACTTTTATTGCTGTTCTACATTTCAGTCACAGTAGGGTCTTAGCATGTATCATTAAAAAATTAACCTTGTACATTTTCTTGCATTCTGCCAAATTCAAACAATAAAGTTGTTTTTGATATTCAGTTTGATTTGTTAGATTATGTTACTGGTTTTTTTGGGTATAATTTGATGTATTTCATTGACCATCAGTTTGTATGGAGAATACAATTTTTTAGCTCACTTGATTTATAAGGTCATGTGCGGTCATTACTTTATGTTGGTCGTCCATAATCTTTCCACATTTCATCGTTCTTTTTTTATGGCAAATCATTACGTCAAATAGAACAAAACCTGGGAAAAATGATATTTGGATGTCACTGTAGGACAATGTTTAACATAAAACCTCCATGGGAATAGAAATAAAAAGCCTGTTTTCTCAGAAACTGCAATCTTGATTGACCACGCTATTATGTGAGTATAACCAGTTTAGCATGCGCAATGCAAACTCATGTGAGCCTCTGGTTATGAAACAATCATAATTGTAGAATAAGCTGAAAAATTAATTCCATAAACATTGTTTAATTTATATCTTTATGCATTTACAGCATCCAGACCACTATTCTAGAACTAAGAGTATAGCAGAGAAGAAAGTACTGTCAGCTAACGGAACAGATAATCTATGTACATGTGCACTGAGATTAGCTGGGGTTTATGGACCTGGAGAAAAGAGACATATACCTAGGACTTTGGTAATTATCATTAGGTTTTAAAATAAAGGATGTGAATGTTAATGAACATGAAAAGCAACCTAACTGAAACACATATATTAAGGAACAGTACTTTTATGACTTTTTCATCTCCTTAACAATTTGTTACATTACTTTTGTAATTTTTGGCATTTTTGAAAACATGTCTGGGATGTGCCTTTACACAATGAATGATTTTTGTGTGCATCAGAAATCCAAAACTGCCACCAGTGTAGGACAATTTTGACATTGGACCATATATTATAATTTTTTGCTTTAATCAGAAATCCAAGATGGCTGACACCATAGGACATGTGTTTGACTATAGAAATATCAATGAAAAGCTTTTTCTCATAAACTACAAACTTGCTGAACACAAACAGTTCATGAATAAGCATGTGAGTGATACAGACTCAGGTGAACCTCTGGATAAATAATAGTACAAGTAATGGAATTTTATACTGTTGACTTTTACAAACTACTCGAAAAATAAAATGTCTATGACTATGTATTTAGCAAAGCAGAATAGTTTAGTTTAGCATATTTTATTGTTCATAACAACAAATGGGTAAGACTCAAGTTTTTTAACTTAAAGGGGCATTATCTGCCAAAATCGGAAATTTTTGTTACCCATAAATACTATCAGATAGGATTGATGCCTTAATAAAACGTGTTTCTGTAACTTATATAAATGTTATGAAATGTACATGCATCGAGGGAAAAGGTGCAACTTCTCATGTTTTGAGATCGATCAAGAAATGGACGCCATCTTATTAATTATCAACATTGTTTACGGAGTTTGCCGAATCGTCATTAAATCAGTACAAAAATGCACTTATTTCTTGTGTATCTGGTTTTAGTCGGCGTTAATTACGGACAAAGAACCATGCAAGTTTGCAGTTAATAAGCGACAAAATACAAATTATTCGTTTTTACCTGTCACTAGTAAGGTCAGTTGCATATGGAGAAAGCGAGGTCAAATTATTTGCTTGCAAGGAAATAATATATCGATGGTAATTTTAGTTCTCAAAAGACGAAAAGTGGTAAGATAAGCTGTTTAATGTGAAATATTTACCTTTATTTCATCATTTTAAAGCTATTTACCAATTTCTAAGACATATAATTTTTTTTGATTAAAATCGTACCTAATGCCTCTTTAAAACATCTTCTTTAAAAAATCAGAGTAGTTACAATATTCTCTTAATTCTAGATACTACAACTAATTTATTTAGAGAAAAAAATATTTTGTTGTGATTGTGAATCTCTGTGATCATCAATCTAACTCAGACTGAGTAGAAAAAGACAAGAAGATTCATCAATCTGTACCTATAGGGCTGATCATGATCTCACAGAATCCCAGTCAAATAATTATAGTGTTGTGTTCATTAATTTATAAATAATAGTCTTTATAGTTCTAGTTATAAATCATATTATAAAAAAAAAACCAGAAGAAAACAATATGTTTTGTTTAGAATATAGACAAATGTTTTTATAGAATTGCAAACATTTTTTTTTTATTTAGTAGATGCAGGTACATGGGGCCCTGGAATGCAAACATTTGTATAAATTTTGAAGATACAGACACATGCAAAAAGAATTGGTCATTTTATTTTTTCCATTTATTTCATGCAAAGTAACAACTTTTGAAAGAATTATCCAGAAGACCAATTCTTGTCAGATTTTAATCAATTTTGGATCAACAAAAGCAAAAAATGTATGTAGTATTTATCTTCAAATATATATTTTTGCTGCACGATTTTAAACACAATTTCAATTATTTGTATTCATAAATACTATTATTGTATTGTGTTTTGGACATTCAAAATTCAATTTTCTGTATAACTTGTGAACAATTTTATATAAAACTTTGCTGAAATTATAGGATAAAACTATATTTAATTCTGCTAAGTTTTTATTACTATTTCTTGGTGTGAGAAATAGCAAAGCAACTATTTTTTTTTGTGTTCAAATCTATCAAACTGTGTCACTTGCTACAGGGATATGTCCATAGAAAATATCACCAAACATCAGCATGGTGTGAAACATTAATAAGTTGTATCCCTCAAGGCCCAATTTATGAAAGGGAGATAACTGTTTAATGTTTCTCATTACACTTACTCCATAATAATAAAATTTAAAAGATGGGATATCTGTGTGTACAAGAGGAAAAAGATCACTCCATATATTCAGCAAGAAACTTGTGTAAGCATAAAAACTTTGAATCAAAATTGAAAACATGAAATATCAATACAATATACCATACACTGTCACTAGACAATTTGTCTCCTATCAAACAAGATAAGTTTTTTTTTTATATTTTGGTTGACGACAGATGTTCAATAACTTTTCCTCCTTAATTTTTGCAGATTATTTAATTATTGTTTAAAAATATGGAATACCAGATGGGATTTTCCTTTTGTTTTCATTTATATCTATGTCAGTGGAAATTCACAGTTGTTTTATATGAATTGGACTGGAAAATAATTCCTAAGCTTAATGTTGGATCATAAGCTACTCTATTGACACCAATTGTTTTTGACACACTAGTTGTTGTCTTGTCTACAACAAAAGTCTCTGAGAGTGAGACATAGGTATTGCCTTTCCGGTGGTGGCGGTGGCGGCGATGGCGTTAACAATGTCAAGTTTTTGTAATTAGGTCAGTTTTCTCTATTACCATACAACATAGGTTCACCATTTAAGTTCACATATTGATCATGGAGTGTACATGTCAGCCCGAGATGTTTCGCCTGATCTTGACTTTATTTTCACAGTCTATTGACTTTGTTAAATAAGTTTTGTGATTGGGTCAGTTAATCAATTACAATATACCATACAAGTTAGGCTCACTGACCTTGACCTCATTTTGATAGTGTACTGAATTGGTTAAATTTCATCAAGATTTAGTGATTAGTTCAGTTTCTACAACCTAGGTTCACCATGGTCTACACTTTGATGATGGAGCAGGTACAGTTTCATGGTTCATTGATTTAGTTTATTTTTTGAAAAATATTTCACACAATTTGCAGTGGGCAAGTGAGACATAGATCTGTCTATTCTTGATGCTTCATGGGCATGTGAGACATAGGTCTGTCTATTCTTGATGTTTCATGGGCATGTGAGACATAGATCTGTCTATTCTTGTTGTTTCATGGGCATGCGAGACATAGATCTGTCTATTCTTGTTGTTTCATGGGCATGTGAGACATAGATCTGTCTATTCTTGTTGTTTCATGGGCATGTGAGACATAGATCTGTCTATTCTTGTTGTTTCATGGGCATGTGAGACATAGATCTGTCTATTCTTGTTGTTTCATGGGCATGTGAGACATAGATCTGTCTATTCTTGATGTTTCATGGGCATGTGAGACATAGATCTGTCTATTCTTGTTGTTTCATGGGCATGTGAGACATAGATCTGTCTATTCTTGTTGTTTCATGGGCATGTGAGACATAGATCTGTCTATTCTTGATGTTTCATGGGCATGTGAGACATAGATCTGTCTATTCTTGTTGTTTCATGGGCATGTGAGACATAGATCTGTCTATTCTTGTTGTTTCATGGGCATGTGAGACATAGATCTGTCTATTCTTGATGCTTCATGGGCATGTGAGACATAGGTCTGTCTATTCTTGATGTTTCATGGGCATGTGAGACATAGATCTGTCTATTCTTGTTGTTTCATGGGCAAGTGAGACATAGATCTGTCTATTCTTGTTGTTTCATGGGCATGTGAGACATAGATCTGTCTATTCTTGTTTCATGGGCATGTGAGACATAGATCTGTCTATTCTTGTTGTTTCATGGGCATGTGAGACATAGATCTGTCTATTCTTGATGTTTCATGGGCATGTGAGACACAGATCTGTCTATTCTTGATGTTTCATGGGCATGTGAGACATAGATCTGTCTATTCTTGATGTACCATGGGAAAGTGAGACACAGATCTGTCTATTCTTGATGTTTCATGGGCATGTGAGACACAGATCTGTCTATTCTTGATGTTTCATGGACATGTGAGACATAGATCTGTCTATTCTTGTTGTTTCATGGGCATGTGAGACATAGATCTATCTATTCTTGTTGTTTCATGGGCAAGTGAGACATAGATCTGTCTATTCTTGTTGTTTCATGGGCATGTGAGACATAGATCTGTCTATTCTTGTTGTTTCATGGGCATGTGAGACATAGATCTGTCTATTCTTGTTGTTTCATGGGCATGTGAGACATAGATCTGTCTATTCTTGTTGTTGCATGGGCATGTGAGACATAGATCTGTCTATTCTTGTTGTTTCATGGGCATGTGAGTCATAGATCTGTCTATTCTTGTTGTTTCTTGGGCATGTGAGACATAGATCTGTCTATTCTTGATGTTTCATGGGCATGTGAGACATAGATCTGTCTATTCTTGATGTTTCATGGGCATGTGAGACATAGATCTGTCTATTCTTGTTGTTTCATGGGCATGTGAGACATAGATCTGTCTATTCTTGATGTTTCATGGGCAAGTGAGACAAAGATCTGTCTATTCTTGTTGTTTCATGGGCATGTGAGACATAGATCTGTCTATTCTTGTTGTTTCATGGGCATGTGAGACACAGATCTGTCTATTCTTGATGTTTCATGGGCATGTGAGACATAGATCTGTCTATTCTTGTTGTTTCATGGGCATGTGAGACACAGATCTGTCTATTCTTGATGTTTCATGGGCAAGTGAGACATAGATCTGTCTATTCTTGTTGTTTCATGGGCATGTGAGACATAGATCTGTCTATTCTTGTTGTTTCATGAAAACTCACAACTAGAAGTAACTTGATTCCGAATAGTATGGTCTTTGTGCATTGAGACTGTTGTTTCACAGTATTGGATGAGTACTACAATGAATACTATGAGACCTATCAAAATAGAACCATAGATGTATTGAATATACCTGTACCTGAAAAAAAACACAGTATCAAATATATGCTTTGTTCTGATTGGACGATTTTGGAGTACGAAAATCATACTTGAAAGTGTTATGTCCATATAAGGCCAGAGATGTTTGGTATACTGAAAGCATGTGTTACAAATCTAGAAATAATATGTAAAGATTTTCTTTTCAAATTGATTATAATGTTATTATTTTTCAATTTTCTACTTTGACCTCTCTTAAATAGAACTCTTACTAAAGTAAACTAAGAACATGTATCAAATCTAGCCTCTGTTTTAAATATGTTTTTTTTTTTTCTAAATTAACCTTTCTTAGCAGAACTCGTATAAAACTGAAAACATATATTTGTGTCAAATTTGGACCTTAATATAATATGTTTTCCTTCCTTGTCTTTAATGCCTATATATAAAATAGTTGGTATTAAAGTTATTATGGTTTAAACAGACAAGAAAACTGGATTCATAATTTTATGGTAAAGTAATTCGATACTTAACATATTAATAATCAGTCAAGATGAACAGGAAGACAAATTTTTATAGCATTATACATTACAAAAAAATCAGTTCAAACAATTATATATTAGTCTTAAGTAAATAATGAATAATAGTGTTTGTGTAATTTTAAACTTTTATTCATAACAAACTGCCCTGAAGGAATAAGTTTTAATATGTATTTATTTCATTATCATCTATTATTGTAACATAATTTAGGATGGAACATTTCTTTTGAAATAGGCCATGATTCTTTATTGTCTGGTGACATTAGTTAGAAATATATTTTTGTTTTTAATTTGTCTGGTTTTTATGTGATTATAGGTTTATTACTTAGCCTTACAGAACAATGAACTATGTAAATACTAAGTAACCTTGTTGACACAAGTTGTTGTACTGCCCCTCAATATTCCACCACACTTGCTTACCATCATCAAATATCAAAGTCCAAATTTAAAAAAAAAAAAAAAAAAAAAAAATCCCTTGATATATTCCCACCCTCACATATCGCCAATATATATAACATGGTCCAACAGCGATGGTTTATATATTTTTTTGTGGATATCAAGTTTCAAGTATATCTTGATGGTGAGATGTCCAATTTTAATTCTCGTTGTTACATTATGCCTTTAATGGTGCACTAAATTTAGGAGATAACTGTATTGTATTTGAAAATTTCACGGCATCAATTGGAGATTTTATGGTCGCAAATTGAGTTTATTTGCGACCATTAAATTGACAATTGATGCCGTGAAATTTTCAAATACAATACAGTTATCTCCATTCTAATGTAATCATGTGTATTGCCACATTATTGACAAGATGACGTAAGCAGTAATCAGCTAAAATTCGAAAAATATCTCATGCTATTTTAACCGTGGAATTTATACCTTGAAAATTACACCATTAAATCGACAATTAATGGCATGCAATTTTCAAATGCAATACAGTCATCTCCATTCTAATGTAATCATGTGCATTGCCACATTATTGACAAGATGAAGTAAGCGGTTATCAGCACAAATTCTCATGATATTTCAACCGTGGAATTGATACCTTGAAAATTATAGTATTGTCCAATCACAAACCAGGAATATTAAACAACTACATTAGAATTTGTAATACCAATGAACAAAAATGAATTCACTGTAAATATGTAAACACAGATATATCAACATATATTTACAAAATGTATGTCCATATACCTTACTGGTATAATTTTATCCTTAATACGACTTCCACAAACCATTTTACACTGGAAAGATGACATTATGATGCAATTCACTAGCAGTATGTCAGATGCTGTAGATATTTCTGAGGTTTTTCTAAAATTTAGTAATATCGGTGTTTAATGCTACTATCAACAATATTTCAGTCATATCGTGGTGGTCAGTTTTATTGGTGGAGGAAACTGGAATACCTGGAGAAAACCACTGACCTGTCGCAAGTCACTGACAAGCTTTATCACATAATGTTTTGTCGAGTACACCTCACCATGAACGGGTTAGTGGTGATAGGCACTGATTGCACAGATAGTTGTAAATCCAACTATCATACGATCATGACCACGACGGCCCCTAAAGTCATTGGCAAATAAGCTATTCACATCAATATACAACATATTCAAGTTTTCTGTGATATACCACAGAAGAACTCCTTTCTCAGGAGAGAGATTATATATAACATAGTACGTGTATTATAGGAGAAATAATTCTGTTTTCATGATTTAAATTGTCTGGATAAACTCAAAGTACATGACATAAATAGTCGTGTATTTGTTCTTTATGGTATTAGGCCAGACTTATCATCATTTAGCAGGAAAGATTTAAAAAAAACTGTATTTAGATAGATATGTGTTGACCATAATTACTGTCTGTAAACGATTATATTAAACAGTAAAGTTCTCTTACACTTGTAAAAATTAGGAAGGCAAAAAATTTTGATATTTTAGAGATATTGATCAGCCTTTTATTGTTATCATATAAGTAATTATACCACGGATTTCCAGGTTAAATGGTTTAAAAAAATTCAAACGAAACAATTTCAGGTGAACCATGGTTTTCTGAGTTAAAGGGTTAAACAATCAAACACGAAATCAAAGCGTGAGATTGTTTAACTCGGGAAAACAGTGGTATAAATGTTTTGTAGCATGAAGCCTTGCAATATCACATCTAGGTCGTTAATTAGTGCACGGCTCTCTGAGAGTAATAAAACTACAGCCCAGATTTACAGTGTGCAATATCTGATATCTGTGTGTATTATTACATACTTCTTAGCTGTTGCTTACATTTGGGTATATAAACCAAAAAAGATCAAAGTAAAAGAATGCATTCATGTTACAATTCATTTCATCCTAGTATTTGGTCAAAATGGAATAACATGAAAACAATATCTAAAGAAAATAACAACAAAAATATTAAAGCACCAAAAAAGTCCCTGTTAATGAACATAGACAAAAAAAGTGTGAGTGGAAGCTATGATACCCACATGTAGAAGAGAATATAATGGGGAGGGTATCACAAACTTACCTGTTTCTTGCACTGGGCCCCTATCTATTACTCATAATGAGCAAATACTCATTAGATACTGCTGTATGGGTTCAATATACATGTATTTGTATGTTAGGAGTGTTGCAGCCCCTGAACACAGAGTAAGCTAATTACAAATGTCCATCCCATGCATTGCATTGTATGTTGTTTTCGTCCTATTTCAGACACCTCTATAGGAGAGGATCATGCTCTACAATTCTGTTCACCAGGATTCCATCTGGTTTGGGGAATTAAACTCATTTTATCATTTAAAGAAAAAATATTTCTAACTCCTCGTCTGGCCAAAGGTCAAGCGAGCTTTTTGTATCACTTGATGTCTGTCGTTGTCATTCTCTTCTTATTTTTATATCCTTCTCAACTAAATGGAGCCAAACTTTGCAGGGATGATAACAAGGAAGGGGAGGTCCAGATTTATACAAACAAAGTTGATCTTCAATGGGGAGGGGATAGTAGGGGTCTAAAGGGGGGAATTGAAGTAAATTTATCTAAGAAAACATTGAATTAAAAAATAAATTCTTAGGAACCAGTAATGGAAATACAAATATAGAACTTTGACATGAACCATTATTTTGATGCACAGATTAAAACTTGCACTCATGAAATCTCGGGGTATGTGGTATCTGAGCCCCTTTGGTTCCAAACTTTTACATAAAGCTGCAATTGAAAAAGAAATGATGAAACAGCATATTCAAGAACCAGAATCTAATGGTCTTTGGAATTATAGATCTTTTTCAAATGTAGATTCAATCTTGTACAGATTGAAGCACCATGTACTATGAAGTACAAGTTCTTAGGGCCAATGTCCACTTTTCAATTGATGAAAATGATGTGCGTAATTGGTGAAAACGAGGTGTTCACTCCTCAGTAGATGAAAATTAGTTACCCAATCACGAGAAATACTTATTAATATTTTAAAATTAGTTTATATATGACAGACAATTTGTACTTGTAATGGAAATTTGTAATTTTGACTTATATAGCTGTCAGATTTCGTTGACCTCATCAACGATTGGTGTTTGCATTAAAACATATGCCTATTAACCTCTTCAATTTCCTCTGATGAATTTAAATTCTCGTGAGGAAATTGGACCTTAAATATATGTATAATGGATGATAACTTTATTAATCAGTGTTATGATGGATGTATTTTTGAGCAACTCCCATAAGTAAAGGTTGAAAAGTTGACATAGGAGACTTCATATTCTCTCATCCATCACATGTTCTTGTCACGTTCTGTCTTTACCGATCAGCGATTTTGTGATTAGCACGGCAGCGGTTATATTGTCTCTTGGTATTAGATATTTAATCAACAAGTTAGTGATAGTTTAACTTTATAGAAGCATTTTATCATTCGTTCTGAACATTTGAACTAATTCCCTGTCTGATGTCAAATATCCTCTCCCGCTCAAAAAAAAACTTACGTAATATATCAAGTTACGATATTAACTCTGTGACACTCCCGTCAATTAAAGAAGGGAGATAATCGATGCAAGATGGACGGTGATACTGCGATGAAATTATTATTGATTCTCAGATTAGTGGTCAAAATACATTTTAAGGAGCAGACATTTATATAATTAGATTTTTTGTAATTTGATAGTTTGTGTTGTGTTGTGCTATGCATTGATAATTATTTTGGTCAATATCTTCAGAGGATCATTATTTGTAGCCATTAGTGCATTACCATGTGATAGAGCCATACTGTTAAGACAAGACAGAATCTATAATTAAATAACAAATAGCATCGTGTCCTTAATTAAAATTATGAATTATTTGTATTTTTGCAATTAAACAGATAACCCTTGTGTAATAAAACTCCTACTCCTAAAGACTCGAGTCAATTTGAGTGATTAATTGTATTATTTAGTTTGGTGTCATTGCAACAAGTGTCATGGTTTAATTGCATTTTTTTTTTCATTCTTTGATTAATTTTGTAATCATAGCATCCCGATCCATACAACAAGTTGTGAAGATAAACTTGATTGTTTTATATGTAAAGCAATGTTTAATGTAGAAAATGTCATGATATGACTGAAATATTGCTGAAGTTGGTGTTACATTCCAATCATCAATCAGTCATAATATAGAAATTAAGAACACAAGAATATGTCTTTTATGAGAAGTTCTTTCATAGTATACTGTCAGATTAAAGTACTGTAGTCATATCTGCCATCCTCCCAAATTTTTTTTACAGTCGGATACAAATTAATAATATACAATTATTAACTGGGTTCAAGGACAACAGCTATTTTATTTGACCAGAAGACTGAACTAGCTATTGCTATAAGCCCTAGGTTGAGGGCAACAGTTCAGTCTATATCTGCTTTGTTATACCCTATAATGCTGTATTATTACTAACTGACAAATAATAGTTAGAACACGGTCAACAGGTCGAAAAAATTGTTGATGGTCAATAGTTCATTGTCTTCAGATAATTAAAAAAGAATGAAAATGTTGTGTTTTCTTTATAATACATTTATATAGCAAAAAGATATGAAGATATAACAAGTAGATTTTATGTAATTTTACATCGCCAGTTTGGATATTGTTTGTTTTACGACATTAAGTACAGAGAAATAAATAACAGATTTAATATTTCTATACAACAAGGAGATATGGTACCCAGTTTTTCATCAGCTAAAATAATCCCCAATTTCCTATTTCTAATCAAGCTGTCATAGTTATGTCATTAAATAATAGAAGTGTTATAATGTACAGACTCAGTCATATGACAAGCAGTAAACACTTACAACTGTATGTACTTTATATATCATAAGAATGAATCCATTCCTGATATGATATAATTAAGTGTTGGAACATTTTTTTCTCATTTCTTAAGTATAAATATTTTACTCGTGCTCCAAAATTATCCAATCAGAACACATGATTTATGAGTAATAGAACCAAGATTGCTACTCAAAATTTTAATAATGAAAATTTTCTCAACTGTGAGTTTGCAATATAATCTGTCTTGCTCTGAAAACAGTGTTCTGATTGGTCAATTTCGTCAGTATGAGTACAGTATTAATAAAAATGATAATGCCAGCAAGGCTTAGGTTAGGGTTATGGTGTTTAATGCCGCTTTCAATGCTATTTCAGATAAATAATGGCAGTCAATTTTATTGGTGGAGGAAACCGGAATACCTAGAGAAACCCACCGACCTATCGCAAGTTACTGACAAAGTTTATCAAATTATGTTGTATCGAGTACACCTTGCGTAAGTGGGATCAAGGCTTGGTCTAATGTGTCTGGCTGATATAATATTCCAAGGATGATATGAAAGAAACCCATGTATTCATATTTTATTTGATTAATATATGTAAAAAAAAAAATTAATTCACAACTACTATCATTTTATGTAAAAAGTAGTTTTAAATAACTGTGTCATATGGCATTTTTGAAACCCCCTAAAAATTGGCCCTTGGATCAATATATCATGGGTTCAAAATACCATGTGACACTTGTAATCAAGAGAACCAATTGTCAGAACGATGTAATTCATTTTTATTTGTGGCAATATAATTTAATTAAGATTGTGCCCATTATAGTAAGTGATTGTGTGATTGTTGTTTAATGCCAAATGAGCAATTTTCAGTTATGTATCATGGGAAGAACAAGTTAAATTTCTATGAGATGATGATGATGATGATGCCCACTTTGTACAAAACCGAAATACTTGGATTTTTATAGTGCTATCAAGCTCACTGCAACAACTATTTGCTGGTAGACATGCCGCTCAACTCAAACACATTATTCTAATTCTGAACCAACCCGTCTTTCCCCTTACTTCTTAATGTTGTATGTTTAGAGGAGAAGAAACAAATACCAATGTTATTGTTGTTGGATTGACCTGACCGAGGCTCCAATCCACGATCGTTGTTGGATTGACCTGACCGGGGGTCCAATCCACGATCTACCACATTCGAGGCGAGCACTATGTATTTAATTTGGAAATGGCTACCAGTTTTATTATTATTGAAAACCTTTCCACTTCATTGTTTTTAAAGTTACATCTCATTTTTAAATGTATTTGATGTTGTGGTAATTGTTGTGGTCTGGGAGGATATTGTGAGTCAGAGGAGTTAATCTTGTTGATTAACAAGGAACAAATGAGAGACCCTTTTGTATTGAAACATTTGCTTAAATCGTAATTTTATACCCACAAGATCACAATAAAGTCAAGAAAATTATTACTTTCATAGAATCTAGCTTGCTTCAACCATTTTAGTGCTAGAACTATTATATTTTTATAGAATTAAATGGACTTATTAATAAATGATATTTTAGCCTGCATGTAATCAATCATAATGTGTCAGTGTTCAAAAATGTTTAATATCAACATTTTTAAAGACAAATTCAAAATTCTTTAAGCTGGATTTCATCTATTGAAGACTTCTTGAAAATAAAGTAAACTGATTTTGTATTTTTTATTAATACAATCTAGTATCAACATTGTATGTGATTGACAAGTAGAATCTCAATATCTAGTATTTTGTGGAGTTTTTGATATATTATGTCAAAATACTTATTGATTTAGGAAATTACTTGGAATTGAAAACCAACTGTATTGTTTACTTGGTAGAGAAAAATAACATGTTTTCTACAGTCTTAGTTTATTAATTATGTTTCCAATTGTAAAACTCATATTCTTACTTATTAATTGTAAAACTCATATTCTTACTTAACAATTGTAAAACTCATATTCTTACTTAACAATTGTAAAACTCATATTCTTACTTAACAATTGTAAAACTCATATTCTTACTTAACAATTGTAAAACTCATATTCTTACTTAACAATTGTAAAACTCATATTCTTACTTAACAATTGTAAAACTCATATTCTTACTTTAACAAAACCTTAAAATGAAAAAAAAATGATAAAAAAAAAACCTCCAATTTACTTGTTTCCCTTGTTAAAACGAATAACGTTTTAGAACAATTTAAGGGAAGATAGATCAATGTATAATGAAAGCAGACATCTTAAAAGCTTAATCTAAAGGAGTTTTATCCCTAAAGATTTTTTTGTTTTCAATTTAACATGTTGTAACTGCCATTAGTGTAATTGTAACACAGAAGAACAATAAATTGAATTGTTCAACGCTATGTTAAGTAGACCTTTTTATGTTTCAAATATATTACACTGTATTGTTAAGCTTATGTACCAAAAAAGATATAAAACTGATGTTATCTCATTGATTTTTCTTACCTTGAGGTGTGTTTTGTGTCTAGTTTATAGCATTCCCATTAAATGGTGATTATTTTATATAATGGTTAACAAATGGGACTGACAAGATTCATCTTTTATGAAAAACTCGGATCACATCTAAGTTTGTTTGTATGTTCTACTTTGTAGTGATACTACATTATCATAATCCTTGGTATATAGTTTATTAAGGTATTGTATCTTCATGTAGGAACCCTGCTTGTAGTCATGACTCTCCCTTCTGCGGCAGACATATTGTTTTTCGTCCAGTATGTCTGTCATAAATGTGTACATGTACTACTACTCTGTCATTTATAATAGGAATTCAAGATAACTTTACATGACCTTTATATAATATTTATCATTGAAGACTTCAGTGACTGTGACATTAGAAACAGCAATAAAATTACTGTTACTTAATGTTTTATGTTTAGATCACCTGACTCAACGAGTCATATGAGCATTTTGAGCAATTGATATTTAGAAAGATCTCTGTCTAGTTTTTATCTAACAATATAGCATGGTCGCCACAGGTAATTTTTGTTTTTGATTGACCAATATACTGAAGAAATTTCCTCTTAACACTACTGTACCAGTTTGAACAGAACATTACATAAATGATGTTTGGAAGATCCTCAAGAAAATCCTCATTTTCTCTTATTCTGTTTAAAAACATGGCAATTCTTGTGTCTGATTGGCTGAAACTTTAGAAATCATTTTCTCTGAAATTTAAAGTCAAAATGAGTTAATTTAGAACAAATGATATATGTGAAGTCCTCTACAAAGATTTACACATTCCATCCTGATTTGACCAAGACATGGCCACCATGGGCAATTTTCGTTGCTGTGTAGCTGAATGATTGTCCAGGCCAGAACTTTATTATCATCTAGGTTCATGATATATTTTAGCATGTGGGTTCTTCATGTTAAGGCGATGTGTCATGTTCCATCATAGCGCATTGGTAATTACTTAAAATATGTCATGTGTCTAAATATTTCTATTTATAATGGACAAGAAATAGTGGCTTTAAGGTTTGAATATTTTAAGCCTATGTTGAACAATTGAGTAATGATTAGTGTGTCTTTATACTTTCAGAGTTATGTTGAACAAGGCCTATTGATAATGACCTATGGAGGAGGAACTCTACAGGATTTTTTACATGTAGATAACTTAGTACAAGGACATATATTGGCTGGCCAGGCTCTTTCTAAAAATAAACACTGTATTGCTGTAAGTATGTGTTGACAAATCTAGGTACTGTCTCAACTCTTGATATAAAATGTTATAAATGTTTATACAACTGTATTACAAAATGTATTTGTGATTTATTTTATTTGGTATGGGTATGACCAGGGCTGCCAAGAGAATTTTTGGGCCCCATGGCAAAAGGAAACTTGGCCCCCCTCCTCCACTTCTCCAAATAATGATACTCAAACTAAGTCCACCACGGTGGGTCATAGCAAGGAATCCGTATAAAAATATGAATTGATGAATTGTGATTTAGAAAACAGCTTTCTACTTGTTTAAACTCATGGGCCCCGCGGTGCTGCCACAGCTGATCCCCCCCCCCCCTTCTCAGTGGGCCTGGGTATGACAGTCATTATTATGCACTTGTGTATACACCTTTTCTGATTGGACAGTGTCAAAAATATGCTGCCATCAATTACACAATTCATGTCGTCAAACACTTTTCCATATGTAAAAACAATACATCAGGTTAATTGGAAATGTAATTTTTGCTTCTTTATTAAAAAATGTATTACAATGGAGATAAATGTAATGTGTTTGAAGATTTGTCAGCATCAGTTATGATTTTATGTCGACAAATCTTCAAATATGATATAGTTATCTCCTAATTATGGGTTTTAATTGGTTTCATCGTTCTCCTTTGTTCCCATTGGATGGTTATACACAGTGATACTTGTATAAAACAATGTTGAGGTAGAGAGTTGAAATTTTTGAAGTCATAAAACTCAAATTTTTATATTTAATTAAGTTACTGACAAAATTCTTTAAAGGTATGTTTGTAATATATCACAAGATTGATATGAAGAGATTCCATTGGACAATAAAAACAATCCATTCTGGCTACTGAGAATATAAAATGAAAGGCTAATTAATACAGAGTTATTTTTTTTCTATTCAAAATATACATCTGTGTACTTTGATTACAACATAGGGGACGTCGTATGGGAGTTGGATTTACAACTACCTGTGCAATCAGTGCCTATCACCACTAACATTGTGAGTTTGAATTTCGCTCATGGCGAAGTGTACTCGATACAACATTATATGATAAAGTTTGTCAGTGACTTGCGGTAGATCAGTGGCTTTTTCCGGGTACTCTGGTTTCCTCCACCAATAAAACTGACTGCCTGGATATAGCTGAAAATATTGTTGAAAGTGGCATCAAACACCATAACCCTATTATAACCCTAACCCTAGAGGTAATTTGTGATAATTTTAAAGATCCTTTCAATAACTGATGAGAAATAAAGATTAAAAAAGGGAGGTTTGTGTCATAACAAGAGTAAAAACTATATCTACCGCATTCAGAAATTTAGTTGAATGATTGACTTACTATAGTCTCAAAGGATTTCTAAGATGTAATAGATCTAGAAGTGTCAGACTTAACTTGTTGATCAGCATCCCTATGGAAACAATAATCAGAAGTACCCTTCTGGACAAGATCTTTCAAGTGATAATAAAATTTGGAAAATGAATTGAAAATTTATGGAAACATAGTCTTTTTTATATAATTACACTCATGTAACTTAAGTCTAAAACATTATTTCAAATACAGACAATTTACTAACTAACTGAGAAATATATACCCCACAAAATAGTTCTGAAAGGACAAGACTGTTAAAAAAAAAAAAAATTTACTACATGTATAAGGAAAGAAAAAATTATCTCTTTTGTTATAGATCTTTAGTTAAGGTTACCTTGATAATGAACAACTTCTAAATCTGGAAAATTGACATCAATTACTTTTGTTCTTAACCTTATTTACATTACTGATTTTTTTAGGATAAAATAGGGGCCGTCCTGGTTGTGATCGTATGGTACTTGGATTTACAAATATCAGTGCAATCAGTGCCAATCACCACTAAAGTTGTGAGTTTGAATCCTGCTCATGGCGAGGTGTACTCAATACAACATTATGTTTGTCAATGACTTGCAATAGGTCTGTGGTTTTCTACGGGTACTCTGGTTTTCTCCACCAATAAAACTGGCCACCACAATATAACTGAAATATTGTTGAAAGTGATGTTAAACACCACAACCCTAACCCCTGATTTTCTTAGGATAAATTTGTTTTGCATATTTAAGAGGATCATTATTATTTCTGGCTGAGGTATCATTTGATTATCTATTAAAATTATTGTTCCTTAAAGTTATAGAAATATAAATCAAGTCATAGGAGTAAAATTAGTTCCCATTGGAAAATTCAAACAATGTGACAAAAAATGTTTGTATCTGCCAAAAATGGCATATCTCATTATCCGTGCATGTCAAATTGTAATATTTATCCCATTTTTCTTCACTGAACATTTTTTGAAGATACCAAAGGGGTAGTCAGTCTAGACAGAATCCATAAATTGAAGAAGAACAGACAACACAATGGTCAAAAGAAAAAGGATAAACAATAATCTACAAAACATTTCACATAAAACTAAAGATCAAGTAACACGAACCCCACTAAAAACTGATGAGATAATCAACATCTAAATTGTATCAAAGTTAAAATTGTTTTATATTTACAATAGAAAAGACCCAAGTTGGGTGTCACCAGCCTTTCATCTAGGCATTGGTATCAAAAACAGAGATTTATGGCATAACAAAGAGTGGTTTTTTTTCTAATCTTGAAATCCTGAGTTTATTTTGTACTAACATTTTTTTTTATTTCAAGAATATTTGTATAACATTTACCTTTATGTAAACATGTTGTAACACTCAGACTTTAGCTCACAGGTAAACATGTTGTAACACTCAGACTTTAGCTCACATGTAAACATGTTGTAACACTCAGACTTTAGCTCACAGGTAAACATGTTGTAACACTCAGACTTTAGCTCACAGGTAAACATGTTGTAACACTCAGACTTTAGCTCACAGGTAAACATGTTGTAACACTCAGACTTTAGCTCACAGGTAAACATGTTGTAGCACTCAGACTTTAGCTCACAGGTAAACATGTTGTAACACTCAGACTTTAGCTCACAGGTAAACACGTAGTAACACTCAGACTTTAGCTCACAGGTAAACATGTTGTAGCACTCAGACTTTAGCTCACAGGTAAACATGTTGTAACACTCAGACTTTAGCTCACAGGTAAACATGTTGTAACACTCAGACTTTAGCTCACAGGTAAACATGTTGTAACACTCAGACATTAGCTCACAGGTAAACATGTTGTAACACTCAGACTTTAGCTCACAGGTAAACATGTTGTAACACTCAACCTTTGGCTCACAGGTAAACATGTTGTAACACTCAGATTTTAGCTAACAGGTAAACATGTTGTAACACTCAGACTTTAGCTCACAGGTAAATATGTTGTAACACTCAGACTTTAGCTCACAGGTAAACATGTTGTAACACTCAGACTTTAGCTCACAGGTAAACATGTTGTAGCACTCAGACTTTAGCTCACAGGTAAACATGTACACTCAGACTTTAGCTCACAGGTAAACATGCTGTAGCACTCAGACTTTAGCTCACAGGTAAACATGTTGTAGCACTCAGACTTTAGCTCACAGATAAACATGTTGTAACACTCAGACTTTAGCTCACAGGCAAACATGTTGTAACACTCAGACTTTAGCTCACAGGTAAACATGTTGTAGCACTCAGACTTTAGCTCACAGGTAAACATGTTGTAACACTCAGACTTTAGCTCACAGGTAAACATGTTGTAACACTCAGACTTTAGCTCACAGATAAACATGTTGTAGCACTCAGACTTTAGCTCACAGATAAACATGTTGTAACACTCAGACTTTAGCTCACAGGCAAACATGTTGTAACACTCAGACTTTAGCTCACAGGTAAACATGTTGTAGCACTCAGACTTTAGCTCACAGGTAAACATGTTGTAACACTCAGACTTTAGCTCACAGGTAAACATGTTGTAGCACTCAGACTTTAGCTCACAGATAAACATGTTGTAACACTCAGACTTTAGCTCACAGGTAAACATGTTGTAACACTCAGACTTTAGCTCACAGATAAACATGTTGTAGCACTCAGACTTTAGCTCACAGGTAAACATGTTGTAACACTCAGACTTTAGCTCACAGGTAAACATGTTGTAACACTCAGACTTTAGCTCACAGATAAACATGTTGTAGCACTCAGACTTTATGCTAAGTGGAGAAGCAGAAAATACCTATATTGTTTTATATGTCCCTGTGAAGATAGACTGTAATTTAGGGACTGATCTGAAATCCAAGATTACTGTCATCACAGGAACATCTTCTTCGCAGAAACTTTTTCCCTCGTTTAAAGCGATTCAACCACAAATGATACTAGCCAAGGTAAATCTCTACCAAACTGTTGATTTTGTTGCTGATCTGAAATACAAAAATGACCATTATCATATGTTTGTTCATTGCCTATAGAAATCAGACAGATGAATGATACAGGCTCTTGTGAGCCTCTGGTTTTAGAATATTGAAGAGGACATTGTATTGTATACTGGTACATTAGTACCTATGTATTATGTGTTGCCAAGATATTTCAATTTTATGCAACAAGAAATTTGCGTGCAAAATTCTACAATGCAAATCAAATTACATGGATATGATTAAGAAAATAACAGTCTGGTAGTATATTACTGGTAATAATTAACAGTCTGGTAGTATATTACTGGTAATAATTAACAGTCTGGTAGTATATTACTGGTAATAGTGTTAGGACAAGTGAAACTTAACAGTAGGTCAGTTGAGACAAGTACAGATTATGTCTCTCTTAAAATATAAATCGTAAATTAATCCATTTCTAGTTTAACAGAGAAAGTGAATGACCTTGGAAATTTAGTAGAAAGCACATTACATGGTAAATTATTCAGAAGAAAACTATTTATTAGGCAATTGTTTTCTGTTTACAAGATTTGAAGAAGAATTTTTATTGTTACATCAAGTGAATGCATGTTTTCTATTATGCAAATACAAAGATATATCTGGGGCTTAAGATAGCTAAATGGAAAGTACTTCTAGTTCACCCATATAATGAGGAACTGTCATGGTCTTGATTGTATGGTAGTTGGATTTACAACTATCTATACAATCAGTGCTTACCACACCTAAAGTTGTGAGTTCAAATCCCACTCATGGTGATGTGTACTCGATACAACATTATGTGATAAAGT
This sequence comes from Bathymodiolus brooksi, assembly GCA_963680875.1. Taxonomy (NCBI): domain Eukaryota; kingdom Metazoa; phylum Mollusca; class Bivalvia; order Mytilida; family Modiolidae; genus Bathymodiolus; species Bathymodiolus brooksi. The sequence goes on from OY804579.1 coordinate 22,058,605, forward strand.
ATGTCAGTGACTTGCGACAGGTTGGTGGTTTTCTCCGTGTACTCTGATTTTCTCCACCAATAAAACTGACAGCCACAATATAACTGAGATATTGTCGAAAATGGCATTAAACACTATAACCCTAATTCCTGAGGTTCAAGATAGCTAAATAGAAAGTACTTCTAGTTCACCCATATTATGAATAATAGAATTCTAAAAATTTTAATAATAGAAAATATTTTCAGGCTGGACAGGCATACTACCTTTCTGATGATGAGCCTATTAATACATTTGAGTTCTTCAAACCATTGGTAAGTAGTACATGTATGTTTCTTTTCTTTTTGACATTACCAGTAGATACACCAGATTTTCTGAGAGAAAAAAATTGAAGTGTCCATATTGCCAGTTTTGTTTTTATTTCCCTGTTTATTGCTAATTCTAAGCACAGGTTGTTCTAAACAAAATTAATTGTGTTGCTACAAAGGTGAACTTATAAAAGGCCCGTTTACACGATCAAAGTTTTCCATCAAAAACTTGGTCAAAGTTTTCTTTGACAAAGTTCTTTGATCGTAAACCTGCATCAAAAACCTTAATGGATTTTGACGGAGTCCGAGTCCCATCCTATTTTTCTAAAGACTTTGACGGACTTTGATGGGAATTGACCAATCAAGAAATCTTTCGAATCAAGATCAATGTAAACAAAAGCACATGAGTTTGAAAAATGGCGAATTTTTGTTGTCGAACGAAACAAACTTTGAGATCGTGTAAACTGGATAACTTTGACAAAGTTTTCTTTGAGCAAATATTCTGTTAAAAACTTTAACCAAGTTTAAAGGGCTTTTAGGCTATAATTTTCATCCTGATAGCATTATGTTATATTTCATTCGTTTGATGACGGCTAAATATGGTTTGTTAAGCTCACTTATCTGAAGTTAAATTGATTGACTAAATTTAATGCTTTAGGGTTAGGGTTAGAGTTCAATCTAATTAAAATTAGATCTCGGCACTGGCATCGTGGCGACTACAAAACAGCCAAATAGCAAATAGGGAGCAAGTGGGGAAATCTAATTTTAATTAGATTGGGTTAGAGTTATGGTGTTTAATATGCCACTTTCAACAATATTTCAGTTATATCGTGGCGGTCAGTTTTATTGGTGGAGAAAAGATGAGAAATTTAAAATTAGGTAGAGATAGATAAAATACAAGTTATACATTTACTTTAGGTCTGTTTAAATTTTGGATACATTGATGTATTTAACTTTTGTCATTACAGAATTATTGGCCTTATTTATGTAAAAATGATATTGTTAATTGCCCTAACTCATATTCTATATTAATGTCTCCACCCAGTAATAAAAACTAACTCTAGATAAATAAAATAAAGATCAAGTTTGAAGATTTCTACTGTGTTTCCATCATATTTTTTATCCAGAAAATTGATACAGTTACCTCAGATATTTGAAATAAATAGAAATAGATTATATTTAGATTTTTCTGAAAAAGGAGGGGCGGGGGTACAGTGTTTAATGCCAATATCATAGATATTTCAGTTATAACGTGTCAGTCAGTTTTATTGGTGGAGGCGTACCAGGAGAACACCACAGATCTACCGCAAGTCACTGAAAAAGTTTAAAACTGTATCACATAATGTTGTATTGAATACACCTCGCCATGAACAGGATTCAAGCTCACAACTGTAGTGGTGATAGGCACTGATTGCATAGGTAGTTGTAAATACAACTACTATACGATCACAACCACGACGGTCCGATTTATCTTAAGATCTGGCTATTGGTTATTGTTTTGAGTTCAACAATGTATCTTATTTGAATATCCTATAGTTAATATGGATATAATGCTGGTCAAGTTTAATTTTGGTGTTTTTCTCTGTTTTCATTTAATGATAGCAAAACATCATCTCAACTTTGATTGACCTGAAATTTTAAAACTAGCTTTAGATATTATGTTAATCACATAAATTTTGTGGGGGGAAATATTTAGTGACTGTTTTAATGAAAATTACTAAGGAATAATTTATTTTTCGTCTTTACTTTAATTTTAAGCAAGAGTCATTTCAGCATCATTGTTGTTTTATATTTTTTAGTTTGAAGGATTGGGATATAAAATGCCAAAGATGACACTACCTGTTTCAGTTGTATATTTTATTGGTAAGTACAAAGAAAGACAATTCAATTTTACTTTATCTCTCTCCTAGAATTTTAGAGTTATCTCTCTTTGTACAGTATTTTCAAGTTAAACATAGTATGTGTGCAAGTTTTATACAGAATGCGTGATATTTATATCATTTCAAGATGAATATTAGTATATTTTCATTGTCTTGATTGTTACAATTCAATTGTAGACAAATATTGGAAATTAATATTCTTTTTATAATTAACAAGTGTTGCCTGAGGGCAAGTGTGGACCCAGAAATGTGCTGTCCAAAAGGCAAGTGTGGTGTCAATATTTCATATTATTAATTTAAAAAAAAAAAAAATTCATGGACACAGGGGTCCTGGAATTTTTTAATAAAAAATTTATCCTGGATTATTATTTTTGCTTAAAGTCCGGTCCTGTGTTTTTATTTCAAATTTTCATCATAGCCCCCCTCCTCCTCCCAAGGGATATAAAATTGTATCATTATACCCCCACTCCCCAAAGGGGAAGGGGGGTATACTGTTTTACCTCTGTCCGTCCGTCCGTCCAAGGTATTTTTCGTCGCATTTTTCTCAGTAACTGTTGATGGTAGAAATCTGATATTTGGTCACAAGCGTCATATAGGTATACCATATTGTGGGTAGCATTTTTGGACCCGTCGGATTCCTACTTCCTGTTTGCCGACTTAGTTGGTTTTTATACACATTGAACATATATGCACATTTTTCGTCACACTTTTCTCAGCAACTATTGATGGCAGAAATCTGATATTTGGTCACAAGTTTCATATAGGTACCCCATATCGTGGGAAGCATTTTTGGACCCATCAGATTCCTACTTCCTGTTTGCCGACTTAGTTGGTTTTTATTTATTATAAATTGATAAATAATAAATTCAGATTTTCTATTTAAAATAAATCTCATTTACAAAACCACTGATATTTGTTCAATTTTTAATGCTGATTTAAGCTTTAGTTGCAACAGATTTTTATTTTTCTCTTTAAACTGTCGAAACATAACATTTATTTAACTGTAAAATTCACAAATAAGATTCACCCCTCTTTTTCCCTTTTTACTTGTTTAAATCAATGATCAACAATATTCCAGAATCAAACAAATGAATAAATATAACATAGATTTCTTTTACATGCATCTTTTTGTTTTACATTATCATATCAAGAAAATGGTGGCTGTAACATTCATCAAATTCAAGTGGGAGTAGGTGTTTTCGGGTGGGTTTTTGTGTAAGATGGTTCCGTTTCAATGTTAAAAGTCCGGTATTTTCCTTTCCTATATGAACCAAAGAACACATTTATAGCTGTTTTTCTTTTAAAAAAAAAAATTATATTTCAAAAATAATAACATTTTAACCTTTAATTCACTCAGTAATATGCTTTTCCTCACCGTAGAGCAAAAATACTTACATGGTTGGAAAGCTGGAGATGTCAAGATTCTATATTTATAATTCTATTCTTACTAGAATTTATCAATAACTCGTAATCCGATTGGATATCGTCACTTATTCTACGTCATTCGAAAGGAATTTATAAATCAATATTTCCGTTTGCCGGACTACCTTTTTCCCCGGTCATTCCACACGTATAAATCTACGAGCAATGATACTAAGGGGTTCTGCTGGAAGGATCTGCTATCTTGAAAATGTGAAATCCTACATGTCTTATTTACAACAATGCACAAAAATAATTAAAAAGCTTACCTTCAAAACTTATTTTAGTTAAATTGTATCAAACTTGAAGCGTACACGAAGCCAAATAACGTCTAATCTTTACGTTTCAAACTGGAAGTCTTCATATGACGTCATGTTGGTTATGTTCCAAAATCGTCAATAACATTTTGCAGATTTTTTTCAGTTTACAATCGTATGTGTATTGTATACATGTCCATTGTTTGAGGCTCTCCTTGGGTATTTCTTTAATAGTATTTAGGGTCAAAAACAAACGTGATGTCCAAGAATAAGAATTATAAGGATTAAACACTGTATTTTTAGGAAATTATGTATGTATAAACTCCGGCAGCTCACTCACAAACTTTACATAAAGTCCTTCGGACTTTATTCAGTTTGTGAGTGAGCTGCCGGAGTTTATACATAGATAATTTCCCCAAAAAACGTATTTAATCCTATAAATAAACTATTGACCTGAGTAACCTTGCTAAACCATGCGGAGTCAGTGTGTTTTAAATCGGTCATCCAATCAGGACGCTCATTATTCTTGTCCAAGATAAAAATACATCGCTAAAATTACCTGTGGGTGTTTCCCCACTTCAACTCGTAAATTTACATAGAAATCGAAGATATTTCGTCATAAAACTTCACACATGGTTTTATCTATCATATTTCTTGAAGACAAACATAAAATTTTATTGCATTTATCAATATTTTATGAGTATCAACAGTTTTTTCAACACCATATCTGTTTCTCGATACAGCCGCCCGATTACGAATGAGACAAGTCACGTGACTACACATGCTACTCACAGTGATCCGTGACCCACTTTAGCACATTCTACAAGTTTATTAAGGCTCCCAAACAACGTTTGGAGACGTATTGTTTTTGCTCCGTTTCTTATTATTATTATTATTATTATTATTATTATTCTTCTCTTTCTTTCTTTCTTTCTTTCCGTGGACCATGAACTTGTCCATGGCAGATCTCAGGAACTACTGGACAGAATTTCATGAAACTTGGTGGAGTTATATATATATGTTTCTAGTTGGTCCTAAAGGGGTAAAGGGGTCAAAGTCATATTTTGAGGGGTTCAAAGGGGGTGGGGGTTACTATAGAATCTTATGGGAAAGTTGAAATTTTGTACATTAATGTTGATAACTTCTAAATGAATAATGATAGAGATATAAAATTTGACATAGTGATAGGTCACCATTAGAGGAGCAATTCTGTGTTTTCAAAATTTTCGAGATGTCTGCCATTTTCAAAATGGCTGCCAAAACATGGCATAAAAAATGGGTGGTAAAAATTCAACATTGTCCGATATCATCAAAATTTTATATGTGGGTAGATAATGATGTCCCGAATTGATTCCCGACATTGAAAAATTTCTACCGGTCGCCATTTTCAAAATGGCTGCCACAATACCGCACAAATTCAACATTGTCCGATTTCAACGCCATTTCATATGTGGGTAGATTATGATGTCCTGAATTGATTCCTGACATCGAAAAATTTCTACCGGTCTCCATTTTCAAAATGGCCACCACAATACCGCAAAAATTCAACATTGTTCGATTTCAAAGGTAGCTTTTGATTTATTTTTTAAACCTGTTGTCAGTGGCCGTTAGATTATAATCATATCTTGTTCTTAATATGTTGTTTAATTAAATAGTTATAAGACTTGTAGCTATGAGCATTAAGTTTGATCATACATGGGATGTTGAAAATTGTAAACCAATATACAATGTACCATGATATTAATATCTATTTATTGAAGTATGTCATTCAAAATAATAATTATGTGTCATTTTTGACACAAATTCTTCCACTTTTAATGCATATTTATCTAGAGTCTAAAGACTAGTGTGCTTCACATATTAGATCAATGATGTTTACTAATTAAGCAAGCTCTGGCCTCTGTCAAAAATTGCTAATCTTTAATGAATCCATGCAAATGAGAATCACACATTGTAGATCAATTTCTTTGATAAATTAATATATTGATTATCAATGTTAATCTTTTGTTAAAAATAAGAAAGTCATAAGTCTTAACAGCAATTCAACCCTGATAATAGTTAAAACTTGTGTTTGTTTTAACTTCTTACAACTCGGGTCAGATCCATTAGAAAATCATGACAAACTTTTTATTTTGTCTACACTCATTTTGTTATACCCATCCTAACATGTAAGGATGGCGTCTTGATACTCATCCTAACATGTAAGGATGGCGTCTTGATACTCATCCTAACATGTAAGGATGGCATCTTGATACTCATCCTAACATGTAAGGATGGCGTCTTGATACTCATCCTAACATATAAGGATGGCGTCTTGATACTCATCCTAACATGTAAGGATGGCGTCTTGATACTCATCCTAACATGTAAGGATGGCGTCTTGATACTCATCCTAACATGTAAGGATAGCGTCTTGATACTCATCCTAACATGTAAGGATGGCGTCTTGATACTCATCCTAACATGTAAGGATGGCGTCTTGATACTCATCCTAACATGTAAGGATGGCGTCTTGATACTCATCCTAACATGTAAGGATGGCGTCTTGATACTCATCCTAACATGTAAGGATGGCGTCTTGATACTCATCCTAACATGTAAGGATGGCGTCTTGATACTCATCCTAACATGTAAGGATGGCGTCTTGATACCCATCCTAACATGTAAGGATGGCGTCTTGATACTCATCCTAACATGTAAGGATGGCGTCTTGATACTCATCCTAACATGTAAGGATGGCGTCTTGATACTCATCCTAACATGTAAGGATGGCGTCTTGATACTCATCCTAACATGTAAGGATGGCGTCTTGATACTCATCCTAACATGTAAGGATGGCGTCTTGATACTCATCCTAACATGTAAGGATGGCGTCTTGATACTCATCCTAACATGTAAGGATGGCGTCTTGATACTCATCCTAACATGTAAGGATGGCGTCTTGATACTCATCCTAACATGTAAGGATGGCGTCTTGATACTCATCCTAACATGTAAGGATGGCGTCTTGATACTCATCCTAACATGTAAGGATGGCGTCTTGATACTCATCCTAACATGTAAGGATGGCATCTTGATACTCATCCTAACATGTAAGGATGGCGTCTTGATACTCATCCTAACATGTAAGGATGGCATCTTGATACTCATCCTAACATTTAAGGATGGCGTCTTGGTCGTGATCGTATGATAGTTGTATTTACAACTACCTGTGCAATCAGTGCCTATCACCACTAAAGTTGTCATTTTGAATCCTGCTCACGGGGAGGTGTACTCCATACAACATTATGTGAGTTTGTCAGTGACTTGCGATGTGTCAGTGATTTTCTCTGGGTGTTTATGGTGTAACATTATGTGAGTTTGTCAGTGACTTGCGATGTGTCAGTGATTTTCTCTGGGTGTTTATGGTGTAACATTATGTGAGTTTGTCAGTGACTTGCGATGTGTCAGTGATTTTCTCTGGGTGTTTATGGTGTAACATTATGTGAGTTTGTCAGTGACTTGCGATGTGTCAGTGATTTTCTCTGGGTGTTTATGGTGTAACATTATGTGAGTTTGTCAGTGACTTGCGATGTGTCAGTGATTTTCTCTGGCTGTTTATGGTGTAACATTATGTGAGTTTGTCAGTGACTTGCGATGTGTCAGTGATTTTCTCTGGGTGTTTATGGTGTAACATTATGCTGTTCTTTACATGTATGTATTAGAATAAGGAGAAATTATATGCTGTTACCAAAAGTGACGGACAGTTCATTTGACCATCGTTCCTAAGCTATGATGTGGGATCCTAAGCTTTTCACAATTTAAGCTTTTCTGGAACCATTTACCCAATTTAACAGAATTTGTAATGGCTGAAATATACATGGAGGTTTGGGGTTTATGGTGTTTTACGCCACTTTCAACAATATTTCAGTTATATCGTGGCGGTACTGTACATGGACCAAATTAAGTTACTAAATAGATGTCGAGTGATTTTGTTTTTTTAAATTGCAGATTTATAGTGATTATGCAAATTAGGACCATTTTACTATTCTTGAATGGGATGACCTAGTTTGTAAATTGGGTCTAGTCCTTCAACCAAGATGGGGTTTTTTCCAAAAGCATCAGCTGATAAACTTTATTGCATAAGGTTGCATCATTCACACTTTGACTTTGTTTTCTTTGAATATTGTAACTTTTTATGCCATAACCATTTTTAGAATTATTCAACTCGCTTTAAAAGGGCTATCGTGGTCGTGATTGTATGGTAGTTAGTACTTGTTCTTTATCCACGCAAAATGACTTCGCATGGAACATCGTGATTGTTGATGACTGAACATTCAAAAACAAAAGAATATTGAAAGTGAAAATTTTTTCTAAAAACTCATGGGGACAGTATCTGCTCATTCCAATGACCTATGTTCCTATCACCACTAATGTTGTGAGTTTGAATCCCGGTCATGGCGAGGTGTACTCGATAACAACATTATGTCATAAAGTTTTGTCTGTGATTTGCTATAAATGTATGTCTAACTCCCCCTCAACTAGCTAAATATCATCTCCTCTGTTTAATTAATTGTTGTTTAACATTAAGTAAGCAGTATTTCAGCTATATTCAGGATAAGAACAGGTTTACAAACAATACATCATCTAGATTGCACACACATTGTAGATATGAACCTCTTATTTTTGTCAGATTTGAACAAATTAAGAAATTAATTTTTGTGTGTGCAACTAATCATTTATGTCATCACATGCTGTAGTCATTCTCTATCCAGAGTTGTCGTTCCTGCTACACTACACTCCATCTCTGTCAACGCCCATTTTACAAGATTTTTGTAAAATTTGGAAACAGTAAAAAAATGTACTTAAAATTGTTTTAATTATTGTAAATACAGTATCAATAAAGATGAAAATAAATCACTCATTTCAAATCAATTCTCTCTTAAAAATGATTTGTGATCGTTTTTAACTTTTTAATTTTTACCTCCGCAAAATAGTTCTCCAAGAAGTGGGGGGGGGGGGGGGGGAATCATTTTTAAGAGAGAATTGATTTGAAATGAGTGATTTATTTTCATCTTTATTGATATTTACAATAATTAAAACAATTCTTTAAGTACATTTTTTTGACTGTTTCTAAATTTTACAAAAATGCTGTAAAATGGGCGTTGACAGAGATGGAGTGTAGCATAGCTGGAACGACAACTCTGGATAGAGAATGATGCTGTAGTGTGTACCTAGTTTATGCAATAAATAGTTTCCATTCAACACTATTTAAATTTTGTATTGTGATTGAAAAACCTAGTTTATGCAATAAATAGTTTTTATTCAACATTAATTAAACTTTGTATTGTGATTGTACATACATTTTGGGCAGATAAGAATTTTTTTTTAATCCAATGTGTGGAACTTAATCACATGCCATAGCTGGTACTTAAAAGATTCCTCATTTCATAATAGTCATAGGCAAAAGTAGTTTTCAAATAAATTCCTCATTTCATCATGATCCAACAAAAAAAAACATGGTCACCATGGGCAATTCATGGTTTTGATTGGCTTATATTTTAAGAATATATTCCTCGGAAAAACTAATGGGCCAATTGGAACTAAACTTTGTATGAATGATGTTTGTGAGGTTCTCCATATAAATGCCTAATTTGTGTGGATACATCAAAAAAACATTGCTGCCATGAGCAATTTTTGCTTCAGATTGTCTAAAATTTTTAAATCTTCTCCTCTGAAATTACTGGTCCAAATGATTTGTTACTTCAATACAAATAATGTTTGATTATGTAAAAAAAAACAGCTGTCATCTGCAATTCTTGTTTCTGATTGGCAAAGTCCAAATCATTTTTAACTTTAGTACAAATAATGCCTCTGACGTCCTCTACAAAGATACCTCATTTTAGCAAAACAAGTGGTGGATATTGGCGAAGTTTGTTTCTTATTGGCTGAAATTAACTAAAAATCTCCTCTGAAACTACAGATCTGAATGATTTGTTACATAGTACAATTGATGTGTGTGAAGTCCCCTTACAAAGATTTCTCATTTAATCCTTGTTTCTAGGGGAAAATAATGATTCAATTGGGCAATTGTTTTAAAAACTATAGAAATTCTTGACACCCAGACAGTGCATGAATAACCAGGAAAGGTATTCTTGCTAAGATGAGCCTGTAGTTGTTCTTATCCAGTGGAATTTTACCCCTTTTTGGTCCTGTTCTTATCCAGTGGAATGTTATCCCTTGTTGGTCCTCGTTCTTATCCAATGGAAATTTACCCCTTGTTGGCCCTCGTTCCTATCCAGTGGAATTTTACCCCTTGTTTTTCCTCGTTCTTATCCAATTGAATTTTACCCCTTGTTGGTCCTCGTTCCTATCCAGTGGAATTTTACCCCTTGTTGGTCCTCGTTCTTATCCAGTGGAATTTTACCCCTTGTTGGTTCTCGTTCTTATCCAGTGGAATTTTACCCATTGTTGGTCCTCGTTCTTATCCAGTGGAATTTTACCCTTGTTGGTCCGTATTCCTATACCCCTTGTTGGTCCCTGTTCTTAGCCAGCGGAATTTTACCCCTTATTGGTCCTCGTTCTTATCCAGTGGAATTTTACCCCTTGTTGGTTCTTGATCTTATCCAGTGGAATTTTACCCCTTGTTGATCCTCACTATAGCTATTCTTGCTAAAGTGAGCCTGTAATTGTTATTATCCAGTGGAATTTTACCCCTTGTTGGTCCTCACTATTTGTTTATTGATTATATTTATGCCTTCATGGAGAAGGATATATTTCATGTCATTATGAGTTATCTATCCTTGAACGTGTTGAAAATCAATGCTTTTCCTGACACTTGGGAACAAAAATTAATTCAATTTGGTTAGACTCTGTGTTGTGCTTTGTAATATGTCTCAAGTGGATTGGAATTCTGTACATATGATGTTAGATGTGATATATCTTGTATCATATTTTTCAATTTCATATTAATTACAAATATTGATTAAATAGACAAGGTGTAAATCTGATTAAAAGGAATTCATAATTGAGGTGGTAGAGACTTTGTATGTTTATCATGTGAAATAAAGTTCTGAAATTCTTGTGCTGTTTTAATGTTCGTGAAAATTGGATTTCCATTTATAAAGTATATGTACTTGTAATGATCTTGATAAAAATAAAAAAATGCTAAAAATGGCATTCATATTACAGTACAAATATTAATATTATTGTATTGAATCTGATGTCTACAATTTCTAGACATCAAAAAAGGGGCCTTCATGGTCGTGATGGTATGGTAGTTGGATTTACATATACCTGTGCAATCAGTGCCTATCACTGCTTGAAGTTGTGAATTCGAACCCCGTTCATGGTGAGGTGTACTCGATACAACATTATGTGATAAAGTTTGTCAGTGACTTGCGACAGGTCGGTGGTTTTCTCCAGGTACTTCGTCAATAAAACTAACCGCCACGATAAGACTGAAATATTGTTGAAAGTGGCGCTAAATACCATAAACCACCTACCTATAACAGTTTGGTCCCTAGTTACAAAAAAGTAGGTAGCTGTTAATCTGCCAGAAATTATTTTACAATACAATTCAATGTGTTCTTTATAGTTATCTAAGGGGTCACGTGAGATAGGTGGTTGATTGATATTATATGCACAAATGAAAATAAATATGTCAAGTTGCATAATTAGTTGTAAGGCAGAGGTCACTAAGGCACATCCATATATATATGCATATTGAATTATGGGTAAATTTTACCAACATATAATTTTAATGATGACAAAATTCTATGTAAATTTGTTTTTTCTTAGTGTCTGGTACTGTGGGATTCCTGATAGTTGGTAGATTATTTACTTGTATCCTTTGTATTTTGTATTTCAGCATTCCAAACAGAATGGGTACATTACTTTGTTTTTATTTTGTATTTTAGCATTTCTAACAGAATGGATACATTACTTTGTAGCTAGAGTATACAACTTTCAGCCATTACTAACAAGAACAGAGGTACATTAAATAACTTTGTATCAATAACATGTCTGTATTATGGCACTATGTTAGCATCTACAAGAAATATTTATTGCTAGCCACAATTCAAATTAGGCCCCCCCCCAAAAAAATATGCATTCACAGGTCAAAAGTATTTCCACACTTAAGATATTTCCCTATATATTTCATATAAAACCAGTTATTTTCCAAACATTTTGTGTATAATGGTTTCAAAGTGGAACTGTCTGTAGATACAATCTTTGTTCGGTGCAGAACTGTTTTGTCTTAAGCCCCAAATCTATCATATTTTTTTGTATATGTATTAAGATATTAAGATATTACAGAATGTTGCATATAAAATGAGATTGTTGTGACCTTGACTTTAAAGGTCAAGATCATATGCATGACTCCGGTCAAAAAGTCTACAAGCATCATATTTTGTATGTATATGTATAAGGGCATGAAGGAATGTCACTTAAAAGAATGAGGTGACTGTAGCCCTCACCATTAATGTCAAGGTCAAATAAGTAGTTTTATTTATTTTAATAGTTTGTACCTTATGATGGCTTATGATGAATGCTGAATGGGTGGGTTATCATTTTGTGAGCTTTGTTCACAGTGTATCTAGTTTAGACTCATTTCAGACACATGTTTTGGTCAGTCTTGCATGAATATTTATCTGTTATTGATTGAGAGGGATACTTAATTACAATTAATCAAATTAACTCCTAGGAGAGATTGATCAATAAGTGTTTGATTAGTTATATATGGATAGCATTTGTGATTATTTTTATTCTCTTTGGCATTTGATAATCGAAGCCAACAGGTATTTTATATCTATTTCAATGGTATGGTTGGTTTATGGTGTTTAATGCCACTTTCAACAATATTTCAGTTATATCATAGCGGTCAGTTTATTTTTGGTGGAGGAAACTGGAGTGCCTGGAGAAAACCACTGACCTGCCATAAGTCACTGACAAACTTTATCACATAATGTTGTATCGAGTACACCTCACTATGAGTGGGATTCGAACTCACAACTTTAGTGGTGATAGGCACCGATTGCATAGGTAGTTGTAAATCCAACCACCATACGATCATGACCACAACTGCCCCTGCATCAACAAGGAACAGTGATTTATTTAATTACTATATTAAACTTCTATTGATTAGATATCAAATAATTAATTTGCATTGAAGTCTATGTAGATTCTTAATAATTATGCTTGGCTTCACCTCCAATCATTGACTTCAAAATATCTTATCATTGATTGGTCAATTAAATAATGTCATGTCACTATGGATAAGAGAAAAATATTGCAAACTAGTTATCAGGTAAATAAAAGCAAATAATTCTTTTTGATTTATTTATCCTTTCTAATATATTTCTAATTTTGTTGAACCGCATCGGTGGTGTATTTGTTAGCATGCTCGCCTCGAGTGCAGTAGATCGTGTGTTTGAGCCTCTATCGGATCAAACCAAATACTATAAAAAAATTATTTGTTGTTTCTCTGCTAAGCACACAGCATTAAGGAGAAAGAGCAAAGACTGGTTGGCTTGGAATCAGGATAATGTGTCAGAGTGGGGGGACATGTCTATCCACAGACAGTTGTTTCAGTGAACTAGCACTATAAAAATCCAACTAACATGTTGGTCTAGAACAAAGCGGACCTATCATCATCTCATTGAAAATGAACTTGTTCTCACCATGATATATATCTGAAAAATTGCTGAGTTGGCATTAAACAACAATCACTCACTTACTTACTTGTTAATTTGAAGATGAAAATAATTTTTTGTTTCTGTTATTTAGGTTTTCAAAACTGCAGTTACTCACTACTTCAGTATAGAGAAAGCCAGACAACAACTGGGTTATAATCCAACAAAACACAATGATATATCAGAAGTTTTACAGTTTTACATAGATGCTGGACATCATAAAAAAAGAAAAACAAAAAATTCATTTTCTGACTTTATATGGAATGTTGTTTTATTTCTTATATTTGTATGTTTAATAATGGCATTCGTACCTACAGCAAAATAGAGAGAATAAATTGTGGGTTGTGGGTTTTTTTTATGACCATACGTTCTGTCTTGAAAAAGGCTTGACCAATTTGAATAACTTGATATATTGAAAATATCTGAATAAAGGGACCAGGAGATCAAGAAGTTTTTATGTCACTTCTTGTATTATGTGGTCTTCTCAGTATTGCTAAATAATGCAATTTTTCACACAACTTTCCTGTTACAGTTTTTGATTCTGTCTTATGAGTGAGTGATTGTTGTTTAATGCCAAATGAAAATTTTTTCAGCTAGATATCATGGCAAGAACAAGTTACATTCAATAAAATGATGAAGATGTCTACTTTGTACCAGACCAACACGCTTAGTTATATTTTTATAGAGCTAGCTCACTGAAACAAACAGTCCTCAGATAGACATGTTGCTCCACTCGGCACACATTATCCTGATTCCGCATCAGCCAGTCTTTGCTCTTACTCCTTAAAGCTGTGTGCTTAGTGGAGAAGCAACAAATACTAATTTTATAGTCTTTGGTTTGAACCGACTGGATTTTGAGCCCAAGATTTACCACATTTGAAGCAAGCATGTTAGCCTTTACACCACAGATGATGTTATTATTGGAAAGTTATTCTAGGTATCTGTTCCTATAGATAACATTGTATAGATATGTTCTGACTGTGGAATATCTTCCTTTTGTGACTGTGGAATATCTTCCTTTTCTGACTGTGGAATATCTTCCTTTTCTGACTGTGGAATATCTTCCTTTTCTGACTGTGGTATATCTTCCTTTTCTGACTGTGGAATATCTTCCTTTTCTGACTGGAATATCTTCCTTTTCTGACTGGAATATCTTCTTTTTCTGACTATGGAATATCTTCCTTTTCTGACTGGAATATCTTCCTTTTCTGACTGTGGAATATCTTCTTTTTCTGACTGTGGAATATCTTCCTTTTCTGACTGTGGAATATCTTCCTTTTCTGACTGTGGAATATCTTCCTTTTCTGACTGTGGTATATCTTCCTTTTCTGACTGTGGAATATCTTCCTTTTCTGACTGGAATATCTTCCTTTTCTGACTGGAATATCTTCTTTTTCTGACTGTGGAATATCTTCCTTTTCTGACTGTGGAATATCTTCCTTTTCTGACTGTGGAATATCTTCTTTTTCTGACTGTGGAATATCTTCCTTTTCTGACTGTGGAATATCTTCCTTTTCTGACTGGAATATCTTCCTTTTCTGACTGGAATATCTTCTTTTTCTGACTGTGGAATATCTTCCTTTTCTGACTGTGGAATATCTTCCTTTTCTGACTGTGGAATATCTTCTTTTTCTGACTGTGGAATATCTTCCTTTTCTGACTGTGGAATATCTTCCTTTTCTGACTGTGGAATATCTTCTTTTTCTGACTGGAATATCTTCCTTTTCTGACTGTGGAATATCTTCCTTTTCTGACTGTGGAATATCTTCTTTTTCTGACTGTGGAATATCTTCCTTTTCTGACTGTGGAATATCTTCCTTTTCTGACTGTGGAATATCTTCTTTTTCTGACTGGAATATCTTCCTTTTCTGACTGTGGAATATCTTCCTTTTCTGACTGTGGAATATCTTCTTTTTCTGACTGTGGAATATCTTCCTTTTCTGACTGTGGAATATCTTCCTTTTCTGACTGGAATATCTTCTTTTTCTGACTGTGGAATATCTTCCTTTTCTGACTGTGGAATATCTTCCTTTTCTGACTGTGGAATATCTTCTTTTTCTGACTGTGGAATATCTTCCTTTTCTGACTGTGGAATATCTTCTTTTTCTGACTGTGGAATATCTTCCTTTTCTGACTGTGGATATATCTTCCTTTTCTGACTGTGGAATATCTTCCTAGCATGATATACAGGATTATGAAGTACCCTCTTGTATGTCTATTTCTCGCCAAGACATTTTGTAAACAAACATTATTACTATTAGGGGCCGTCTTGGTTGTGATCATATGGCAATTGGATTTATAACTACCCTGTGCAATCAGAACTAAGGTTGTGAGATTGAGGCCCGTTCATGACGATATTGATAAAGTTTGTCAGTGACTTGCGACAGTCAGTGGTTTTTTCCGGTACTCCAGTTTCCTCCACCAATAAAACTGACCGTAACGATATAACTGAAATTCTGTTAAAAGTGGTGTTAAACACCAAAATCCTAACCCCATTATTATTATTACTACAGTGATTTGGCCTGATGTATGATAAGGGTTTGCATTTTCTTTAATTACTATAACAATATTGACAAAAAAAATCTTTGTTCATCATTTATAAATAAATAAGATATATGATCCTGTTATATTGGTTAGAACAAGGGGTTTGGTCTGAACATTTTATTTTGTGTATAACAAAATACAGGACATAAAGGCTGTTGTTGGCAAAATGTATAAGTTTGTATTTAATTTAAATTTGCTAGCGATTTTCTTTTAAAATAATTTATTTTGAGTTTTAGCTAATGTTTGTCATTTGTGTCCATGGTAGAATTAAATAACAAAATGTATTAATATGACATGAGAGTATTTCATTCTTTCCACTAAACCATATGATGGATGTTGTAGTTGTTAGTGTGTTCACCTTGAGTGTGGTCAGTCATGGGGTAAAACCAAAGACTTCAAATTTGGTATCGTTGCTTCTTTCTGATAAGCATGTAACATTAAGGTGAAAGAGCAAAAGACTGCAGTTGGTTGCCTAGGAAATGGCTTAACATTGTGTGTTAGTGGACCGACATGTTTTTCAGTGAGCTAACACTATAAAAATCCAAGGAAGATGTTGATCTAGTACTTAGTGGACATCATCCTCATCTCCTCTAAATGTAACTTGTTCTGCCCAAGGATTTATATAGTAAATCCTTGTTCTGCCCATTATATTGCTAAAACATTTCTCACTTGGCATTATGGTGTCAAACCAATAACTCACCAATCAGAGCTTAGAACACATATACAAAAGTAGTCCCTTTTAAAGAAAATAGTTCCTTTCACTTTGTTGCATTGTGAAAAATACTGAATGAAATGGAATAATTAAAATTGATAATTGTTAAATATATAAGGATTATTTTGAGCCCAAATTTGATGGATTTAGTTGTATTTTAATACCTCTATGGAGGATTTGATGCATGACATATAAATATTGAATTTCCCGGGGATGACAGAGCTATTTTTAGAGTAGGTGTTTTCCATAGCCTGGCATTTCATTGCAAGACTTTAAACATCCCCTGAAATTTTCACAGAACGTAGAGGAATCATGTACGTTTCAGAAAATATATGGTCTTGAAAAGGTTAAACTTCAGATAAAATAGCCAGGCAGGCTCGAAAAAACACAAATTTAGTAGAAAATGTTAAAGAAATTAATTATAGGTTTCACACCTTGTACAACAATCACTCACTCACTTGTTGCTAGTAGCAAGGATTTATATAGTAAGATAAATCCTTGCTAGTAGGTTTTTTTTATACATTATTTATAATATTTAATTTGCTAACTGAAATTAATGTATAAAAAGTGTTGCAAAATTATAGAGTGCCAAATATCTCCTTGAGAGGTCCAATCTCCCTCTTAAATATTCTACATCTCCCTTATAGTCATTTTCAAAAGTTCACATACCAGTACATGTATTTGTTTTTATTAATGACCAATATGCTGTCAGTAAAATGTACTGAGAACATTCCTTATATGGATTTGCAATGGGTCATGCATCATCAACTCCATATGGCCGTTATTTCCAGAAGGAAATATCGAAATCATTTACAAACATTTTGATTGGCTTATTGATTAATACACACTCACAAACATTTTGTTTATTTATAGTCTTAGTACACTATGATATAGCATGTGCTGGTATCTATTTTTGTTGTGTATCCAAGCAACTCGAGTCAATGAGACAAACCAAGGACGTATACACGTTATAAATACGTCCTTGGACAAACCAATAAACAAAATTACACCACATTATGAAAGAAAGTTTAAACAGTGATGGTCAACAATTCCTATAATATCAACAACACGAACAATTACCTCTCATCTCAAATCATTGAACACAAACAATTAATGAGATAACAAACATAATGATAATTAGATCTCAAATATCAATACAGATATAAACAAACAATAGAAAAAACTTCCACTCGGAAAGACCACAGACTATGAAAACATAGTCATGGACAGTACAATAACAAGGTCAATGAATGCACCTAGTTAACTGACTACTAGCTAGTAATGTAGAGACTTGGTTTAAACTATTACTCTTTGGACAAAACAAATTCAAAGAGATACTCCTCACAGATTTAATATCGATAATTCATCAACATCTAAAGAAATGAATGGTCTTCATGGGAGACCAGAACATTATATAGGTCATCAATTTATTTGAAGTTAATATTGAATATAAAATAGTAGACTAATATGGAAGGAAATATATATACACTAATATAATTACTAGTATGGCCTTTTAGTTCTGCCAGCAGATTGTCAATATTTAAGCCCAGAAAACATGTCTCAAAGATCATTCTGTAGTTGCTAAATCATAGCCTTTATGAAAATATTTTTCAATGACTTTATTATAAAGTTTATAATTTAGATGTGTCGGATTTAAACGTGCGGGGTTTTTTTTCTATGCTTTTCAGAAAACGCCTAGCACCTTCCATCCCTCCTTCCCTTTGGATCTACAGTGCTTATTCAATTCACTTGTGGTTTTTAGCTCACATGGTTTCTGGGGCATATGAGAAAATGTCTTGGAAATTACAAAATCTATCTATCGAGTTTTTTTTTGCTCGTGAAAATCAGAAATTCAAAATGGCCACAGAAACGGTTCAAATTAAGCAACGAATTCCTTAACTAGTTTATACAAATGTACTAGGTAAGATATATATATATGTTTATGGGTTTTTAATGTGTTTTTCTAAATTAATATCTGTACTAACAGTCCGGACTACAATTTCTTCTTCCCGTAAGGAGTATACTCAAGGCTGAGTGTAATTACTCCGTGTATGTCCGGACTGTTCAGTTAAAATCAGTATTATTTACAGTTAAAAACAGGGTATCTAACAAAGATGTTGCAATACAAATGTATTGATAAAAAACGTCCACTTTACTACCTGGTTGAAGAACTTTAGAAATCAACTTGTTCCATGTCACATCTACATCTAGATTTTACCAACGCAATAGAGTATACCGAGAATCCGTCAAAGACCGCAGTTGCCAGAGAACACAGTACAAGCAACAGTTATCAAAATTTACAGCTTTCATTAAAAATATGACCTTCCTCCAAAAAAGCGTACTCCGATATATTACTTAATTTCGAACTTAACCAAGATATTGCAGAAATTTGAACAGTGGATCCATTTTACTGAATGGTATAGAAAATATCATAGGTGTAGTTAAAAATATGCAAATTGGAATTATTTCGACAAATATTAATTTAATCCAAACTAGACTGGGTGTTCTACTTAACCGCGACTAAGATAACCCCCGTTACTAAAATAGTAATATCCTTAAATGGCCAATCTGCTGCATTTCAGACATGAATGAACTGAAATCTAAACTGTATATTTATGTAAATTATTTGCTAGCAAGAGAAATCTAATTTTGACGTTATTTTGCAAAATATGAAAATTAAATCTACTTTCAATAGCAAAATGTGATTTGAATATCTTCTCCTCTGAAAGCACTATGCCCATATGAACGAAGATTGACCGAATCACCCTAAGGTCATCTTCTTTCAAAGTTTGTATCGAATGATCCACTCAACCAACCAATATGGCCACTGTTACTATAGACGGGTAGATAACTTCTAATAGAAAAAATGGAAGTACAGTTGAGATTTCGACAAAACAACAACATTCTACACAAATCGGTTGTGCAATTTGGCTGATTTCGACAAAACAAAAAACATTTAACAAAAATCTTCTCTGAAACCAACAAGCCAATCGGAACCACGGTTGACAAGTCTGTTCAATAGGTTGTAGT
Source organism: Bathymodiolus brooksi (assembly GCA_963680875.1). Taxonomy (NCBI): domain Eukaryota; kingdom Metazoa; phylum Mollusca; class Bivalvia; order Mytilida; family Modiolidae; genus Bathymodiolus; species Bathymodiolus brooksi. The sequence continues at coordinate 22,078,405 of OY804579.1, forward strand.
TTAGAGTCTTCAACATGGCTACGTGGACCACTAGTGCATTGTGATTGGCTGGTATTTTAAAGCCATCTCACGAGAAACCTCATGGCTGTCTACTTGTTCGATCAAAAATCAAAGATCGTACCAGTGCCGGATTTAGATGAAGAGAGGCCCTAGGCTATTTCGATAGGACCCTCCAAATCAACCACACTCACGACTAGAGGAAGATGGAAGAGTCTTTAATCAATTTGAATAAAAACGAGGATGATCAGAGGTGTTTTATTCAATTCTGCAATATTTTGAAATGAGAGTGCAACTGTGCAAGGAAAATTACTGAAGGGTTGTTTATAGAGTACAGTGCGTTATGACAGCATAAGTATGAAAGTCCAATGACAGTGTCAAAAGTATTATTCAAATTGACCGGGGGCCCCAGACTTCAGCCTGTCAAGCCTATAGGTAAATCCGGCACTAGTTACCACTGCGGTACTTAACATAGAACCTATGGGGAAAATACCGGTATGCAAACTGCTTAATACATCTCAGAAACCGGGTGACATATATAGCTAAATCATGTACAAATTATAATACTATGGTAGATCTCTACCAAACATATTGGTGCCAACATGACAAGAGGGTCACCATCGTCAGATCAGGACTTTCATATTTGTTGTTAATTGTCCATATAACTCGGGCTAATGACACTAGTTCTTATGAGCGGCTGATTTACTATTCCGATGGTATCGTCAAATATCATAAATACTTGTAAGAATGTAAGAACTACTCGCTGAAGCATCGAAATACTTCTCGCAACTTTGATATGAAGCACCGCTCATATAAAATTCCCATCTCAACATGTTTGTCTAGTACAAGGTAGACATCATCACCATCTTGCCAGAAGGTGATTAATCTTTACATGATATCAGGCGTGGGTCCAGGTTTGGCATGAGGGTCGTGAAATATTGGGACAGCTCGTTAGGTACAGGACAGAGCACTGGTAAGGAGGTCAGATGTAACCCAGTGAAGACCCAAAGGTTTGGGAATTGCAGCCATTACTAGTATTCAATATTGAAAATGTAAAATGTGGTATATAACATTTTTTGCAAGGGGATAGTACATACATACCACACCTACTCTAAATCCCTGTCTGAATATATATATAGGTGGCAAATTTCTCACTTGGAGTTCGACCACAATCAAATTTTGAATTTCTGAAATAACAAAATGGTAATATAACTTTCATACCAAACTTGTGTTCAAAGCTTGTAAGTTTTATTAAAAGTCGATACATCATACACACCAATACAATATATTTGAGCGTATAGAGCTGTCGTTTTTATATGAGTTCGCATGAAGCAGAAATGATCAAAGAATAAGACCAAATGAAACATTTTTAATATACTGAGTAATTCTTGTAAAGCACCGAATATGTCCTTATATTGCTATGCGGGTCTACTCAAACGAAAAAAAATATTAACATTTTTCAATCGTCAGCCCGTTCGGTAATTATTTCGCAATAGCTGAAGTACAACTGATATGAAAAGTTTGAAGATACTAAATGTGTAATCATGGGCCTTAATCGTTGAAGAACAGCCGACAGGTAATACAATGCCCGAAAGAAAAAGGACAGGCCTTAATCGTTGAAGAACAGCCGACAGGTAATACAATGCCCGAAAGAAAAAGAACAGGCCTTAATCGTTGAAGAACAGCCGACAGGTAACATAATGCCCGAAAGAAAAAAGACACAGGTAATACAATGCCCGAAAGAAAAAGGACAGGTCTTAATCATTGAAGAACAGCCGACAGGTAACACAATGCCCGAAAGAAAAAGGACAGGTCTTAATCATTGAAGAACAGCCGACAGGTAATACAATGCCCGAAAGAAAAAGAACAGGCCTTAATCGTTGAAGAACAGCCGACAGGTAATACAATGCCCGAAAGAAAAAGAACAGGCCTTAATCGTTGAAGAACAGCCGACAGGTAACATAATGCCCGAAAGAAAAAGGACAGGTCTTAATCATTGAAGAACAGCCGACAGGTAATACAATGCCCGAAAGAAAAAGGACAGGCCTTAATCGTTGAAGAACAGCCGACAGGTAATACAATGCCCGAAAGAAAAAGAACAGGCCTTAATCGTTGAAGAACAGCCGACAGGTAATACAATGCCCGAAAGAAAAAGAACAGGCCTTAATCGTTGAAGAACAGCCGACAGGTAATACAATGCCCGTAAGAAAAAAAGACAGGCCTTAATCGTTGAAGAACAGCCGACAGGTAATACAATGCCCGAAAGAAAAAGGACAGGCCTTAATCGTTGAAGAACAGCCGACAGGTAATACAATGCCTGAAAGAAAAAGGAGATCTTAATCGTTGAAGAACAGCCGACAGATAATACAATGTCCGGAAGAAAAAGGACAGGCCTTAATCGTTGAAGAACAGCCGACAGGTAATACAATGCCCGAAAGAAAAAGGACAGGTCTTAATCGTTGAAGAACAGCCGACAGGTAATACAATGTCCGGAAGAAAAAGGACAGGCCTTAATCGTTGAAGAACAGCCGACAGGTAATACAATGCCCGAAAGAAAAAGGACAGGCCTTAATCTGTGAAGAACAGCCGACAGGTAATACAATGTCCGAAAGAAAAAGAACAGGCCTTAATCGTTGAAGAACAGCCGACAGGTAACATAATGCCCGAAAGAAAAAAGACAGGCCTTAATCTTTGAAGAACAGCCGACAGGTAATACAATGCCCGAAAGAAAAAGGACAGGTCTTAATCATTGAAGAACAGCAGACAGGTAACACAATGCCCGAAAGAAAAAGGACAGGTCTTAATCATTGAAGAACAGCCGACAGGTAATACAATGCCCGAAAGAAAAAGAACAGGCCTTAATCGTTGAAGAACAGCCGACAGGTAACACAATGCCCGAAAGAAAAAGGACAGGTCTTAATCATTGAAGAACAGCCGACAGGTAATACAATGCCCGAAAGAAAAAGGACAGGCCTTAATCTGTGAAGAACAGCCGACAGGTAATACAATGCCCGAAAGAAAAAGAACAGGCCTTAATCGTTGAAGAACAGCCGACAGGTAATACAATGCCCGAAAGAAAAAGAACAGGCCTTAATCGTTGAAGAACAGCCGACAGGTAATACAATGCCCGAAAGAAAAAGGACAGGCCTTAATCGTTGAAGAACAGCCGACAGGTAATACAATGTCCGGAAGAAAAAGGACAGGCCTTAATCGTTGAAGAACAGCCGACAGGTAATACAATGCCCGAAAGAAAAAGGACAGGCCTTAATCTGTGAAGAACAGCCGACAGGTAATACAATGCCCGAAAGAAAAAGAACAGGCCTTAATCGTTGAAGAACAGCCGGCAGGTAATACAATGCCCGAAAGAAAAAGAACAGGCCTTAATCGTTGAAGAACAGCCGACAGGTAATACAATGCCCGAAAGAAAAAGAACAGGCCTTAATCGTTGAAGAACAGCCGACAGGTAATACAATGCCCGAAAGAAAAAGGACAGGTCTTAATCGTTGAAGAACAGCCGACAGGTAATACAATGCCCGAAAGAAAAAGGACAGGCCTTAATCGTTGAAGAACAGCCGACAGGTAATACAATGCCCGAAAGAAAAAGGAGATCTTAATCGTTGAAGAACAGCCGACAGGTAATACAATGTCCGGAAGAAAAAGGACAGGCCTTAATCGTTGAAGAACAGCCGACAGGTAATACAATGCCCGAAAGAAAAAGGACAGGTCTTAATCGTTGAAGAACAGCCGACAGGTAATACAATGTCCGGAAGAAAAAGGACAGGCCTTAATCGTTGAAGAACAGCCGACAGGTAACACAATGCCCGAAAGAAAAAGGACAGGTCTTAATCATTGAAGAACAGCCGACAGGTAATACAATGCCCGAAAGAAAAAGGACAGGCCTTAATCTGTGAAGAACAGCCGACAGGTAATACAATGCCCGAAAGAAAAAGAACAGGCCTTAATCGTTGAAGAACAGCCGACAGGTAATACAATGCCCGAAAGAAAAAGGACAGGCCTTAATCGTTGAAGAACAGCCGACAGGTAATACAATGCCCGAAAGAAAAAGGAGATCTTAATCGTTGAAGAACAGCCGACAGGTAATACAATGTCCGGAAGAAAAAGGACAGTCCTTAATCGTTGAAGAACAGCCGACAGGTAATACAATGCCCGAAAGAAAAAGGACAGGTCTTAATCGTTGAAGAACAGCCGACAGGTAATACAATGTCCGGAAGAAAAGGACAGGCCTTAATCGTTGAAGAACAGCCGACAGGTAACACAATGCCCGAAAGAAAAAGGACAGGTCTTAATCATTGAAGAACAACCGACAGGTAATACAATGCCCGAAAGAAAAGAACAGGCCTTAATCTGTGAAGAACAGCCGACAGGTAATACAATGCCCGAAAGAAAAAGAACAGGCCTTAATCGTTGAAGAACAGCCGACAGGTAATACAATGCCCGAAAGAAAAAGGACAGGTCTTAATCGTTGAAGAACAGCCGACAGGTAATACAATGCCCGAAAGAAAAAGGACAGGCCTTAATCGTTGAAGAACAGCCGACAGGTAATACAATGCCCGAAAGAAAAAGGAGATCTTAATCGTTGAAGAACAGCCGACAGGTAATACAATGTCCGGAAGAAAAAGGACAGGCCTTAATCGTTGAAGAACAGCCGACAGGTAATACAATGCCCGAAAGAAAAAGGACAGGTCTTAATCGTTGAAGAACAGCCGACAGGTAATACAATGTCCGGAAGAAAAAGGACAGGCCTTAATCGTTGAAGAACAGCCGACAGGTAACACAATGCCCGAAAGAAAAAGGACAGGTCTTAATCATTGAAGAACAGCCGACAGGTAATACAATGCCCGAAAGAAAAAGGACAGGCCTTAATCTGTGAAGAACAGCCGACAGGTAATACAATGCCCGAAAGAAAAAGAACAGGCCTTAATCGTTGAAGAACAGCCGACAGGTAATACAATGCCCGAAAGAAAAAGGACAGGCCTTAATCGTTGAAGAACAGCCGACAGGTAATACAATGCCCGAAAGAAAAAGGAGATCTTAATCGTTGAAGAACAGCCGACAGGTAATACAATGTCCGGAAGAAAAAGGACAGTCCTTAATCGTTGAAGAACAGCCGACAGGTAATACAATGCCCGAAAGAAAAAGGACAGGCCTTAATCGTTGAAGAACAGCCGACAGGTAATACAATGTCCGGAAGAAAAGGACAGGCCTTAATCGTTGAAGAACAGCCGACAGGTAACACAATGCCCGAAAGAAAAAGGACAGGTCTTAATCATTGAAGAACAGCCGACAGGTAATACAATGCCCGAAAGAAAAGAACAGGCCTTAATCTGTGAAGAACAGCCGACAGGTAATACAATGCCCGAAAGAAAAAGAACAGGCCTTAATCGTTGAAGAACAGCCGACAGGTAATACAATGCCCGAAAGAAAAAGGACAGGCCTTAATCGTTGAAGAACAGCCGACAGGTAATACAATGCCCGAAAGAAAAAGGACAGGTCTTAATCGTTGAAGAACAGCCGACAGGTAATACAATGTCCGAAAGAAAAAGAACAGGCCTTAATCTTTGAAGAACAGCCGACAGGTAATACAATGCCCGAAAGAAAAAGGACAGGTCTTAATCATTGAAGAACAGCCGACAGGTAATACAATGCCCGAAAGAAAAAGGACAGGCCTTAATCTGTGAAGAACAGCCGACAGGTAATACAATGCCCGAAAGAAAAAGGACAGGCCTTAATCGTTGAAGAACAGCCGACAGGTAATACAATGCCCGAAAGAAAAAGGACAGGCCTTAATCTGTGAAGAACAGCCGACAGGTAATACAATGCCCGAAAGAAAAAGAACAGGCCTTAATCGTTGAAGAACAGCCGACAGGTAATACAATGCCCGAAAGAAAAAGGACAGGCCTTAATCGTTGAAGAACAGCCGACAGGTAATACAATGCCCGAAAGAAAAAGGACAGGTCTTAATCGTTGAAGAACAGCCGACAGGTAATACAATGTCCGAAAGAAAAAGAACAGGCCTTAATCTTTGAAGAACAGCCGACAGGTAATACAATGCCCGAAAGAAAAAGGACAGGTCTTAATCATTGAAGAACAGCCGACAGGTAATACAATGCCCGAAAGAAAAAGGACAGGCCTTAATCTGTGAAGAACAGCCGACAGGTAATACAATGCCCGAAAGAAAAAAGGACAGGCCTTAATCGTTGAAGAACAGCCGACAGGTAATACAATGCCCGAAAGAAAAAGGACAGGCCTTAATCTGTGAAGAACAAACGACAGGTAATACAATGCCCGAAAGAAAAAGAACAGGCCTTAATCGTTGAAGAACAGCCGACAGGTAATACAATGCCCGAAAGAAAAAGGACAGGCCTTAATCGTTGAAGAACAGCCGACAGGTAATACAATGCCCGAAAGAAAAAGACAGGCCTTAATCGTTGAAGAACAGCCGACAGGTAATACAATGCCCGAAAGAAAAAGAACAGGCCTTAATCTTTGAAGAACAGCCGACAGGTAATACAATGCCCGAAAGAAAAAGAACAGGCCTTAATCTTTGAAGAACAGCCGACAGGTAATACAATGCCCGAAAGAAAAAGAACAGGCCTTAATCGTTGAAGAACAGCCGACAGGTAATACAATGCCCGAAAGAAAAAGGACAGGTCTTAATCGTTGAAGAACAGCCGACAGGTAATACAATGTCCGGAAGAAAAAGGACAGGCCTTAATCTTTGAAGAACAGCCGACAGGTAATACAATGCCCGAAAGAAAAAGAACAGGCCTTAATCTTTGAAGAACAGCCGACAGGTAATACAATGCCCGAAAGAAAAAGGACAGGTCTTAATCATTGAAGAACAGCCGACAGGTAATACAATGTCCGGAAGAAAAAGGACAGGCCTTAATCTTTGAAGAACAGCCGACAGGTAATACAATGCCCGAAAGAAAAAGAACAGGCCTTAATCTTTGAAGAACAGCCGACAGGTAATACAATGCCCGAAAGAAAAAGAACAGGCCTTAATCGTTGAAGAACAGCCGACAGGTAATACAATGCCCGAAAGAAAAAGAACAGGCCTTAATCGTTGAAGAACAGCCGACAGGTAATACAATGCCCGAAAGAAAAAGGACAGGTCTTAATCTTTGAAGAACAGCCGACAGGTAATACAATGCCCGAAAGAAAAAGGACAGGCCTTAATCTGTGAAGAACAGCCGACAGGTAATACAATGTCCGAAAGAAAAAGGACAGGCCTTAATCGTTGAAGAACAGCCGACAGGTAATACAATGCCCGAAAGAAAAAGGACAGGCCTTAATCTGTGAAGAACAGCCGACAGGTAATACAATGTCCGGAAGAAAAAGGACAGATCTTAATCGTTGAAGAACAGCCGACAGGTAATACAATGCCCGAAAGAAAAAGGACAGGTCTTAATCATTGAAGAACAGCCGACAGGTAATACAATGCCCGAAAGAAAAAGGACAGGCCTTAATCGTTGAAGAACAGCCGACAGGTAATACAATGCCCGAAAGAAAAAGGACAGGCCTTAATCTGTGAAGAACAGCCGACAGGTAATACAATGTCCGAAAGAAAAAGGACAGGCCTTAATCTGTGAAGAACAGCCGACAGGTAATACAATGCCCGAAAGAAAAAGGACAGGTCTTAATCATTGAAGAACAGCCGACAGGTAATACAATGCCCGAAAGAAAAAGGACAGGCCTTAATCGTTGAAGAACAGCCGACAGGTAATACAATGCCCGAAAGAAAAAGGACAGGCCTTAATCTGTGAAGAACAGCCGACAGGTAATACAATGTCCGAAAGAAAAAGGACAGGCCTTAATCGTTGAAGAACAGCCGACAGGTAATACAATGCCCGAAAGAAAAAGGACAGGTCTTAATCATTGAAGAACAGCCGACAGGTAATACAATGCCAGAAAGAAAAAGGACAGGCCTTAATCGTTGAAGAACAGCCGACAGGTAATACAATGCCCGAAAGAAAAAGGACAGGCCTTAATCTATGAAGAACAGCCGACAGGTAATACAATGTCCGAAAGAAAAAGGACAGGCCTTAATCGTTGAAGAACAGCCGACAGGTAATACAATGCCCGAAAGAAAAAGGACAGGCCTTAATCGTTGAAGAACAGCCGACAGGTAATACAATGCCCGAAAGAAAAAGACAGGCCTTAATCGTTGAAGAACAGCCGACAGGTAATACAATGCCCGAAAGAAAATGAACAGGCCTTAATCTTTGAAGAACAGCCGACAGGTAATACAATGCCCGAAAGAAAAAGGACAGGCCTTAATCTGTGAAGAACAGCCGACAGGTAATACAATGTCCGAAAGAAAAAGGACAGGCCTTAATCATTGAAGAACAGCCGACAGGTAATACAATGCCCGAAAGAAAAAGGACAGGTCTTAATCATTGAAGAACAGCCGACAGGTAATACAATGCCCGAAAGAAAAAGGACAGGCCTTAATCTGTGAAGAACAGCCGACAGGTAATACAATGTCCGAAAGAAAAAGGACAGGCCTTAATCGTTGAAGAACAGCCGACAGGTAATACAATGCCCGAAAGAAAAAGGACAGGCCTTAATCGTTGAAGAACAGCCGACAGGTAATACAATGCCCGAAAGAAAAAGACAGGCCTTAATCGTTGAAGAACAGCCGACAGGTAATACAATGCCCGAAAGAAAAGGACAGGCCTTAATCTGTGAAGAACAGCCGACAGGTAATACAATGCCCGAAAGAAAAAGAACAGGCCTTAATCGTTGAAGAACAGCCGACAGGTAATGAAATGCCCGAAAGAAAAAGGACAGGCCTTAATCGTTGAAGAACAGCCGACAGGTAATACAATGCCCGAAAGAAAAAGGACAGGTCTTAATCGTTGAAGAACAGCCGACAGGTAATACAATGTCCGAAAGAAAAAGAACAGGCCTTAATCTTTGAAGAACAGCCGACAGGTAATACAATGCCCGAAAGAAAAAGGACAGGTCTTAATCATTGAAGAACAGCCGACAGGTAATACAATGCCCGAAAGAAAAAGGACAGGCCTTAATCTGTGAAGAACAGCCGACAGGTAATACAATGCCCGAAAGAAAAAGAACAGGCCTTAATCGTTGAAGAACAGCCGACAGGTAATACAATGCCCGAAAGAAAAAGAACAGGCCTTAATCGTTGAAGAACAGCCGACAGGTAATACAATGCCCGAAAGAAAAAGGACAGGCCTTAATCTGTGAAGAACAGCCGACAGGTAATACAATGCCCGAAAGAAAAAGAACAGGCCTTAATCGTTGAAGAACAGCCGACAGGTAATACAATGCCCGAAAGAAAAAGGACAGGCCTTAATCGTTGAAGAAAGCCGACAGGTAATACAATGCCCGAAAGAAAAAGGAGATCTTAATCGTTGAAGAACAGCCGACAGGTAATACAATGTCCGGAAGAAAAAGGACAGTCCTTAATCGTTGAAGAACAGCCGACAGGTAATACAATGCCCGAAAGAAAAAGGACAGGTCTTAATCGTTGAAGAACAGCCGACAGGTAATACAATGTCCGGAAGAAAAGGACAGGCCTTAATCGTTGAAGAACAGCCGACAGGTAACACAATGCCCGAAAGAAAAAGGACAGGTCTTAATCATTGAAGAACAGACGACAGGTAATACAATGCCCGAAAGAAAAGGACAGGCCTTAATCTGTGAAGAACAGCCGACAGGTAATACAATGCCCGAAAGAAAAAGAACAGGCCTTAATCGTTGAAGAACAGCCGACAGGTAATACAATGCCCGAAAGAAAAAGGACAGGCCTTAATCGTTGAAGAACAGCCGACAGGTAATACAATGCCCGAAAGAAAAAGGACAGGTCTTAATCGTTGAAGAACAGCCGACAGGTAATACAATGTCCGAAAGAAAAAGAACAGGCCTTAATCTTTGAAGAACAGCCGACAGGTAATACAATGCCCGAAAGAAAAAGGACAGGTCTTAATCATTGAAGAACAGTCGACAGGTAATACAATGCCCGAAAGAAAAAGGACAGGCCTTAATCTGTGAAGAACAGCCGACAGGTAATACAATGCCCGAAAGAAAAAGAACAGGCCTTAATCGTTGAAGAACAGCCGACAGGTAATACAATGCCCGAAAGAAAAAGGACAGGCCTTAATCGTTGAAGAACAGCCGACAGGTAATACAATGCCCGAAAGAAAAAGGACAGGCCTTAATCTGTGAAGAACAGCCGACAGGTAATACAATGCCCGAAAGAAAAAGAACAGGCCTTAATCGTTGAAGAACAGCCGACAGGTAATACAATGCCCGAAAGAAAAAGGACAGGCCTTAATCGTTGAAGAACAGCCGACAGGTAATACAATGCCCGAAAGAAAAAGACAGGCCTTAATCGTTGAAGAACAGCCGACAGGTAATACAATGCCCGAAAGAAAAAGAACAGGCCTTAATCTTTGAAGAACAGCCGACAGGTAATACAATGCCCGAAAGAAAAAGAACAGGCCTTAATCTTTGAAGAACAGCCGACAGGTAATACAATGCCCGAAAGAAAAAGAACAGGCCTTAATCGTTGAAGAACAGCCGACAGGTAATACAATGCCCGAAAGAAAAAGGACAGGTCTTAATCGTTGAAGAACAGCCGACAGGTAATACAATGTCCGGAAGAAAAAGGACAGGCCTTAATCTTTGAAGAACAGCCGACAGGTAATACAATGCCCGAAAGAAAAAGAACAGGCCTTAATCTTTGAAGAACAGCCGACAGGTAATACAATGCCCGAAAGAAAAAGGACAGGTCTTAATCATTGAAGAACAGCCGACAGGTAATACAATGTCCGGAAGAAAAAGGACAGGCCTTAATCTTTGAAGAACAGCCGACAGGTAATACAATGCCCGAAAGAAAAAGAACAGGCCTTAATCTTTGAAGAACAGCCGACAGGTAATACAATGCCCGAAAGAAAAAGAACAGGCCTTAATCGTTGAAGAACAGCCGACAGGTAATACAATGCCCGAAAGAAAAAGAACAGGCCTTAATCGTTGAAGAACAGCCGACAGGTAATACAATGCCCGAAAGAAAAAGGACAGGTCTTAATCTTTGAAGAACAGCCGACAGGTAATACAATGCCCGAAAGAAAAAGGACAGGCCTTAATCTGTGAAGAACAGCCGACAGGTAATACAATGTCCGAAAGAAAAAGGACAGGCCTTAATCTGTGAAGAACAGCCGACAGGTAATACAATGTCCGGAAGAAAAAGGACAGATCTTAATCGTTGAAGAACAGCCGACAGGTAATACAATGCCCGAAAGAAAAAGGACAGGTCTTAATCATTGAAGAACAGCCGACAGGTAATACAATGCCCGAAAGAAAAAGGACAGGCCTTAATCGTTGAAGAACAGCCGACAGGTAATACAATGCCCGAAAGAAAAAGGACAGGCCTTAATCTGTGAAGAACAGCCGACAGGTAATACAATGTCCGAAAGAAAAAGGACAGGCCTTAATCTGTGAAGAACAGCCGACAGGTAATACAATGCCCGAAAGAAAAAGGACAGGTCTTAATCATTGAAGAACAGCCGACAGGTAATACAATGCCCGAAAGAAAAAGGACAGGCCTTAATCGTTGAAGAACAGCCGACAGGTAATACAATGCCCGAAAGAAAAAGGACAGGCCTTAATCGTTGAAGAACAGCCGACAGGTAATACAATGCCCGAAAGAAAAAGACAGGCCTTAATCGTTGAAGAACAGCCGACAGGTAATACAATGCCCGAAAGAAAAAGAACAGGCCTTAATCTTTGAAGAACAGCCGACAGGTAATACAATGCCCGAAAGAAAAAGAACAGGCCTTAATCTTTGAAGAACAGCCGACAGGTAATACAATGCCCGAAAGAAAAAGAACAGGCCTTAATCGTTGAAGAACAGCCGACAGGTAATACAATGCCCGAAAGAAAAAGGACAGGTCTTAATCGTTGAAGAACAGCCGACAGGTAATACAATGTCCGGAAGAAAAAGGACAGGCCTTAATCTTTGAAGAACAGCCGACAGGTAATACAATGCCCGAAAGAAAAAGAACAGGCCTTAATCTTTGAAGAACAGCCGACAGGTAATACAATGCCCGAAAGAAAAAGGACAGGTCTTATTCATTGAAGAACAGCCGACAGGTAATACAATGTCCGGAAGAAAAAGGACAGGCCTTAATCTTTGAAGAACAGCCGACAGGTAATACAATGCCCGAAAGAAAAAGAACAGGCCTTAATCTTTGAAGAACAGCCGACAGGTAATACAATGCCCGAAAGAAAAAGAACAGGCCTTAATCGTTGAAGAACAGCCGACAGGTAATACAATGCCCGAAAGAAAAAGAACAGGCCTTAATCGTTGAAGAACAGCCGACAGGTAATACAATGCCCGAAAGAAAAAGGACAGGTCTTAATCTTTGAAGAACAGCCGACAGGTAATACAATGCCCGAAAGAAAAAGGACAGGCCTTAATCTGTGAAGAACAGCCGACAGGTAATACAATGTCCGAAAGAAAAAGGACAGGCCTTAATCGTTGAAGAACAGCCGACAGGTAATACAATGCCCGAAAGAAAAAGGACAGGCCTTAATCTGTGAAGAACAGCCGACAGGTAATACAATGTCCGGAAGAAAAAGGACAGATCTTAATCGTTGAAGAACAGCCGACAGGTAATACAATGCCCGAAAGAAAAAGGACAGGTCTTAATCATTGAAGAACAGCCGACAGGTAATACAATGCCCGAAAGAAAAAGGACAGGCCTTAATCGTTGAAGAACAGCCGACAGGTAATACAATGCCCGAAAGAAAAAGGACAGGCCTTAATCTGTGAAGAACAGCCGACAGGTAATACAATGTCCGAAAGAAAAAGGACAGGCCTTAATCTGTGAAGAACAGCCGACAGGTAATACAATGCCCGAAAGAAAAAGGACAGGTCTTAATCATTGAAGAACAGCCGACAGGTAATACAATGCCCGAAAGAAAAAGGACAGGCCTTAATCGTTGAAGAACAGCCGACAGGTAATACAATGCCCGAAAGAAAAAGGACAGGCCTTAATCTGTGAAGAACAGCCGACAGGTAATACAATGTCCGAAAGAAAAAGGACAGGCCTTAATCGTTGAAGAACAGCCGACAGGTAATACAATGCCCGAAAGAAAAAGGACAGGTCTTAATCATTGAAGAACAGCCGACAGGTAATACAATGCCAGAAAGAAAAAGGACAGGCCTTAATCGTTGAAGAACAGCCGACAGGTAATACAATGCCCGAAAGAAAAAGGACAGGCCTTAATCTATGAAGAACAGCCGACAGGTAATACAATGTCCGAAAGAAAAAGGACAGGCCTTAATCGTTGAAGAACAGCCGACAGGTAATACAATGCCCGAAAGAAAAAGGACAGGCCTTAATCGTTGAAGAACAGCCGACAGGTAATACAATGCCCGAAAGAAAAAGACAGGCCTTAATCGTTGAAGAACAGCCGACAGGTAATACAATGCCCGAAAGAAAATGAACAGGCCTTAATCTTTGAAGAACAGCCGACAGGTAATACAATGCCCGAAAGAAAAAGGACAGGCCTTAATCTGTGAAGAACAGCCGACAGGTAATACAATGTCCGAAAGAAAAAGGACAGGCCTTAATCATTGAAGAACAGCCGACAGGTAATACAATGCCCGAAAGAAAAAGGACAGGTCTTAATCATTGAAGAACAGCCGACAGGTAATACAATGCCCGAAAGAAAAAGGACAGGCCTTAATCTGTGAAGAACAGCCGACAGGTAATACAATGTCCGAAAGAAAAAGGACAGGCCTTAATCGTTGAAGAACAGCCGACAGGTAATACAATGCCCGAAAGAAAAAGGACAGGCCTTAATCGTTGAAGAACAGCCGACAGGTAATACAATGCCCGAAAGAAAAAGACAGGCCTTAATCGTTGAAGAACAGCCGACAGGTAATACAATGCCCGAAAGAAAAAGGACAGGCCTTAATCGTTGAAGAACAGCCGACAGGTAATACAATGTCCGGAAGAAAAAGGACAGGCCTTACTCGTTGAAGAACAGCCGACAGGTATTACAATGCCCGAAAGAAAAAGGACAGGCCTTAATCGTTGAAGAACAGCCGACAGGTAATACAATGCCCGAAAGAAAAGGACAGGCCTTAATCTGTGAAGAACAGCCGACAGGTAATACAATGCCCGAAAGAAAAAGAACAGGCCTTAATCGTTGAAGAACAGCCGACAGGTAATACAATGCCCGAAAGAAAAGGGACAGGCCTTAATCGTTGAAGAACAGCCGACAGGTAATACAATGCCCGAAAGAAAAAGGACAGGTCTTAATCGTTGAAGAACAGCCGACAGGTAATACAATGTCCGAAAGAAAAAGAACAGGCCTTAATCTTTGAAGAACAGCCGACAGGTAATACAATGCCCGAAAGAAAAAGGACAGGTCTTAATCATTGAAGAACAGCCGACAGGTAATACAATGCCCGAAAGAAAAAGGACAGGCCTTAATCTGTGAAGAACAGCCGACAGGTAATACAATGCCCGAAAGAAAAAGAACAGGCCTTAATCGTTGAAGAACAGCCGACAGGTAATACAATGCCCGAAAGAAAAAGGACAGGCCTTAATCTGTGAAGAACAGCCGACAGGTAATACAATGCCCGAAAGAAAAAGAACAGGCCTTAATCGTTGAAGAACAGCCGACAGGTAATACAATGCCCGAAAGAAAAAGGACAGGCCTTAATCGTTGAAGAACAGCCGACAGGTAATACAATGCCCGAAAGAAAAAGACAGGCCTTAATCGTTGAAGAACAGCCGACAGGTAATACAATGCCCGAAAGAAAAAGAACAGGCCTTAATCTTTGAAGAACAGCCGACAGGTAATACAATGCCCGAAAGAAAAAGAACAGGCCTTAATCTTTGAAGAACAGCCGACAGGTAATACAATGCCCGAAAGAAAAAGAACAGGCCTTAATCGTTGAAGAACAGCCGACAGGTAATACAATGCCCGAAAGAAAAAGGACAGGTCTTAATCGTTGAAGAACAGCCGACAGGTAATACAATGTCCGGAAGAAAAAGGACAGGCCTTAATCTTTGAAGAACAGCCGACAGGTAATACAATGCCCGAAAGAAAAAGAACAGGCCTTAATCTTTGAAGAACAGCCGACAGGTAATACAATGCCCGAAAGAAAAAGGACAGGTCTTAATCATTGAAGAACAGCCGACAGGTAATACAATGTCCGGAAGAAAAAGGACAGGCCTTAATCTTTGAAGAACAGCCGACAGGTAATACAATGCCCGAAAGAAAAAGAACAGGCCTTAATCTTTGAAGAACAGCCGACAGGTAATACAATGCCCGAAAGAAAAAGAACAGGCCTTAATCGTTGAAGAACAGCCGACAGGTAATACAATGCCCGAAAGAAAAAGAACAGGCCTTAATCGTTGAAGAACAGCCGACAGGTAATACAATGCCCGAAAGAAAAAGGACAGGTCTTAATCTTTGAAGAACAGCCGACAGGTAATACAATGCCCGAAAGAAAAAGGACAGGCCTTAATCTGTGAAGAACAGCCGACAGGTAATACAATGTCCGAAAGAAAAAGGACAGGCCTTAATCGTTGAAGAACAGCCGACAGGTAATACAATGCCCGAAAGAAAAAGGACAGGCCTTAATCGTTGAAGAACAGCCGACAGGTAATACAATGCCCGAAAGAAAAAGACAGGCCTTAATCGTTGAAGAACAGCCGACAGGTAATACAATGCCCGAAAGAAAAAGAACAGGCCTTAATCTTTGAAGAACAGCCGACAGGTAATACAATGCCCGAAAGAAAAAGGACAGGCCTTAATCTGTGAAGAACAGCCGACAGGTAATACAATGTCCGAAAGAAAAAGGACAGGCCTTAATCGTTGAAGAACAGCCGACAGGTAATACAATGCCCGAAAGAAAAAGGACAGGTCTTAATCATTGAAGAACAGCCGACAGGTAATACAATGCCAGAAAGAAAAAGAACAGGCCTTAATCGTTGAAGAACAGCCGACAGGTAATACAATGCCCGAAAGAAAAAGGACAGGCCTTAATCTGTGAAGAACAGCCGACAGGTAATACAATGTCCGAAAGAAAAAGGACAGGCCTTAATCGTTGAAGAACAGCCGACAGGTAATACAATGTCCGAAAGAAAAAGGACAGGCCTTAATCTGTGAAGAACAGCGACAGGTAATACAATGCCCGAAAGAAAAAGGACAGGCCTTAATCGTTGAAGAACAGCCGACAGGTAATACAATGTCCGAAAGAAAAAGGACAGGCCTTAATCGTTGAAGAACAGCCGACAGGTAATACAATGCCCGAAAGAAAAAGGACAGGCCTTAATCTGTGAAGAACAGCCGACAGGTAATACAATGTCCGAAAGAAAAAGGACAGGCCTTAATCGTTGAAGAACAGCCGACAGGTAATACAATGCCCGAAAGAAAAAGGACAGGCCTTAATCGTTGAAGAACAGCCGACAGGTAATACAATGCCCGAAAGAAAAAGGACAGGCCTTAATCATTGAAGAACAGCCGACAGGTAATACAATGCCCGAAAGAAAAAGGACAGGCCTTAATCTGTGAAGAACAGCCGACAGGTAATACAATGTCCGAAAGAAAAAGGACAGGCCTTAATCGTTGAAGAACAGCCGACAGGTAATACAATGCCCGAAAGAAAAAGGACAGGCCTTAATCGTTGAAGAACAGCCGACAGGTAATACAATGTCCGAAAGAAAAAGGACAGGCCTTAATCGTTGAAGAACAGCCGACAGGTAATACAATGCCCGAAAGAAAAAGGACAGGCCTTAATCGTTGAAGAACAGCCGACAGGTAATACAATGCCCGAAAGAAAAAGGACAGGCCTTAATCTGTGAAGAACAGCCGACAGGTAATACAATGCCCGAAAGAAAAAGGACAGGTCTTAATCTGTGAAGAACAGCCGACAGGTAATACAATGCCCGAAAGAAAAAGGACAGGCCTTAATCTGTGAAGAACAGCCGACAGGTAATACAATGCCCGAAAGAAAAAGGACAGGCCTTAATCTGTGAAGAACAGCCGACAGGTAATACAATGCCCGAAAGAAAAAGGACAGGTCTTAATCATTGAAGAACAGCCGACAGGTAATACAATGCCCGAAAGAAAAAGGACAGGCCTTAATCGTTGAAGAACAGCCGACAGGTAATACAATGTCCGAAAGAAAAAGGACAGGCCTTAATCGTTGAAGAACAGCCGACAGGTAATACAATGCCCGAAAGAAAAAGGACAGGTCTTAATCATTGAAGAACAGCCGACAGGTAATACAATGCCCGAAAGAAAAAGGACAGGCCTTAATCATTGAAGAACAGCCGACAGGTAATACAATGCCCGAAAGAAAAAGGACAGGTCTTAATCTGTGAAGAACAGCCGACAGGTAATACAATGCCCGAAAGAAAAAGGACAGGTCTTAATCATTGAAGAACAGCCGACAGGTAATACAATGCCCGAAAGAAAAAGGACAGGTCTTAATCGTTGAAAAACAGCCGACAGGTAATACAATGCCCGAAAGAAAAAAGACAAACAATGATCTACAACAACACAGAGAACTAAAAATTGAGCAAAACGAATCCCAGTACTAGTAAAACCGATTAACTCTGGGATTCCGGAATGGTTTAAGCATTTCCTGCTCCACTAATGGCATTCGTCATGTTACTCTTGTTAATCCCCGGTTACAAGTCATACGTGTATACTTATTCACCGCCATCCATCCTTAATTCTAGCTGATTGGTATATAGCTTTTATGCATCACAAACACAGCTGGGTTTTTTTTAAATTATTGATCATCAGGTGAATGAGTGAGTGATTGTTGTTTAACGCCAACTCAGCAATTTTTCAGCTATATCATGGCGAGAACAAGTTAATTTTCAATGAGATGATGATGAGGTCGGCTATGTACTAGACCAACATGCTTAGTTTGATTTTTATAGTGCTTGCTCACTAAAACAACAGACCGCGGGTAGATATATCTCCCCCACTCGAACACATTATCCCGATTCCGAGCCAACCAGTTTTTGCTCTTTCTCCTTAATACTGCGTGCTTAGCGGAGAAGCAACAAATACCAATTTTATAGTCTTTGATTTGACTATCGGGGCTCGAACCCACGATCTACCGCACTCGAGACGAGCACGCTAACCATTACACCACCGATGTGGTCTGATCATCAGGTAAATATATCGTAATGTAGTATGCAACTCTTGGACATATCAAATTAAACACATGAAATGAATGGGACAAAATTATATTATTTTATTATACAGAATACAAGAGAGGGAAAAGGGGGTGTTCTGATTGTAAGAAATGCATATGAAACAAGTCACACAAAAAGCGCCAAATATAAAATCACTGGAAACTGGGAGTAATGCTCCAAACAGAATTAAAGTCACAGTATATTAATATCAAATAAAGCCATTTACAAAAATTGGGTATTTCGCATGTGAAATGTAAAATAATTTAAACGAAATGCTTGGTTGAAAGAATATCAAATTAATAGGCAAAAATTTACATGCATTTTTGCATCCACTATAAAATTATTAAATATGTAACAATAAAAAATGAACACTCTACTATCAAGACGAAATTATAACTATAAAGAAGTAATAATTTTTTGATTAGAATAACGAAAAATCCAAATATCTTTTAAACTACAGATTTTTGAACAGCAAAATAAACGAGAGTTTTATTTAGAATTAGGAGTGCTAACTAAAAATGTTATTGTAATGCTTCTTATTGTTTTGGCTGAGGCTGCACTCCGATGAAATTTTGCATTTTGGTCCTATTTTGTTGTCATTTTTCGGGTGGAGGTAGATGTACTTTATAGAAGAGCCATCCGTACGTCAGGTATCTTACCTGTAAAATCTTTCTCTCAGCCACGTGTACTTTAGACGAAACTGACAAGCATTTCTCTCATAAATTATCGTTATATTTTGCATCTTCTGTAAAATGGGTAAAAAGTCTGTCTTATCTCCGGAATGCCAAAAGTTTGTAAATAAGTTGTTTGCCTTTTTTAGTAAGGAAAAGGCAACGAAGAAGCCAATTGTCTCATTTGATAGGGTATATCAAAGGACATCTAAAGCTTTGGGTGTGTCTTACACTTCAGTGCACCGTATTATGAATGATAAGAGGCCTTGTAAGTCAAATACACCCAAAGAAAGAGCTAAAATTTTGGACGACTTTGATCATTGTGTTATTAAAAGAACAATCCTCGGTTTGTATTCACGGAAAATTGCTCCGACCGTCTCAATAATACATAAGGAAATAAAAGATTCTATTAAAATATCAAAGTCTAAACTTACTCTAACTCTCATTGATCTTGGATATACTTATAAAAAAATAGGTGATAATCGAAGAGTTCTGTACGACCAAGTGTCTATTATCAATGATAGGTGTAATTATCTGAGAAAGATCAAATATTTTAGGGAAGCAGGGTATGATATCGTGTACCTGGATGAAACATTGGTTAACCGCAAAATCACTGCACAGATTATATGTGGATTCCGAATGATGAGTCTGATGCCCCAAAAATACCCTCGGGCAAAGGCAAACGTTTGATTGTTTTGCATGCAGGTACGCGAAGTGAGGGTTTGATTGACGGCTGCGATTTAGTGTTTCTGGCCAAATCAAAGGATGGTGACTATCGCCAGGAGCTGAATAGTTTTGTCTTTCTTGAGTGGTTTGAAAATCAATTGATGCCTGCTCTGAAAAATCCTTGCTTGGTTGTGTTAGATAATGCAAGTTATCACAATGTTAAAACAGAAGATTCCGGTGTGGCCAAATTTTAGTCAGATAAAAGCTGTTCTCCAAAACTATCTTACACAACACAACATTCCCTTTTCTGCTACTGATACCAAAAAAGTATTATATGAAAAAATAAAACAAAAAAAGACCCCAGTAGTTTATAAAACAGATACTATTGCTAATTTACACGGACATGAAGTAATAAGAACCCCCGTTCGACACTGTGAACTTAACCCGATAGAATTAATATGGGCGCAAGTCAAAGAATTCGTGGCTAAAAACAATACCATCTTACGATTAAAAGATGTTAAAGAACTCACGTATGCTGCTTTCGGAAAAATTACAAAAGATGTATGGACAAAAGCAGAAGAACATGTGGTCAAAATTGAAAAAGTATACTGCAAAGAAAACTGTATAGATAGAAGTGTCATAGAACCTATTATCATTGATTTTTGTGATGATGACTCGGATGACGACGCGGGTTGAAGTATAATCATATTAAGTATAATAGACAGAGAAAAAAATGTAAAAATCGAATAAATTTCACGTTTAAGTCAATGCCGAAAATAGTTGGAACATGTGTCTGCCAATTCATTAAAGTTTAAGAACAGTTGTAACTGTTGAAACTATCTGGGGTCAGATGAATTTATTAACTTATATATTGATTATAACACATAGATAATACACAAAACAACTTGACGCAAAACAAAAAAAAAGATAAACAGGGACAGTTTATAATCCAACCGAAAACCAAACACAAAACGGGCATTATATTCATGAAAAGTCAAAACAAACAAAGACAAAGATCGAAACTTCGGATTCCCGTTTTGGATAAGCACTTCGAAGTGGAATAGGTTAAATATATATTTCCAAACTTTTAGCTCACGTCTGAGTTGAAAGATATAACTTGGTTTAGTGAAACAATTGCATGTATCAATGATTCATCAATAATTATTGCAGTTTTCAGGTATTTTTTTTACCAATGTTAAGTTGCAAGTTTGGTAAAAAAAAACAGCTCACAAAATGACAGTGCTCAATGTCATGTTCTACACCCCCCCCCCCCCCCCTTAAAATCAACCCTCCAATTGGTCTCTGAGGTTCTATAATATAAAAATGTACTAATATTACGAGCATTTTTTTTTAATTAGGAAGTTGCACAATCTCAAAATTCATTTTTCGTTCTTACATGTATATAAATTAAAAATGTCATACAGAATCGAACAAAATGACAATGATATATTCTTCATATTATATGAAGACTTCATTTTTTTCACTATTAAAGACAGAAGTGCTATATATTTAGTGAAAAAATAAAAATAACGAAAAATGTCCCAGTCCAGGTAATTTTTACAGGTAAAATATTTTACAGGTAAAAATCAATGAACTCAATAGTGCGTGTAGGAGATGGTGACGGGCTCTACGGAGAACAATGGAATCTTTCGGGTGACCGTCGAGTGTCTATTGTCCTCAGGGATTAAAACCCACGGCCGCAGGCTGTTCTTTTTTATAGCCTTATTCCCTCCGTATTTCATCAAACTTTATCAAAATAAACACCCAAAAATTCCTTTAAAATGCGATTTTTCTATATGAGCAGGGCCAAATCCGTTCACTTTCTGGTCTGCAAACTTCCAAATTAAATTAGCACCCTTGATTCTCTACACAAATCTCGTTTACACTTCTACTTTAAAATCTACAGTTTAAAAGATATTTCAAATTGTCGTTATTCTAATCAAAACATTTTCGCTTTTTTTTTTTTTACCTATAAATACTGTCGTCAAAGAGTTCCGGTCGAAAATGTTCCGTCAGCTTCCGGTACAAGTTACTTAGGCATGATGCCATACAGGCGACGACAAAAAGTAAGTATTATGATTTAAGTCATTAAAACTGATACAGCCACTTCCAGTTTGCGCTGGATTTTTCATATGCATTCGGAATTCTCTAGACCGGCCATGTGTAACAATGCCATCACGATCATCTTCTCTCAAATGTAAAGTAAGCCTTTAAAATACAGATAATTGTTCCAAGGCAGATTATAAAAATATGTTCAACTCCAAATTACTGACATTTGATTTTTAAAGCACCTTTTTTTATTTTCTAAATCAATTTAGACCGGACCGGAAGTGGCTGTATCCGTTTTAATGACTTAAAAGTAGAAAATGCGACGTTCGCTGAATATTCTTGTCCAATTCGTCTGAGGGGGACCCGGTAGGTATATTTAAATGTGGCAGTCGAAAAGAGAAATATCTCGGGAGTGTAACGTTATAATTGGGTCAGCGAAAGGATCACAAATAAGCGAAAAATATTGAGCAGAAGTGGGGAAGGGGAAAAGGGAAAAGGTGTTAACCTTGAAGTAAGGAAGAGGAGGGGGCATATATTTTTTGAATGAAACAAGTGCCTGTGATTTCTACCCCTAAAAAATGCAAAATATATACGAGTAGTGGAAATTCTTTTGGCATTAATCTGGGTGGATGGGCGGGGGACTATAACATTAAAAGCACGAACTTTTGTCGTATTACAACTTGGAACGAACGTCGCATTAATCGAGTACACCTAAAATTTTCTTTATATACTAACTGCCAATATCGTCCGTGCGGAAAGGAATTCAACACTACAGCCTTTGTTAATTTGCATATCTATAACGTTTATATAAACATTATACTGTGAAGAAATTTAAATATCGTTTCCACGAAGTTATTTCCACAGAGTGACTTACTTCGTTATCAACGAGTATAAAATACAAATATTGTATTATAAAAAGACTCTCCCACTACTCAACTGATGCGCCTGGACAGCGACCGCAAGTGAATGTAGCGTATTGAGCGCCAGCCGTGATGTCAGTGCCACAACAAACATAAAAAATCAAGTGTTCGCGATAGTAGCAATTTAACATAGAAATGACGATTTTTGTTATTGTACAAAGTAGCTGAAATTAGGAGCCATGGCGAATATTCATACTATGGATCAGGATTTATCACGTTTGAGATATTTTATAATCATAACTATTGTTAAATTGCAATATAAGGATCAATAATAATACGATCAGTCGTATTTACATACTGAAAAATCTGGTTCTTATAAATGACACAACCGGTTTCTATACATGTTTACAATTTGACAAAGCCGGATTTCAAAAACGTCTGTTGACATCAAGTTTTAGGCTATAACTAGTTACTAATTGACTTTTCCCCAACAAAATAATATCTCTAAGTAAAATAAATCATTCATTAGTAATTTTTCTTTTTTGACAACATTTCATTCATTCCTAAATGCAAGATATACTGATATTTTAATTGATCGTAATGATTTTGATGCTGGATTCCTTATAACTTTTAGAAAAAATATAATTTTACACTGCAAAAGGCAATGATATTTGGACAAAAAATGACAATAATATTAATAACAATCATAAAGCATCATAATTCAAAACATTATATATACAGTATATTCATAAAAACTGACGATAATCGTCTCTGTCTTCTTTAAAAATATCGCTTTATAATATCCCGGATGTTGACGAAACATTTTCGATCGGAGCTCTTTGACGACAGTGATAAAGATGCATATAAAATGTTACTACTTTGGTAATTCATTACCCCAGTTCACCCCAGATCAATATACATTTAGACAGTAAACACAACAGGTGGTACACCTGAGTAAAAAGGCCTCTAGGCATGTAACTGTCTAAATCTCTTGTGATGACAACAGTTTTGTTCTCTCTGAATTATATCTAATTCATTTTTACAATTTTTCACCAAGAAGGACTGTGTTTGCAGAAGTGAATTTCGCTTTTTAGAAATGTTAAAGTTAGCTTAAAATGTTCAACGGAATAATTTTTTAGCTCTCAGATGCATAATTTGTAAATCCTAGGTTGACACTGTATTACTGATTATTAAAAAAACATTGTAAAGTTGTGCATTTATTGCCATAGCATGTTGCATATATGAATATTCTGACGGGTTACCATCACATTCATCAAGGAACGTATCATGATAAGATTTACGTCATTGATTACTCTTCAGTACTTTGCTAAGTGGTCTCTGGCTTGTAATGCACATCGAATTCGCCCGACAAACTCACATGCAAACTTCGTACGCAGTGTAAAGGGGGTGGGGTGGAGACACTCCAAATATCTTGTACATTCTATGGCCTAAGTCATTTAAACTCTTTCATGGTATGTACTAAGTTTGAGCATTTTCCGAACATTTTCTATAAAATGTTAAGATCAGGGTTCTGTGCACGTCGTTGAAGAGTGTTAATATCATTTTCAATTTCCACTAGTTGGCTCTAGCCGAGACATGACACTGTGTATTGTCTTCCTGAAACATCCACCGGCGATTTGAAAAATACTTGACAAAAACAGGCAAAAGATTGTCATCTAATACTGAAATGTGTCTTTCAGTGTTCATATTTCCCTCAGCAGGAACCAGTGTACCCACGCCATAGTAGAAAATACATCCCCAGAACATCACCGATGCACGGCAATATGTTTCCCAGTCATCGCGGAGACACAAACATTCTCTCATCAGATCGTCTCCATACATAAACTTTATGATTAGACTAAAGACAATCTTAGTCTTGTAACTAAAAATAACAGATCCAATGTAATTTCCAGTAGCAAAACCGAGGGGTTTGCAAGTCGTCTCTGGCGATTTACTGGAGAAATATTAATTTTCTTTGAAATGACCCGGAATTTGTATCCATACTGACCGTGGCTATACCTTTAAGGATATGACCAGGGGCGGATTTAGAGGGGGCGTGCGGGGCGTGCGCCCCCCCCCCCCCCTAAAATTCGCAAAGCATATGTTATACAACGTTAATTAAGCAGTTCAACAAACAACTTTTTCATGAATGGTTAACTCGTGACCTGTAGTAAAATATTCCTACACATTGTAAATAAGGGTAATAACAAAATTACCGAACTCCGAGAAATCTTACAAAGGGAAAGTCAAAACTCATAAGTATATAAACATACAAAAACAGTCAACAACCGGAAAACTGTGAAAACCGTAATGACCCTGACTTGGTACGAGCATTTCTAAAGAAATGGTGGGTTGAATCAGATTTTAAAGCGCCAAACCTCCCCCTTTCATTACTGCTCAAAGTTTCCGGCTGTCACTATAACAGTATGTATAACAATACTTGAACAAAACAGGTAAAACAGTTGTCAAAGCAGCACCAAACTCAGTGAAGTAAATGTCAAAGACACTTTTACGTCACACATTGATAAAAAAATATTTTTGACATTTTTGTTGATACCTTATCTTTATACATTTTCACTATATGAAAATCCATCGTTTATAATCTTTTCTGCAGAGACGGAATATATTTCGACAAGATCTTGGTATCGGAATATAAACTTTTTAAGAGATCGAATAAGGCGAATCTTTGTATAGCCCTGGTCCAGTAGCCTGTCTCTCAGATGAAGATGACGTTTCAGGAAATCAGAATAATTGCTACTGGCCCTTGCATAGCGAATCAATTGCGAGATGTAAACACCATATGCAAGAGAAGCTGGTATATTGCTGCACATATTTGGAAAATTTATGATTCTAAAATTGAAGTCGTCCCGTTTATCATAAATTTTAGTACTGATTTGACCACTGTCGTCAAATTCGAGGTATAAGGCCAAAAATGATGCGGACGAAGTGGTATCTGTGGTCTCTAGCTAACTTCCAGCTCTGGAGGATATATCAATGGAAGAAATTCTGCAAATCTAGAATTATTGATAGATAAAACGTCATCAATATACCTGTATGTGAAATTAAAGGCTCTAGCCTCATGAATCTTCTTATCTTTTACAAGCTTTTGAAGAAACTCCGACTCATATGAGTATAAAAATAAATCGGCTAGAAGAGGGGCACAATTCGTACCCATTGGTATGCCGACGACCTGCTGAAACAGTATCCCTCCAAAGGAGACAGATATGTTATCGATGAGGAACTCCAGCATACTGATCACTTGTTCCTCGGAGTAGCATGTTTTACCTTTTTGAATTTTATTTGAAAAATTTGTGGAATTGTAGCCTAACACAACAAATTTTGAGCCATAGTTTCTATGACTGAAAGCTTTGTGAATTGTTTCAATGAATGAATCAAACGACGAAAAGAAAAGCTCCATCCGGACGGGTAGTATTAACTAGAACCACCCGAAAGGACAAGCACCGAAAGTACAGACCAATTAGTGAAATGAGGAATGCGTTAAAACTAAACCAATAGTTCTTTGAAGGGTTAAAATATCGTGATCGATCAGTCATGAGTTGAACAATTCGCATCACGATTGTTCAAAAAAAGTTTTACTTTAGGTTGTTATAATCTGACAAAAATATACTGTTAACAATTATCCGACAAAATTAAGACTCAAAATCAAGTTTTTTTGGTCTGATAAAAATGGTGTGGTTGGTTCAAAATTGTCGTTCAAATAAATGTCTGTAATTCCTAAAATCCCCAGAGCTTCAGGGGGCTTTGCCACCCTGGGTCCCCTACCAGGGTTCTACCCTGGACCAGCTGGGGACCCCTCGCCTACTCACGCCCCCCCCTAACCACAAATCCTGGATCCGCCCCTGATGACTATGGTAACTTTGTTATATTTTACCTTTTAAGGATAAGACAACTGTCAATTCTACCTTTTAAAGATAAGGGTTAATTTAATAAAAATTTAGCCTGACTTTTAAAGTATGGATATTATTAAAGTCGACCTATAGATATCATTCTTGACTTTATAGGTAGTTTTAAATACAACTTGTATGCTATTACAATACCTAGTATAAATTCTTCAATATCTATTAGGTAAATTTTTATCTTTTAAAATTGAGAGATCCTAATAAATCAGGGGTGCTCGACATATATATACTAGGGTGACATACATGAATGAGCTGAAACCATTGTGGTAATTGGAAGAAATGGAAATGAACAATTTGTATTGACAGTGAAAGTCTGATCAAATGCGTTGTCCATGGGACTACAGAATACTGCTTATGCAGTTTGTATAGATACATTGTATATAACTTATAAGCTGTGGTTATGAAAAATTCTATCTGCGGTGGCGGAATACATGTATAAAACATATAAACGGTGGTGGTTATCGATAAAAACTAGTCTTTTGAATTCCTGAATTATACTGAACTTAGATTCCTGAATTCTGAAATTGATGATTTTTTTCCTGAATTGATACATATAGCAGCACACTTGCCTAAAGTGGTTCTCCGAGTAGCGGAGGGATCTACAGAAAAAGAAGAAGAAGAAGACTGAATCAAGCATATAAATAGTTCTCGAAGACAGACCTCATCTTGTTCTTGCATTAAATATGGTTGTAACGTCCGTAAGAGTCTGCCTGTGGCTGGTCTTACACTCCCGATAAACACTCGGTCATCACAAACTGTCGTCTTTCTTTATCCCAAACTACGAGGTAAATGTTCAACATTTTGTCTTTCCATCATCCGATTCAAGAATTTCTGCATTGTTCTGCAGTTAATCCAGGTACTTCCCATCTATTGCGAGTTCTCTTCGGGACGTGCGGAGCCATCATGTTA
This sequence comes from Bathymodiolus brooksi, assembly GCA_963680875.1. NCBI lineage: Eukaryota > Metazoa > Mollusca > Bivalvia > Mytilida > Modiolidae > Bathymodiolus > Bathymodiolus brooksi. Next base: position 22,105,704 of record OY804579.1, read on the forward strand.
CCTACATTGTAGCAGACTTTTTTTTTTAAAAATACATCGGCCATTTTGCGAACTCATTAATGGCGTACTACTGTAATTTTCCTTTGTTACATTTAAATTCTTATAAAAATATATCAAGACATGTATATTTCCTAGTTTACGATGAAGCAAACAATGTTCGGGTTTTTTTTGTATCGGAGGTTTCCCTCGATGAAAGTCATTCAGAAACGCGTCGTGCACACTAAGCTATAGATATAACCAGAAACATTCAATTGTTGTTTTTATAATGTTTCTCGGGATAGAATTTAGATAAATTTTATTCCCTCATACTCTCAACATATAACAACAAGCTATTTTCAACCAAAATTTTCCTGAACTCAATATGATTTTATACGATTTATTCACATTTTTAACATTATTAAATTAATTAGGATTTAAATTAGTTGCGAACCACAGTGACATAATATTTACGGTTTACCATATTTACAAGGACGTATCAAGGATTTAAAAATCCTTGGACGTATATAATATATAGAGCTAAATAAGAAATGCAACCCACTTCGAGTCGTGTATGCCTTTGGTTTGATTATTACGACTGGTTTATACGGAAACCAGAAATTTTATATTATCTCGTCGATTTAACGAGACAAACGAGAAGAACTCTGCTATTTCAGATTCAACATGGCGGCCCAGACAAACTCGAAGTTTTTCGAATTGTATGAAATGAAGGAAGAAATAGGAAAGTAGGTTTGGAATGAAAAATACAAAGGCGTAAAGTTCAAACACAGGAAATACTCTCCAACTAAAACAAATTCACATAATAATGAAAGAGACGCGAGAACGTGCGTGCGGAAGATGGACATAGTCATAGCCTAGGACGTTTTTCATCATTTAACATGATGCGTTTGAAATATGGTTTCTATAAACCCTATCAAAATATAATCATAAAATTTTCAACAAAGTAATCATTGCACCCTAGTGCGATTGAACAATAAGTTTTTATCTTTCAATTGTAAACAAAAAGTCGAGTTGTGTTTGTTGACATCTGTCAACATTTGACATGCCAGCCTCTTTTGCTTGCAGCAAAATATGTGACTATCACCAGGTGTGCCACTTCATTATTCCGGTCAGAAGGATTAAACATGACTGATATATTCAAATGATTTGTCGGCATATATTATTCACTATGGTTTTAATTTCCAATAGATAAAGGGTCTTTGCTCACCATTTGTTGTGTACGATCAGCCTCTCCTTTACCCTTGGCAATTTCATAATTACTATTCAGCTGGATTTTGCCAGTTACGTTCCTAATATCTTTTTTTAACAGATACATTCATTTACCCAGTATCAAAATATGTACACAGTTAAAAAATAATTATAGTATTGTACTTATAGGAAAACTCAAAAATTGTCCCACAAATACAGACTTGTAATCTTTTTAAAATGACTGAGATGAAGACCTAGCAAATTTAAGAGGGAGATTGGACCCCTTCAGAGAGATCTTTTTGCACCCTTCATTCTTCAAAAAACCTCTAGTCAATTGGCAAATTTAATTGGTGTATTAACAATCTACTGTCATTACATTTTGTACTAAAATACCTTTATTTGATATTAGGCCAAAAAAAAAAAAAATGTGTGTTTACGGTCACCCGACCTACCCTAATTTTTGCTAGCGACCCTATGAATTTTTACACAGAATTCGGATAACCATTTTTGTTGTTTAACCAGCAGCGTTTTATTTATTCAACTGCTAGCTTTTTGTTGAAATTGAGAGCAAAGAAGGTAGAAAAACTGCATAATTCGTCATTTTACCGGAAATTTCGAAAATGAAAAACCGGAATTGGGAACGACTATTTCCGGTTTTGCTGATAATAAAAAAATAAAATAAAAAATTAATCCTGACCGACCGACCCTATCTCTATACGTACACGGCTACATTTTAATGACAATTGGGAGTGTTTTCTTTTTTGGAACCAGAACTTTTGTTTGCAAATTAAAAAATAACAGGAAAAGTTAACAGTTGTTTATATAAGGCCAAAAAAAAATATATGTGTGTTTACTCTCACATGTCAAAAAAAACTAGGGTTGGTGGGTCGGCATTATTTTTTTTTTTTTTACTATCGGCAAAACCGGAAATAGTCGTGCCCGGTTCCGGAATCTGATTCCGGTGTAGCAGGCAATTTGTTCCGACCCGCCAGATGGGCCGGCCGGAATACATAGACTAGGCTAAAAGGGCCGGTCGGAATGAATAGCCTAGGCTGAATGGTCCGGGTCTAGGCAATTTGTTCCGACCCAAGTTGAATGCAATAGCTAATGCAACAAAAGTATCATACTGACGTAAATTAAGGCACAAGAAGGAATAACTTTTATTACAAACTCTACAACATTCTTATATGGTTTTAAGAGTCACAATAGCCACAAAACCATGTTTTGGACTTTGGTTCCTTGGTTAGGCACAAATACTCAAGGTGATACCACTCCACGCAATTATCACATCCAACGACATCTTGAACTGATGGTTTGTTGCACAATGAACAATGACCAGTATGCGCCTTCAACGTCATTTAATTTCATTTGAACTGAAAAATACATATGTTGGAATTATGCCATTTTTATATCCATATATATATGTGGATATGTGTTCATATATCTATTTTAAATAGAAAGCAATATTATGTGATTACATTGAGAAAAAGGTGATTCCACAAAATGAACAACTTTCAATAAACAATAGCACCAGTGTGTAATGATTGATGTTCTTCGTGGTCTCATGTTGAGGTTTTCAACCGTTTGTGGATAGTGTGTGTATGTGTGTTTGATTATCATCCTGCCGAACTTTTGTTAAGGATAAGATAAACTTGATTTAATATAAATAATGTATAAAATACGCAGCTATATATTCCGCACAAATAAATACTTACTATATAGTTGCCTGTAGGGCTGCAAGCGCGTCTTCGTCCAAATATGGCCTGACCTCGTCAAATTTTAATTTTAATACTTTCACTGGGAGTTTGCTGGGAATTGTTTCAATGTCTTGTTCCTGAATGAGTCTTCGTGTCTTCCTCTGCTATCATGAGCAAAAACTCTGGAAGATACCAAACATACATGTACATGTATATTGATTTGTCAATTGATGTAGATAACGTTGTAAGATTTTTTTATTGTTCGTTTTGGGACACTCGCGGCTATTTTATCAAACCGTTGACCAGCATTTTCGATTTTAGTGAGCTTGCCAACAAACAAACAAACGAATTACGAATTAAAAAATATATACGTACACACATAGCCGAGATGAATATTTTTATTGATAATACGTTGTAAATTACAATATATATATAGGTTTATAAATGTAAAAGCAGGTCGGCCCATATTGCCTGGCATCGGAACAAATAGCCTAGGCTCAAAGTTTCGGCCGTCCGGAACATCTGGCGGCCGGACCATTCAGCCTAATACACCGGTATTCCATTTTCGAAATTTCCGGTAAGCCGTCATTTGTTTTATGACGAGTTACACAGTTTTTCTACCTTCTTTGCTCTCAATTTCGACAAAAAGCTAGCAGTTGAATAAATAAAACATTGCTGCTGATTAAACAACACAAATGGTTATCCGAATTCTGTGCAAAAATTGATAGGGTCGTTAGCAAAAATTAGGGTGGAATAATTGTTGATAAAAAAGGTTAGGGTCAGTGGCTGAAAAATAGGGTGGGTCGGGTGACCGTAAACACACATATATTTTTTTTGGCCTAACAGAAAATGACAGCACCGTTTGTTATTTCAACATGATACTTATTTGGAATGAATAACCAACTGACATTACCCCGAACTGAGAGGTTATTTTACTTTAAAATCACTTCTTCATAGTGGATTGAAACGTCACTCTTCACTTCGGGGAGTGCAAGAGCAGTCCTTGTAGTGGCATTATACTCTTTTTCGGGATGTCTTTAATGTGATCACGGCATTTATCTACCCTTACACAAACCAGCCTTTTATTGTCCCCATCCGACGGACTAGCATCGTTTCTTGAGACCACCCTAGCCAATGGTGTCAATGTTGCCGAAAAGGTTATAACAAGTAAATTCAGGTTTCATTTGATAGCAATATATGCATTGGGGTGTTTTCGCAATTTCAGCTGCACACCCGTTACTGTACCAAAATTACCTTGAAGAGCCCCAACCCCCGTGAGACTAATGAAAGAATGAATTTTAATGTTATTGATAAAAAAAACAATTAACCTGAAAACTGTTTATATATTGATATCTGATGTCTTTTTTTCATAAAAAAATTGTCACAAAATTTATGGGCCACCATTATGCCATTTGGGCCAGTGACTCTAATATTTTACTGGCCCAAAAAAAACATTTCCGGCACTGGGTGGTTTACACATGTTTGTGATGCAGGGGTTAAAAAATCTTGGACCACCTCACTAGCCCAGGGCTAACATACTCCCAAATATTACTAGCCCGAATCTATGAACCACTAGTCCTGGTCAATACCGTGATTTCATGAATCCGACTGCAGACTTGAACAACATGTACAAAGTATATTAGTTTAACTATCTTTCTTTTCAGATCTGGTATTGCGTTTTATTTTCACTTATTTTCCACAGTTCAGGTCACTGTAAGGCCAACAAAAAAATATTTGTGTTTATGGGCACATGTCAAAACAATCTAGGGTGGTCGGCATTAATTTTTTTTTTTTTTTTACTATCGGCAAAACCGGAAATAGTCGTTCCGGAATCCGATTCCGGTATTTCATTTTCGAAATTTCCGGTAAGCCGTCATTTGTTGAAGCTGTTTTATGACAGAATACGCAGTTTTTCTACCTTCTTTGCTCTCAATTTCGACAAAAGCTAGCGGTTGTATAAATAAAACATTGCTGCTGATTAAACAACATATAGCATATATGAATATAAGTAGATACGCGAATATTGACAAGTTTGTCAATATCCGATATATATTTTTACTAGCCCGTCGGGCATACAGCTGATTATTTCAGCTAGCCCAAATGTGGAAATTACTAGCCCCGGGCGTCGTGCTAGGGGATTTTTTAACCCCTGTGATGGTATTAAAAGCATAGGTTTTTATGTCATCATGTTAATGACAAGATATATGGTCTCTGTTTTATAATACAGTGTCTAAACAAAACCCTCAAATTGTCAATTAAACAGAATACTGTATATACCAAACTTTATATGAAGTCCAAATGTAGAAAATCTAAATGTTTATTTAACCTATATAAACTGAACACCTGTCTATTCCAAACAGAAAACTGGTCTTAAGCTTTAAGGAGGTTTAGACAGGTTTCACCATGAAATTAAGCAATATTTAATGACCATAGAATACATTAATCATAATTATATCAATTTTTTTTTTTTTTTTTTTTTTCCCCTATAGTCAGGATTTTATGAATTCCCTTACATCACCACCTGACTAGGGTGTGACAGGAGTTTTCAAAAATAAGTTTTGTGACTACATTGGTTTTACATTTTGATAAACAAAATAAAGAAATAATAATATATAATAGTAATAAACACTTTCATTCATCTTTCACACACACTCTCTTACCATTTTGTTTTTCTAAAATATTTGATTGCTCCTGACATTTTGTACTTAATCAAAAAAGCTGAAAAAAGAATCTCATCACTATATGAATCAAACAAACAAAAAATATTATGATTAGTTGAAAATATATTGTAAGGGGGTCCACATTTTTTCAAATGCTAAAATGGTATTGTTTTTCTTTGATATATATTGTTCAAGTGAACGGTACCACATAATTTTATGTTTAAATTCTACAATATTTAGCCTTTGTTCATTGAGTTTGCACTTGAAGATGTAATTTTTTGCAATAATTGAAATCAAATTATCAATTTATTTACCTAAAATATTTGCTTTGATATTATTGTACAAAGTACATGTCATAAACAAATTATAACAGAAAGAGAATAAAGCAATTTGTACCCTATGTTTTATGTCAATAATGAACTATTTGCACCGATATTGTTTATTGCAAGCAGTATTGGCTGAGAAAAACCAGACTTGTTAATTCTTATTTGTTACATAATACACAAAATATATGTGTCTCCCTTGTATTATCTGCTATAGGTATAGTATAACTACAGTACCATATTGGCATATATCGTTAGGTAGACAATTATATGTAATTTACCATACATTGTAATTAACACTCCATTATACATATCTTCATCTTGTAGCTGTCAACACCTCTATTTTCTTTCTCATTTCAGGGGAGCATTTTCAGTTGTAAGAAGATGTATACAGAAAAATACACAATTAGAATTTGCAGCAAAAATAATAAACACAAAAAAATTATCAGCTAGAGGTATGTCTTGTCTATTTTCTGTTTTACATATGCAGTGAAAAAAGAATAAACATGACCAGTTTCATGTATCACTTCTATAATAAGGTGTGTAATATGGTAACTAACTTTTTGGTTCTGAAAATTGTTTGACTGGCCAGGACGAGTTACAGGTATAGCTAAGAGAGTTGCTTGACTAGCCAGGACGAGTTACAGGTATAGCTAAGAGAGTTGCTTGACTAGCCAGGAGGAGTTACAGGTATAGCTAAGAGAGTTGCTTGACTAGCCAGGACGAGTTACAGGTATAGCTAAGAAAGTTGCTTGACTAGCCAGGACGAGTTACAGGTATAGCTAAGAGAGTTGCTTGACTAGCCAGGACGAGTTACAGGTATAGCTAAGAGAGTTGCTTGACTAGCCAGGACGAGTTACAGGTATAGCTAAGAGAGTTGCTTGACTAGCCAGGACGAGTTACAGGTATATCTAAGAGAGTTGCTTGACTAGCCAGGACGCGTTACAGGTATAGCTAAGAGAGTTGCTTGACTAGATTAACTCATTTTATAGCTTACTTTGGGGCCGTCGTGGTCATGATCATGATCATATGGTAGTTGGATTTACAACTACCTATATGCAATCAGTGCCTATCACCACTAAATTTGTGAGTTCAAATCTGGCTCATGACGAGGTGTACCCGATACAACGTTCTTTATGTGATCAAGTTTGTCAGTGATTTGTGGCAAGTTGGTGGTTTTTTCCGGGTACTCCAGTTTCCTTCACCAATAAAATTGACCACCATGATATAACAAAAATATTGTTGAAAGTCTAACCCTAACCCCTATAACTTACTTTTTAGCTGAGAAAAGGCTTGACTAGTCTAAGCTCACTTTTTACCTCTCCTGACCCAAAGGATCATGTGAGGTATTATTATCACATTCTAACATGACCTTCTTTCGCTTTGTTAACAAACGAGCGAGTTATCCATTTGGTATAATCTCATTAGCACATGCGCTGGTGAATGTGACTGACTTTTCCATTGGCAGCATAAATTGTGTACGACATTTTCCGCAAGCGTAAATATAAATTACCGTCTTCCAATCAAAGTATACTACCGTATTCGTACTCTAAGACATATCAGAATTGAAATAAATCATGGAAGCCAGAATGTGTTGGGGTTTTAAAATGGATTGGCAGATATTAGTAAATTTTATCCCTCGCTTCTGGCTTGGGATCCAATCCATGTTAAAACTCCCAACACATTCTGACTTCCATGATTTATTTCTTAATTACATCCATCGTTATCTGTACTATTTTACATTTTAACCTTCTTTTCTGATACCACATGGCCAATTTGAGCCATACTTGATAGATATGTTAATTGGATGGTAGATCCTCTACAAAGTTAATGGTATTTTTTTAATCGGAAAACCACCACTAAAAAGAGGACCAAAGGCACCAAATAGGGTGTTAGTTGAAACATATTTTATTCTGATTTGGCAAAAGTTGCCACAACTTGTGAAGACCTCTCCCACAAAATACAAGTTGTGTGCTCAAGCTAGGTGTACTCGATACAACATTATATGATAAAGTTTGTCAGTGACTTGCAGCAGGTCAATGGTTTTCTCTGGGTACTCCGGTTTCCTCCACCAATGTAACTGACCACAACGATATAACTGGGAATATTGTTGAATCTGAAAGTGGTGTTAAACACCATAACCCATACAGCTTGATATTGATGACATGGTAGATGTTTTAAATTATAGAATTTTATCAAATTACAACATTCAGAAACACACAACAAGATACATAATTAACAGAATGTCACCAAATGTCATTATAATATAAGCTTGGATTTGATTCATATTATTAGATATTAGTGAACTTTTTTTAAATTTGGAAATTTAAATTCTTTAACATAAGAGAAAGAAAAAATGCTTAGTATGACATAGAAAAAACTAGAATGAGAATGAAGAGTGGCTAATTTTATCCAGTTTTAATAACAAAATAGGGTGTTTCCATAAATATTGGTTTAAATAATTTATTGTTCGTTTTGATGTTTTTTTTTGGTAGTTGAATTAATTGCCTTTGTGTTGAGAGCTTTTGGTAGTATGTCAACTTATTTCTTCTATTTTTTTTTTATGGTTTCTGAGATGGAATAGGACCAAAGAGTCATTTTCCAAAATTTTAAAGTTTTTATTTTTCATCCAGTGTTGATGTGTTTTTTTCTTTTTTGTTTGTCTTTAATTGAATGTGTTGAGAGCTTCTGTAGTACATGTACCTATATGTCGACAGATTTCCTCTTATGGTTTCTGTGATAAACACAATAGATAATGGCCAAAAGGTGCTAATTTTCTAAATTTGAAAAGATTTTTTTTATTTAGCATAAAATTTAAATAACTATATCTCTCCTCTCCCTCCTCAAATAAAATAAAAAAATATGTTCTTATGCCTGATACATGACAATTGCTAGAACAAGTAGTATTAAGACATTGTTATTATAGAATGAAAGGAGAAAACAAGGATGTATTAAACCTGAAGTAGAGTAAAACTCTTCATCAATAGTAGATGAATTATTGAATTATATTGGTGTCAATATTGATGTGGGTTAATAGCTTTAAGCTGTTATTATACATTCTAGACCACAATAGACATGTGTTTGATATTCAGGATATTCTATGATCACACCAATACAGTCACTGGACAGTAGCCAGCAATTAATTACTAAATAATTACACACAACACAACAATATAATTAATCTTTATAATTATTGACACGGCTAATGTATGCATTTATGTACTTCTGAACCTTGATAATACAATTAATATTCATATTGAATTATAAAATTTAAATGTTGTTTTTATTTATTTAGAAACGTTCCTATTGGAATTGAACTAATTATACCCCCCACAACAAAGTTGTAGGGGGGTATACTGGTTTCACCATGTCCGTCCGTCCGTCCGTCTGTAGACAAATCCTATGTCGTACGATAACTTGAGTTGTGTTTCTTAGAATCTTTTAAAATTTTATCAGCTGTTTACTGGTGAAGAGAGGAAGATCCCTTTCTTTTTTGACGATTTTCACTTTTGCCGTTCCAGAGTTATTGGACTTGATAGAACGGAAAATATAATTTTTACCCGATGTCGTATGATATCTTGAGTAGCGTTTCTCAGAATGTTTTGAAATTTTATCAGCAGCTTACCGGTGAAGAGAGGAGGATCACTTTCAATTTTGACGATTTTCACTTTTGCTGTTCCAGAGTTATTGGACTTGATATGACGGAAAATAGGATTTTTACCATATGTCGTATGATAACTTGAGTAGTGTTTCTCAGAATGTTTTGAAATTTTATCACCAGCTTACCGGTGAAGAGAGGAGGATCCCTTTCATTTTTGAAGATTTTCACTTTTGCCGTTCCAGAGTTATTGGACTTGATATGACGGAAAATAGGATTTTTACCCTATGTCGTTTGATAACTTGAGTAGTGTTTCTCAGAATGTTTTGAAATTTTATCAGCAGCTTACTGGTGAAGAGAGGAGGATCCCTTTCATTTTTGACGATTTTCATTTTTGCCGTTCCAGAGTTATTGGACTTGATATGACGGAAAATAGGATTTTTACCCTATGTCGTATGATAACTTGAGTAGTGTTTCTCAGAATGTTTTGAAATTTTATCAGCAGCTTACCGGTGAAGAGAGGAGGAACCCTTTCATTTTTGACGATTTTCACTTTTGCCGTTCCAGAGTTATTGGACTTGATATGACGGAAAATAGGATTTTTACCCTATGTCGTTTGATAATTTGAGTAGTGTTTCTCAGAATGTTTTGAAATTTTATCAGCAGCTTACTGGTAAAGAGAGGAGACTCCCTTTCATTTTTGACGATTTTCACTTTTGCCGTTCCAGAGTTATTGGACTTGATATGACGGAAAATAGGATTTTTACCCTATGTCATATGATAACTTGAGGAGTGTTTCTCAGAATGTTTTGAAATTTTATCAGCAGCTTACCGGTGAAGAGAGGGGGATCCCTTTCATTTTTGACGATTTTCACTTTTGCCGTTCCAGAGTTATTGGACTTGATATGACGGAAAATAGGATTTTTACCCTATGTCGTTTGATAACTTGAGTAGTGTTTCTCAGAATGTTTTGAAATTTTATCAGCAGCTTACTGGTGAAGAGAGGAGGATCCCTTTCATTTTTGACGATTTTCACTTTTGCCGTTCCAGAGTTATTGGACTTGATAGAACGGAAAATATAATTTTTACCCGATGTCGTATGATATCTTGAGTAGCGTTTCTCAGAATGTTTTGAAATTTTATCAGCAGCTTACCGGTGAAGAGAGGAGGATCACTTTCAATTTTGACGATTTTCACTTTTGCTGTTCCAGAGTTATTGGACTTGATATGACGGAAAATAGGATTTTTACCATATGTCGTATGATAACTTGAGTAGTGTTTCTCAGAATGTTTTGAAATTTTATCACCAGCTTACCGGTGAAGAGAGGAGGATCCCTTTCATTTTTGAAGATTTTCACTTTTGCCGTTCCAGAGTTATTGGACTTGAAATGACGGAAAATAGGATTTTTACCCTATGTCGTTTGATAACTTGAGTAGTGTTTCTCAGAATGTTTTGAAATTTTATCAGCAGCTTACTGGTGAAGAGAGGAGGATCCCTTTCATTTTTGACGATTTTCACTTTTGCCGTTCCAGAGTTATTGGACTTGATATGACGGAAAATAGGATTTTTACCCTATGTCGTATGATAACTTGAGTAGTGTTTCTCAGAATGTTTTGAAATTTTATCAGCAGCTTACCGGTGAAGAGAGGAGGAACCCTTTCATTTTTGACGATTTTCACTTTTGCCGTTCCAGAGTTATTGGACTTGATATGACGGAAAATAGGATTTTTACCCTATGTCGTTTGATAATTTGAGTAGTGTTTCTCAGAATGTTTTGAAATTTTATCAGCAGCTTACTGGTGAAGAGAGGAGGATCCCTTTCATTTTTGACGATTTTCACTTTTGCCGTTCCAGAGTTATTGGACTTGATATGACGGAAAATAGGATTTTTACCCTATGTCATATGATAACTTGAGGAGTGTTTCTCAGAATGTTTTGAAATTTTATCAGCAGCTTACCGGTGAAGAGAGGGGGATCCCTTTCATTTTTGACGATTTTCACTTTTGCCGTTCCAGAGTTATTGGACTTGATATGACGGAAAATAGGATTTTTACCCTATGTCGTTTGATAACTTGAGTAGTGTTTCTCAGAATGTTTTGAAATTTTATCAGCAGCTTACTGGTGAAGAGAGGAGGATCCCTTTCATTTTTGACGATTTTCACTTTTGCCGTTCCAGAGTTATTGGACTTGATATGACGGAAAATAGGATTTTTACCCTATGTCGTATGATAACTTGAGTAGTGTTTCTCAGAATGTTTTGAAATTTTATCAGCAGCTTACCGGTGAAGAGAGGAGGGTCCCTTTCATTTTTGGTCGGAACAATCAGTAATGTTTTGGTTATGGAAATAGGTTGGACAGATGTGGGGATTAGGGGGTATATCTTAGTGAGCACAGTAATACTAGTTAATATTAAAGTCTTCCTGTTTGAAATCAGAGAAGTCTTCCCATTTGAAATCATAGAAGTCTTCCTGTTTGAAATCATAGAAGTCTTTCCTGTTTGAAATCATATATAGAAGTCTTCCCATTTGAAATCATAGAAGTCTTCCTGTTTGATATCATAGAAGTCTTTCTGTTTGAAATCATAGAAGTCTTCCTGTATGAAACCATAGAAGTCTTCCCATTTGAAATCATAGAAGTCTTCCTGTATGAAATCATAGAAATCTTCCTGTTTGAAATCATAGAAGTCTTCCCATTTGAAATCATAGAAGTCTTCCTGTATGAAATCGTTGAAGTCTTCCTGTTTGAAATCATAGAAATATTCCTGTATGAAATCATCGAAGTCTTCCCGTTTGAAATCATAGAAGTCTTCCTGTTCAAAATCATAGATGACTCTAAAACATGATTACTATTGGAAAAAAACTTGATAACATGAAGATTTCATTTATTATGCCTGCCGCTGAAAGACAGTGGCATGAAATTTTACCCATATCTGTATGTACTACCTTATAAATAATTTCCCCTCAAAAACTTAGTTAACCGTTATCAAATTATTTGAAATTTTTACACAAGGTGCAGTGACTTCAAGAAATTTTAAAGTAGGAGAAGAAATATTTGATGGAGGAGGTTCTTGCCGAGTGCAGTTTGTCGAAAGATTTTCAACTGCTGACGAAAAATGACAGAAAATCCTGCATTCTAGACATTTCCTGGCCCCCTGATTAAGTGATCTCTTACCTCAAGCTTTATGCAACTGATGTAGGTTCGTGCTCTATACACACCTCAAATGTTATGTTAAGGTTACCAGACACCTACCCAGGGGCAGGGATATCATCAGTGGTTTCATTTATGTACATGTATGATAAGGCTTTCCTTCCCCAAAACTGCTAAATGTGAGGATAAACACCAACAGTAACTCTAGCTTGGTTGATGTTGTTCTGGCAGCTCTAGATAAACACCAACAGTAACTCTAGCACCATGTTGGTTGATGTTCTGGCAGCTCTAGATAAACACCAACAGTAACTCTAGCACCATGTTGGTTGATGTTCTGGCAGCTCTAGATAAACACCAACAGTAACTCTAGCACCATGTTGGTTGATGTTCTGGCAGCTCTAGATAAACACCAACAGTAACTCTAGCACCATGTTGGTTGATGTTGTTCTGGCAGCTCTAGATAAACACCAACAGTAACTCTAGCACCATGTTGGTTGATGTTCTGGCAGCTCTAGATAAACACCAACAGTAACTCTAGCACCATGTTGGTTGATGTTCTGGCAGCTCTAGATAAACACCAACAGTAACTCTAGCACCATGTTGGTTGATGTTGTTCTGGCAGCTCTAGATAAACACCAACAGTAACTCTAGCACCATGTTGGTTGATGTTGTTCTGGCAGCTCTAGCTAAACACCAACAGTAACTCTAGCACCATGTTGGTTGATGTTCTGGCAGCTCTAGATAAACACCAACAGTAACTCTAGCACCATGTTGGTTGATGTTGTTCTGGCAGCTCTAGATAAACACCAACAGTAACTCTAGCACCATGTTGGTTGATGTTCTGGCAGCTCTAAATAAACACCAACAGTAACTCTAGCACCATGTTGGATGATGTTGTTCTGGCAGCTCTAGATAAACACCAACAGTAACTCTAGCACCATGTTGGTTGATGTTGTTCTGGCAGCTCTAGATAAACACCAACAGTAACTCTAGCACCATGTTGGTTGATGTTCTGGCAGCTCTAGATAAACACCAACAGTAACTCTAGCACCATGTTGGTTGATGTTGTTCTGGCAGCTCTAGATAAACACCAACAGTAACTCTAGCACCATGTTGGTTGATGTTGTTCTGGCAGCTCTAGATAAACACCAACAGTAACTCTAGCACCATGTTGGTTGATGTTGTTCTGGCAGCTCTAGATAAACACCAACAGTAACTCTAGCACCATGTTGGTTGATGTTGTTCTGGCAGCTCTAGATAAACACCAACAGTAACTCTAGCACCATGTTGGTTGATGTTCTGGCAGCTCTAGATAAACACCAACAGTAACTCTAGCACCATGTTGGTTGATGTTGTTCTGGCAGCTCTAGATAAACACCAACAGTAACTCTAGCACCATGTTGGTTGATGTTGTTCTGGCAGCTCTAGATAAACACCAACAGTAACTCTAGCACCATGTTGGTTGATGTTGTTCTGGCAGCTCTAGATAAACACCAACAGTAACTCTAGCACCATGTTGGTTGATGTTGTTCTGGCAGCTCTAGATAAACACCAACAGTAACTCTAGCACCATGTTGGTTGATGTTGTTCTGGCAGCTCTAGATAAACACCAACAGTAACTCTAGCACCATGTTGGTTGATGTTGTTCTGGCAGCTCTTGTAATACATAATACAATGTAATGTATATAAACAAATTCATTAATAATGAAATAATAATATAGAAGAATAAGATATACAGTGAGCATACATATGAAAGACAAAAACTACATGGTACATGTATAGATAGATGTAGTCTGATTGTTTGTATGTAAATTATTTGGTAGATAAGTAACAAAATAGTAATGTAAATAAAATTAACTTTATCAAATATGCATATAAAGTATCATAAAAAGCAAAACTGTAATATTTTATAAATAATTGTTTTTCCTTACTCTGCAAAATTCTAAAATATTGATTGTTATGTGTTTTTTTCTCAGTATTCATTTTTGTATACAATGAAATACTAGTATAATATATACTAAATAATGATAGGAAGTTTTGTATTTCAATATACAGTACACTGTACACTATTTTTTTTTAATTAATATATAAAGCTGGTTTGAACTTCAAGATTCAATACTACTTTCACACCACAAATGTTTATTATTCCAGTATAGCCACAATCTAAAGTTGACAGGTTAATAATTAGACCTTCCACCATATGTTTAATAACCAGAAGGTCACATTGATTAAATTTCCCTTAGATTTGTTGACCATTAATTATAATTGACAGTAGAATCACCCGTAGCTAAAGATGCTGTAAAACATATTATTGAACATTTTCTGGTGTTTTAATACTGTTATTACACTGGGGTTTTCACAAGCTAAATTTAAAAAAAAACAAGATATGCAGCACTTTTAAGAATTAAGATGTAAATTTTCTGAACTTAATAATGATATTGACCCTAGGAGTTTTTATACTGTACAAGTTATGTGTCAGAGATGTGTCATTAAATGGCAAGGCAAAAATGTATCAATAAATTATGAATCATTGAACACAAACCTAGGCTATTAAGACGATTTGCCGATGGAAATCAAGGTCCTGGCTTAAAACAAGTACAAAATGTGGCTTGGTCAAACCACTTAATAATGGGATCCCAATTGAACCCTCCCCTCTGCACAAGTCCATTTAGATATTATACTAATATTATAGTCACAAAATGTATAAGTTGGCAATACTATTAGAAGACATTTTGTATTGTCTGCTTAACTTTTTGTTCTCCATAACTAAGATTGTTTTCATAATATTTTATGACAGGAATTCTAATCAAATAAAGATTAATTTGGTATATTGGCATTTTCACTGATTTGTGTCACTACTGCGACCTGCATAACATGGGCAACATATAGAAAAGACTATTATATTCATTGTCTTGCCAAGAAAACATGTTGTTTGTGTCATCTTAATTCTATTGCTAATAAAATCTACAACTTCTGTTTTACAAGGCTTTACCACTTTCCCTATCATTACCCTCTATTGAGTCCCTCCTATTTTATTGTATTTGGAATTTGATACCTTTGTCAATGTCTAATGTTAACCTCTTCTTAGAAACTACAACACCAATCAGAAGCAAATGTCGTTCCTTCGGTAGACCAAATGTGACTGGTGAGGAACCAAAATTCAACATGGCAGGAAGAGCCAAAGATGCATTTTCATTGGCTTAGTCTCAAATTAAAGCTATGTCTGTGGTTTGAAATTGAAAACAGTTTGAATTATTCTGGGGTGATTGCTTCATAAAATATGTCGTATTTATTTGTCCCATCAGATGGTCATCACTGCAGAACAAACATACAAAAATGTAAGACCCATCCATTAGAATATACTTTGAGAAAAGGCTATTCTTCAGAAACTACAAGTATGCTTGAACCCAAACAACTCGTGGATAAACAGGTAGATGTGCGAGTGATACATGTACAGGCTCAGGGGATCTTCAGACCTCTAGTTGAATTCTGTGACCATAACCACAGGTTTGAGTTATATGCAATTTGTCATGTAGCTTTGTATCTGGAAACTGATGTCATTTATGAAAAAAAGCAGAATATCACAACTCAGATTACAAAGCAAACATTAACTAATGGTGACATGTGTTTATACAGTCAGACTACAAGCATTCTTGTAAGAGTTGTATGGTATATCAATTCATCTACTGAATGCAGCATATCATCTATTTTTAGTATATTTTGCATTTAAATAAGTGAAAAGAAATGCACTTGTTAGTTACAGATAAGGTTATAAATCTCTATTTAAGCAATAGAAAATCTATAGCAGGAGCGTTGCCAGGTACAGGTACTTTTGCCTGCCTTATATGGTCTTTGGTACATCCTGATTTTAAAGAGTATTGTATAAGATATTCATGAAAATTGTTCAAATTTTAATAAAAAGTACCGCCTGTAAATAGTGAAGTACTGGTGCACTTGAAAAATATTGAAACCCTGCTATAGTGTATTGTAATGTTAGATTGGCAACATTTTAACAATAAAACAATGAATTTTGATCATGACTAAGATTTCATATAATTAAAGTTTTAAAACCTAGATGGTATTGATCCCACAGTGTGTCATATAAGTGCTGATTGCCAGTGGCTATTATTATTTTTAAGTTGCAATTAAGATGTCATCTTATGATTTAATTGTGTGTAAATTAGTACAATTAAAATCCAGTATTAGAAATTTTTTGCTTCTATATGAAGCAAAAATAGCCAGATGATATGTTATAAAAAATCGACAGATATTAAATTATCAACTTTATATATCTTATGACTAGTCTTTTCACAATGTACATGATATTTAGCCCAGGTAATTAAATTTTTTATAATTATCACCGGAGAACACGCACTGCAGTAAACCGATTTTGTGTCATTTATTGGAAAATATCTTGGCCACATCTTGAGATGGAATTAAGATATGTCTTATATTATTGAAGTAGTATTAGGAAACCATAAGATTTTCTTTTTATGGCTTATTTAGTGGCTTTTTTTCTCTTTGAAGTTCTGACCTGACATACTGCCTCCTCGATCTTGTGAAATACAGTAACACGAATGACTAAGGTGGTACCATGTCATGTTTTTTTTCTCTTTGAAGTTCTGACCTAACATACTGCCTTGGTCTTGTGAAATACAGTAACAGGAATGACTAAGGTGTTGCCATGTTATGTTTTTCTTCTCTTTGAAGTTCTGACCTGACATACTGCCTTGGTCTTGTGAAATACAGTAACAGGAATGGCTAAGGTGGTGCCATGTCATTTTTTTCTTCTCTTGAAGTTCTGACCTGACATACTGCCTTGGTCTTGTGAAATACAGTAACAGGAATGACTAAGGTGTTGCCATGTCATGTTTTTCTTCTCTTTGAAGTTCTGACCTGACATACCGTCTTGGTCTTGTGAAATACAGTAACAGGAATGACTAAGGTGGTGCCATGTCATGTTTTTCTTCTCTTTGAAGTTCTGACCTGACATACTGTCTTGGTCTTGTGAAATACAGTAACAGGAATGACTAAGGTGGTGCCATGTCATGTTTTTTTTCTCTTTGAAGTTCTGACCTGACATACTGCCTTGGTCTTGTGAAATACAGTAACAGGAATGACTAAGGTGTTGCCATGTCATGTTTTTCTTCTCTTTGAAGTTCTGACCTGACATACCGTCTTGGTCTTGTGAAATACAGTAACAGGAATGACTAAGGTGGTGCCATGTCATGTTTTTCTTCTCTTTGAAGTTCTGACCTGACATACTGTCTTGGTCTTGTGAAATACAGTAACAGGAATGACTAAGGTGGTGCCATGTTATGTTTTTCTTCTCTTTGAAGTTCTGACCTGACATACTGCCTTGGTCTTGTGAAATACAGTAACAGGAATGACTAAGGTGGTGCCATGTCATGTTTTTCTTCTCTTTGAAGTTCTGACCTGACATACTGTCTTGGTCTTGTGAAATACAGTAACAGGAATGACTAAGGTGGTGCCATGTCATGTTTTTTTTCTCTTTGAAGTTCTGACCTAACATACTGCCTTGGTCTTGTGAAATACAGTAACAGGAATGACTAAGGTGTTGCCATGTTATGTTTTTCTTCTCTTTGAAGTTCTGACCTGACATACTGCCTTGGTCTTGTGAAATACAGTAACAGGAATGGCTAAGGTGGTGCCATGTTATTTTTTTCTTCTCTTTGAAGTTCTGACCTGACATACTGCCTTGGTCTTGTGAAATACAGTAACAGGAATGACTAAGGTGTTGCCATGTCATGTTTTTCTTCTCTTTGAAGTTCTGACCTGACATACCGTCTTGGTCTTGTGAAATACAGTAACAGGAATGACTAAGGTGGTGCCATGTCATGTTTTTCTTCTCTTTGAAGTTCTGACCTGACATACTGTCTTGGTCTTGTGAAATACAGTAACAGGAATGACTAAGGTGGTGCCATGTTATGTTTTTCTTCTCTTTGAAGTTCTGACCTGACATACTGCCTTGGTCTTGTGAAATACAGTAACAGGAATGACTAAGGTGGTGCCATGTCATGTTTTTCTTCTCTTTGAAGTTCTGACCTGACATACTGTCTTGGTCTTGTGAAATACAGTAACAGGAATGACTAAGGTGTTGCCATGTTATGTTTTTTTTTCTCTTTGAAGTTCTGACCTGACATATTGCCTTGGTCTTGTGAAATACAGTAACAGGAATGACTAAGGTGTTGCCATGTTATGTTTTTCTTCTCTTTGAAGTTCTGACCTGACATACTGCCTTGGTCTTGTGAAATACAGTAACAGGAATGACTAAGGTGGTGCCATGTCATGTTTTTTTTTCTCTTTGAAGTTCTGACCTGACATACTGCCTTGGTCTTGTGAAATACAGTAACAGGAATGACTAAGGTGGTGCCATGTCATGTTTTTCTTCTCTCTGAAGTTCTGACCTGACATACCGTCTTGGTCTTGTGAAATACAATAACAGGAATGACTAAGGTGGTGCCATGTTATGTTTTTTCTTCTCTTTGAAGTTCTGACCTGACATACTGCCTTGGTCTTGTGAAATACAGTAACAGGAATGACTAAGGTGGTGCCTTGTCATGTTTTTCTTCTCTTTGAAGTTCTGACCTGACATACTGCCTTGGTCTTGTGAAATACAGTAACAGGAATGACTAAGGTGGCGCCATGTCATGTTTTTTTTTCTCTTTGAAGTTCTGACCTGACATACTGCCTTGGTCTTGTGAAATACAGTAACAGGAATGACTAAGGTGGTGGCATGTTATGTTTTTCTTCTCTTTGGAGTTCTGACCTGACATACTGCCTTGGTCTTGTGAAATACAGTAACAGGAATGACTAAGGTGGTGCCATGTCATGTTTTTCTTCTCTTTGAAGTTCTGACCTGACATACCGTCTTGGTCTTGTGAAATACAGTAACAGGAATGACTAAGGTGGTGCCATGTCATGTTTTTCTTCTCTTTGAAGTTCTGTCCTGACATACTGTCTTGGTCTTGTGAAATACAGTAACAGGAATGACTAAGGTGGTGCCATGTCATGTTTTTCTTCTCTTTGAAGTTCTGACCTGACATACTGCCTTGGTCTTGTGAAATACAGTAACAGGAATGACTAAGGTGGTGCCATGTCATGTTTTTCTTCTCTTTGAAGTTCTGACCTGACATACTGCCTTGGTCTTGTGAAATACAGTAACAGGAATGACTAAGGTGTTGCCATGTTATGTTTTTCTTCTCTTTGAAGTTCTGACCTGACATACTGCCTTGGTCTTGTGAAATACAGTAACAGGAATGACTAAGGTGGTGTCAATTCATGTTTTTTTTCTCTTTGAAGTTCTGACCTGACATACTGCCTTGGTCTTGTGAAATACAGTAACAGGAATGACTAAGGTGGTGCCATGTCATGTTTTTCTTCTCTTTGAAGTTCTGACCTGACATACTGCCTTGGTCTTGTGAAATACAGTAACAGGAATGACTAAGGTGGTGCCATGTCATGTTTTTCTTCTCTTTGAAGTTCTGACCTGACATACTGCCTTGGTCTTGTGAAATACAGTAACAGGAATGACTAAGGTGTTGCCATGTTATGTTTTTCTTCTCTTTGAAGTTCTGACCTGACATACTGCCTTGGTCTTGTGAAATACAGTAACAGGAATGACTAAGGTGGCGCCATGTCATGTTTTTTTTCTCTTTGAAGTTCTGACCTGACATACTGCCTTGGTCTTGTGAAATACAGTAACAGGAATGACTAAGGTGGTGCCATGTTATGTTTTTTCTTCTCTTTGAAGTTCTGACCTGACATACTGCCTTGGTCTTGTGAAATACAGTAACAGGAATGACTAAGGTGGTGCCATGTCATGTTTTTCTTCTCTCTGAAGTTCTGACCTGACATACCATCTTGGTCTTGTGAAATACAATAACAGGAATGACTAAGGTGTTGCCATGTTATGTTTTTTCTTCTCTTTGAAGTTCTGACCTGACATACTGCCTTGGTCTTGTGAAATACAGTAACAGGAATGACTAAGGTGGTGCCTTGTCATGTTTTTCTTCTCTTTGAAGTTCTGACCTGACATACTGCCTTGGTCTTGTGAAATACAGTAACAGGAATGACTAAGGTGGTGCCATGTCATGTTTTTCTTCTCTTTGAAGTTCTGTCCTGACGTACTGTCTTGGTCTTGTGAAATACAGTAACAGGAATGACTAAGGTGGTGCCATGTCATGTTTTTCTTCTCTTTGAAGTTCTGACCTGACATACTGCCTTGGTCTTGTGAAATACAGTAACAGGAATGACTAAGGTGGTGCCATGTCATGTTTTTCTTCTCTTTGAAGTTCTGACCTGACATACTGCCTTGGTCTTGTGAAATACAGTAACAGGAATGACTAAGGTGTTGCCATGTTATGTTTTTCTTCTCTTTGAAGTTCTGACCTGACATACTGCCTTGGTCTTGTGAAATACAGTAACAGGAATGACTAAGGTGGCACCATGTCATGTTTTTTTTCTCTTTGAAGTTCTGACCTGACATACTGCCTTGGTCTTGTGAAATACAGTAACAGGAATGACTAAGG
Organism: Bathymodiolus brooksi; assembly: GCA_963680875.1. NCBI lineage: Eukaryota > Metazoa > Mollusca > Bivalvia > Mytilida > Modiolidae > Bathymodiolus > Bathymodiolus brooksi. The sequence goes on from OY804579.1 coordinate 22,126,867, forward strand.
TGGTGCCATGTCATGTTTTTTTTTCTCTTTGAAGTTCTGACCTGACATACTGCCTTGGTCTTGTGAAATACAGTAACAGGAATGACTAAGGTGGTGCCATGTCATGTTTTTCTTCTCTCTGAAGTTCTGACCTGACATACCATCTTGGTCTTGTGAAATACAATAACAGGAATGACTAAGGTGGTGCCATGTTATGTTTTTTCTTCTCTTTGAAGTTCTGACCTGACATACTGCCTTGGTCTTGTGAAATACAGTAACAGGAATGACTAAGGTGGTGCCTTGTCATGTTTTTCTTCTCTTTGAAGTTCTGACCTGACATACTGCCTTGGTCTTGTGAAATACAGTAACAGGAATGACTAAGGTGGTGCCATGTCATGTTTTTTTTCTCTTTGAAGTTCTGACCTGACATACTGCCTTGGTCTTGTGAAATACAGTAACAGGAATGACTAAGGTGGTGCCATGTCATGTTTTTCTTCTCTTTGAAGTTCTGACCTGACATACTGCCTTGGTCTTGTGAAATACAGTAACAGGAATGACTAAAATGTTGCCATGTTATGTTTTTTTTTCTCTTTGAAGTTCTGACCTGACATATTGCCTTGGTCTTGTGAAATACAGTAACAGGAATGACTAAGGTGTTGCCATGTTATGTTTTTCTTCTCTTTGAAGTTCTGACCTGACATACTGCCTTGGTCTTGTGAAATACAGTAACAGGAATGACTAAGGTGGTGCCATGTCATGTTTTTTTTCTCTTTGAAGTTCTGACCTGACATACTGCCTTGGTCTTGTGAAATACAATAACAGGAATGACTAAGGTGGTGCCATGTTATGTTTTTTCTTCTCTTTGAAGTTCTGACCTGACATACTGCCTTGGTCTTGTGAAATACAGTAACAGGAATGACTAAGGTGGTGCCATGTCATGTTTTTCTTCTCTTTGAAGTTCTGACCTGACATACTGCCTTGGTCTTGTGAAATACAGTAACAGGAATGACTAAGGTGGTGCCATGTCATGTTTTTCTTCTCTTTGAAGTTCTGACCTGACATACCGTCTTGGTCTTGTGAAATACAGTAACAGGAATGACTAAGGTGGTGCCATGTCATGTTTTTCTTCTGTTTGAAGTTCTGTCCTGACATACTGTCTTGGTCTTGTGAAATACAGTAACAGGAATGACTAAGGTGGTGCCATGTCATGTTTTTCTTCTCTTTGAAGTTCTGACCTGACATACTGCCTTGGTCTTGTGAAATACAGTAACAGGAATGACTAAGGTGTTGCCATGTTATGTTTTTCTTCTCTTTGAAGTTCTGACCTGACATACTGCCTTGGTCTTGTGAAATACAGTAACAGGAATGACTAAGGTGGTGCCATGTCATGTTTTTCTTCTCTTTGAAGTTCTGACCTGACATACCGTCTTGGTCTTGTGAAATACAGTAACAGGAATGACTAAGGTGGTGCCATGTCATGTTTTTCTTCTCTTTGAAGTTCTGTCCTGACATACTGTCTTGGTCTTGTGAAATACAGTAACAGGAATGACTAAGGTGGTGCCATGTCATGTTTTTCTTCTCTTTGAAGTTCTGACCTGACATACTGCCTTGGTCTTGTGAAATACAGTAACAGGAATGACTAAGGTGGTGCCATGTCATGTTTTTCTTCTCTTTGAAGTTCTGACCTGACATACTGCCTTGGTCTTGTGAAATACAGTAACAGGAATGACTAAGGTGGCGCCATGTCATGTTTTTTTTCTCTTTGAAGTTCTGACCTGACATACTGTCTTGGTCTTGTGAAATACAGTAACAGGAATGACTAAGGTGGTGCCATGTCATGTTTTTTTTTCTCTTTGAAGTTCTGACCTGACATACTGCCTTGGTCTTGTGAAATACAGTAACAGGAATGACTAAGGTGGTGCCATGTCATGTTTTTCTTCTCTCTGAAGTTCTGACCTGACATACTGCCTTGGTCTTGTGAAATACAGTAACAGGAATGACTAAGGTGGTGCCATGTCATGTTTTTTTTCTCTTTGAAGTTCTGACCTGACATACTGTCTTGGTCTTGTGAAATACAGTAACAGGAATGACTAAGGTGGTGCCATGTCATGTTTTTCTTCTCTTTGAAGTTCTGACCTGACATACTGCCTTGGTCTTGTGAAATACAATAACAGGAATGACTAAGGTGGTGCCATGTCATGTTTTTTTTTCTCTTTGAAGTTCTGACCTGACATACTGCCTTGGTCTTGTGAAATACAGTAACAGGAATGACTAAGGTGGTGCCATGTCATGTTTTTCTTCTCTCTGAAGTTCTGACCTGACATACTGCCTTGGTCTTGTGAAATACAGTAACAGGAATGACTAAGGTGGTGCCATGTCATGTTTTTTTTCTCTTTGAAGTTCTGACCTGACATACTGTCTTGGTCTTGTGAAATACAGTAACAGGAATGACTAAGGTGGTGCCATGTCATGTTTTTCTTCTCTTTGAAGTTCTGACCTGACATACTGTCTTGGTCTTGTGAAATACAATAACAGGAATGACTAAGGTGGTGCCATGTCATGTTTTTCTTCTCTTTGAAGTTCTGACCTGACATACTGTCTTGGTCTTGTGAAATACAATAACAGGAATGACTAAGGTGGTGCCATGTTATGTTTTTCTTCTCTTTGAAGTTCTGACCTGACATACTGCCTTGGTCTTGTGAAATACAGTAACAGGAATGACTAAGGTGGTGCCATGTCATGTTTTTCTTCTCTTTGAAGTTCTGACCTGACATACTGCCTTGGTCTTGTGAAATACAGTAACAGGAATGACTAAGGTGGTGCCATGTCATGTTTTTTTTTCTCTTTGAAGTTCTGACCTGACATACTGCCTTGGTCTTGTGAAATACAGTAACAGGAATGACTAAGGTGGTGCCATGTTATTTTTTTGCAATTTGTCGGCTGTAGTATTATGAACCAATGAAAAGACATCATGTCATAGATAAAAAATATGTGTGATGTTGTAGCAACAGAAAATAGTTGAAAAATCCAAAATTTTTCTTTATATATTTTTTTTAAGACACCAATAATGGTTTCAGGTTGGTTCAAATTGAATTTTTATTTATATTATATGCACATAGCAAAAGCATTATTTCATTTCGGTGAATTTATCATTCCATATCAGAGATTGACTTACATGTATAAAACTATTTACCTTGCTATGTCGCAATTAGTTCTTTCTTGATGTAAAAAATCTTGTCACTCTATGTAATTATAGTGATGAGAGATTTGTTTGTCATAAAAAATTCTTTAATACCTGAATTAGGAGGTGAATACCTATAACTTGGCCCTATCTAAGTAACGTAGATAATCATAGTATACTATTGTTTTACATTGATGAGAAACAATGAGGAAACTAAGATATGTATACTGTGGAATAATATATCGTACACAGCTTGTGTCGAGGTATGCAAGAAATATCAGTTCGCAATGTAATTACTTACATTTTTCTTATGTTGAGAAGAAATGACCATGAACTTGAGACTTCCTCAAGCATTGAAATTAATTGTGCTCTCTAATAAAAGATTTTGTTTCAATAGTAATTCACTCATGGAAAATTTATGAAATGGAGTCCTGAGGTACAATGTGTATGCAATAATATCATGTTTTGAAGAAATGACCATAGCCATGAATTTGAGACTTCCTCAAGCATTGAAATTAATTGTACTGACTAAAATATAGTAATTCACTTGTGGAAAATTTATGAAATGGAGTCCAGACAGGGAAACAATGAATGTGTATGCAATAATATCATGGAAAATAGGAATAGAACTTTTTTTTCTTTCTCATAATGTCTACAATTTCGATAAGAGACAATAAAAATTCTGTAGATTATGTAACAGCCCTATATTCAACTCCATCCATGAAAAAATATTAACTCAGAAAATTGTGTGTTTGTGTGTAATTTCTAAAAAAATCATTTAATATCAACAGAGGACAATAATGAACTTTCTTTACTTGTATTTTCTTGAAAGTGTCACTGTCAGTTTCAACATTTGTATTTTACCCCTAAGCATAAATATCTTGTTTCAAATGTTAATGTTGGGTAATGATATTCAATATCAAAGATATAGTTTATGTTATACTGCATTTGTATCTTGTCAAATTAAAAGCATAAATATTTTGTTTAGGGTGATTTTACAACCAACTTACACAAATCAAGAAAAAGATTATAATTGTACATGTGAAACATGGGGTGGGGGAGGGTATGCATACAAACATTTCCCCAAAAAGACTTGAATAA